>CM039124.1:14566821-15166821 GCA_022036555.1 Microstegium vimineum | reverse complement strand
CAGCAAGCAGAGGGACTTCTGGGAGGAGTTCAAGGCTTACAAGCTATCCGAAGAGGCCAAGGCATCAAGCGAAAGAAACAAAGCAAACTCGCTTAGGTCAAATAATCCTCACCGCCTAGGATCGCGTGGGTACGTAAAGAAGATTCCGGATTGTGATGCCCAAGTCGAAACACTAGAGCGGAGCGACGTTACGCCTCAGACAAGCGATTGGCAGCCCAGATTAGTGAACTACCTACTCGCAAGGTCGGATAGAGAAAATGACGTGCTCACGCAAGCTCTTGGAACCATGGAGCATCCTGGTCGCACTAGAGGAGCCGGGATAATTCCTTGGGAGAAAGCATTTGAAGGGAATCTGCTTCCTATAGGAGCCGGGTCAGGGCTAAAATGCAAAGAGAAGAGGAGTTCCAAAGAATGCGAGAGGAGCTAGAACAGAGCATGGAAGCACGGATAGCTGCTCAAGTGGCGAGCACTATGCAATCCATATGTTCGAGTCAAGGGCCGCATGCAATCCCGACTTTGAATAGCCCAGTGCCCGGCAAGGGCCGCAATAGCTGTGGCTCAACCCCTATGCCTGACGAAGAAGACGTCAATGCTCCTCATCCGGTGGACGACATAACAAAACATGTGAATGTCAGGTTGTACATTCGTCAACAGTGGACCAAAGACAAGGTGGTGGTCGGACAAGCATTTCCAAGAGGAGAGAACGTCATTCATGGCAAGCCAGTGCCACTCGGGTATGCCAGAGTCAGCATTGATAAGATCTTGGACAAGAAGTACAATAAGATACATATTGATTTCCCAGTGGAGGAAGAAATGCCGCGTCTAGTTCACAACTTGGGCACTCATGTCGCCTGGCGCAAACGCTTCATCAAGCTAGACGAGCAACTATCTTCGGAAGATGATGATGACAGCGAATCATCTCGGTCCCCTCCGCGATGAGGTTTCTCTCCTCGTCAAGATCCACCGACACCACCTCCACTGCCAAAGGAGAAGACTCCTCCTCCTCTTCCACCAACTTCAAAGTCCTCAGGACTAGGATCTCGATGGCCTAGCTCTAGATCAGGTTCGACTTCGCAACAGAGGAGGTCATCAGCTTTGGTTGGCAAATATCCCAAGATGACTAGCAAAAGGCAGAAGCGAGCGCCGACTGAGGACAAAATTCTACAAGCTCAGATTGCAGAAAAGGCCACCAAACTTGCCTTGTACAAACGATTGGCTTATATACCTGAGAAACAGAGAGAATTTGAAAGGCAAAGCAAAATTCTGGGTAATCTAGAAACATCTAGAGAAATACACACCTTTCAGCAGCTAGAGATACAAAACTTGGTCGCGGAACTAGACATAAGCATGAAGGATGCCAAGAATTTCTATTTTGAAAAAACCGAATTTGAAAAGGCCAAAGTTGTATACAAGTTTGAACTAGGCAAACCTATGGTCGCCAGCCAAGAAGAGTATAAAAAATTACCAACAAACATGCGACAGTTGCATAATTATTACATCCTAGACAGTAATAGCAGCGAAGACAATATAGCAACCTTTGAAGTATGCATCACTTCCTGTTTACATTTTAATCATCCTGAAGAAGTTGTGCATACTATTCATTATGAAGACCTCTTTCAACTCTATCAACGACGCTCGCTCGATGTGTAGATTATGATGTTATGGACTCTGTAAGTACCATACCCTAACAACGTTATAATAAACTACGTGATCTACATTTGAATATATCCATGCATGTTTATTTTGTAGGTCTGTAGCAAAATTTTGCCTCCAAAAACGAAATAGCATTTTTGACTTCTTGGACCCCATCTTAGTAAATGAGACAACATGCAAAGTCGGTCTCAAAGATCCGTATGTCTCAGCAAGTTTGAAGATAGAGTTTGAAAGAATGTTCTCAGTCAGCAAAACAAACGCACTGCTAACCTACAATTACGAGTATGTGTTCTTGACCCTTACTTAAGTGTTTTTTTCTTGATATATCATTCAATAACATGAGCTTTGTGATTGCAGCAACCATTATGTCCTCGTAGATATAAGTCTTAAAAATTCAACTATCGAGGTGTGGGACTCAAAAAAGAAGTCACTTAAACTTATCGAACCCCTAGTCAAAGTGCTAAATATGTAAGTGAACCCAATATCACCACACTTTTCAATCACATATGATATTATAATTGATGTCCTCAGCCTTCACACTTCATTTACATTGTCACATAGGATGAAGGCGTTATCTGATTGGAGAAATGTGGAGCCTAAGCTGCAAAAGAAATGGAGAGCCCCATTCAGAGTAGAGTATATGAAGAAGGTCAAGACCCTAGATCAACCAACGGGGAACAACGAATGCGGGTTCTATGTGATGTGGGCAATGTTTTGCTACTTTGGCGCAAAACTAAGATTAGGAGATGGCATGGTACGTACGCGTCTCATTTTAATTCTATTGTTTTTTCTTACGTATGTGCATCTCAATATCATCTTGTATCAATTTACAGCGCAAAGATCAGAGCCACAACAGGTTGCTAGATTTTGACATAAGAGGATTTCAAGAGGAGATAGCAGCTCTTAATCTGGACGAGATAGTGTATAGAAAAGGATATATGTCCATTGTGCAGAGTAAGGACTTCAAGAAGATCTACGGAAAAGACTGTCTCGAAAGGCTATTGTAATGCGACATTTAATTCTATACTTTAAGTTTTGTTTGGATATTTTGTAATAATTATTACAAATGTGTGATGGGTTTGTATTGTCGCTAGTCCACAACCACCTTCAATTCACATTGATATCAAATGGTTCGATAGCAAACACCTCCACGATCTCCCACCCCACCACCTCTACCATAAACCCTAAACCCCAAATAAAAATAAAACAATTAAAAATGCAATTTTAAAAAATAATATCACTGCCGGTTCAATTAAAACCGACAGTGATGGCTTAAGCATCACTGTCGGTTGGTGTTACAAACCGACAGTGATGGCTCAAGCATCACTGCCGGTTCGTGTTACCAACCGGCAGTGATGCTTGAGCTATCACTGCCGGTTTGGCATAACCGACAGTGATGGCTTGGCCTCATCACTGCCGAATTGTCAGTGCCGGTTCAAAAACCGCCACTGAAGGGGGGTTTTGAACCGACACTATTTGCCGTTACTGTAGTAGTGACCATACACACACAAGATTGGACATTTGAACTGTTGATTATTAGATTTATACGTGCAACTAGCTATGATATACGGAGTAGTTTGGAGCAAGAATCAATTGCACAGAGGTCTACATCTTGGTTGCAAACAAGCGAAAGGCCTCCTGACAGGGCTACTGCAGGTACAACATATATAGGCATCATGATCCTGAAAGTGAGATGGACGTACTGGAGAAGATTTTTTAAGGTTCTAGACTTTCTAGTTTCTATAGAATAATTACCTAAGGCCGCCTTGTTTAGATTCAAAATAATTTTGAATCCTAATACCGTAGCTTTTTATTTGTATTTGTTAATTATTGTCCTATCGTACATACATGCGTCCAAACATTCGATGTGACAGCGAATCTTGTAAAGTTTTAGAATTTTGAAGGGATCTAAACACGCCTTCGTTGAGGATATCATACGAGCAAGATGATTCGTTTTGCAGCTGCTTAAATTTACTGAATCCACCAAAAGACTTGCAATGAAGTTCAAACACCTAAAGAAGGCTTACAAATTCATCCACCAAAAGACCTCAAAAGTTAGATCAACTCAGAAGCATACTGGTTCGAGTGTCCAAAAACAATAAAAACATCTAGATTGTCAATGAAGCACCTGGCGTTAATTAAGTACTTTGTAATTAAAAACATCTAGATTTTTGTAAACTAGCTCCGATGGAAAAAACTTTGTACATGAAAGCTGTATATCTCGAAAAGTTATGAAACTTTGTAGTTCACAATTGTTTCATTTGAATTCGTTTAGTGACCGAAAAATAGGTTTGAATGTGTCAAATTTGAAATTCAAATTTTTGTAAATAACCTCGGATGAAAAAACTTTGTACATAAAAGTTGTAGATCTCGAAACGTTATGAAACTTTGTAGTTCACAACTTTTTCATTTGAATTCGTTTAGTGCCTCAAACAATCAATTTACACTCGGTTTAGTATAGAATATGAGGAAGTAGTAACGAATCTAGACACAAGTGAGTCATGAGTGTAATGGTAGAGGAGGTACCGCGCGAGGGTGAGGTCTCAGGTTCGAATCCCGGCCAAATCCCACCTCCAAATCAAAGAATCAGATCATGCATGTCACAACACCGCATTCTCCATCTCGAGAGTTTTCCATTCTACCATGGGGGATCTCGCCTACGTACAGTATCGAAGGAGATCGAAGAAGGTCTCCCTCCATGGCTCTTCCTGCTCGATCTCTGTGGAGCAAGCACACCATGAAGAAGACCATGAGGTGGAGCGGCTCGATGACGAGCATGCCACACCCTCTGCACGCCGGCGACGACACCAGAGAATGCTGCCCACAGCACGCCGGCGAGAACGAGCGCTTGCCCGGGCGTCCAAGCGTGGGGTTCGGCGGGGCGGGTGGGGATCCGGCGTCCTCTCCTCCATCGGCAACCACCTCCCCTTCTCAGTCGGCGACCTCCTGCTCGTGCCCGAGAAGCCGCGGTGGCGGCAGCCTGCGCGGCGACGACATCGGAGCCTGCCCTCCCCGGCACGCCGGCGAGGCCAGAGTCACGTCGGTCCCCACCCGTCGCGGTCGGGATTTAGAGTCTTTCCATGGCGAGAGCAAGCGGCTGGGTATCGATGCGTCCACGTCCGCGTCAGGCACCAGGCTGATGCCTCGCGAAAGGATGTGGACGGGAAGAGGACTGAGAGAGGATGTAGGGGTAATGCAGTCTTTTGCATGGCTCATTGGTCTTCGTGTCCATCTCCAAAACGATATATATATTAGGATGGAGGGAGTATATCCCTTTGCTTATATGGGCGCTTTTGTCTTAGAGCTATCATGTCGGTATACATGTGGTTGTTCACGGGTCAGGTCACGGCACAAGTGGGGAAAATATTGGCCGTCACATCTATTTTTTTTATAGAGCTATCATTTCAGTTGTAGGGTCGGTCTTGTTTGATTCTTATTATCTTTCTTTGGACGTTTCGCCTTGAGACTTTCAGGTTGCACCAGAAGTAACGATAGGACCCAAGAAAGAAGACCACGAACGAAATCAATCAAACCGAGGCGCTGCGATCCTCCGATTCATCAACGGGTAGAGTACTCTGCTACGGTGCTACGGCTCATCCAAGCTGCTTCTTCTATTCTTCACTAATCGTGGTCGAGTCTTTGCTCCTGCGGGAGGGGTTTGCTCCTCCATGCCAGCCCCTTAGCTCACCAGTTCACAGCAATAATCAGGTCTCTCTCCCTCCCTCTCTCCCTCCCCTATCTTTTATGTACCAGTTCCTTTTCTTTTTGAACGCCACACTTAGCTTCCTTTGTTGCAAGAAACACAAGAAATTGATGAGTGTAGTTCTCACTAGGAATGGTGAGGTCGGGGAGATGCAGTGGGATGCAAATAACAATATATCTTTTACATTCATTTACTTTAACTGGGAATGGTAGGAATCACTAGGGTATACTTTTGATGACTCTGGATGATGCCCATCCACGAAAAGACAGAAATTCAGTGCATGATTCTCATAATTATATGTAATTCGTTTTTCTAAGAGGTAATCGTGGTGCTCTTTACATGGAAAAGTATAGTTGTCAACTGGCTACCATTGTATTATTATTCGTTTGTTCTTTATTTGATATATAGCTGATCGATCTTCTTCAGCTGCATTCTTGCCGGTCTCGATGCCTCCCCCTGGAGCCCCAGAACGCTCGTATCCTTGATGGATACACAAGATGAGGAGAGGCCCCTGATTCATCACCTGCCCACACAGGTGATACATCTTCTAGAACCTTACCATAGTATCTCCTGTCATAGCCAGTATGTTTGACCATCTCACTGTAGCAGTGCCTAATACCATAGCCGGTATGTTCTCCTGAAAATACAGTCTCCAACAAAATATATTTGCAATTTTTTTAAAAATATATTATTCAATATTTCTAAATTGTCCAACATACCCCCAACCACAATGTATTTGGTCTCTTTAAATTTAATTTTAAAAACAGATGTTTAATGGCTTTGTTACAACTATAACAGAGATAGATTTTCTTATAGGCATGTTGTGCAAATTTTTTTTATTGGTACCTTAACAAACTTAGAGTCTTGCACAAATCTAGTTAATTTCAGAATAACAAACATACTTTCTTGTGGCTCTACCGTTCAGGATGAAAGTTCAGAATTCACTTGCGATGGAACAGTTGACATTAACAACCAGCCTGCTCAGAAGCGGAGCACGGGGTGTTGGAGGGCAGGCTTCTTTATTTTAAGTAGTCCACATTCCACAACAAGAATTTCTTACTCTCTAAGTGTGTGTTCATTCTCTAACAAACATAACTAATCAGGTGCCGAATTCACTGAATGTGTGGCCGGCTACGCAATCAGAAAGAACTTGGTCAGTTACCTCACTGGTGTCCTCCACGAGAGCAACGTGGATGCTGCGACAGCTGTGTCTACATGGATTGGCACTTCGTTCTTCACACCGCTCGTCGGAGCGTTCTTGGCTGACACATTCTGGGGACGGTATTGGACAATAGTGGTCTTCCTCTTCGTTTACGCACTTGTAAGTTTTTTTTTTAAAAAAAAAGCTAGCAATTCCTTAGCAATGTGTACTATTGGTATTTGAAACTCTGAATATGCTGTCCGTGATTTGTCAGGGGATGCTCACTCTGACTGCATCAGCGTTTCTCCCACTGCTGACGATGGGCTCCTCCTACAAATACACCTCATACCTGGGCCTCTACCTCGCCGCTCTTGGTAGCGGGGGTATTAAGCCATGTGTTTCTGCCCTTGGTGCTGACCTGTTTGACGCAGCCGACCCAGTGGAACGGGTGAAGAAGGGCTCAGTCTTCAACTGGTAGTACTTCTGCAACAACATTGGGCAGCTGCTATCGATGACTGTGATCGTCTGGGTGCAGGATAACATTGGGTGGGGACTCGGCTTTGCAATCCCGGCGGTGTTCATGCTGTGTGGGCTGCCCGTGTTCGTCGCCGGTAGGAAGCTTTACAGGTACCAGAGAGTGGGAGGGAGTCCTCTCACAAGGGTCTCCCAGGTGGTTGTTGCAGCTGTGAGGAACTACCGTTTGGAGTTGCTGAAGACTGCTCTGCTCTGAATGAGACTCCTTCCCCAACGGAAGGAAACTCCAGGGTTCATCAGCATACAAGTCAGTTCAGGTAATCAAATAAGATCTAGATACTTTTCTCTACTCACTATTGCAGTTTTTTCATCTAAATAAAAAATAACCAGCCACCGGTGTGATACAAAATCAAAACTGAAGAGTCCATGTCTCTCTTGAATAGTGTATCTTATTGTATCCGGTTACACTTTTTGTCTAACAAATCAATTTTTAAATTGGAATATGGGCCTATTTCATTGTCTGGTCTGGTTAATAAATTTTCTTGAAACTTGTAACATTGGATTCCCCGATCAAGTTTACATGTTGAAAACTTAAAAGTGGTCATATTGTCAGTGGATAGACCATTTTCTTGATTATGGGTCTGTAAAGGAAGTCATAGAACTCGAGATTTAAATATAATCAACGCACAAATAGCATGAAGATGTTTATGTGCTTTGTAACCGGAAAAAAATTCTATCAAGGTCTAATTTAAATTTGTTATGGACTTAATGCGACATTGTTATAAAATTACCAACATTTTTTTATATTATGAATGTCTTAATCATTATAAAATAAACTATAGCTTTTAAATTCTATATAAAACAAAAAATAGACATGTACCGTTCTTGTCATTTATTTTTCATAAATGTTTGATAGTCTTTCTTCTCCCGTTGCAACGCATGGGTATATTTTGCTAGTATAACTAAATTCGGAATAATAGTATATAGAGAATAAGTAATTTATAGAAATTGACAGGCAGGGAATAAAGACACCGTAGCGAAAACAAGTGCTGTAAATAGTTTTATTGATCCACCTATATATTGGGTATTGTTCTAGATCACCATGTTAATTATCACTAGACACGGCCAGGAGAAAAACATTCTCACTATAATTATGTTTATCATAAACATATGACATTTAATTTGCTAGAATCTAATAATCACCTTGGATAATAATTGTTGGATCTATTGTAGTTTATAAAAAAATATCTATGACAATCATTATGAAAATACATAAAATAATCCCTTAATTTTGCATCTAAAGTACTCACTCCGTTACAAATTATAATTCGTTTGACTTTTTTAACCTCACGTTTGACCACTCGTCTTATACAATTTTTTTGTGCAAAACATCACTTTTTTGTTGGGCTTGCTTATTTAATAAATGGTCTACAAGAATGAATTAAATTTGACTATGTTTGTGTCGGGTACAAAGGTAAGGGGTACCCTAAACCTGCGATAAACTAACGCTCAAAATAGCAACCATTTTTAAGACAGGATCCGATCAGCCGTTCAAGTCAATGGAGAAAGGCCCGTCACACAAAGGCATCCCTCACCGGCGACAGCAACCAATCGTGGGCCGGCCCATTACTGGAAAAACAGACGAACAGGGGTCGAACGAACGACCCCCCGCCTCTACCCCGACTTACGGACAGGGGTCGAACGAACGACCCCTCCGTTCTCCGCCTCGACCCCGATTGACGGACAGGGGTCGAACGAACGACCCCTCCGCCTCGACCCCCCGAATGACGGATAGGGGGTCGAACGAACGACCCTTGAGAAGGAAGCTCGACCGACTTATCTACTCCCGGTATGGGGTAAAGGGGATCCGATGCGCTTACCTGCCCCCGCCTAACGCCATGGGCGCCCACTACCACGGTCAAATCCATCAACTCACCGCCCATGCCCTGGACCTCCGTCAACTGTGTTGCCGCTGTAGCCACGTCGCAGGTACGGACTCCAGAGGCACCCCCTAGAGTCATGAACATGACGGCTCTCGACTGTGTCTTCAGGGATACGACAGGGTCACGCCGGCCTTGACCCCCCCTCGACCCGGGGTCTCGATCATCGTCTCCAACCACTCCGGCATAGGACCCGTCCTATCCGCTCCGTCCCGCCTCAGCTGTGGGACTTGCACCCATCTACAGAAGGTCAACCCTGCTGCGCCATGACATGCTGCAATGTCCAGTCCGCCATCACCATACTCTGAAACACCGGAAGGACGGGAAGGCCACGCCGCTACAGCGGTCGACGTCCCTTCACCAGCATGGCGCCACAGACACGCCTCCCATGCCGCTACAGTTTAGAACTCTGTACTCCCATACTTCCCCTTGATCTATAAAAGGGGATGCCGGGATAGAAGAACGGGGATTCTGATTCATATTGGTAAGGGCAGGGGCTGATCAACATCGGCTCACCCATTCGTATCAACTATAACCCGCGTACACCGGGAGCCAAGTGGCACACACCACACCTGATTGCTTGATCGATCTCTCAAGCAACGAACCGACCACCTAGGGTAGCCCTGCTAGTCCTAGGCCTCAGCTCATCTTGAGCACCCCCGTGTAAACTTGCTTGTACCCCCCCTGTACGAGCACTTCGGTGCGAGATAATACAATCCATCCTCCCCCGCTGGACGTAGGGATAAATCTTGTGTTCTTCTTGCATCACGTCTGGGAGAGGAAGCACGCAATATACAAATTTACTAGCCGGTGGTCTTGACCCCCTGGGTCATAACACCGATAGTTGGCGCGCCAGGTAGGGGGTTTTGCGTGTCGATCAACTCCGAACTACTCTCCCAGATGGATTCCACGATCCCATCACTTCCATTCGCCACCACCGTCTGGTTCGGGAGTCTAGAGTTCATGTCCACGGGCCACGGCCATGACATCATTCTACTCACCAGTAGTGGCATGGACAGCAGCAGCTCCGGAACTCCGGGGCCAAGGAGGACCAGACGACGGTCCCACCACTCGCGCCTATCGCCTGGGACGAGGAGGAGGCGCGAACGACGCTGCCGCACTCCTCACCACGCGGATCCTGAGACGCCGGATGCCGTCTCCCCAGCCTCAGCTGGCGACACAGTTCCTCCCTTCGGGAGCCTGTTTGACCCATGCTTGCGGGTCGGGGGCGGGTACCTCGCTGAGCCTGACTTTGGCTCTGCCATACCGTCATCTCAGGGGGTTCCCGTGGCTTCTCCGACGCACTTTGCCGCACCACCGCACAACCTGTTTCCACATGGGCTCTGCAACAGCGCCAGACTCTGTTCTGCTTTTGTAGGCTCGCAGATACAGGCACGTTACGGCTCCCCAGGGAACCCACTACGTACGACGATCAACCTCGTCACCACCCCTCCACTGGACGAGCGCCCGAAGTCACGACAAGCCCCGGCCCTAGGGTGTCAGACCTGGGGGACGGTACGGCAATGGCTGGAGGAGGAATGTTGGGGATCTTTCCCCAACTTCTACGACGGCTACCCCGACTCGGACTCCCCCGACGAGGGTTACGATCCCACGCGGGAGTGCTTCCACCTCGTCGATCCGGTCGACTCCCAGGACGACATCCATGACGCCGCGGCCACGGATGAAGGGGGAGGGGGCAACGCTACCCCGGCGCGAGACGTCGCCCCCCCGGTTCAGTCGAAGCCGATCCACCACAGGACGCTCAGATCGCGCAAGTCCGAGAGCTGCTCGCCAAACTCAAGGAGGAGCGTCTGCGACTCCAGCAGCTCAAGCACGCCCTCGAGCGAGATCGCGGGCGGCCACAGGGTGGAGGAGCCCGCGAGCGGGCCCGGGAAGTCCATCGATAGATCGTCGAGGAGGGGGCAAACGAGCGCCACGTCTACAACCGTGCCAGCCAAAATGTCGTGGCAGCCGCAATACTGCTTCGTGACATGCCGACATCATCGACGCCCCAGGCGCGACGCATCAGGAATGAAATCCAGGGGCTTCTCCAAACCGCGGTCGTACAGCAAGCGGAGAGCTCGGCCTCAAGACGAATAGGAGCTGCTTCCGAGCGGCGGGACGTGCCCCCTCGACAAGATCGAGAGGTATCTGTCCACCAAGACAAGGCGCCCCAAGGCGAAGCGGAGCGGCAACCAGTTCGAGACCGCATCCTCGACGATCGACAACCGCAAGACGCGCGTGACGCTGAGGCTCGAGGTTATAGTGCTCATCGAGGTGGGTGCTACGACAGCGACGAGGATCAACGTCGATCCCCGGAACCACCAGGGCCATGAGTCTTCAGCAAGACAATCCGGCAAACCGCCTTGCCTGTTCGTTTCCGTCCACCCACCAACCTGGTCAAGTACAACGGCGAAACCAAGCCGGAGCTCTGGCTTGCTGATTTCAGGCTGACATGTCAGCTAGGAGGAGCCGACGATGACCACGTCATCATTCGGCAACTCCCCTCTTCCTCTCCAACACCGCTCGAAGGTGGCTCGAGGAGCTCCCCCCGGACTTGATCCATGGCTGGCCCAACCTGGTCAGGATCTTCGAGGGGAACTTCAAGGGCACCTACGTGCGGCTAGGAAACTCCTGGGATCTCCGCAGTTGCAACCAAAAGCTAGGGGAAACCCTCCGCGACTTCACCTGGTGGTTCTCCGACCATGACGTCATCACGGCGTTCGTCGTCGGGACAACCTGCAAGGAGCTGGTGCGGGAACTAGGGCGGAACACCTCCAAGACCGCCAACGAGCTTATGGACATCGTAGCCAACTATGCAGCTAGCGAGGAAGCCGTTGGCGCGTTCTTCTATGCATCCCCGAGCAAGGGGAAGGCCAAGGCGGACGAGCCCGGGGGCTCGAATAATGGGCCCAAGAAGAACAATAACAAGAAGAAGAAGAAGAAGAAGAAGAAGAACCAGCCGGGTCGACGCGACGGCGAGACCTACGATCTTGTCGCTGCGACGGACAAGAAGAAGCCTCGAGGTCCCCCTCTCGAGGGGGCGTCTTCGACAAAATGCTGAAAGAGCCCTGCCCTATCACAAGGGACCGGTCAACCACAGCCTCGAGGACTGTCGCATGCTCAAGAAGCACTTCTGCTCCCTCGGCCTCAAGAAAGACGACAAGTAGGAGGACCCACAAGATGAGGGCGATGGCCAGAACGGGGGCTTGCCCGAGATCCTCGACTGTTTCATGATCTTCGGGGGACCCTCGACCCGACTCAGCCCGCGTCAGCGCAAGAGTGAGCGTCGGGAGGTCTTCTCCGTTCGAGCTCAAGCTCCTCGATACCTCGACTGGTCACACATGCCGATCACCTTCGATCAGGACAACCATCCCAAGCACGTCCCCAACGCAGGGGTCTACCCACTCGTCGTCGACCCGATCATACTCAACACCCGGCTTTCCAAGGTACTCATGGATGGAGGAAGCAGCCTCAACATCATCTACGCCGAGACCCTCGACCTCGTGGGGATCCAAAGGACCATGCTCCTGCCCAGCGCGGGAGGATTCCACGGGATCGTCCCAGGAAAGAAGGCACTCCCGATTGGCCGCGTCAAGCTACCCGTCTGCTTCGGTACCCCCTCGAACTTCCAGAAGGAAGATCTGACCTTCGAGGTGGTCGCATTCCACGGTACCTACCATGCCATCATCGGTCGATCGGGATACGCCAAGTTCATGGTGGTCCCGAACTACACCTACCTCAAGCTAAAGATGTCGGGGCCCAAGGGAGTCATCACTGTCGACACCTCCTACGAGCACGCTTACGACTGCGACGTCGAGTGCGTGGAAAACGCCAAGGCGGTCGAGGAGTCAGCCATCCTCGCGGCCCTCGACGACTTCTCCAAGGAGATCCCCGACCCCAAGCGGCACGCAGGCAACTTCAAGCCTGCGGAGGACACCAAGACCATCCCGCTCGACCTCGGCCACGCGGATGGGAAGGCGCTGACGATCAGCGCTACCCTCGAGCCCAAATAGGAAGCCGTGCTCGTCGACTTTCTCCGCGCGAACGCTGACGTGTTTGCGTGGAGTCCCTCGGATATGCCAGGCATTCCGAGGGATGTCGCCGAGCACTCCTTGGACATCCGGGCCGGATCCAAACCGGTGAAGCAACGGCTGTGCCGCTTCGACGAAGAGAAGCGCAGAATCATCGGGGAGGAGGTCGACAAGCTTTTGAAGGCTGGATTCATCAAGGAGGTACATCATCCCGAGTGGTTAGCAAATCCTGTACTCGTCAAGAAAAAGAATGGAAAGGATAGGATGTGCGTAGACTACACTAGTTTAAATAAAGCATGTCCCAAGGTTCCTTTTCCATTACCACACATTGATCAAATAGTAGATTCCATCGCGGGATGCGAAACTCTCTGCTTCCTTGATGCGTATTCTGGCTATCACCAAATAAAGATGAAGGAAGCACTTCAGGCTCGAAGAGCTTTGCCAGCTCGCCTCCGGGCACCTCTGCGGCCTCGATCAGCTCGTGGCATCTCGCCACGTTGGCTTCATCGGAGAGCCCCGGGTCGACGACGAACCCGCTGGCGATGACGTCGAGGTCGTAGATGTAGCCCGAGCGGACGACCGCGAGCGCCCGCTTCACGCCCATGTGCAGAGCAGCACGGACTTGCTCCATCACCTCTCGGGTCATGGAGTAGAAGCGGCGCAGGAGGGAGTCTCCTCGCGCGTCGCCTTCGACCGCCGGCTCCGGCTCGACCCCCATGTCATTGCAGAAGGCGGAGATGGCGCCCTCGAGCCTTTTCTTCAGGCTCGTCTCCGCCCCGAGGAGGTTCTGAAGACTGGTCAGATCCTCATGGGCTCGAGCCTTATCCCCTTCGAGTTCTGCCAGAACAAATAGAGAACTCCGTCAAAACCAAAAAAGCAGAGGAAGGGTCGAAAATAGGCAGGCTTAATAAAAAACTCACCTTTGGCGTGTGCTTCCAGGGTGACGAAGTCCTGCTCGGCCCTCCGAAGTTGATGGTGGATGTCGATGAGCTCTACAGCTTGGTCGCTGCTTTTAGCCCGGAGGTCCTTGATGATCTTGCCAGTACCATCGAGGGCCCTCTTCTGGTTAGCCACCACCTCCCCTCAAAGCGACGTGGTCGCGGGAGACCGTGTCAAAATCCGCATGGAGCTCCTGGACCCACCCCTCGAGGGAGGTGCGGTCGGCAGCCTCCTGCTTCAGGTCCGCCTCGAGCTGTCGGACACGCTCCGCTGCTCGAGCCAGTTCCTCCCTCAGCCGGGTGGACTCCTCCTCCGTCTTACGACGGGCCTCCTGGGCAGCGTCCCACTGCTGCCCGACCTCGGCTATCTCCTTGAAGGCAGCCTCGGCCCTCGACTGTGCCCGAGAGACCTCCTCCTGAGCGGCCTTGGCCGCCTCCTGCGCGGTGGCCGCCTCGACCTTCGCCTGGGTGGCCTCGGCCTCCGCCTTCTCCAGCGAGGCGTGGAGGATGGGGAGCTGGCTCCACTGCTCCTGCGCCCGGAGGATGAACTGGGACTTGTCGTACGACATCGCCCGCAGCATCTACCAGGGATAAAAAGAAAGGTCATCAGAAAAGAGCAGAAAAATAACCAAGATAAATCGAAAGGGAAAGGACGAAACTTACTTCCATCCCCCGGAACAAATCCGCGGAAGCGACCTCCGCCGACACGCGTACCACATGGGCAAGCCACGCCCGGAACTCCTCCAGGTGCTCCCACTCCCCAAGCTCAGCTTGATCATCGGGCTTGAGGAGGGTGCACCCTGAGTCTTGGGGGTCGGCCAGCTCGAGGGGCTCCTGCCCCCAGAACTTTCTGTGGCGGTCGACCCTCTCCTTGACCTCCCGCATGAGGCCCTGGCGCATCTCGAGGTCACCCCCGTGGAGCATCACCCGCTCCGCCAGAGTAGGGAAGGGAGCCGCCCCACCGAGCTGGGCACTCCTGGCCTCGAAGTCATCTTGCGGGGCCGCCGCCGGACCCTCCTGATCATCGCCTCTAGGCGCAAGAAGTCCCCGCCGCGAGAATAACCCTGTGCGTGAAGAGAACACACGTTAGCACCCGATGCCGCCGACTCGCTGCGGTCCCCTCCCTCCACGCCGACTAAGTTAGAGGGCGGATCACCTCCAGCGGACGACTGCCCGACCTCGACGATAGGCCGAGCAGCCGCCTCGGACATTGTCGCGTCCGCCGCGCTGCTTCCTTGCAGCGCCACTACAGCCCCCTCCGGCTCCGACTGGGGGGCCGTCATCTCCGCCATCTCCGCCGCGGGCGTCGCCTCGAGCTCCTCGGCCCGTCCTCCCTCCTGGGCAGGCTCGGGGAGCGGCTCTGAGGCCCCCTCGACGAGGGTCTCCACCGACGACGGCACCTCAGGCGCGGCAGCAACCGCACCCTCATGCTCACGCTGCAGACGCGCCTCCCACGACGCGAGGTTCTCGGGCCACCGCCTCGGCGCTGGGTGCTCCGGCGTCTCCCCCTCGCCAGCGGAGGTCAAGTCAACTACCTCCACCTCTACGACGGCTGGGGGCTCAACCCCCTCAACCACGGTCGTCGTCGACGCCGGCTCCACGCCTTCCGAGGCTGCGGGCGCGCCCCCTCCGAAGGGTTGGTAAGCACGGCCTCGACCGCCACTCCGGCGGACCCCGCCGATGCGACGGGTCGACCTGCCTCTTCCCCCGCTCGAGTTAGCTCCGCAGCGGCCAGCGCCTGCCCGCGCCCAATCGCCTACCGCGCCTTGGCAGTCCACGCCGCACCTGGGGCGGGGGTCGAAGGCGACGAAGCGGCAGGATTGGCCCTGACGGCCATCTTGGCCACGACCTCCACCTTTAGCCTCTTGGCCGGGGTGGGGGTCGCGCCATCCGACGAGCGCTTCGCCCTGAAAAAGGAACTCATACGCGACGATAAGCCCAAGTCAAAACCAACGAAAAAGGAACTTGAGGCCGCCCCCGGCGCCGCCTCCTTGGTAGGGGCCAACGGCGTCCTCGCCGCCACCGCCCTGGTCTCCTCCTGGGTCGACGGGCTTGACGCCCGTGCGCTCGACCGAGTGGGCGCCGGGGGCGTGCTCGACCGACCCCTCGATGGGGACCGCGACGAACGGCTACGCATCCGCCGCGACGTTTCACCTTGAGGAGCCGCGGAGCGCTCGCCCTGCGACTCAATTCTGATGGTTGGGGCCGACCTCGACGTCGACCCCTCTCCTCCTCCAAAACTGGCGGCTGCCCCCTGACGCCTGGGCACCGCTCTTTCTTCTTCGAGCCCTCGCTGCGGCTCGGCCTCCTCCTCTTCCTGCTCCAGCTCCTCTTCCCGCAAGACCAACAATCTCCGTCAGGATCAGCGTAACGGTCACAACCCTGCGCCACAGAGCCATATCGCCAACAACCTCATCGCCGATCGACCCCTCATCTTCATCCTCCTCCGAGGGGGACTCCTCCTCGGGAAGGTTGGCCCGCCTCTGCCGTGTCCGGCGTTGTTCGCGCTCCTCCTTTTCTTGGGCCTTTTTGCCCTATATAGTTACAATAATAATACCTTCCAGTTCCAATTGAAGAAATTTTAACAATTCTGGATGCATAAGTTTTGCTATGGACTTAGATAAAACACTATGCATAGATAAAAATAAATTCCGATATATGTTATAATTTAGAAGGAAACAAGTATGATGGAAAATAATAACGTGTAACCAAGCTATTTGCGGGGCGGGGGGCGGGGGGGGGGGGGGGGAGGCTTGTTTTATTAGTTCTATTTGCGCTGGGGGGCTTGTTTTATTAGTTTTGGTGTTGCTATAACCAACTTTGAACTATCTGAACCCCCTGAAGGCCCTGAACAGTGTTAGTTTAACATTATCATACTATGTTTTGGTGTTCATACTTTATCATTTCTTAACACGTCGTCACTCGAAAACTAAGAAAATGGCAAGGAAGCGATTTCAGCATAACCTCATGCATGTCCAGGTTCTTTGACAAGGCTGCCATCGTAGCACCATCCTCAGGCAAGAAAAGCGCAATGAGTCCATGGAGGCTTTGCACAGTGTCCCAGGTTGAGGAGCTAAAAATGCTGCTCCGGATGTTCCCTGTGTGGGCGTCCATGGTGCTCTTCTTCGCCGCCACCGCCGGATGTCGTCGACGTTCATCGAGCAGGGCGCGACCATGGACAACCACATCGGGCAGTTCACCGTTCCGCCCGCGTCCCTCGCCACATTCGAAATCATCAGCGTCATTGTCTGCATCCCCCTCTACGACATCGTGCTGGTGCCTCTAGCCCGGCGGGCTACGGGCAAGGATCGGGGCCTGTCACAGCTGCAGCGGCTGGGCGTCGGCCTCGGGCTGTCGGTGGCCGGCATGGTGTACGCAGCGCTGGTTGAGGGGAGGCGCTTGTCTCTCGCCCGTAGCAGGCAGCCGTCGATGAGCATCATGTGGCTAGCGCCGGCGTTCGCAGTGCTTGGCGCGGGGCAAGTGTTCACGGTCGTCGGCATCCTTGAGTTCTGCTACGATCAGTCGCCGGACGGCATGAAGAGCCTTGGCACGGCCATTGCGCAGCTCGCCGTCGCGGTGGGCTACTACCTCAACTCTGCCGTGCTCGCTGCCGTCGCTGGCTTCACGACGCGGAACGGGAAACCAGGGTGGATCCCCGACGACCTGAACAAGGGCCACCTCGACTATTTCTTCTGGCTGATGGCTGTTCTTGGCGTGGTGAACCTGCTGCACTTCCTGCATTGCTCCATTAGGTACGGAGGCAACAACAAGACATCTTGGCAAGCTCCGTGCTTAGTTTATGACTACACCAGGATATCAAGAATCAAGAAAGAATACATCCGGCCGGCTACATATATTGGACGCTGCTCGTGCCGGAACTCCTCAATTTCGAAGGCTTTTTCCCAAGTCTACGACAGAAATTAAATCAGCACCAGTTACAAATACCGTTGGATATACAGCGTTGCTCGTTCCTGTACCGCATTGTACATCCCTCTCTCTTCCTCAAGACGTGTGTGTATAAATAATATATATGTATGTTATTAAAAACAGCTGCTTGATTACACACAAGCCGATAAAAAAGATGAATTGACACTCTGAACTTTTTTACCCTCCACGTCACTAATATCAAATTTGTCTCCAACGATGTTAAAGTGTGGTTGTGAAAAGTCAAAAATACCCTTACATCTAAATATATTATTAATTATTTTTTAGCATCTTAATAACTTCAAATGAAAAGACTCAGAACTAAAAAGTTGTGGATCTCGCTGAGATCTAATATTTTTCATATAAAAATAAAAGACACTAATTTTCGACATTGACATTGAGACACCTAAGAGTAGGCATCCTTGCTATTGTTGGTGGTCGTTTGGACGCACTAATTTTTGTTGGACGAAGGCCATACTATCATAATAGTTTAATTATCAGTGGCACTCATATTTTAATTATATATGACATTCATATTGATACATTGTTTATGATGAGTACAAAAATGCCTCATAATAAAAATTAAGTTTTATGCCCTTCTAACCGTTGCACCTGTTAGGTCTTGTTAGTAGGTGATGAGTCTACCACATTAAAGCAGACCCTTGATCTATTGGGTGGTGTCGGACACCACAACATAGTGTTGGTTTACTTGACGAAATTATCATGTCGGACATGAATTTTGGGGCATAGCATTGAAAGCCAAGACATATGATGCCAACCAACAAACGAGAGTCACATTGGACGTGATTGACAAACATTGCCAACTCAGTTCACTATGACGCTAGCAGTGATGTCAAAGCTCACTAGTTTCATAGAGAACATATGGTCTTATCCCACTGTACAATATCGGGACGTTCGTAAAATATAGTGGGGTTTTCTTTTATTAAAAATCTTTTAATCGAACTAGTGCTTACCATTGCGTATTTCTATTGCTATAGAAAATGTCGAACAACATGAATTTTAATTAGCGGTCAATCCTAGAGCAAGCAAAGCTAAATGGAACTAACTTCGTTGATTGTAGCTGGAACTTGAGAATTGTTCTTAGGTAGGAAAAGAAAGAATATGTTCTTGATACGTCCTACCCGGATGAACCGTAGAATGTCACGCACACCACTAATGTGTATTGTGCTTTTGTGAAGCACACTAATAACATTGTGGATGTGCAATGTCTCATGATTTCTTGCATGAACTCCAAGCTGCAGAAGCAATATGAGACACGAATCCACACAATATGATCGCAGGGTTGCGTGTAACACTTCGAAGTCCCTATTTGGTAGTAAGCTTGCTAAAGGTGCTCTAGTCAGCCCTCATGTAATCAAGATGATTGGTTACATTGAGACATTGTAGAGATTGGGTTTTCCCCTTGATGATGATCTCGCCACCGATGTGATATTGTAGTCTCTATGTTGGCATTCCTTAGTGTCTCTTCTACAATGGCGCCAAAAATATTGCTAGTCCTTCTTACATTATCTTAATGCTAGGTTGTCATCTCCAGAAATAAGGATAAAAGTGTAGACTTGTATTTATGAGTATGTCATTTAATTTTAGAATAAGAATAAAAGTATCCACAAGCACACAAATAAAATACTTACCAAGAGTAAGCCCAATATCGAATTTATAATTTTACGTCAGGGAAGGACAATCAATAGGAATATGATAAGAACTCTACTTATGATAGATGAGTCAAACCATGTTCCACTAATCTACCCATAATAGAGATAAGTCACTAGATAAATAATAGAGTATAAGTATATTGATCATTAGCAATAAGTATTCAGAGCATTCCTTTCTATAGCATTAGCATTGCTCATACAACGTCAAGAGATATTCTTATGTTATTCCTAATTATTAGTCAATATACATTGATTAGTGCAAGATTCTATTTCATGTTTACTCATTGTAGGACGATACTAAGGAAGATTATGAACATATCTTGTCTTCCATCGCAACCATGGTCTATTTGACATGGCCTAAAATATAGGGTGTCACACCTGCGCTCTACCACATGGCCTGAAATATATGGTGCATCTGTAGATAAACAACGTATAAGAACCACGCTTACATAATACATAATGTTGACCACTTACCCATAGTAACTTAGAGTGAGTGCTATATGATCCCATAAATAAGTATAACAATAATCAAACTATACTTAGCATATAATCAAAATAGACTTTGATCATGATAAATATGAATAAGATGAAGAACAATGTCATATGTATTGTAGCAAACATATAATGTATAGGGAGAGGGAGAGAGGAAGGGAAGGTGGACGCGGCGAAGGCAAGGAGACGCGTCGAGCTAGAGAAGGAGAAGAATTGAGAAGGGGAATCTAGAAGTAGAAACCAAAGCAGGGTATATATATTTGGTTTTGTAGATTCGAACAAGAAGCTGGCAAAGCTAGGGTTAAAAAAAGAGGAAGCCAGATAAATGCGCCAAAAACTGGTTCCAAAAGAATCCGATTCAAGCAATAAGGACCACAACATGGAGGATTGGACGGGTGACTTTTCGAACGGCGTGGATACTGGTTCTTGCACATGAGCTAGATATCTTTGTATATAATATATAATAATGTATTTAACATAAAACCATTGCATCTTTATGAGGCCATCATTATCGATGTAGATGTGGGAAGCCATTCGAATTGTTGCTTCATTGATATTAGTGTATCACTAATTCATTTCTGAGTTAGGTACAACCTCAAATGGGCTTTCAATATATTGATAACAGAAAATGTATTTATAGTGCATGTTTTTATTATTCTAATCTTATTATGACCGTAACTAGTAAATGTGGATATTAATATGTACTTTCTCCATACTGGTAATTCAAGTCATTTTGACAGTGATATGGTCTTCAGTACATAACTTTGGCTTCTTATTTTTATAAAAATATTTATTTAAAAGTGATTTATGTATATTTTTATAAAAATAGTTTTCAAGGCAAATCTATGTCATACGGTTTTCACATTTTCAAACTTAATGTACGTTCATGATTTATATTCCCAATGTTTGATCCAAGTCTTATCCAAAACCAAAAAGGTCTATCTAAAGTTTTCAATTCAATGTACTTCCTCCACGAGTAGATCATTTTTAGCCAAATACATGAAGTCGATATTGTTTGCATGATCCTTTGTTTAGTTTCTGAAGATCAAAATATACGGGAATGACGGAGCTGCATACGGAGGCTATGTAGTTGTAGAGCCTAACTCGTATGCGAGAGTCTGGCTCACATGAGATAGGCTGAGTACATGTAATGGTGTCGTGTTTGGTTGCTCGTATTTATTTGGCCTGGCTGAGAAGAGATGTTGTTTGATTGCCCACATGAATATATATTGTATGAAATAAAAATATTTTAAAATTATAATTATTTTTTATTTTATATAAATACACTCTTAAAGTTCTTATTTCATCTAATTATATCTTAAACATATTTAAAATATATTAATTTTACTTAATAATCACTGATCATACATTAATAACATCATTAACTGACTAACAGCTGCACCGAGCGAGCCAGGCTGAGGACGAACGCCCGATTTCCACGTTCCCCCGGAGCCTGGCTCAAGGGCACAGGTTGCATGAGCGGAGCCTGGCTGAAGGCCTGGACCAGGCAACCAAACAACATCATCATGCATCTGGCCAGCCTTGTTCAGGCACATACAGCCAACCAAACAACCCCTTATATGAAAATAAATGGAACTTTATATATATATATATAAAGCTAATGGAAGATCCAATAGTGATGTGTGTGTGTGTTAGCTTATCATATTATTTTATATTTTAATTAAAGAGAGAAATCATGAATATATTATAAACTAGGATGATGGATATATTCTAAGATCGGGAGTGTCGTATAAATAACTAGACTAAGAGCAACTCCAACAGTTTTGTATTTTTTCTTTGGCAAAATTAGGAATTTGCCAAGTCCCAAGTGAATATGGCAAAGGTAAAAAGAGTCAATCCCAAACAGTTTCCCATTATTCACTTAGCAAAACTAAACGTGAGGGGAAAATATCTCGCGGGAGTAGTGCGTGGGGCAATTGTCAAGTGAACCGCAGTTTGGCATAAATGTCAAATTTCACCTGATGTTTGTCAAGTTAACAAAAATACCAAACTGATTTGCCAAATTATTGGATATGATATTTTTAGACTTTTTGGCAAAAACAAGAATGTCAAACTCATTTGCAAAACTGTTGGAATGCTCATCCAAACAAGCTCTAAGTACATAATAAAGTTAGTATTATTAGAGAAGTTGTGTTACCGCTATTAGAGCATCTCCAAGAGAAGGCTAATAATCTCCTCAAAACTGAAATTTATGTGGTTAGCAGAAAAAACACAGGTCCAACAGCTCCCCAAACCAATTCCCCAAATTTACTCGCTCTGGAAAATTGAGCCTGCACCCCTCGTATCTGCAAAACAGACGAAACCCCCAATCCCGTGCTCCGGCGTTGGTCCCGGAGCTACGGAGGAACGGTTGGCCGGATAAAACAAGTCACGCGGACGCATAATGCAACTGATTCCGTTACTAGCGCGTCCTCATCCAATTAATTAGCCCTGTGGCAAGCAAAAAATATTTTTGGGTGCAAAATATTAGGGAGCTGCTGCGGAGGAAACTAGTTATGAAATAATTATTTAAGAGAGCCCCTAATATAAAATTTTGGGATTATATTTTTGGGGAATTCTTGGACTTGCTCTTAAGTAGCTCAAACTACGGAGGGCGGAGCTCTAATACCACTTAATCCGGAGTAGTGAAAACTGAGCAAAGCAGGAGAGAGAAAGCTAAAACAATTTAGACTTTTGGAAAATTAAATTTTGCTAAGACTTTTTAACGGAGGGGGTACTTGATTGCATTTGATTAAATCAGATATGTGCGTGGGCATTTCATCACAACATGTCTTGCGTTGCGGTGGGGGAGCGCGCTATTTTTTTTTTTTTTGACGAGGACCTTGCATATATTAATATAAAGGGTTAACAACAAAGCGCTGTTAGAAGTGATACATCATGTAGATTGATACAACTTAGTGCCATGAGGCACGGGCACTGAGCATCATGATCAGAGAAAGTACAAGCAGTCTAGGACTGCTGGGAGGGGATGGCCTGCACTGATGCAGCCTGTTTTGCTAACACATCGGCGATGGAGTTCATTGCTTTGTTGATCTTGTGCAACCTGAAATTGGAGTTTCTTGTATAATTATCAAAATCCTGAGTGTAGGATTTCATTCTCCAGTCTGGTGGATTAGAGTGATCTGCCGAGATTAGGAACCTCAGAAGTTGATTGTTGTCGGTAAGATAGGCGACGTCTGACAGTTGCATCTTATGGGCCATGAAGGCTGCTAAAGTAAGGGCCGCCGCCTCCGCCATAATCACCGATGATGTTTGGGTCATCATGGTGTTGATGTATATGTAATTTTCCTGCATGTTGACAAAATAGATACCTATTACAGTGTGGTTGATTTTGGTGGTTGTCTGGAGTTGTAGAGGCGTCAACAAAGCACTTGATACCTGAAATTGAATTTGGAAGAATTTCTAGGCAACATTGAGTAATGCATGTAATCTACAAATTTGGATTATTGATGTTATCAGTCGTTGAGTTGTTTGGATCGTGCAATTCCAAACTTCCTTGTTGAATGGCCTCCAAATACGTGTGTAGATGAGCCTTAGCAACATGGTGGATTTGTGTAGGCGTTTAGTTTTTACTTTGGAACATGCAATCATTTCGGGCTTTCCAAATGTACCACAAGGTGAAAATCATTGTGCATAGTAAATCATTATTGGGGTTAGACGTTATCAACATGGGTAGTGTGGTTTGTATTCCATCATGCTCATCAGGAATTGAGTTGGTGAGAATAGCTAGCGAAGCTGTACACCACACTTGTTGAGCTATAGGACAGCGGAAAAAAAGATGTTGGTCATTTTCAATAGCCATACAGTAGGAACAATGTTGATCAATATGAGTTGAGAATCTCCCTGCATGGTCTGCTGTGGCCAGAGCTCTCTGAATAAGACACTGAAAGAAGGTTTTAAGGAGGGGAGAAATATATTTATGTTTCCATACCTTCTGCGGAAGAGTATTCGCGTCATGGGAGATGCTTCGAGCTCCATTGATGGGGAGGAGGTGACTTTGTTGATCCTGGAGATACTGGTAGGCGGCTTTGGTAGTGCAGATACCATTTTTAGATGGGATCCAACGAAGGATGTCATCAGTGTTGGTCGTGATGATGGGCGTGTTGTTGATGGAGGTAGCTGCTTGTAGAGAGAAGGTATTGAGGGTCTGGTTCTGGTTCCATCTTTTAATGTTAGGAAGCCACAGGTCGGAGACTTTAACTGGAAGAGTACTAGTTTGGACCGGCAGGTTGAGATGATTGTGGATATCCTCCCAAACCGGGCACCATGGGGTGGAACAAATAGAAGAATTGCCGGCATGGATTTGGTAGATTGAGTTGCTTGTAATATGGCTCCTTACCTGCAAAATAGAGGACAGTAGATGTATCTAGGTCCAGTGTTAGGAGCGTTCCAGAAAGAATTATTCTAGTAATGTTTAGCCTTGAGGATAGCAGAGAGTAAGGGGTTATTATTGTTCGCTATTCTCCAAGCCGATCGAATTAAAAGACTCTTGTTAACCGTAGTGAGGTCCCCTATGCCTAAACCTCCCCGATCAGTAAGCTTGCAAATGTCATCCCATGAACGGTATGGAATAGGTACAGTGTCAGAGTCTTCTTGGATTCCTATCCACCAGAATCTTCTCATGATGTTGTTGATCTTATCTAGAAAGGTTTTAGAAAAAAGCACAGTCGACATATAATAAATAGGAATAGACGTGAGAACAAATTTGATATACTGAAGTCTCCCCGCATGATTAAGTCTGTTAGCTTTGATGGTTCCAAATTTAGCCATGAATTTAGCTTGAATAAAGTTGTAAGCTCTGTTTTTGTCTATGTGACTGAAAATCATAGGGTGACCCAGGTGAAAGGTGGTAATTTGGAGATCTTGAACTGGGAAGATATTTTTAATGGAACTCCTAATGCTGCTAGGTACATTTGTACTGAAATAAATAGAGTCATAGCCCTCACTGACCACGCGGAAATGGCCTGCTGTGCTCTAATAAATGCATCCGTCCACGGCCAGCCTTGTTGGTGGTACTCATCAATCAATCCCTATCGACAATGCGAATCCCGTGCGTGATCACATAATTTGCAAATGGAATCGTAGGGGTGGGTCGGTCGGTCGTGTCCTCTTGTTTGATGCTGCTGCTACTTGTGCTAGTCCTAGTAGTTTTTCTATTTTATTTATTTCGAGCCTTTTGTTTCGACGTTTCTTTTTTCTTTTGCTTTTGAGCACTGTTGGTGTTGGCGTGTTGGGCGATTAATTCTAATATAAACTCAATTATTGCTGTCGTTGTCCTTGAAATGCATGTGCTATAGTAGTAGGAGTATAGTATGTTACTAGTTGGCATGCATCTTTAGGTATAACCATCCAGAAATCATGAAACGTTCCGGTCTTGTTTGTGATCTCTGTTATTTTATTCATCGGAGAATTAATACCACTGTACCTACTGCACGACTCTTAATTATACTTGATAACTCAGTAATTTGCTGATGTAATAAAAAAAATTATTGAGGAGAGAGAGCAAGAGAAAAGAAAAAAATCGTTTCCTGAGGAGGAAACAACGTCCTCACACGGATAATGCTTGAAGAAACAAGAAAAACTGCATTGAGAGAAATTAAACTAGTACCCGCTCGTGCAGGTGCAGAGGTCGCGCCGGCGTTTGATCCTCTTTTGCACGCGCGTGGACGTGGAATTGGATGCAGAGCCGACCGGAGTCAATGGCGCAGCCGAAACGAGGTGAGGAGGTGTATGAGCAACGACGCTCCGATCGAAGGTGCGGTGGAGGCGGCCATGGTCGAGGCTTCGCAGTCTCATAGGCGGCCATGGACGCGAACAGAGATTTTTGTCGCTAGTTTGTGGGGGTCAGCGTCACGGTTTTTTTTGTCGTAATGGAGATAGATGACGTCGGCAGCGATACGGCAGGAAGATGATGATGCCGGCTCTGTGTGAGTAGTGTATACTGATGCCGTCGCAAGGAGCTTTTTGTGCAGTTTTACTCGGCTATCGCTCATCCGTGGGCCGTGGCCGACCTGCTGCTTCACTCGCTACCACCGTGAAGCCTCCTGCACGAAGAGAATCTCAACACCACCGTGAGCACCTCCTTTGCTCGCTCGGTTCGTCCCCAACCACCCGACTCTCTCTCCCTTTTTTCTTCTTCTTCTTCTTCTGCCAGTTCCTTTGTCTTTGAATGCCACAAGAGAATGTCCTTGTGTGGCCAGCGCAGGTATTTGAGGCAAGCTGATCTCCTTGAGTAGGATTTTCTGGACGCCATCGCTGATTCCACCAGCGGATCGGAGGTAGTATTTGATTGAGCCGCTCCCACTCCCATGGATGCACAAGATGAAGAGAGGCCATCACGTGCCACTACAGGTGATACAACTTCAAGCTCCTCCGGCCTTGTCAAGATATTTTAGGACGGATTAGTTATTTTTTTTTAAAAAAAAAAGAAGAAAGAAAGAAACTTTTAGTTGCTTCTTGGCCTGTTCCTCTAGCAGTCAGTCCTACGCGAAGGCGAAGCTAGGATGTAGTAGATTTCAGCATATATAACAGACTTCCTTCTCTGCTGGGTCTCCCGGCCCGTTCAGGATCAAACTTCTGAATTCACTTGCGACGGGACGGTTGATACTAGCAATCTGCCTGCTCGGAAGCAGACAACTGGAAATTGGAAAGCATGCTTCTTTATTCTAGGTATATACAAGAATCGCTGCTTACTTATTTCACAAA
Source organism: Microstegium vimineum (assembly GCA_022036555.1). Lineage (NCBI taxonomy): Eukaryota > Viridiplantae > Streptophyta > Magnoliopsida > Poales > Poaceae > Microstegium > Microstegium vimineum. The sequence goes on along the minus strand of CM039124.1, from coordinate 15,140,123 downwards.
TTTAGTCATGCCACAATCAATCACACAGTCATTTGTGCGTGCGTTGATCCTTGTTAACCAACCAGGCGCTGAATGCTCGGGACAGTCGAGTTCTTCTACGACCAATCCCCGGACGGCATGAAGAGCCTCGGCGCGGCACTTGCGCAGCTCACCGTCGCGGCAGGCAACTACTTCAACTCTGCACTGCTCGCCGCCGTCGCGACGCGCAACGGGAAGCCAGGGTGGATCCCGGACGACCTGAACAAGGGACACCTGGACTACTTCTTCTGGTTGATGGCTCTTCTTGGAGTGGTGAACCTGCTGCACTTCATGCATTGCTCCATCAGGTACAGAGGCAGCAGCAGCTCATAATACATTTATTAAACGCCATTCGTGGCGTCCCCACGCTAATAAGGAGTTTATCCCTTCGTATCGGTCGATATAGTTCGTGATACAAACACAAATACCTTTGGCAGGGAGAGATTTTGGCAATTCCGCCATTATAGATAAGTGGATTCACTGGCTGCTTGCCATCCCTCTAGTTGGATTTCGCTCTTTCGGCATTATCAAACGTGCGTGTGAAAGCCGCTTGAATGTATTTTGGGTAGTTTTCAACTCGTTTAATTCCTCTTTTTTCTTCCGTCCGCAGCTTGGACAAGAGCAACGGAACTTCCTTCAAATCGGATCGGCCTGGGGTTTTCTTCCACTTCCCGTCACTCCCCCTCCGGCCCTCCCTCACACGTGTTGGCGTGGGTGGGGCCTATGCCAGGCAGCCATAAATTACGACGCCATCCGCCACCCCTTGCTGCCATACGCATGCGTGGCCACGTGGATGCGTTTGTTTGGAATCCGGTTCAGTCGAGCAATACAGCGACGGTGTTTGTTTGGACAGTTCACGCATATGCGTGCTCTCACACGTGTCCAACTTGCTTGCACCCGACGCACAACACCAGCCAGACCGAGGGAAAACAAAGTCCTGTTGCGAGCCTAGCTGGGGGAGGGAGCTTTTGAATGAGCCGAGACAGGCCCAAACAAGCATGCCGCAAACCAAACGCGAAGGAAGTGTATCGGAGGGGCTAGGCCGAGGCGCATTCAGGCTACCAATCATGCCCTTAGGGATCTATTGTGCATTTGAACCAGTAATTTATTCATATATTTGTTGAAGAAATTAAAATCTTAGAAAAATCCACGTCACCAAATCTTGACTGTCAAAAAGAAATTAAAAATGCATACATTTAAAAATAAATAAAAAGATAAGAAGTATAAAAAAAACTAAATAGAAACAAGGAAAGGAAACAAAAAAGAAAACGAAAATAAAAATAGTAGAAAAATAAATAAAATAAAAGGAATGATAAAAGTCCACAAAAAAGAGGAAAATGAATACAAAAATAAATGAGTGAAAGAAAAGGAAAAAAATAAAAACACACACAAAAGAAATAAAATAAAAATAAATAATAAAAAACAGAGAAAAGAAAAAGAAAAAGAAAAAGGAAAAGAAATAAGAGAGAAATCCAACTACCTACCTGCACGTACAACACGGAACCAACAAAAAGAAAAAAGATTGCAACGGTTGGACACTTCCTCGGCGTACGCTACGACCTATGCGTGGGCTACGGCTGTTCCTCCCGCGGTGCTGGGCCGGCCGAAATGGCGAGAGTGGTGGAGAGGGATCGGCAGCGGAAAAAAATTATATGCGAGTGTGCGACACCACATGATGGCATGACACCCGTCCCTGTTTCTCTGCTGCGGGCTGCTTTAAACACGGCTGATTGGCCTGTCTGGTGGACCCTATACACACGCGGCGGAGGTGTCACACAGAGACCTCTATGCAACGGTGTGGCATATAACATTTTTCCGTCGGCAATAGTCCGCAGCGAAGATTATCGTAATAATAACTAACTTTTAGCTGTAAGGTTTTTTTATAGCGTGCACTTAGCACATCTATATAATAGTTAGGTCTTCAATATTAATATAAGATCCACTTGTTATTTTCATAAAATTTCTTGGTTTTTTGTCCGTTTCTTCTCTCTCTTCTCTTCTCTCGTCTATATCACCATTTAGTCGCTTGCAGTCTGCTACTATACTTGCTCTAAGTATAGAATCAGTGGCGAAGGTATAGTGTGACTAGGGGTGTCGCACCCCCAATTTTTTTTAAAAACAATTATATTTATCACTTTTTCACCATATAAGCACCCCCATGACATAAGTCTGTGCACCCACAAGGCAGGTACATTCCTTTAAATTTTCTCTAGCTTCACCGCTACCGCTAGTGCCTTGATCTGGGGCTGTATAGAATACTGCAAATGAAAGAGGCTAAGAAATAGAGGGAACTCTATTACTCTGTAACTCAATATTCCCCTGTTCTAATGTTTCTCTGATCCGAACCTATCCACTAGTGTCTTGATCTGGGGCTGTTTGGTGCCCGGCCACACTCTGCCACGGAGTTGTGGCGCAGCCACCAATCTTGTGGCGTCTCGTGGCGGGCAAGTTGGTCGCCACAACTTGGCGAAAAGCAAAGCAGAAAAAACCTATGACTGCCCCAGTATAAGTAGGAATCAAACAGCGATAAAATAGGATAGCCGCCACAACCGTGACGTGGCGAGTCACGACCGTAAACCAAACGCTCCCTACTCTTTCTATAAGCTGGTGCTTACAGTATCGTGCAGAAGCCGTGGTGTGCTCGTTGTTCGTGCTTTGCTTTTCCGAGTTGTACCTGCTGCTCTAGTCATCCTTTTCCAATGCTGCATATTCTGAAGCATTGTCCCAGTGGCTGTTTGGATTACTCTAGTTCGGCTAGAGTTAGAGGTTAGAGGTTAGAGTTAATTTGTAAACTAGTTCAAACTAGCTCTAGTCAAAAAGGTGTTTGGATTCAAGGTTAGTTTAGGCTAATTTAATAATAAATTATTTTTAAAAATCATCTAAATATATCCATGTGAGATCTTATTTTAAATTATTTATTGTAACGAATTCAATGATATAATCAGAATTTTATTTGGATATTATAATATTTTTTTATAGTTGCATATGAGGTGGGTCCCACATTCCACCTCAACCAGTCCAAACTAGCCCAAATAATCACCTCTTTGGGGAGCTAGTTTTTTTAGGTGGGCTAGTTGCAACTAGCCCAATCTAGCTCTTTTGTTTGGATACTTTTGAGCTAATTAGGTGTAAACTTGCCCAAACTAGCTCTAGCTCTATGATTCAAACAAGTTCATTATATATTTATATATATGTGAAACTGTAGCAAATCCTTTTTTTAATGTATGTGTAATGTGTTAATGCTGTTTTCATTGACTCGCAACGCTCCTATGAGGCTCTGAAACTTCTGAATGCTCAATCTGAGAGTGATCTTGTCAGTAATTAGTTCCGTCTTGTGGAGTCTGTTTGTCACTGTTATATGGTTCTTGATAAGAGGGGAAACTATCTCCCTAGTGAGCAGGGAGCTCCTGCTAGCTGCTATAGAGAACAAGTTTGTACTAGTATTTTTATTTTCAGAGACCTTACATTGGTTGGTTAACCCCTAGTTTACATTCAAAATTCTTATAGAATTTTGAACCGTAGCGTTTCGTTTGTATTTGATAATTATTGTCTAATTATGAAGTAATTAGACTTAAAAGATTCGTCTCGCAAATTACAGATAAATTGTACAATTAGTTTTTTTACCCATATTTAGTGCTCCATGCATGTGTGGAAAGATTTGATGTGACAGGAATCTTGTAATGTTTTAGAATTTTGAAGCGATCTAAACATGGTCTAAGTTTTAGTTGGAGCTGGTTTTGTATTCTCTTTGCTTTGCTGAATCTCTATCTTTGTATAGTTCTGTCTACTTTCTCTTTCTCATCTCATATAACAGGAGAATAATGTTGGCATCTAGTACTTAACATAACATTTATCCACCAGTTAAGTTATCTGCATGGCATGATTAGGGAAGGAAGGATTGACAAGTTTGATTTTTGTGTCATCCGGCCACTGCATACTTCCTGAAGGTTGATCCATTTATGTTTCAACTTCAAAGACGCGTTGAATTGCTGCTGCTCATTTAATTGGCATGTTACCATCTACTTGATACCACTGTAGTACACCGTATTCACGTATATCCACAACTCGACATACAAAATTATGGATCCTGAAATCCTGCACGTCATCAAGATCCATTGAGTCAATGTGAGAGAATGAGAGATCATGAAGCATTTTCTTCCTGAACGAATCAAAGTGGTAAAACATTAATATCAACGGAGCTGGGATGCTGAACTTTTGGACAATCCACGCGATCCCTGACGGACCTGGCGATGGCGTTTAAAGTTCATGGCAAAACTGAGCTTGGTGGAGTTATGACCACCTCATATGTAACCTAACCGATGTGGGAGTCATACGGCACCTTACATATATTTCTGATTTTGGTTGGCAATTGCTACCTTTCCCTCCTGAAAAATATACAATTCTAACACAACATCTATTTTGGCATCTTATTGATTTTTGACTAATTATAAATAAAAATTTGCAATACCTATGATATCAAATAAATATCATTAGATTAATTATGAAATATATTTTTATAATAAATTAATTTAGAGTTATAAGTATGGTTACTATTCATCAAAAACTTGGTCAAACATGAACCATTTCTCTTAATTAGCATGTACTTTATTGCATGTTTTCTGGCTGGAAGGAGTACTTTGCAACTGCACGCCAGGAGCGAGTACAGTACATATATTATATATGTAAATAGGACTGCAAACTGGAAGATATGGGTTATTCAGAGGATCCATTTAAGCGTCAACCAGAAATTGATGTGGGACTGCAAACTGACTTGCTTTATATTATATCGCCGCGTGCATTGCTGTTTTCCTTACGAGACACGAGGGATTTCCCTCTATTGACTTATCGACAAATTTTATTAAAAATACAGTAGTACAAAGATTATCCAATTAAGAAAACAGCCTTGTAGCCGTGGTTCAAAAAGCGCTAAGAAAGATCCATTCACTTCTATGTATAACTCAAAGGCTACTATTTGACTGAAAATGGCTTTTACACTTTTCAGCGGAAGGTTGGAGGTTTGGAAGTATTGTTTGTTTCGGTGAACTTTGGCTTATGGTGATTTGTAGTGAGAGAAAAATACTGTTCATTTGCTGAAAAATACTGCTGAAATAATGCTGATGAACAAGACATTACGACGATTACATGTAAAAAAATGTATTATAGCTGTTGTCTGAAGTAGACCAGTAAGGGTTAGTCGTGCTTGGGATTTGGAGGCCCAGGCGCGTGCATTGATGTTGAACAAATTAAAACATTGGATTAGCTTTGCCTAGTTCTTCGCGTGACATTGACTGGGAGGACTCTGGATCTTCTCTTCTTAGACAAACTTGCGCCACTTGCCGTCCTTTCAGTTCATTTCAAGTACACCTCTTTGGCTCTTTGCAATATAAAAGGCGAAGACAGCAGGGGTGGAACGAGAACTGAACTGACCTAGAAGCAAACACAAACACAAACACAAATGAAAGGAGATTTCGTCATGAGGGAGGCGGAGGACTCGAGCCTGCTGCCTCTTCTTCCTCTTCTCCATGGCACGCCTTCACAGGTCACTCCTTACCTTAATACTATCTCATCAGTTCCTTGTCAAAGCTTTCTTAATTTGCTTGTGCCGTTTTGTATTTATTTACTTTTGCATCGTGGTTACCGATGTTTGACAAAGTACGTACAAGCTTAACTTCGTTCTGTTTGTCTGTCATCGATAGATCCATATAGTTGTTTGTCAGTTCATGTTGACAAATAAACAAAACAGATTTGGAACAATGAAAAAAAAGCTTGTACCCATTGTTCTAGAAGAGGTCAAACTCTTTGTTTTGTTCTATGGGATATAGATGGGTAACCATAGAAACTTCTTTCTTGAAAAGGAACATCCAATTGCCTTTTGATGCTCTCAAGAACAACAAAAGTATCATGACATGTTGCATCTGAATGGAGTGTTTAACAAAGGCCAGCAACCTTTTGCAAAATCACACCCAAGAAACAGCTGTTCTAAGGCCTCCTTAGCTCCTTGAGAGCAGAGGACACAGGCATATAAGAATCTCGACCATGGTGAGCCTGTCTTTTACAAGTAGCCGAAAGAACCAAATAAAACTTTATGTTTATATTGACACGAGTATTTCCAAAACCACTTAGAAGCCAAATGTATCTCTGAATGCCATACCCTAACAAACAATTCTATATGCTCTAGTATAGGGGATTAGTTTGAGGCCCCCGGCTGTATGTCCACGAATAATAATTATGTCGGTATTATAGCTCGTAATTATGTCCACGAATAAATGTCTGTTGATAAAGACAAATAAAACAAATTCAGAAGATCTGTTCTTCCCTTGACTTCCTGAAGAGTAAAGTGCTGATCGTTCGCGAAAGAAAAAGATGTGGATGCGTTTGGCAGCGGACTCTATTCTCCCAAAGACCTCCCCAGAACAGCATATTTTTGCCATCTTGCATAGCCACCGAAACAAATCATTTTTTAATTTATCCAAAAGCTCCAATAGTCCACCTAAAAAACAGAACTTTTTTAGTGACTTGGTAGTTTACCATTCCTATACTGTTTTACCCGTATACCAACTCAATCGACGGAATCTCCTGTGTCAAAAAATCTATGCAGATACTTCATTAGCTGAGCCTCATTTTGTGGGCGCAAATCTAACACTTCTGAATCACATTTGTCTTTTGGCTTGCAAATCCGCCTTGGAGGACCTTTCATTAATCTTTAGCTGTAGCATTAGCTAATGAAAACGATGTAGATGAGTCTGGCAGTGGACTCTATTCTCCCAAAGATATTCTCAAAAAAGCATATGTTGTCTGCTTGAAAAATTATACACTACTACACAAAATATTTTCCGTGGTGTTTGGCTTCGAACTCTGTGTTGGATGGGCTGATTGTCCGCCTCCGTTCTTAGGTGGCAGGGCAGCCAACCAAGACGGTTACAGATTAATTGATTATTTTTCGAGGAGGTTGTTCTAAACTACTGCCTTCGTAAATCCATTATCGTAGGCGGACATCGTCTTGGTCAATGTTGCAACAAAAAATAATTCATAACATTTTTATATGAATTCGGATGAAGACAAATTTTATATCGAAATTGTAGCTCTCGACGAGATCTATAACTTTGTAGTTATACAGTTTTTTAGTTGAAACTGTGTCCCAAAATATTATTTTGAGTGCACATATTTTAAAATTTAAAATTTATTATTATTAAATGATCTCTGATGTTGATACTGTCTATATAAAATTTATATTTCTCAATAGAATCTATAGTTTTGTAGTTGAGAAGTTTTTAATTTAAAAATATTTAGAGTCCCAAATATGTGTTCGAATGTTATAGATTTTAAAATTTAAAATTATGAATTCTTAAACGATCTCTAATATTCATATAGTTAATAACAAAGTTCTAATGGCCAACCTGATCTACGTACTTGTTTGACATTGGCAAGTTTTTGACTTAAAGTCATCGACAGTTTCAAATGTGTCTGAAATTCACATGTTCTAGGACTGAATTTTTCAAACTATCTCTAATGGAGATACATATAACCAAAGTTGTAACTTGATAAGATTTAAAACATTGTAGTTAAATGTTTTTTATTTACAAAATATCGGTATAAAAACATAGCATATTATGTATAGACATGAATGAGTGTGTATTGCATGGGTTCCAATTAATAGATTAACCAAGGCGGGCTCACAAACCATGACCTTTCGACACATGTGGATGTTTTGCCTGTCTCGGTTAATAAAAAATGGCTACATCTAGAAAGATTTGTGTTGTAGTGATATTTCCAAACTTATAGTTTAATAATTTCTATTTGAATTTTGAAAATGTATACCTCTAAATTTTTGTGTAAATATGTATTTAGAAGTTAGGATGAAAATATTTTTTTTATATTGACAAGTTGTTTGCCTTTTGGGGGCATCTTTGTTTTTGTCATACTTTTTATGGCAATTAATAATATGCACACAGTATGGCATTGCTTAGATATGTAGAAAAGATAAGTGAATCATAATATCCAAAAATATGAAAAGTTCTCAGATAGGAATTCTATAAAAAAAAGTTATGTCTCTGTTTTCCTGAAAAAATACATAAAATATTTGGTTCAAGCAAAGTGGGCTGAAAAGAAGCCTAAAATGTCTATTTTTTTTTCCTTTTTGGCAATTAATAGAATGTTTCCTTTTTTTCATCAGTCGGTAAAGCCATATGAAGTCATTTCTGGTACAATGTTTATGTTGATAAAGCCATATGAAGTCATTTCTGGATCAGTAGACTTATCAACATTTAAACCGGGCCCGTTTAATGTCCTTGTGAAACACAGCATGATTAAGTCATGATATGCTGTCAGTATTACATTGGTCCGAGTCATCTCAGTTCTCAGGATATAAAGTCATTTTCAGCTGAGCATGGATGCACGTGGTAGGGCGTAGGCTCAGTTGATTGAGAAAGGACCGGAGAAGGGACGAGCCATCAGACAGCCTTGACACCCTAGAGCCATCAGGCAGTTTTGATTTGCCCTATCAATATCTTATTATTGCTACAGATGCACTAGGATAAAGATAAATAATAAAAAAATCACAAAAATAGGAACATTTCACATTTATTAACTGGTATTTTCAAATTACGTTACCCAAAAATACCTATTGGTCTATTCCATTTTATATAAAAAAATACCCATATGTCGTTATGAAAAATATATAAAGACGTCACCATCTAATTTATTAAATATAATTCAAAATAACACTAAAAAAATTGTATCTAAGTTACCCAGCCCATATATGTTGTTACAGAAGGTAATGCAAAATAAACCTTCTAGTTTTTATCAAATTATGCTATTATATTACTATTACTAATTAGAGGCCCCAATGAAAGCTCCACATTAATTCTCACCAGACGCGCTATAAAAAAACATAAATCCTAAAAATTCTCACAATAATAAGAAACATCTAACCATCAATCCACTAGGCTCCAATAAAAGATAGCCATCAGATCTATTTTTATTTTTCTAAAAAATTACCCACAACTGCCATTATACAAATAACTTGAGATGCTTTGACTCTCCAAGATTCTTGAAACGTCTTATAATTTGGAACGGAGGAAGTATAAGCTAAAATTGAGGACTTATTGCACCATTGTATAAGTTGTTTATGCGCAAATTAAAAAAAAAAGAGATACTATGTGATAATTCAAAAGACAACCATTAAATGTATTATTTATTAGTCAAGGGGTTCACGGTGCAATGGCAAAGACCATTGGTTGGGGGGCTCCCACCCCGGGTTCAAATCCTGAGTGCCACACTTTATTCTGAATTTTTTCCAGGATTTTCCAGCACTATGTATTAAGTGGTAGGCGACATTCCCGTCGACAACGAGGCGCCTGTGGTGACTTCGTAAACTTTGTATTATCTATTAAGTTGTTTTAAGATTATGTTGTACAACATAAAATCGTCTATTAGACAACACTTGCACATTTATCTTAAAAAGGTCCTGTGGTCTAAAAAATATTAAACTTAAAAAATAACTTCCCAAAATAATTCATCATTAATTGACTAAACAACTATTGTGTTAGAAAACTAACAAAGCGAAAAAATGCAATTTAGTTTTAGTATATTTATAGAGGTATATTAAAAAGTAACTAATATCTATGTGCTACAAAATTTCTAACCCGTACGAGAGCACGGATTGATGGACTAGTGAAATAGAATACACACTAACATACACGGATTGATGGACTAGTGAAATAGAATACACACTAACATATATGTCATTATGAAAGATAATGCACGGTTACATCTAATTTATTATTTTATTATCAAATAACTCACATGCTCTATAGTAAAAATATAATATAAAATAAAATCTCTATTGTTATATAAATTACCAACACTTGATGGTGTCATATAAAATAAACTCAAGTATCACTCGATTCCATGTTATAATACCAATACAGGCTACAATGGAACATAACTAAAATACCACTATAATGGCATACAAGTTTCTAAACCTTACACAGTTACACTTATAATCATTTTAAATTAAAAGTAAGCATTAAATGGTGAAAAATGGCCCCTTAACAAACAAATTAATAATGTCATTTCAAATTCACTTCAAAATTATATTAGTACTACATGATAATAAATTTAATATAAGCTGCCACATTAGAAAAAAAACTGGACATGCAGGGGGTTTAGACAGCCTCCGGGCATTACATTAAGAAGAAGACATTAAGAAGACGACCTTCTCATGCAGGTTCAGAAAACCCTCGAACCCCTGCCCTACCCATACACATCGGTACCCTAGCCCATGTGAAACAACCACGACCGGGGCCGGACCTTAGACCTGTGCTTTTCCCTGAACCCCTGCCCACCCATACACATCGGTACCGTAACCCATGTGAGATGACCACGACCGAGGCCGGACCTTAGACCTATGCTTTGGCCATGGGACAAACGAGGAGATTTTTTTTAACCTCAGCCTGAAATTCGCTCCAACAAGGAATCAAACCCATGACGCGAGGAGTGCCGCTGGGTCCCTCTAACCAACTAGATTAGAGGCCCTTTGGCCACATTAGAAAATATAACATATTTTCACTAAAACACTATGACTTAGCAAAATCACTCTATATTTTCCCAAAAAATACATCTTCACACATATTTTTTGATATAGCAAATAAATTAAATTAAACATCAAATCTATATCGAAAATACAATATAACATTTATATTATAAAAAGGTTAAATAACCATAATGTAAACTATATAGGTTTCATAAAACCTGATTTTATCCATGTTGAATTCAATGTTAGTATAAGTGCTGTGTCATCGAGAATAACCAGCATACACAAACACGTTCACGATACATATATACGTTTATAGTTTATCAATAGTCCACAAAAGTTTCTCTCGACCATATTCCAATGACAATAACAACAGAATAGAGATTATAGAATATGCAAGCAATTATTTATACAATATTAAATAAATGAGGAGATACATAAAATCAATTCATATTAGTTGACACGGACTCACAGTAGCAAAAGGTAGCAGTACCAGTTGTTATAGATTTATTGTTCACCAATTATAGTTCAACCGATATCATGTAAATCCAGCCATGTGTATATATGTATATATATATGCTTCAATATGATTATGAACCCACATGAAAGGATTAAGATGTCCAAGAGGGGGTGAATTAGGCTTCTTTTAAATTTCTAAAGCAATATTAAAACCTAACAATGTCAATCACCCCCTAGTGCCTACCGGATGTGTGTCCTAACTAGAAAGCGGTAGCAAGGCATATGAATTTAAAGACAACCTAAACAATTCTAGTAGGAATTGAAAGAACACAAATGGAAAGGTAATGCGGAAATGTAAAGAGCTAGGGATAGAGAATTGGTGACACGCAATGTTTTCCCGAGGTATCGAGGAGTCGACACTCTCCCCTAGTCCTCGTTGGAGCACCTCGCAAGGTATAGCTCCCCCTCTACCTGCGCAAGGGTAGAGTGCTCTCTACAGGCTGATTCTTCACTACTCCGGCTCGGTGAATCGTCCACAACCGATCACAGAAGCTTGGAGAAGAGCTGCCGACGATCACTTCCTCCGAACACCACCAAACCGTCTAGGTGCTGTCGAACACCAAGAGTAACAAGCACAAGACCTTCACTTGACCAACTCGAGGTTAGGAAGGTGGATGGATGCACACTTGTCACTCCTAATCACTCTAGGAGGGAAGAACAAGATGAACTCTCTCAAATCTCTTCCTCTCTAGGCACTTGGCTCTCCAATAACTCTCTCTAGGTTCCTTCAGCTGAAACAATGGCCAAGAGAGCTCACTTGAATGAGGAGGGCAACTATAAATAGTCCCCACCTCCAAAACTAGCCGTTTCTTGCTTTTCTCTTTTCTACGAAGGCACCAGACTAGTCCGACGCTTACACCACCGGACTATGCAGACTGGTTCGGTGCTCACACTTAGTTCAAAACTCAACAGAAAACAGGCACCGTCGGACTACTTGACATAGTCCGACGCCCTGGTCCGACGCTCTAGTCCGGAGCCAGGGTGCTCACTGAGTGCAAACTCATTCTCAACTTCGAACCTCCGGACTACTTGCCATAGTCCGGTGCCCTAGTCCGACGCACTGGCCCGGAGCCAGGGTCCTTACTGAGTTGGAACACCACACTGCCTTGAAGCGTCGGACTAGTCGTCGGACACACCGTCGAACTAGTTCGGAGCTCACTCTCTGGATATGCTTTCTCTGACAGGGGCCGTCGGACCACTCACCTCTGGTCCGACACCTCCTTGGCAAACTGATCCAGACCCTCTTTCTCCCCCTATTTCAACTCTTTTCGCTAAGTCTCTCAAAGGGGTTTTGCTCCTACCATCTCAAGGCTATTAGCAGGGTCTCTAGGACTAGTTGTGACAAATGTGCATACACCAACATTCTCAAACTCTCCTAGGTCAAGCTACTAACCTCATACCCCCTTTATAGTACGGTCAAAGGAAAAACAAAGTCCTAGCTATACTTAGTGCCCTTCTCAACCTCATGGCACTAAGGACTAGCCTAGTCTTCAACTTGTATCACCATCCTTTGAAACCGAAACGATTTCCATCTTGGGGGCATGAATATCCATTAAGCCCATTCATCTAGTATCACTAATGACCTAACTCAAATGACTTTGCCTCTGCAAAACACACGTTAGTCATAGTAACCTAGCATTGTCGTTAATTGCCTAAACACAAGGGACCATGATTCTTCAATCTCCCCCTTTTAGGCGATTGACGGCAATACAAGCTCGAGTAGAGAATAAAGAGTGAATTTTGATAAGAGAAAACATGACTTGACATGATATAATATAGGCATGGGTTAATAATAAGAAAGACATATACATGCCTAAACCATTCAAGCCATGACAAGCACAATAGATATGAATTAAGAATAGTACTTGATTTCAAAGGATATGCTATAGACAAAAGATCAGAGATTAGCGCGGAAGCAATATAGCACAACCAAGTGACATGATATATATATATATATAAGGTTCACACACATGTCATACAACCATCAAGTCTCAAACATCTCACACAAACATAATGCATAAAGACGGTAAACGTGATGCATGATGCGATAGAGTATAATACACATCAAAAGAACTGAATCCTACTAGCTCCCCCTAAAGCTAGCCCATCTACTCGACTCTCTCTCTCCCCCTTTGGCGTCGAAGAACCGAAACTAAGCATCTGGAGGTGGAGTGGAAACAGTCGTGCAGCGGTCAAGCACCCTGAACTCTGACAAGTATGTCTCCACATCTGAATCCTCCCCCTGAGTGTCTGACGCTTGAAGTGGAGCGGTCTAGGGGACAGGAGCTGACGTGCCCGCTACCTATGCCTCGGAGGACACTGGAGCAGGAGCTGGTGCTGGAGCTGCAGTAGGATCAACTCCACTGACTCTGTCTGTGACTCTAGAGCTGCGGTGTCCGGGTGTGCCTCTGACACTGACTCTCCTGGAGTCTCACGAACCGGTGGCTGCTCAGGCGGAACTGGAGTAGAGGTGATAGTTGTGGCATCATTCACGATAGCAGCTGGTGGAGTAGAGACTGCTGGAGCTCTGCTGTCGTGAGTGGACTCAGACGAAGCAACTGAAGAGCGGTGCTAACCCGCTGTCGGTGTAACGAGCTCGGTCTGAAGCTCAGCTGCTATCTGCTCTCCAGTGGGGGACGGCTGCCCGGTGATGTCGCTGAACGACACTGAAAGGTCTCTAGCAGTGGCACCCAAGTGAGCAGACATCAGAGTGAATCCGGTAGTGAGTGAGGTGAACTGTTGAGTCGGGCCTAAAGTGTTCAACCACTGAGTGACCTGTGTAGCCGGTGACTGAAACGGAGTGGTCATACCGACACCCTGAAGTCCACTGGACTGTACAGCTGGGGTGGGTGTGACTGAAGGACCGGCGGACACAGAAGGGGTCACTGAAGGACCTGCTGTCTGCTGAGAGCCCACAACAGGGCCAAGTGCTGGAAATTGAGCCATTGACGGGCCTGCTGACTGAGAAGGGTGTGTCTGACTCATCATCTGGATCTAAGGAATTCCAGGAAACTCAACAGATGGCATACCAGTCCACTTCATCATATGGGCCATGAAGGCCATGTTCTGAGCTTGGAACTGCTGGGCCTGGAGCTGCAGGCACTGGGACTCAAGCTGCATAGCGAGCATCTGCTGCTGGACCTCAAGGTGTCTTTGGTGAACCTGTAGCTGCAGCTCCTCATGGCGCTCCTGAGACTGTCTCTGGAGTTCGTCCTATCTCTGCTGAAACTGGGTGACAACAGTCACTAGGGAGCCCCGCTGCTCCTGAATCCGGTCCAGTATCTTTAGCATCATCGACTCTGTAGCAGAACTGGAACCTCCGGCCTCAGTGTCGTGAGCCCGTGGGGCCATATCGGGTATAGGACAGAAGTCTGCATCTGAACTGTCACTGGAAGTCTCCTCAGGTGTCACATCAGCCCCAGTGTCCAAGTCATGGAGCTTCTGCTGCTCAACACCTCTGATAGTATCATCTTGAGCATCTACATCATCTTTGTCAGCAGGTGCTGTCCGGAGTCTGACAAGACGGAGCACTCGGTTCCCAAACCGACTATCAATAGAGGCTAAGACTCTGTACAGTGGGAAGGAAGTCGGTGACTCGTCAAGTAAGGCACGGACTCCGGGGTTGGATCCCTCATGCTCTATAGCAATGATCGAGCAAATCCAGCGAGCATAAGGAAACTGCCTGCGGGCCCTCACGCCATCAGAAATCACATCCTCTATCTCTGACACTAAGAAATCTGCTATGTTGAAAGGTGTCATATAGATGAGGGCCTGAAGGAGAAACTGCTACAAGTTGGTCAAACCTTCCTTGTAGCCAGTACGAGGCAGCAGTGTGCGCCATAGAACCTCGTTCAAACTATGAACGGTAGGGCGTAGCTCGACCAAAGTGTGGCGTGAACCCTCTGTGAAGGGTGGCCTGAAGAGAGGAGCTACCTCCTGGACTGTCAAAGTGCGGCCACCGCGAGCTCGGCGAGGCAAAGAAACTCGTCTGTAGCAATCATAGTGTAGACAGAGCTCTCCGGCGGTCGAGGTCAGACAAAGTGCCTCTCTCAGCTGAGTCAAATAGAGCCTGTAACGCTCTCCTCTAAAAGCGTACTGTATGAAGTTATGATCTGGCGCAATCCATACTGAGGCATAGAACTCTCTGACCCACCTCTCAATGTAATTCCCGGAACGACCAAGGAGGTCGGCGAGTCCCGGAAGGTACATGAGGAAAGGACGAATCTCCTCACCAGCAATCTCCACAATGCTCTCCAAGGAGCAAACTCTGTGTGGTCTGATCTGTATCTATGCAAGCTGAGCTGCCCGGTAGAAGTCCTCCATGAGAGGTGTGTGTCAACCGGGGGAAGCTCTGGGGTCCCGTTGATCCGGGCACCATCTCTCAAGCTCTACAAAACGGAGCTTCTTCACTTGCTTCACAGTAACTTCCCTCAAGTCAAGGTGAACAGAAGCTGAAGCTGCCGTGGGAGCTACGGAGGTGCCCTGGGGTGCACTGTCACTAGACTGACCTGTCTGTGTAGTCTGAGCGGCCTGAGAGCGAGTGACACGCCCCCAGGGAAGAGGTGCCAACGGTGTGCCAAGAACGTCAGTAACTAGCTCTTGCTCTTCTGCTGGAGCTGCCTCTGTCTCGGACTGAGTAGGAGGAGTGGAGGGTAGAACCCGCGGCGGGGTGCCAAGTCAAACTGACCCTCGGCGACCACCTCGCTTTGCGCGGTCTGCTGCATCTGCCACTGCCTCGGACTTCTTGGCCTCTGAGAGCTTGCACTTCTTCTTCTTAACCATCTTCTTCTTCCCCTTGTCCTTAGGAGGACGCGGAGGGGGAGGTGTATCATCACCAGAACCACTGACACGAGCACGAGAACCAGGAGCCATAGCTGATCAATGCAAGATCCACTAGCCAATTGACAAGAACCACTGTCAAGAAACAATTGTCACACCTCAGCTGACAAACCACAAGAACCACTACCAATGGATCAACTGTTTCTTTCACAATCAGCTGCCAACTGCAAGTATCAACCACAGACTCACTGATAGAGAGCTGGACTGAACCTTCTGAGGCTTTGCCTCAATCCATACTTGCGAGCTTTTCCCCGAGTTTTATCTGCCACTGACGCTGGTAGAAAGAATAGATAGATATATATATAAGCATATAATCGCTAGAGATAAGATACCGTATGGAAGCAAGCATCTAGATAAGAATTAGAGTGAATAACTGCCATGGTACCTGAGGTAAGCGAGCGTATCTAATCAAAGCACGTCAAGCTTGAAACCACACTCCACAAGGATGATTCGCCAACTGAGAATTACAATTGACAATATACTTTAGTGATTTGGAATGGAATTGAAGTGTCAAGGAATAATGAACTAAGGCATGGTTTGATCAAAAGCTAGACGAAACGCTAAAACCATGATCAAGCGCATACCCTAGGCAGAGATGAAACGAAGACGACGACGAGTTGAAATTGGCAATGGACGAACGTCGAAATCCCCAAACCTAGGGTTAGGCAAATCCTAGGGGGTGGTTCCTCTTTGACTTGGTGTAATGGAGGGTGGAGCCCTAGGCTTGGAGCTCTGCTGGCAGGGTGAAGTTGGGTGGTGCTTGGTCGCCGGTGAGGGAGGGGGGGTTCCTCGGCGGCGAGCTATGGCGGTGGCGGCTCTACTGCTGCCGCTGGCGCGCGTGGAGGGCAGAGCAGGGTGGAGGCAGGAGGGAGTGCGGCGAAGCTCTAGTGAGATGCTTACCGACGGCGAGAGCGGCTGGGGCGCAGGCGTGGGTGAGCGGCGGAGCAGGAGCGAGGAGGCGGCGCGGCATATAGACGACGGTCAAAAGCAACTTCCAAGACAGAGCCAACGCGAGGGGGTTATGCGCGAAAATTCAAAGCGTCGGACTTCTTTTCATAGTCCGATGGGCGGTCCGACGGGGTGGTCCGACGGTATTGGAAGAAAACAGATTTCACACAGTGTGCAGTCGACCTCCGGACTAGAGCTTCGGATGAAGCGTCGAACTAAAGGAAGTAGTCCGACGGTCCTTTGACTGAACTGTTTGGCACTAACTGGAGCGTTGGACCTTTCGCCTATGGTCCGGAGGAGCGTCGGACGGGTCGTCCGACGGATTTTGCTGAGTGGAAGATTTTACGCAGAGAGGGACAGGGCGTTGGACTACATGGCATCGGACCATGCAAAGTGGTCCGGAGGGTGGTCCGACGCTTGATTTGCTCTGAATTTTCCTATTTTTCTCTCCAATCTTTTCTCTTAGCCAAGTACCAACACAAAAGGGCAGAAAGAAACACTTGTTGGACTTAGCATAAGAACTATCTCTCAAACCCTCAATTTTAGAAATAGTTTGCCATAGGCTAGAATTAGTTTTCATAGGAAAATAGTTCAATAAAGCTCCAAGGATCACCATAGGGGCACAAGAGGGGTATTAGCTGTAGCTAGAGCTTTGAATGCTCCCCCTAAGTGACGAACCTAGAGGATGATCAAACTTAATCGAAAAGGAAGCAACAAGCAACACTCATGCAAATGCTATGCAATACGGAATTTGAATCTAGGTTGCTTGCAAGTTTAAACCGCGGTTAAGCTTTTATCACACGCTTTGAGGGCGGTTATCTCAACCACGTTAGCCAAGCCTATGTGCATTACTAAAGATTAAACATGTTATAGTACATATGAATGCATGGTTCACACAATCTCATTTTTAGTGAAGTTTGAGTGATCAAGCACATTCAACTCGCTTCTCAACCTACAAAAGGTTGTTTCATCGAGTGGTTTAGTGAAGATATCCGCCAATTGCTCTTCGCTCTTAACTCCAACTAGTGTGATGTCTTTCATAGCCACATGATCTCTAAGAAAGTGATGACGAATATCAATGTGCTTAGTGTGAGAGTGTTGAATTGGGTTGTTAGCAAGCTTTACGGCGCTTTCATTATCACACAAGAGTGGAACATCTTTTAAACCAACGCCGTAATCAAGAAGTGTTTGGGTCACGTATAAGATTTGTGCACAACTTGCTCCCATGGCAATGTATTCCGCCTCGGCAGTTGACAATGCCACAATATTTTGCTTCTTAGAGGATCAAGAAACAAGTGATCTTCCTTGCAAATGGCACCCTCCGGAGGTACTCTTCCTATCAACCTTGTACTCGACATAATCCGAATCGGAATAGCCAACTAGTTGGAAGGGAGCTCCTTTGGGATACCAAAGGCCATTGCTAGGGGTGTGCCTTATGTACCTAAGGATTCTTTTAACCACACATAAATGCGACTCCTTAGGGCTTGCTTGAAACCTAGCACACATACACACACTAAACATGATATTCGTCCTAGATGCGGTGAGGTAAAGTAAACTACCGATCATCGAACGATAGAGAGTTTGATCAATTAGTTTACCTCCCTCATCAAGGTCGAGGTGTCCATTAGTAGGCATTGGGGTTTTGATTGGCTTGCTATCCTCCATCTTGAATTTCTTGAGTAGATCATGAGTGTACTTATCTTGAGATATGAAGGTGCCCTCCCTCAATTGCTTCACTTGGAAGCCAAGGAAGAAGGTTAGCTTGCCAATCATGGACATCTCGAACTCCTTGGACATCAAGTCACCAAACTCCTTGCAATGATCTTGGTTTCTTGATCCAAATATAATGTCATCGACATATACTTGGCAAACAAAGATCTCTCCATTAAGCTTCTTGGTGAATAGTGTTGTATCGACGATCCTGATCTTGAAGCACTTCTTGAGTAGGAAGTCCCTTAGCCTCTCATACCAAGCCCTTGGAGCTTGCTTCAATCCGTAGAGAGCCTTGGACAACCTATAAACATGGTTAGGCAAGTTTGGATCTTCAAACCCGGGAGGTTGTGAGACATAGACAAGTTCATTGATGAAACCATTTAAGAAGGTGCTCTTCACATCCATTTGAAAGAGTTTCATTTTGTGATGTGAAGCATACGCCAAAAGGATACGAATGGCTTCAAGTCTTGCAACCGGGGGAAAGGTCTCTCCAAAATCAAGTCCTTCTACTTGAGAGAACCCCTTTGCCACCAATCTTGTCTTGTTCCTCACAACTACGCCTTGATCATCTTGCTTGTTCCTAAACACCCACTTGGTGCCAATGATTCTTTCTCCCTTTGGCCTTTCTTCAAGTGTCCACACTTGGTTCCGGGTGAACTTGTTGAGTTCTTCATGCATGGCATTCACCCAATCCGGATCCGCAAGTGCGTCCTCAACACTAGTAGGCTCAACAAAGGAAACAAACGAGTGATGTTCAACATAAGATGCAAGTCTAGAGCGAGTCATAACTCCCTTTGATGGACTTCCTATGATTTGATCATGAGGGTGAGCTTGAAGGATATGTGTCGATATTCTATCATGAACTTGAGGAGTAGGATGTGGTGCTTCAACATTACTTGCTTCGGCCTCGGCTTGATCTTGAGGGATGAAGGTGTCTTCTTGAGCTTCCCTCACTTGATCTTCTTCAACTTGAGGCGTGTGAGGTGGAGAAGGAACTTGATTAGCTTCATGTTCAACTTCTTCCACCTCTTGCGGGTTGATAGCACCAATTGGCATGTTCTTCATTGTCTCCCTCAAGGGTTCATCACCTACATCATTATCCTCAAGCGCTCCTTGGGAGCCATTAGTTTCATCAAATTCCAAGTCATATGTTTCTTCAACTAAGCCGGTGGCTTTGTTAAATACACGGTATACCTTGGATTTAAGCGAACATCCAACAAGAAAACCAAGGTCACACCGCCGTTGGAATTTACCCAAGTGTTGGCGCTTCTTGTAGATGTACACTTTGCAACCAAACACCCGGAAGAAAGAAATATCCGGCTTCTTCCCATTCACAAGCTCATAGGGAGTCTTCTTCAATAGCCTTTGGATGAAGAGGCGGTTTGCCTCATAGCAAGCGGTGTTGATAGCCTCCGCCCAAAACTTCTCCGGAGTGTTGTACTCGTCAAGCGAGCATCCGGTTCTTCCTCTCTACAACACCATTTTGTTGTGGAGTATATGTGACAGATACTTCATGCTTGATCCCCACTTCATTACAATAGTTTTCAATCTTGGTATTGACAAACTCGGTGCCATTGTCACTTCTTATCTTCTTGATCTTCACTTCAAACTCATTTTGTGCTCTAGTTGCAAACTTCTTGAAGATTGCTTGACTCTCTCCCTTGTCTTGAAGAAAGAACACCCAAGTGTACCTAGAGTAATCATCAACTACCACTAAGCAAAAGAAATTTCTTCCAAGGCTTGCATAGGTGGTAGGTCCAAATAAGTCCATGTGGAGTAGCCCTAGGACCCTTGAGGTTGACATGAAAGCTTTAGTGAGATGGGTGTTGGCCACTTTCTTGCTGGCTTGACATGCACTACACAACTTGTCCTTTTCAAACACCACATCCTTCACACCTCTCACCATCTCCTTCTTGACAAGTTTCTTCAAAGTTGACATGCCCACATGAGCTAATCTTCTATGCCAAAGCCAACCCAAAGAACTCTTGGAGAATATACATGTTTGCATCTCGGCTTCATTTGAGGTGAAATCCACTAAGTAGAGGTTGTTGTGTCAAAACCCTTTGAATATCATTGATGAATCTTCAATCTTGGTCACAACCATCTCGGTTGGAGTGAATATACAATGGAATCCAAGATCACAAAGTTGACCCACGGAAAGCAAGTTGAAGCTTAGAGATTGTACTAGCAAGACATTGAATATAGATTGATCATTGGAGATTGCCACTTTGCCTAGACCTTGTACTTTGGCCTTTGAATTGTCCCCAAAGGTAATCTTGTCTTGCCCTTCACAATCTTTTACAAGTGTGGTGAACATCCAGGAGTCACCGGTCATATGTTGAGTGCAACCACTATCAATCACCCAATGACTTCCACCAGTCTTGTAGTTCACCTACAAACAAGCAACTTGGAGTTAAGCTTGTTGTTTGGGAACCCACTCAAAGTGGGGCCCCATAGCCTTGGTAACCAACTCCTTTGCAACCCAAAGAACTCTAGGCTTGTTCTTCATTTGTGGACCAAGGAACACAACTAGTGGTCTACCCTTGTTGTCCTTCTTGATGACATAGTGAGCATCATGAGCAAATGGCCTAGTGTGCTTGGGCAAGGTCTTGGGAGGTGGAGTCTTGCATTGGAACTCAAAGTGACCAACTTGTCAACATCCAAAGCATCTTCTTGGCTTGGGCCTTGAGTACTCTTGATTGTAGCCATTGTACTTGTTCTTGTAATAGTTCTTGGCCTCAATCTTGACCTTTGCCTTCATGACTTGGTTCTCCTTGAACCTAATTCCGGTCTTGTCATTCTTCACTACGGTATTCATCAAGAGTTCACTTTGACGGTTATGACCCTTGGTGAATTTATCAAACCCACTTGCAAGCTTGATCTTGTCATACTTGAGCTTAGCGACTTCTTCTCTAAGAGAGGTGATCAAGGAGATATCATCCTTGTCTTCTTCTTGAGCCGGCTTGATGACAATGGGCTTGTTAGACTAGAGAGTGATTAGCTCTTCCTTGAGCTTTGAGTTCTCTTCTCTCATCTTGACATAGTCATCATACTTGTCGGCTTCAACAACTCTCTTGCCCTTGCACTTAGCACTTTGCTCAAGAGCCACATAATCAATCAATACATCACAAGAGGTAGCACTATCACACTTCGCACACGGGTTAGTAGCAACATGTGTAGCAATATCTTGATTTAGCAATTCATTTTCTACCACTAGTGTGCCATGTTCTTTCTTGACATTTTGGTAGTCATCTTTTAGCAAGCCGTACCTTGTGTGTAGCTCTTGTGTTGACCTCTCAAGCTTATCATGTTTCTCATTAGCTTGCTTAAGAGAGGCTTTGAGCTCCCTAGTGCTAGATGTGAGAGTGTTAATCTCAAGCTTCAAATCATCATTAGCAGTAGTCAAGGTGTCAAGCTTAGCATGCAAGTTTTCTTTGACCTCAAGTAGTTTGTCATTTTTACCCTTATATCTCCTTATGATGCTAGCGTACTTATTGCAAATTTTAATTAGCTCATCATAGGAAGGTGTTTCATCATCGTCACTACCACTTGAGTCACCACTATCATCATCATCCTCTCTTTGTACCTTCTTGTCACCTTTAGCCATGAGGCATAGGTGTGTAGAGGATGAGCCCGATGATGAAGGAGGAGGTGGGGGTGGAAGCGAAGAACCAATCACCAAAGCGGCCACCTTCTCATCTTCACTATCACTATCAGAGGGGTCACTAGAATCCTCAATATCGGTGAGTCAATCACCCACAATGTAAGCTTTGCCATCCTTCTTCATCTTGTGGAAGTTGAAGTTCTTCTTCTTGTATGGCTTGTCTAGCTTCTTGTTATCATCACTTGAGTCATCATCGCCACCCTTGTTCTTCTTGTAGTTCTTGAACTTGTTGTTGTTCTTGAATTTGTCTTTCTTCTCTTCGGGGCAAGCATGAACTAGATGACCAAGAGTGACGTAATTGTAGCACTTCATTTGGGAGATTGGCTTCCTTGAAGAGCTTGTGAAGAATTTCTTCTTCTTTGAGTCAAACTTGACTCCATTCTTGTTTAGCCTTTTCAACATCTTGGTGGTCTTCTTCACCATAAGAGCGATGTTGTCTTCATCATCACTTGCACTCTCAACGACATATTGAATCTTGCATTTCTCCTTGGAAGATTCCTTGAGAGCCAAGTCCTTCTTCTCCTCCTTCTCTTTCTTCTTGGAGGAGGATGAACTTCCATCATTGATCTTCATGTACATCTCATGAGCGTTGATCTTGCCCAACACTTGTGTTGGTGTAGTTGCGGAGAGATCGCCTTGATGAAGGACCGTGACAATGTGGCTATACTTGTCTATTGGTAAGACACAAAGTATCTTGCGCACCACATCGACCGGTGTCATTTGGGTGAGCCCAAGGCCATTCAACTCCTCTACAAGCACATTCAAACGAGAATACATTTCATTAGCATTTTCATGAGATAGCATGGTAAAAGCATTCATCTTAGCAATGATAAGGTGATAGCGCTCTTCTCTTTCACATTTGGTGCCCTCGTGTAGAGCACAAATGATTGTCCAAATCTCATGCGCGGTTTTGCAATTCCGCACATGGTTGAACACATCCTTACCAATGACATGGAAGAGGATGTTCTTAGCCTTAGCATTGTTCTTGTCAAAGAAAAGATCTTCGGCGAACACCGAACCACCATGAGTGGCGGCTCTATGAACGCCGGCATCGACGGCCTCTAGATAGGCTTCCATACGAACCTTCCAAAAAGGAAAGTCATCTCCATCAAACATGGGAGGGGGTCCATCCCCATGGGACATTTTGCTCTAGGTGGTAAAGCCTAATTTGAGAGCAACCAAGCTCTGATACCAATTGAAAGGATCAAGATGCCCAAGAGGGGGGGGGGGTGAATTAGGCTTCTTTTAAATTTCTAAAGCAATATTAAAACCTAACAATGCCAATCACCCCTAGTGCCTATCGGATGTGTGTCCTAACTAGAAAGCGGTAGCAAGACATATGAATTTAAAGACAACCTAAGCAATTCTAGTAGGAATTGAAAGAACACAAACGGAAAGGTAATGCGGAAATGTAAAGAGCTAGGGATAGAAAATTGGTGACACGCAATGTTTTCCCGAGGTATCGAGGAGTCGACACTCCCCCCTAGTCCTCGTTGGAGCACCTCGTAAGGTATAGCTCCCCCTCTACCCGCGCAAGGGTAGAGTACTCTCTACGGGCTGATTCTTCGTCACTCCGGCTCGGTGAATCACCCACAACCGATCATAGAAGCTTGGAGAAGAGCCGTTGACAATCTTCCGGCGATCACTTCCTCCGAACACCACCAAAACTTCTAGGTGCTGTTGAACACCAAGAGTAACAAGCACAAGACCTTCACTTGACCAACTCGAGGCTAGGAAGGTGGATGGATGCACACTTGTCACTCCTAATCACTCTAGGAGGGAACAACAAGATGAACTCTCTCAAATCTCTCCCTCTCTAGGCACTTGGCTCAACAAAAACTCTCTCTAGGTTCCTTCAGCTGAAACAATGGCAAAGAGAGCTCACTTGAATGAGGAGGGCAACTATAAATAGTCCCCACCTCCAAAACTAGCCGTTTCTTGCTTTTTCTCTTTTCTGCGAAGGCACCGGACTAGTCCGACGCTTACACCACCTGACTATGCAAATTGGTCCGGTGCTCACACTCAGTTCAAACCTCAACAGAAAACATGCACCGTCGGACTACTTGACCTGGTCCGATGCTCTGGTCTGGAGCCAGGGTGCTCACTGAGTGCAAACTCATTCTCAACTTCGAACCTCCGGACTACTTCCCATAGTCAGGTGCCCTGGTCCGACGCACTGGTCCGGAGCCAGGGTCCTTACTGAGTTGGAACACCACACTGCCTTGAAGCGTCGGACTAGCCGTCGGACACACCGTCGGACTAGTCCGAAGCTCACTCTCTGGATATGCTTTCTCTGACAGGGGCCATCGGACCACTCGCCTCTGGTTCGACGCTTTCCAGACAGGTGGTCCGGAGCTCTTTCACACGGAGCTGGCGCCTAAGGCAGGACTGTCAGACTACTCTGCATGGTCCAACACCTCCTTGGCAAACTGGTCCGGAGCCTCTTTCTCCCCCTATTTCAACTCTTTTCGCTAAGTCTCTCAAAGGGGTTTTGCTCCTACCATCTCAAGGGCTATTAGTAGGGTCTCTAGGACTAGTTGTGATAAATATACATACATCAACATTCTCAAACTCTCTTAGGTCAAGCTACTAACCTCATACCCCCTTTATAGTACGGTCAAAGGAAAAACAAAGTCCTAACTATACTTAGTGCCCTTCTCAACCTCATGGCACTAAGGACTAGCCTAGTCTTCAACTTGTATCACCATCCTTTGAAACCGAAACGATTTCCATCTTGGGGGCATGAATATCCATTAAGCCCATTCATCTAGTATCACTAATGACCTAACTCAAATGACTTTGCCTCTACAAAACACACGTTAGTCATAGTGACCTAGCATTGTCGTTAATCGCCTAAACATAAGGGACCATGATTCTTCAATCTCCCCCTTTTAGGTGATTGACGACAATACAAGCTCGAGTAGAGAATAAAGAGTGAATTTTGATAAGAGAAAACATGTGATATAATATAGGCATGGGTTATCAGATTCTTCACCACACAAATGCCTTATCAGAAGACAACTCGTAACATGGATTTGACTGACAAAACCAACCTGACCGGTTATGAAAATCTGACTTGGCCTGTTTCCTTGAGCAAGATTTTTTAAATGGTCATAAGTTCTGCGTTTGGACAATTGGACTTCAAATTAATTCTTTCACATATGCATTTTGGTTCTCTCGGCAAGAGCTATGCAATGGTGAAGTCATTATAGAGCTTGGCAATGTTAAACCACCCAAACTGGTTTGCTTAGATTTTTCTAGTCTCCACTACTACTAAAAACATTTTGTGAGGAGTTTGGCCTGGAGCTCTGAGGCGGGCCGACTGATTGCCCACCTCTGTTATTGGATGGCTGGGCAGCCGGCCCCGTGACTGCTCGGTTAATCTCTAACAAAGACCGACAACATAACGCCTCCGCCTCAGTTAACCAAAATGGTTAACTTAAGCTGACCGTCTTGATTAATGTATTAAGCAAGATGGTTACCTTATGCTGATCGTATCGGTTAATAGATTAACTAAGGTAAGTTCCAGATTTATCGTGGCCTTAAGACAGAGGCAGTTGCGCGCCTTGGTTAAACTTGTGTAGTAGAGCTCACCACTTTTGGTTGTCAACCTGCTAGATGTACGTATTTACTAAAGGGATGGTTTGAATGTAGAGCAGGGAATAATGGTAATTTGACTTGAAAACATTTCTCTAATCCACTGCAGGACTATTATGAACAATATACTTGCAATGGATCAGTTGATATCAGAGGCAACCGAGCGTCCAAAAGGCATACGGGAAACTGGAGAGCCTGCTACTCAATTCTTGGTAATGACACAACATTTCCATTAAAACTTGCTATATATATGTATGATCATCAATAAACTATTGGGGTCCTCCGATTCAATTTATTAATACTTGCAGGGGTGAATTTTGTGGCGCTATGGCATACTACGGAGTTGGGACAAACCTGGTGAGCTACCTCACCAAGGTGCAGAAGCAAAGCAATGTCGCCGCAGCGAGCAACATCGCTTTCTGGCAGGGCACGTGCTACCTCACTCCGCTTCTCGGAGCTTTCTTGGCAGATTCATATCTGGGAAGGCACCGAACAATCGTGGTGTCCCACATTACATTTACCATGGTAGGTGTGTAGCCGTGTTCTTGCGATTTCTGTTTTCAGTTCAGCTGTTGGGCCATGAATGGTTTACAGTTGCTTGTGGTTGCAGGGAATGCTCCTACTGACACTTTCAGCTATCGTTCCAGCAAGCATGGACACCTCTCACTCTCAGGATGCCTTGTCTTCTCTGGGCCTCTTCTTCACTGCTCTGGGTTTAGGTGGAATCTGGCCATGTGTTCCAACATTCGGAGCCGATCAGTTCGACGACACCGACGAAGCTGAGAAGGAGCAGAAGCAGCTCTACTACAACTGGTACTACTTTGCTGTCAATGGAGGTTTCTTCTTCGCGAGCACGGTCCTGGTGTGGGTTCAGGACAACCATGGCTGGGGGTTTGGTTTTGGTATCCCTGCTGTGGTTTCCACTGTTGGAATTGCTGGATTCCTCTCCTGTATGAAGTTGTACAGGTACCAGAAACCCGGAGGCAGCGCGCTGACCAGGATTTGCCAGGTTGTGGTGGCGGCCACCCGCAAGGTGAACGTAAATGTGCCGACGGACAGCTCTCTTCTGTATGAGATGCCGCTGGGAAAGGAGTCGGCGATTGCCGGGAGCCGGAAGCTGATGCACACAGATGGACTAAAGTAAGCTGCATTTCATTTCATTTCATAGATATGGTATCTTATCTTCAGTCTTCACTAGGTAGCTCGATCGACGTTATTATATATTCTCGACATTACTGAAGTTTTGAAATTAAAATACTAAGACAAGACTCCAACACCCCATTTAGGTTCTTTGATCGAGCTGCCACCATCACCACCTCTGAAGATGTATCTACTAACCCATGGAAGCTTTGCACGGTGACCCAAGTGGAGGAGCTGAAGATCTTGGCAAGGATGCTTCCTGTCTTTCTAACAGGCATAGTCTTCAACACTGCTGAAGCTTTCTTTCCGTTGTTCATAGAGCAAGGACAGACCATGGACAGCCACATCATTGAGCACTTCTGGATACCTCCAGCCACTCTCACGACATTCAACTGCCTCTGCATCGTCATCCTGGCACCAGCGTATAACAGAGTCGTTATACCCATGGTGAGTAGGATCACCGGCATGAAGCGAGGGTTGTCCGAACTGCAACGCATCGGCGTCGGCATGGTCTTCGCTATGTTTTCAATGGCTTCGGCTGCACTGGTTGAGATGGTGCGCCTTAACCTCGCCAAGGACAGGGCCCTGATGAATATCCTGTGGCAGGCTCCGCAGTACATGTTCGTCGGAGTAGCCAAGGTTTTCAGTGTGGTTGGTTTTATTCAGTTCGCTTATGAACAGTCGCCAGATGCCATGAGGAGCCTGTGCCAGGCTTGCTCTCTCCTCATGGTCACGCTTGGAAGCTACCTTGTCTCTATCATGTTGAAGATGATCGATTCAATGACAGCCGGAAGGGGGAGCCAGGCCTGGATACCAGAGAACCTCAACGGGCGCCTTGATAAGTTCTTCTGGCTGATGGCAGGATTGCACCTGCTGAACCTGCTTGCCTTCGCATATTGCGCTACGCGGTACAAGTGCAAACTAGCTATGTGAGTTTCTTGTCATAGTTTGACGCTCGGAGGAGTGCGTTAGTAAAGTTGATGAGCATTTATTATTTGCTACCAACTCAAATTTCGAAACTTGTTTTATTAAAATCTTTAGTGAAGTATTGGAAAAAGTTGTTGAGATAAAAAGGCAGGAACAATGCACAATTGAATCATGATGACAATATCTACCATCAAATCAACAGCAGAATTAACAATCATATGCATAAAAAAAACTACGATTCACTTGGAAAAACCTCAAGGTGAGGAGTAATGTGAGACTCCGGCCCAGAGCTTAATAGGATTAATAGAATACTCATACAAACAAGTTGTAACTTTTTTTCCGGAAGCCCATCTGATGAGAACTCTAGGGTTAAGCGTCCTTGGCCTGGAGCGATGGATGACCGACCGTGAAGTTCTTCTCGGGGGCGCATGAGTGAGGAAAAAGTGCGCTGAAAAGACTGATGTTGGTCTGTGAGGGCAGTCTATATCCTAGGAAAGCTCGGGGCGTTACAAGTAAAAACTATGAGACCAATTGGTCCACTCTAAGTTTCCTAAGTTTCCACTATAATCAATAATAAATACACGAACGTTTTCCTATAGAGCATCTAAAGGATTACACCAACGGAAACACATTCACCAAGTTCATACTTGGCATGAACTACAACTACAACAACCTTCTAACAAGAGGAATAACAACCACCAAATAGAGAAGTCACAGATTCTGCCCCCCACAATAATCAAAGTTCATATCTCACAAACTACAGATCTATTGTGCAAAGATTTTGGTAGGCATGTAGATATCGAGTCCCTTAACCACTGACCAAATTTGAGCTCAATCAGACGATACCATTTCACCACCCAAAATAGATCATCTATCAAAATTGTTGTTATTTTTTTAACCGAGCAACCTAGCTCCAATTTTAAGTCCCACGTGTTGTCGGTCACAACAGCTTTTGACGTCGCGTCCAAAGGCACTGTCGTTGAAGAGATAAATTCTTAGGCAGCGTTAGCTCGGACCCTTTGCATTTTGAGCCACTCTGTGGAGCTGCCACCGTTGTTATGATGCATTGTCGCGGCTGTGTCCGCAGCAGAGCACCATAGAGATGCTTGGTTGCGCGTGGCCAACACTTCTCGAGGTGTCTATGGCCAAACCAACCCCTCGGCTAGGTTGACAGTGAGTCCCTAATGCTCATAAGCTAATTAGTTTTCCTGTTCTAAATCAGTTTAACCTAACTTTAGTTGATTAATATAAAATCAGGCAAGTGTCAAAAAATTATAATATAAATTTTTTTTGAGTTCCTAAAATAGATATCTATATGATGATGTAGTTAGTTCATATTCTTGTGTTGTTGGTTAGGTAATTAAATCAATTAGTATGCTTATTATTTAAAGATTATTTTTGTGTAGGAATAGTGGTGCTAGTTGGAAAATAAATTTAATCCTGAACTTCATCAGTAGCTTTATTGTGTTAGCATGTGCTTGCTGTGATCGTTGTAGCATTAGGATAGGGTGAAATATAGAACAGTAAAGTACTCCATGCCTGAATAGTTACATTAAATAAGTAATAAGAGTGAGAATATATAATAAATAACACTTGTTAGATGAGACCTGCTGGTGATGGTAAAGGTGTTGATCTCAATATGTTAATCATGAGAGCTAGTTTAGCAGTTGGTAGTCGTGTTCTAATTCAAGTTTGGTGGTTGTCTAAACATTAATTGTCTTATCATCATCATTGAATGCATATTGCGAACGAGCCATTGTCGATCATGACCTTCGGCGAGCAAGACTACAACGAGCGACGAGGCCATCGAGGAGTACCAGGAGGAGATCCTCGTGCAGGAGAACGTTCTAGAGCCGCCCGTCATTGACTTTGCTGACACCATGCCCACTGAAGGCAAGCCCCGGTGCATAACCCTATTTTTATATTCACTGAATATAACTATACATATGTTGTGCATTTACATTTTAGGAGTTTCATGGAAACCACATGCATATATATATATATATATATATATATATATATATATATATATATATATATATATATCGTACTAGTGCAGGTCTGAGTAGCTGCCATGCTTAGGCTATTGGTAGCGTGGGTGACCTACCACTGCTCACACTAGGTGAATGATGTTACTCCCATGGTAAGAGGATGGAAATAAAGTGATGGTAGGGAAGGGATGTGGTTTGGCTATTGGTGGGTGTGACGAGTTGAGTCACGCGGCTAACGAGGCTTAATTGGGTTGCACTGTTTCCCTACCTATGCCAATTAGGAACCGTCCATTGTTGTGGATAGTAGTTAGGTCACATACTGATTATCCAGATCACATACTTGCTTATGAGAGCAGAAAGACTTGTCACTCTTTTGTCATGGGTTTCGGCTCTTTCCGGACCGAGTCTTAGTGGTAGTTCTTGGGAGGAGGTCTAAGCACCGCAATGCACCAGGACTCGGGTGTCGGGGCTTGGAGTTCCAGTTTGGATGGGGACCTAGACCTCTTGACAGGAGAGGGGTAGGCTAGTCTTGTCTGTGCCTGGGGTATAGATGAAGCATGTGTTTTAGGGTACCCAGTTCGGCTACATTGATTCATGAATCGTCGCGTTATGTGGTTTAACTTAACTATAGTCTAGCATTGTTGTAGGAACTAGAACATGGAAGATAATATAAACGATTCCGATTGCTTATCACATGCTTGAATGTAGAACATGTGCTTACCTATAATGGTTGGTTAAATCCTTAAATTAACTGCTAATAAAATAAAAATAAGGATACACTCTTAGTAATGTTTTCTGCAGATTCATTAAACCAGCAAACCATACAACCCCAACATATCATTGAGAGCCGGGAAAGTATTCCCACTAGCCAGGTAAGTCTTGCGAGTACATTGTATACTCATGGTTTATTTTACCCTTATTGCCGGTGTAGCTTAATGAGTTAGCTATTGTATGGAGGATTCTTCTGGTGGGCACAGTAGGATCCTTGCATCATTTCCGCTAGATGTTCATTTAAATTATGTTGTTTTATTTCCGCACTCTAAACTTTGGTATTCTAATAAATAAGTTTCAAGACTCTATATTATATGAAATGGATTAAGTATGTAAGTCTTGTACTCTTTATTGGATCCTGGATGGAAACGTGGATTTTCGAGTTCTCCTGCTAGGTGCGCTCTACGGAACTGGTCTAGTTGGTGCGCTCACTTGGACACTTAGTGTCTAATGGAAGACAAGTACTCCTAGGAGGTCATTAATTTAGGTGGTTCTGCCACACATGATGTACTCTATGATGGTTTCCCAATCGACCTCAGGCGGATCAGATCTGGGGAGTGGTTGGAGATGAATCGTGCACTCCTCCGGAGTAGCCATAATCTCCAAGTCTTCATCATGTCACCTTGGATATCTTGAGCCATAATCTCCATGTCTTCATCATGTCACCTTGGATATCTTGAGGGGTTGGAACACTTATCGGTGATTGCCCGACGGTGCTAGAGTGACAAAAATTCATCACTTCAGTACGTTGATCGAAGACCGATTCTGCATGGGACAAATAGTCGGCTATGCGCTAGGCCATTCGATCAATGGGGGTGATTAGATCATCCATTTGGATAAGTTTCCTTGACCGACAAGGTGTTGAGTAGCCGGTTCTCGATGATTAAGTTAAACTTAGAACATGTTCCAAGATTGAAACTACTGGTGCAGATGTTGTCATGATCGGCACAAAATTACCCTATACCATCTCTAATATTTCTCCTTCACCATTGGTGTTGATCACCTAGGAGGTGGATCCAACCGTGAATGACTTGCGTAACTAAGGGGAGAATCTAGAGCTTGGGAAGCGCACCATCTGGTTGTCCATAGGAATTAGCATGAACACCCCAACCTAGCATGCCAAATGTTAATGGAATATCATTGATAGTCCATGTAGGGTTATACCCATGATGGTAGATTGATCGGTAGAGGTACGAGAGATCAGGAACTAGATGACGATAGAGACACAAGATTTAGACATGTTCTAACCATTAATATGATGCAAAACCCTACATCTTGTGTTGTAGTATATTGAGATGTGTCTTATATAGATGGGGGTAGGGTTACCAATTAGTTAGATCTAGATCTAGCCAGTTATATGGTAAGTATTTACTAGAAATACAATATCTAGCATCTCTGAACAGATATTCCTTCGTCTTCAAGATACCTTCTTGTAGTTTTGCATTGCATGCCGATCAACGTCATGCATCACGTGCCTTGATGTTATGGGCTAGTTCACCCTTGGTGGTGTGGACCATGTCCATCATTGTGGATACCTATGGTTAGAATCCCACAATGTCCTTAGTGCTCAACTCATTGGATGTTGCCTGAACACCGCCCGTTGTTGTGCCCTCAGCCACTTTAGCTTGTGGTTCGACGACATCCATGTGCTAGGACAAAGGCACAATCGTGGAGTGTGTCTTTGTTGGGGAAAACGGCTAGACCTCCAATCCATTCGGGTCAACAATTATGCCCACATGATGGTCTGTCCCGCCGTGGTTGGTGCTACATCAGCGGCAGAGCATATGGCTTTCACTGGCCGCCTTATGCCCTAGGGAAGGATGGTCATCCTTGTCATTTCCTATGATGCCAAAGAGTGGGTTGTTGGGTTGCAAGGAACGTCGAGTATCCCTGTCTCTAGGACCATCTGATCCAAGGTTAGCTGCCCTCTAGCGATCGCCCTACCAAGATAGCTTGGGTCTTGTTCAAAACTATGTGGTATCAGTAGTCTAAGACCATAGGTGGTGATCTTCCAAACTGTTCTGTTGCACCATGGTGACTACTAAGTAGCCCTGCCGTGAGAAGCATCAAATACAAGGCATGTTGTCTTTCCGCAATCATCGGGAATTGAGAGCTTGGATGTTGTTTGAAATGGAGCGGGCCCAATAGTTGGTGACCTTTGTTGTCAATTTTCCAAAATATTCTACTGGCTCAACGTCTTGGACAAGCATCATGGTGCTCGTCTTAGTCTTGCCGGCATCGCCGTCACCATGTCTTAAGCTCACTTGGAGCCTTGGGTGCATGTCCCAAACTACCTGCGGGAGTGATGCTAGTCTGGGTTTTCGTCATGTGTAGGTATTAGCGTTGAGATAGCCGATAGCAGTGGAGAAGCTCAAGTGAGATCATGTGAATATTTTTGGAGCGGTGAATGACGAGCATGGAGGCTTGGATCGAGGGACCCAGGGCTAGAGGATGGACTGTTGATAGCTAGGACTTGATGACATTGACAAGCAAGTATATATGTGGAGATGGCGTAGACAGTGTTGACAAAAAAAGGATACAATTTTCAAAGTATCACGTTGTTTAGAATTTGGCAGCAAAAATTAGAAACTTTATTGGGAATTTTGAAAATAGTTTGCTCAAGATTTAAACTCATGCAATTATATCTAAATAGGGCACCAAGGTTGATATAAAAAACAAGTATTGCCATCAACAGTCTGAATGGTAACATTTTTTCTAAATGTTTTTCTATATTTGTAATTATTGACCAAAAGGTGGATTTTTGTAAATGTGCGTTTGCATTCCAAAAGGAATTGTTAGGATAATATTTTGCTTTGATTATCTTCGAGGTAGTTGTATCAGGTTCATTTACAAAATGCCAAGTAGTGTACCATCAACCCCTCATATACCTTTGTTTACTAGCTCAAAATTTCTAATGCCAAGCCCTCCTATCTTTTTTTGTTTTGTAGATGGAGTCCCATGATCTGTATTGTATTGGCTGACACCTTGCCACAAAAAGGCACCAATGATCGCTGTATTTTTGCTATTTTTTTTAAATACGTAAAAGATTTTCACATGTTTGTCTTAAAATTGAGAAACAGTGAAAGTTATACACTAAGGGATAATGTTATACAATTAGCACGGTCCTTCCTAGTAGAATTAAATCATGGCCTATAACTCGCTAATCATGCTACCTATCCATCACCCGTGATCATCGACTTGTGTGATGCCTCGGGCACTCTTCCTATGGGTGTGGGAACAACTACCATATTGCCTTAGCATATGAGGGGTTGAGCTGGTCAATAAACATGTTGTTGCGAACATTCTTATTTGCAGTGGAAAGCCTCGACTATTTGTCGATGAATCTCATTGAGATTCACTTCATCGTGGGTACCTCTCCCCACTTTGAACTTATTGTGGGAAAGAATTTTAGCTATATCGTAGATAGCAATTAAAGAAAAATTGATTGAATAAGAGTGAGCTGATCAAGATTATTAGACACTAACTCCACAGTCTCGTGTCGTCACTGCTGCTGCCTTGGTCAGATGTGGAGGCAACACCAAAGTTGCTAATCCGCAACAGAAGGATTGCCGCTTAGCCACTTTCACAATTTCTAGCTTCTAGTGGGGAGAGGTGCTGGTGATGAAGCGGTTGTGCTTCCTCGACAAGTAAATAAGGCCTTCGACGACATCACGCCTATAATATCTTCATCGACCAGCTCTGCCGTTCCAGGCCCGGCCCTGGGGGGTTCGAGTTGGGCTGCCGAACTGGACCCTGAGGCCAAGGGGCCCAAACCCAAACACGTACATAGGTATAGTCTTCAGCTGTATAGTATCAAGCCGCATTACGATTCTGTCGATTCTTTCTCCCGTGCGGCTCTACCCTTCCGCTTTCCGCTGCGCGGCGACCCCGTTTCTCCGTTCCAGCGCGCGAGTGATCAACTCCCGTGCGCGAACGATGAGTGATCCTGTGTGATCTTTGGGATTCGCGACTCCAGCGTGAGCGCGAGCGGCTGGCGGCCTGTGGGGCTATATAATGTCGTACATAGGTAAAACACTAGCCCTAATTAATATTTGCTCTTATCCTCAATCTTTATTCTTTACTCCTTTAGATTTAGAAATCTCATATGGTGCAACAATCATGTTAAATTTCGTTTGGCATAATTTTATTTAATTGCTTACTTCTTTTCTAGAACTTCTATTGCTTTTTGCTCTTATCCTCAATCTTTATTCTTTACTCCTTTAGATTTAGAAATCCCATATGGTGCAACAATCATTTTAAATTTCATTTGGCATAATTTTATTTAATTTCTTACTTCTTTTCTAGAATTTCTATTGCTTATCGGATCATATTGGCCTTAGCTAAATTTTTTTTTAAAGCTAAAAGTATTGAAGTATTATTTGAGGTCTATAATGTGGTAAGAAAGGTTAAATGGCTTGGTAATTTTATGCATCGAGAAGAAATTATTAGATGAAATTGATAATAATTTTCAATGACTTCGCAGTAGTAAATGCTAGAATAAATTTTTAAGGTATGATACGATGTATACCTTGTTTTATAAGAATATTTGTTTACGTATTACATTTATTAAAATCATCATTATAATAGTAGAGTTATATTAAAGGGTCCATCATTATAGTTTCGCTCCAGGGTAATTTGACAGGGCCGGGCCTGTGCCCTTCGTATGCTGAGACAATGCAACAGCTCTTCCTGACCCACGAGGAGAGCGTATGTGGCGCGCACATGCTAGCACGTTTGATCACCAAGCCATAGTCCATGATTCTCTATAGTTTGCTGACTGGTGCAGTAAAAAAAAGATAGAAATAAAAATAAAACAGAGTAATGTTATTTTGAAAATATAATTCAAAAAGTATTATGTATTATAAAATAAAAATAAAAACCGAAGGAAGTCGGCAGAAAGCATGGAAGTTTTCGTCCTAGAAAGGCATGGAAGGCATGGAAGTTTTCGCTTGTTTATTCGACCCATACGATGGCAAAAGCTGCTGCATCCGTCGCGGTGCACATCATGTGGTCGTGCGTGCCCGCGCCGGGACGTTCCATTGGCACTTTTGCCGATTTATACCCTTGATTGATGAGATCGCGCCTCCGTTTGCCCTCTCACTCTCGACGCCTTCGTGCTCAACGTCGCAGCCGAACGGACGACACATGGCAGGCGGCGAGGAGGAATGGCGCCGGCCTTGCACAAGCCAATGTGCTGACTCCGTAGCTACCTTGGCATCCGGCGGTAGAGAGGACATGGCGTCGACCGGAGCTCCACCCTTTTTTACCGGCTGGCCGCCGCTAGTTATCGCCGACAAAGCCGACAGTGTGCTGGCCGCAGCTCAATCCAGTGTTTTCAATTTCACCCCCAGCCGTCCGGTAATCTTTGTTCCTAATCCCTTCAAAGTTCTGTTGGGGACTAGTAGTATTGGAGGGTGATGTGATTTATCATGTGCTTACATGGCATACAGTGATTATTGCACAAACAAAAAATGTAACTAAACTGCATTGTTGCTCAATTTTTAGTCCTGCCTGACAAGTTCACAGAGGTGGTTTATTTTGGTTTAATGTAGACCAGGATACAAAATATTAACTTGACCTCTTGTTATCATGGAGTTCAGGACTATGAACCTTATACCTGCAATGGCTCTGTTGATATCAAAAGCAATGCAGCATCGAAAAAGCATACTGGACAATGGAGAGCCTGTTACTCAATTCTTGGTAATCAGACACTGCTACCTGTATTCTTGTCTTTGAAACTTTTGCCGATGCCCTTTTCTCTCTTTGATTTTGTTTTTCTGTGAATCCATGTTCTTGGAAGGTGGTGAATTTTGTGGTTCTTTGGCGTACTATGGTGTTGGGACGAACTTGGTCAGTTACCTAACAAAGGTGCGGAAGCAGAGCAATGTCACCGCGGCGAGCAATATAGCTTCATGGCAGGGAACCTGCTACCTGACTCCCCTTCTCGGAGCATTATTGGCAGATTCATATTGGGGAAGACACCGGACAATCGTTATTTCACTGACCATCTTTGCCATAGTAACTCTCGATCGGCACTCCACTATTTTCTTTGTGAAATCTGCATCTGCATTCTGTTCAGATTTGTTCCACAAATGAACTTCACAGTACTAGTGCTTATGCCTTAAGGTTTGTCTGCAGGGAATGGTTCTATTGACACTTGCAGCAGTAATTCCAGCAAGCATTCATACATTGGAGATCTCTCCTCAGGATGCCCTGCCTTCTCTTGGCCTTTTCTTGACTGCTCTAGGCCTAGGCGACGTCTGGCCATGTGTGCCCACATTTGGGGCCGATCAATTCGATGACACTGATGGAACGGAGAAGATGCAGAAGGGGCTCTACTACAACTGGTACTACTTCGCTGTGAATGGCGGCTTCTTCTTTGCGAGCACACTCCTCGTGTATGTCCAGGACAATTGGGGATGGGGATGGGGATTCGGGATCCCTACACTGTTTTCAGTGATTGGAATAGCTGGATTTCTTGCCTGTATGAAGCTTTACAGGTACCAGAAACCAGCAGGAAGCGCACTCACTAGGATTTGCCAGGTTGTGGTTGCAGCTGTCCGGAAGGTGCATGTGGATGTGCCAAATGACAGCTCTCTTCTTTATTAAATGCCAGGCAAAGAGGCAGCAATTGTAGGAAGCAGGAAGCTGATGCACACCGAAGGACTAAGGTATACATGGTGCAGAGTTCATTCAGCTTTTTTTTTCTACTTTCAGTAATAGTCAACTTTTTGTCTACTTTTTTTTGTGTCTAATTTCAGTGCTTGGTCAACTTTTGTCTGAATAAAAAAAAATGATCGCATTTAGGTTCTTTGATCGAGCCACCACCATTTCCTCCCCTGACGAAGTAACGTCTTCTGATGTGCCTAGTCCATGGAAGCTTTGTACGGTGACACAGGTGGAGGAACTGAAGATCTTGGCAAGAATGTTGCCTGTCCTGCTAGCTGGCATAATTTTCAACATGGCTGAAGCCTTCTTCCCGCTTTTCATCGAACAAGGACAAGTGATGGACAACTACATATACGGCTTTTCAGTTCCTCCAGCCTCATCGACGACCTTCAACTGTCTCTGCATTCTTATGTTGGCCCCTTGTTACAACAAGGTTATCATGCCAGTGCTGAGCATGATCACTGGCATGAAGAGAGGCCTGTCTGAACTGCAACGCATCGGTGCCGGCCTGGTTTTCGCTGTGCTTTCTTTAGTTTCAGCTGCTCTTGTTGAGATGGCGCGCCTTAAAATCGTGAACGAAAGAGGCCTAGTGCACCGTAACGCTGCAGCCCCCATGAGTATCCTGTGGCAAGCACCACAGTACTTCTTCATAGGTGTAGCAAAAGTATTCACCGTTGTTGGTTTCATCGAGTTTGTGTATGAGCAGTCGCCTGATGCCATGAGAAGTTTGTGTCAGGCTTGCTCTCTCCTCATGATCACCCTTGCAAGCTACCTTGTCTCTGTGATGTTAAAGTTCAAGGATTCAGCAACAGTAGGAAGAGAGCGACATGGCTGGATCCCTGATAATCTCAATGAAGGTCGCCTTGATTGTTTATTCTGGTTGATGGCAGGATTGCTTACGTCTGCATATTGTGCCACGAGGTACAAGCGCAAACTAGCTACTACTACTTGACTTTGTTCTCGTTCGTGCTAATGTTTGCTGTAGAGTAACAACTACGTATGTTACATGCTATGTGTCGTCAAAATTTAGGTTTTGGATACTAGTACTAGTACCACTTCAAACATATAACAGTCCAGTAACAGTGTTATTTTTTTTTTTTGAAAAACTACCATTGGTGCGGTGCCTGCTCGGCTGCACATCTTTATATCTGCAACATAAGTGGCCTGGCCCATTCGACCATAGTCACTAAAACGGTTTGGGCTTGTTGGTCATGCCTCGCTCTCTTGGGCTCCCTATTATGATTGAGCCTAATAGGGCTGTCGGCTCATCACATTTTTGGTCATTCTTTCTCATTTATTTTTCAAGGAATGACTTGATGAAACCAATGCATGTATGACTGATGCATGCACTCTTGAGCTCACTTTTACAACGGATCACTTTATATGTATTTGGAACATTTTGGCCGATTGACTACCTCTCTCCAAAGGATTTCAATAGTTCATATTAAAAAGTTCCAGTAAAGTACGTTGGCGGTCCTTAGACTATTACCCTATTTAAGTTTCCTGATATATGCACCTCTAAAAAATGCACCCCCAAAAAACGTCCCCAAGCATGATTCACAGTTTAGTGACCTAGATGAATTATATACTGACTACTGAGTTTAAGGTATGGAAATGGTTTTAGTTCAAACATAGATGGATTACGAGTACAAGATAGTTACAAATGCCGGCAAGTGACAATCAATTACAATATGAATACCAAGAATACTAAGGGTGACAATATGACACGTCCGTTTATCTCCCGATGTTCGATCACTTGTTGTCGGCAAGGTAGTCCCTGTTGTATCGAACGTTTACTTCGTATTTCAGTGGAAAATAGACGATCACAAACCTAGCCCAACATTTGGGCACCACAAGAACTCACAAATAAGTGAGAGTACTCAATGACACAAACATATTACTAGAATACCTTATGGCTCTTCGCTAGGAAAAGATCAAGAACCCTCACAAATCAACCGGAGCCGGACACAAATAATTACCAACTCGTGTCAGACCTCCTCCACTGCTCCAAACCATTTAAGTGTCGACAAACACCATGATCAAAAGGAAAACCACAGCTCAAACGATTAGGAAGTGCCAATAGATGCAATCTCACTAGCAAATGCACTTGGATCACTCCAATCTCACTATGATGATGAATCAATGATGGAAGTGAGTGGGAGGTGTTTGCTTTACGTTACAACAATGTATTGTTGATGAAAATGTGCATAGAGTGAGCTAGAGCGCTGGCTCAAGCCTTTTATAGAGCCCTCTTGGCTCAAAGAGTCGTTGGGCTCATGTAGACATGACCAGACGCGCTGATCGGACTTGCCACAGTCGGCACGGAGTCCGGTCCTTAGGATGCTGCCACGTGTCCCTTGCGTTCAATATTGCTCATTCATCTCAAACGGTTAACTAACCACATGCGTGCTCGTTATGTTGCACTAGACATGTCAGCTCAACGACCGGACTCTACCCCAGTCAGACTCTAGTGCAATTGAGAGAGATCTTAGAGCCTATGTTTCATGTCTGGATGCGTCTGCTAACCGTAACCAGAATCTCCACACAGTCCGGTCCTCTCAGCCAACTTGCTCGAGCACCAACCACTTTACATCGACCGGACAAGGACAGTGATCCCAGCGCGTTTTTCTCCAAGGTCCGACCGAGGATCTAGAGCCATGCCACTTCTATATAGTGACGGGACACCGAGGCTGAGTCTGGTCAACTCTAGTTCAAAGTCTAGTCCACATAGAACCTTGCTTTTACAGCTCTAACTTCTTCACCTTGCTCCCAACTGCTAACCACCTTGTCTATTAGTATTGTGCACGTGTGTTAACATATTTTCTAAGCATTTTTAAGGGCGTTAACTATATTGCATATGCATGTATGAATTCACCTAGTAGCACTTGATAACTATTTTAACTGAGATTTTCCCCTCTTAATAGTACGACTATCAATCCTAAACGCACTCACACCCTCTATGGTGTTTTGAGTGCCAAAACAAAACCTATTTATACCTTTGACTTGATCAACATTGGTTTTTGTTTTTCTCTTTCTTCTTTTGAAAATGTGAAACACTTGATCCATTGTTTGGCCATCACCTTTACCATGACCATCATCTAGCTCCATAACTTAGATTTAACCATCCTATCTTGATCAAATAATTGACAAAGGATTAGTCCAATAGGTTTCATCAACTAATTAACCAAAACCAAACTTGGAATTTTAGGTACCATTTTATTAACCGAGGCGGTAGAAAACTAAACACCTCGTAAAATGGCCGATGTATTAATGAAAGCGGTTGTTTCATTTACCGAGGCACCAAAATACGACTGACTTGCAAAATTTATTTACCAAGATGGCCATTTTATTTATGAAATGCCAAAGAAAATCTCTGCCTGCGCAAATATTATTCAAAGTGGATTGTGGAAAATTGGCTCTACTGGTTTCCAATAAGGCAATGAAATCTAATTTTTTTTTCTTTTGTTAGATCCGAAAGAAATCTATATTTTTTACGGTCAACGAACCCGTTGCAATTCCAAAAGAT
This sequence comes from Microstegium vimineum, assembly GCA_022036555.1. NCBI lineage: Eukaryota > Viridiplantae > Streptophyta > Magnoliopsida > Poales > Poaceae > Microstegium > Microstegium vimineum. The sequence goes on along the minus strand of CM039124.1, from coordinate 15,099,267 downwards.
TCCTTTCATTTAGAATGGCTCCTGTGTTTTTTCTTCTTTTTAGCACTTGAACTTTTCTTTTGTGATACGGGGGTTTGTAAACACACAGGGTCGCATCCCCTATCACCAAGACCTTCTGAAATTTCTGAACATATTAAATTTAAGGCTTCTAAATCTATGTTATCATCATTTGAACAAAACGTCGAAGCATCGTCTAGTAAGCCATTTTCCTCCACTAAATAATTATTCTCATCTATTCTACATAATTCTGCATCTCTTAATGACTTTAGAGAATTTGAAAAATCTTGTTCATTATCCCCTAAAACAATCCCTAAAGACTTAGCTGTTCTTAACAAAGAAGAATTATCGTCGCGTGAAATAAAAGAGCATGACTAAGATATGTTACCTTTACGCGCGATCTAAGTTTTTATGTGCCTTCAGTTTTGATGCTCTCTCCAGATAATCCTGATCCGCATTTAATGCAGTCCTCTTGCTTGATCTCAGAGGTGACACTGTCCCACCATTTTGCACTATCATTTTATTATGCAGCCCAAAGTCACTTTGTGGAGACAATAAATTAGCCTTCCACTGGCCATTACCATTCATCCCGGTCTGAGAAAGCACTATCACTGGTTTGCTGTTTGATTTTCCATGTGTACTTTGATAGGCACTGGCTACAGCACCTTCCTCCTCTTGCTGAGCAGCACCGCCAGCTATTTTGTGCTGACCAGAGGCAGGTAGCTGGCTCCCAGTTGCATTGCTAGGAGTCTGATCCTCACTCTTCTTTCCATCTACATCCATGTTGTCCCCCTCTTTTTCCTGAGCAGGTTCTCCACTGTTAGGTTTTTCCTCATTAGGCTTTTCATCCTCCATGGTAGAGTCCATATCGATAAGCTTGGGCTCACCATTGGAAGCTTCCTGTTCAACCCTGAATTGTAGCTCATAAACAAAATCCCCAATAACTACATCCACTAAATTTGGGATGATAGTGGGATCTAGTGATGGAAGTACAGAGTACATATCTCCGTCTTTTGAGTTCTCTTGGGCACACGTTGGACAGAGTACTGAAACTGATGCAGTGACCTTTTGTTTCACAACAAATGGCCTTATCTATGCGACTAACAGTGATCTAGTTGTGCATCTAGTCAATGAATAGAATCCAAACGGTAACTGATTGGTGGTCGATTGATTGCATGAGGGTAATTGGTCACATCACTAGTCCCAACCGTCTGTATGGTTTCAGTAGGTGTCCTAGTTTAGTCCAAATTGTTTATGCATAAATTTGTGTTCCCATCCGTGTGCGTTGAGGACAATGAAGGCGGCGAATATTGTTATTAATGTAGGCCGGACAACAAGTACTTATATATTCAGGTCGTCATTACTGAATTATGCTCACTAATATTATGTTTATAGAACCATGCTGTTTGGCACAACTTCTAATCATGAAAGGTCCTGAACTGTGTACAATGATGACTACCCAAGCACTGTCTTATTGCAGTTAATTAGTAGTCTACTAGACTATAACATGACTTCTAGAACAACACCTTTGCATACCCTTTTCAGTAATGTACGCAGGTAAGGAGCCTCAAGGGAAATATTTTCATTTCAGTTACTACCTCATCTAGACTCTTTACAGCAACACAAGGATCTATATAATACTCAATTTGTTTCAAATTATAAAATATTTTGACTTTTTTAGATATATTGTATTTACCATAATCATAGATATATATTATGTCTATAAAAAAACAAAACGTCTTATAATTTGAAATTAATTTAGCACCATATTTCTTACCAGGAACTAGGGAATTCTCCTGAAGGAACTCCCAATAGTAGGGAATTCTCGTGAAGGGACTTACTGGCTCCGGTTTTGGGCTCCATTGCAACGGTTGGATGAATATAGGGTGCTTATCCAAGATGCATGCAGAAACTTAGAGTCTATTGCTATGTTTATTTTTGCTTCAAATGGCTGGAACTTTAGTTATCGCCTTGGGATTTAATTTGTACCTTGTGAATTTCGTTTGGAGTGAGTTTGTAATAAGCTTGGTCTGATGCTTTTTTTTTGTGAGAAACTGAAGCCGGAACTTTTAGTTTTGTTATCTAAAAAAAATATCCTATGTTCAGAAAAGAGTACCTAGGTAGGTATAGAAGGTTTGAGGCGCATACCCTCTCTCTAGTCATTTGTTCTCATCAAACAGCATGAGCTGGCTATTTAATATTGTTGGATAGACGTCTAAATCAAACTTTTGTCACTCGTGTCAATTTCCCTACAGCTTTAAAAAAATATTATTCAAAATGATATGCTGAATAAAAACACCTGTGGTGCCGTGTGCCAAGCACATGCATCCATTGCAACACTTCCACGAAGAGTGCCCCATGAAACAGAGTGCAAAACCATTAAAACACACACATCCATGACGTGTTTTTCCATAGACTGCATATATAGAGTCAACTAGCTTGTCACTATATCCAACATAAAACCAAAGGTATAAAGCCCCGTTTGACACAACATAGTTTCACTTCTAAAGTTATTTTTAGAAATTTTAGCTTCATTGATAGGTTATTTGATGAAATTTCACTAATAGCTTATTTCATAAAGTCAAGCTATTTTAGTAAACACGTTTAGCAAAACAACTTCATATGATGGAACAAAAGACTCAAATGAACCATACTATCCTTTTTCCTTCAATTTGCCTCACAAGCCTCTCTTTCTTCCTCCTCGTCTTCTCATCCCAATGCCTGCTCGGCGATAGCCCTCATGGCCAAACATCCCTTGCGCCGCGAGCCCCTTGAGGCCAGGCAAGCCCTTCTCAGGACGGCTGTGCCCAGGCCCAGTGCCCTAGCTCCCTGACCTAGCATTGACATTTGGGCCTACGATCTTGGTCCGCATTGGGCAGATGCTTTGCACCATGAAGGGCATGACCTTTGGGGGGCAGCGAGCTCGACGGCTACACCATGGAGGCTGCGAGCCCTGCTTCCCTCAACACGGGAACTCGAGTGGTCGTGCCTATGAGCTTCCCATCACCTTCCGGCAGTGCCTCCAAGCCTCATCCATAGCTGCGCCTCCAACCCATGCTACAGTACTTGAAAACAGACCTTTCGTCGATGGCCAAAATGAGCTTTAGTCCCGGTTATTTTTGTGTCCGGGACTAATACATCTTTAGTCCCGGTTGGTAACACCAACCGGGGATAAAAAGTCTCCTTTAGTCCCGGTTGGTGTTACCAACCGAGACTAAAGGTCCAGAACATTTAGTCTCGGTGGGAAATATCAACCGGGACTAAAGATAGACCTTTTAGTCCCGGTTGGTGTTATGAACCGGGACTAAAGGTCTCTTTAGTCCCGGTTGGTGTTACGAACCGCGACTAAAGGTCCCTCGACGCGTGGGTTCAAAAGGGAAAAATTCCATCTATTGACAGATAAGTTGAGTAGGTGGGATGGTTCGGGCGCATGAGGCAAGTGCGGGAGATCCAAGGTTCGATTCTTATGGGGCGCGAGTTTGATGGGAGGCGTTAATTTTTTTTACTGGAAGGGACCTTTAGCCCCGGACATTTAGTCCTGGATTCCTAGTCCTGGACTAAAGCCCTTATGCACCGGGACTAAAAGACCTTTCTGTAGTAGTGCTAAGCAGCTCTCTGCGGCAGCTCCATGGCGCCTGCACACTGAGCCAGCGAGCCCTGGCAGCCACGGGCGCGGTGAGCCCCGGTGGTCATGCTCCGAGCTTTGACAACCATGTCACGCTTAGGTTGTGGCAAGTTTGACTGAGTCGTGAGCCCTGGTGGTCATGCTCCGAGCTTTGACAACCATGTCACGCTTAGGTTGTGGCAAGTTTGACTTCAAACTATGACAAACTGCTTTTTCAGCTTTATTGTGACAGACCTGATGGCCGACGTATTCCACCATGTTTGGATTGGTGTTTGTAGGACCGTAGTTGGACCTTCCTAGACCTCTTCCCATTCCCTTTCCGTGGCAAGTGTTCAGATGTTCTGAAGTGGTAGTGTGATTGCTATATCTATCTATCCCATGTTATCATAGAACCAAAGTAATAGAAAAGTACTTAGGAACCTTGATCTCTCCCGTTGTCCTCTCACTTTAGCTATCTACTTATTTATCATTAATTCTCATTTATGTGCTAATATATCTCATATCATATGTATCATTTACCCCTGCTCTAGTTTAGTTGGTTTACTAAACTAATAGATGCATGATAGTGAATTATCAGTTTCTTTATCCAGTGCTTCCTTGTGGTAAAATATAAGTAACGGTCCTGGAATACTCCCGGTAAAATTCTACACTGGTGTTCTGTGTGCTTGTGGAATCTATCATTTTCTATTTGCACTTAATAAATACAAACAAGCATTTTTGGCGCTATTGTCGGGGAAGCAATCGATGTAAAGATTTTGATAATAAACTTGATGTCTGCTAATTTAGTATATCACTAGCTTTAGTAGGATTACCCCTTGTTTTGTTGAATGTGGAGTAGACAGGACAAGAGATGCCATTTCGACCTTCCGGCAAGATTCCACAAGAGCAAAATAAACTATTGAAGAACCCAGGGTGCCTGAACATTCATGATCCATCATCAACTCTGGAACCCTGCCATCTCATAGGTTTGTGTATACTATATATATGTGTAGATGGGAGAAAAGGTCGTCGTCACAAGAATTCAAATCACATCTCAAGTAACGAGAACATAGAAGTTGCACTACTCACAATTCCCCTGGTGAGCCATGGTAAGTGTGATAAAAAAAGGTGAGATAGTCTTGCTCATGGACTTTAAATTGATGAGTAGTTATCTTTATAATTATTGCATTGCACTGCATGTTTATTTCCGAATAATCCATGCATCTACTCTATTAATTAGTTTATATTTTCTCACATCAAATCCATAGCATATTTAGTTACTTCAAATGCATATGTCAAAAAAATTACTTGAAATGCATCCATGTCACTTTCATCTTAAAAAAGAAAAAAATACACTCACCTCACCATGATCATGCTCTTTCATCTCTATTTGAGTAATTCTCTTTAGTGTTTTCATGCTACCTTTGTTTGTTATAGTATGTTTTGGTTTGGAAGTGCTTCATATTGCAATATGAGTATTTCTAAAAGATATTAATGTATGCGTGGTACTTTGGTTAAAATGCATTCCTTAATTAAATTAGATATTGAGTCTAGTTTGGTTATTGAACTAAAAGTTGTTAGTATAGACACTGGTTATTTTGTTGGACTAACCCCTGCAGAAAACTCTCAAATTCAATTCCGGTAAGTCAAAAGATGAAATCACATCTGAGATGAAGCAAGGCATACGGTGAACGACAACAACTTTGCACAAGAGACACTGTAAGTATCAAAAGATCAGTCACTCTATCTTTTGCTGCAAGTTTCCTTTTGCTTTGAACCATGCTAGAGTGCAACCACATCTAGAATAACTATGCTAAGACAATCTAAAAATCCATCTTTTAATTAGCATAGATAAAAACTATATAAAATTTGGACAACAACCCATGTTTCAAAATCATTGCAATCCTTCGGGTATGTGTCCACTAACATTTTGTAGGATAAAGAGGTTAAAGGCTTGTTCATGGTTTGAATCCACTCAATTTACAAACCTAAATGAAACCATCACTTCAGCTATGAGGAAGTGTTGAGTGCCATGGAGGAATAAATCTACATTAGAAGCACTCACTCAAAGAAAGTGGATGAACAATGGTGCCACTGGAGAAATGCAATCAAGCAACTCAAAGGCAACCTGACTGGAGTCTTCCCAAAGCTCAAACTAGGATGGCCATGACTAGCAAGGTGAAACTTCTCCCGTATTAGCCAACTTCATACCTTCTCTCATCATCTTTGAAGACACAACTTACACATCGATAGCAAGGACGAGAATAAGAGATGGCAATCGATCATGACATGAATCCTTGTGTCAACAAACATCATTTATCGATGGTGGTTTGTTGGTGGTGTCTCGTGAAGCTATGAACAACCATGGTCACAAGATGAGACCCCAAGGTTGTTGGAAAAGACGCTCCCATGCAAGCACTAATGAAGTTCCTCCCTTGGCCATCAAGACGACTGGTGTATCATCTAAGAATAATAATTTCCATCTGTCATTAGAAGGAAAAAGAGCAATCATGATGGAACTCAAGTCTATATCTCCAATAAATACCATCTTGCCTACCAAGATTAAATGGAGGGCAATAAAGGTTGAAGCTTGGGGGAAGAAAAATCGACACCACTAAAGATGATTCAATTATGCTCTTCCTCTTCTCAAGCTTCAGTCACCCTAGCATATTGGAAAGAGTCAATAATGACAATAGCAATATTTACAATACAATGCCAAGATTCATAAATAAAGGACAAGAGGATAGATTTATAAGGTAAGAAGGAAGGAGTACAAACAAGAAGACAAGATGCGCAAACAGGCAAAGGGAAGCTCCAAGCTTAAAGAAAGGACTACCACAAGGTGTTATGGCACCATCACGCTTCAAAGAAAAAGGTAACATCTTAAGGTATGTGATCATTATTGAAAAAGTTTTTCCTTGAATCTAGCATACATGAAGAAACAAACATGTTTAAGTTACAACATTTTACTTGAACCAACCTAATTAACTCAACATGCCACATTTCTCAAGCTTGATTTACACCATGACCTTTTTCCTTTCATAGTCTTGACCATATGAGCTAAAATGTTGCATATCTATTCTAGAAGATGATAGTATTACTTATGTACCGATTACATTATGCAAAGATAGATAATCTTTCCATAGGTTAAGCATATTAATCCTTTCTGTCAAATATCTTTAAATACTACATTCATACAGAATCTTCTTATCTTTTCATCCAAGATAAAGTTGATGTTCAATGTACCTAAGGTTAGAGGAGAATAAAGGAAATTGATTTGGTTATGTTGGTGTTTCCCACCAACAGATCCCATGCATTTGATCTCCACCTTATATTTGCAATCAGGACACACTTCAAGGAAGGTGTGGAGAGTTAGTTATTCCCAAAAATTCTATGAGTAAAAGTTTTGAACATGCAACATGAAACATTGAGCAAGATGCTACCAATTTCCACTATTCATGCCCCACTTCAACCTGTTGGACGAGCAAAGAACAAGGGTGGCATAACATCAGAGAGCGACCACAACAACAACTAGCTTGGGGGGAGAGGCACCCTCATGTATCTAGGTAAGTATCCTTATACTATTTATGAGTACTAGTTACATAAATTAATTAAAAAATGTGAGCACATGAAGGTTCACACTTATATAATTATAATAAAATCACAAAAGAAAAAATGTGAACACATGAAGGTTCACATTTTTTATTGTTTACTTTGTCTAATTGAGTATTTGCTCTATATCGTGTTATTTTATAATAATATTAGAGTGTGTCTAGTTTACTTGAATCAGATTGAAAGAGTTAAATTAAATAAGAATCGCTTAGGATAATCTCTATACATGGAAATGATGAATAGTTGCGCTACCGTAATTCCTTTCAAGTACCTAGTGTTTAGCTTTGAACTCTCCCGAGTTTTTGATATAATTGTTTTGACATAAAGATTTGATCTGAACCTGAAACTTGTTGGTTGCAAATGCTTGATCTTAGTCTAGGTAATTCACAGGTATGACATGGGAAAGTTTGAGCTACTATTTATCTTTGTCCTAGCAATACTTAAGTCCTAGAGAATTTATCTTTTGAAAATTGAAAATCTTACATGATGAGTTTCTGTATGACGAGAGCTTGAATTCCTACCACAACCATATATACATGCTTAGTAGATTAGGAAAACGTTATACTTTCATATTTACTGCTTGAATTTGCGATGAGTTTTGTCAAGCTTTGTTGACCCTTAGAGACTTGTCATGCCTTTAAAATCAAGATCATATACACTCCACTTATATATGCTATTTCTACCCTGGAAGTACGCATCCACATATTTGCCATTCAAATCCACCAAAAATGTTCTACTCCTACCCTAAGAGTTAGCAACCAAAAATATATATCCCAGTTTTCCCACCTATCCACATATTTCATTATACCCCTATTATATTTGCTCCAAGTATTTCCTTATTATTATCTCTCAAAAGCTTTATTGCATAAAGAGGCTTGGGTTTGTAAAAAAAGAAAGAGAATAAATAAAGAGAGTAAAACATGGACAAAGTCCTACCAAAACAATGGGTACTTAGATGTCCGCCTCTCTGGAAAAAAGAAAGAAGAAAGAAAAAGAAGTGCAAGCTCAAGTTCTCTCAAAATTCCAAGTTCCAAGAGAGATATATATTTTCTAGGAGCAGAGTAGAATTAGGTTTCCACCATACACCCTCATTCACTTTCATACATCCACCATATATATCCCATACACGTGCACATCTTGATTTGATTGTATGCCCAGTTTTCTTTGGATCCATTGTTTGACTTTATAATATATGCTTTGCAAGTATGTATGTGTTGTTTCTTCCCACCTATGAACTTCATATATGTATATTAGTTATAGGGTGAGAGAGAGAGAGAAGGAAAAACACTTTTATTGCCTAGGAGAGGATCTAGAAATACCACATATTGAGAGACTTAAGAGGGTAATACAATAGAAACTTCAAGTTTTATTTCAAAAACTTTGAAAAACTCCAGGAGGAAAGTTGAGCGAAGAGCTTGAGACACAATGCTTAGCTTAATGATTCTACTTTTCAATTGCTCAAGATCCAAGTGAAGGCTAAGAAGCTCCATGGTTAAAAGTAATATTTGTAAGTTTGAAAGTCACAATAGTTTACTCTAATCCGGAGGAGAAGTTTTGTTTGAAAGCATGTGTACTTTTGAGGCGTGAAAGCATAGTAGAAACTCCTGATCCATCGATGACTTTCGTTTAGCTTTGCTTAGGGACTAGCAAAGGTTAAGCTTAGGAGAACTTGTTGATGGACACTAAACTCTAAATATAACCATCAACTATTGCATGAAATGATAAGGAATGAACTACAAAGCATAGTTGTAGGTTTTGATTCTAACGAGTTCCATGAGTTGTGGTGTTCTCACTTGTTTTGCAGGATACTCAGGTTTTTATTGTATAAAAGTATCTCAAGTGATGAATTAGTGAGCACCATTGTGTAGAGCTCGTCGAGCCGATCGCAACGGACCTATCATTAATTTGCCATATTTGGAGTCCTGATGAGAAATATATCAATACGGCAACCGAATTCAACTTGGGAAGACTCTAGAACATATTCGAACCATCACTCAACATGTGTTAGAGGGCTAAACTAATAGAATTCCATAACTTTGGTGAATATGTATTTTCTAGGGACTAAAATAGGATCTAGAGAGGGGAGAATCCCACAACGATACGTTTCCTTGCGCAAACCGATGGAAAACTGGCACTAGAAGGTTCTAGAGGACAAGAGAACAGTACAGAACGAAGATGGGCCCATTTGGCTCTGGAAGGGGGCCGACCGACCCACCCCCCTGGTCGGCCAGCCTGCTACAGTAGCGGAACCCGATCTCCATCGTATGGTGGCGCCCCACTGACCTAAATAACCATAAGTAGTAGGTGCAATGCATTAGTACCACATCGACTATTCAGGAGGCTTCTCCATGCCACCAGGCTATAAATAGAGGGGCAAATCCCCCTCCAGGACGAATCATTATGGATTGGCGTCCCACGAAAGAATTAGGGCTAGACTTTCCAATGTGGTCTATTACTTATAGTTGAGAGTTAGGGAGAGCGGAGATGCGCTTCGGATCTAGAGAGAGTTCATCAGAGATTTGGTATGTCTTTATATCTTGTAAGACTTAAGCTTTATATATATTTATCTCCTCTATCTACTTTTATGCATGTTATATGATTAGTTAGTTTAGTCTTTATACTTTGGCATTAGATATCCGCTCGCATAGAGTGCTCTAGTTACTCTAGATAATCAGAGTAGTAATTGATAGTGTGGACATGGCGTCTATACTAGAGGTTACCTGAGATTGCACTCAATCCTACGGATTGTTGTGGTAGCCCTAGGATGTGACAGACCTGATGGCCGATGTATTCCACCACATTTGGGTTGGTGTTTGTAGGACCATAGTCGGACCTTCCTAGCCCCCTTCCCATTCCCTTTCTATGGCTAGTGTTCTGATGTCCTAAAGTGCTATTATGTGATTGCTATATCTATCTATCCCCTGTTATCATAGAACCAAAGTAATAGAAAAGTACTTAGGAACCTTGATCTCTCCCGTTGTCCTCTCACTTTAGCTATCTACTTATTTATCATGAATTATCATTTATGTGCTATTATATCTCATACCATATGATTCATTTACCCCTACTCTAGTTTAGTTGGTCTACTAAATTAATAGATGCATGATAGTGAATTATCAGTTTCTTTAACCAGTGCTTCCTTGTGGTAAAATATAAAAAACGATCCTCAAATACTCCTGGTAACACTAGTGTTCTGTGTGCTTGTGGAATCTTTCATTTTCTATTTGCACTTAAGAAATACTAACACTTCCCTCTCCATGGTTTGTCCAAATCAACTAATCCTTCATAAATCCTTGACATACCAGATGAGAAATGATCGGTTGTCGTCTTTGTTCTCAAAGCTTGACTCTTAGTGGCATCAATAAACCTATGGACCTCAGATATGTATGATGGATCTACTCTTGGTAAGTTATACATAGATAATGACCTCTCCATCATTTTACTTTCCTATAGAAATTATAATGAATTTATTGTAAACATACCAATGAAAACAATGATTCATATGAGATATTAATTAATAACTAACTTTTTGATCAACAACGTCCTTAGAAAAAATAAAGATGGAAACCTCCCACTTGTATAGTTTCCAATTTGTAGACCTACTATCATGGAGACAATTAAGCATCGCTAATAAATAACCTCGTTCAATCAACAACATCATGGTGAACTAGCAAAAACCTATCATCCCCTCTCTCTATACAAACACACCTCACCCTATCATGGTAAATTAATTTATGCATTGGATTGGGTTGGATTGAAGTTATAAAGTTGTGGATTGGGTTGGGATGTAGAAGGGTGATTTGGTTATAGAGTGGATTTAAACCCATTAGATAGAAATAAATTTGTTTTAGGTTGATTTTGTTATGGAGTGGATTTAAACCCATTAGCGGGGTGAAACACACCATTTATGAAACGTAAATACATACTTCCTCCATTTTTTAGAATACACAAAAACCCTATATTTTCTCTCTCTACATATATAAATATACACAATAACTATAGAACACAATATATATTCATGCACATGAAAAAAGAAAGCTTGGAGAAACTAATTTGGGAAGCAAGCACAAAAAGGCAGAGGAGAAATAATATCTATCCATCTTAAGTCTCCTCATTTAAAGAAATAAATACAATAATTTAGCTATTCTTCTCTCTAGCTAACTCATGAAATCTTAGATCCATAAAATGGCTCAAATTGAGCAAGAGAGATTAAAAGAGGCAAAAGAGGCATCAACTAACCTTCCTTAGCGACCTCCTTCCAAAAAATGAAGATCAAAACCTCCCGCCTTGTATTTTGTGAAATCTAGACCTCCAAAATCGCCTCCAATGGAAGGTGGCTGCATTGAACAATAGGGGTCGAGGAGGAAGAAGGGGGTATTTATAGCAGACTCAGCAGTGACGGTTTCTTAAGAAAACTGCTAGTGTAAATTATACATATTCAATGGCGGATTCCTTAAGAAAACCGCCAGTGCTGCTTTGTTTCCACTGGCGGTTTTAAGCTATGCTTTGTACAGACGTCCTTTAATCGAAACCGCCAATGAAAATAAAACCATGGCGTCAACAGAAACCATCTCTGTACTAGTGGTATATACACATCACGACACTAGCTGGATGTCGATAGGATCACATGCATCCATGCATGACATGTGTGTGACTGTGTTTATGCTTATGCGGGGATAGTGACAACAGATAAATATAAGAAATGTTTTTGCTGCGTAGATATTTATTTTCATACGAAATAAGACAAAAGTTACAAACTATTTTAATTTTGAACCAATTTATAGAAAAAACCCACCAATATTAGCATTCTATCGACAATAATTGGCCATACAACCATGATTCATCATGGAAAGAACATATGACACTAATTTAGCATCACTAAATACATAGTAAAATATGTTTTTTAAAATACTTATTTGATGTCATACATATTGTTACCTTTTTCCATAAATTAAAGTTAGTCAAAGTTAAAGATAGTGTGAACTTAGAGTGATTTATTTTGGGATGGGGGTAGTCATAGTGCCACTGTCTATAACACCAAATAAGTATATATACTATAAAAATATGTCATGGTGTATCTTATTTATATAATATATGTTGGTGTTCGGAACAAAGGAAGTACAAACTTTGACACCGATTTAACTTACTATATTGTCACAGTACAAGAAATCTTAGGATGTATGACGACATGTTATCATCATAAATACTAGTATTTTTGTCATAGTCGTTGTACTTATGACGACTGTATGATGAAGAATCAATCGTCATAAATCATGCGTGGTAAACCATGTTTAATGACGACTCTATGTTCTTTCATCATTACTTTTTATGATGACCCAATTTAAAAGTCGTCACTACGAGCATGTTTGGGACTGCCCCGCTCCATGTTTTCAGCTCTGCTCCACGTTTTTTAGCCAAACGGTTTTAGATTCACGTACACAGCTCCAGAAAAAACGGTGGAGTTGTGAGAGCACCTAAAGAGGTACTCCACAAACTCCATTTTTTTGTGGAGCTACTCCACATTGGAGTTTGCAGATCAGAGTTTGTGGAGAAGTCCCAAATATGGACTAAATGTCTTGAGACCTAGCTAGGCTCATATACTGAGCAGGTTTTTAATGGGCCAAATATAATTATGAGCTAATTTATAATATGCCAAGCTCATTTATATAAATAAATATGACATCAATTTCTGGACCAAAAATTATTTTGCGATCTGTTTAGTAGTGAGAAACAACCCAAACTTTAAACAAGCCTAGCACATTTCAGCATAGATACAAGCATCCCATTTCAACATCCACAACCCAATCTTTAAACAAGCCTAGTACATTTCAGCATAGATACAAGCATCCCATTTCAACATCCATTACATAACTGGCTATTCTAGCATCCATGCCATAATCAGCCCATTACAAAATCTGTACATGCATCAATAGTCCATACACATGCATCAAACCATCAAGAATCCCATTCCAAAGGATAGATAAATATGGTAGATCACATCCATCAGTAAGGTTACAATCCCAGATAACACATTTTAGCCAAGTCTGAACCAGCAGAAATATTAATATGTTCTGAACCAGATCAGCCAAGTCTCAAAATAGCACTATCAATGCTTGTAGCACAAATTAATATGGACTGAGTAGCCAAGTTCCAAAATCAGAGGTCCAACCATATACATCTGCAAAGTTACTCTCTAGGCCTCCAAAATCAGAGGTCTATACATCTTAAAATTAATTAAACAGAAAGCACACATTATTTTAATTTTTAGAACTAATTAAACTATCTAGTCTTATAAAATTAATATCTCACTAATATGACTTCTAATTTCATCAATTCTTCTTCCTAGATGGTTCTAAAATCAAATTATATTCTCCATACATGTTTCATGCTTTTCAAAGCTCATTGATAATGAATTCAAATGTATACTATATGACAATCGCAAGGTAGCGTAACGAAACATATATCATCATAAACAAACTACTTCTCTAGGTCATGACCACTTTTATTGGTAGTTAATGACGAACACACAATTTTTGACAGGAAATTATTCTCCTCCTAAAAGTCATCATAAGATAGAATGACTTATTGACGAATTGACTCATCGTCACAAAAAAATTGTCATAGATCCTCATATTTCTTGTATCAATTGCCATAAAATCCATGTCATTCTAAGAAGTTCCATGAAATTTACATATATTATAATGATTTTACATTAACACATAAATATATAGTAATTATATGAATTGCTAGTTAAAATATATGAAGCTTGACATTTTACTAATTAATCATAGGTTCGTACCGACGCCACTATCGTAACTATCAGCTTCGGTCGGTATAGCGCTATTAGTCGGTATCGTAACTATTAGAGAAAGGACTTTTAGTTTGCACTTTTAGTCTCAGCTCTGTTGGGAGCCGGGACTAATATGTAAGCATTAGTTTTTTGTCTAAATTTCATATGCATCCAAGACCTTTTGATCCTGATTGGTAACACCAACCGAATTAAAAGTCATACTTTAGTTCTGATCGGACTAAAGGTTCTCCAAGCATTAATATTGGTTGGTAACATCAACTAGCACTAAAGGGTGACCTTTTAGTCTCGTATGTTGTCACAAACCGGGGCTAAAGGTCTTTCACCCGGGACTAAAGATCCCCCATGGGTGAATTCAAAAGGAGAGCGTCTAGAACTTTATTACATTTGTTCTACAATTGGGTTCGTAAGAAATCTACGCGTGAAGCCATAGGTCTTGAGTTCATATCTCACGCACCGCAAGAGAAGTCCCCAAAATTTAAATTATCTTTTTGTCTCAAAGATCGAAGAGCTTTAGTCCGAATTGTGTGACCCGATACTAAGAGCATCTCCAAGAGATTAGACAAAAAAAATAGCTAAATTTAATGATTTTGTTGCTCTCTAAAATAGATAATATTAGAGTACTCCAATAGACTTTGTAAAACCAAAAGATGGATAGCTAGTGAGGTAGGTTATTCAAAAATAAAGAGCAAATGAGGTAGGATAGAGAATTACTAAATTTAGAGTCATGTATAGAGTTTATCGGAGACGTTTTTTTCTTTAATAATAACCAAATTTAACTTTAGAGAATGATTAATTTGGCTAGTCTCTTGAAGACGTTCTAAAGACCAGGACCTTTAGTCTCGGATCCACAATCCTGGTTGGAGAACTGAAACTGGCGCCCATATCTAACTAGGATTAAAGCCCACCTGTGTACCAGTGATGACAACCGATCATTGGTCGCTATAATAACAACATATAATGACTCAAATAGTCGCTACAATTTTGTTGTGTACAGTGAAATGGAAATGGTACAATGAGTAGTACATTTCACGAAGAGCAGGACAAGAACTAACTAGAGCCTTAATTTTTACCGTCTCCGGAAGGTTTAGGGAGCTACCACACGTACGTACTCCTAATTGATGTGTAGAAAGGTTATGATATGGTTACCTCTAATAAATACCAAATTTTGATAATCTTGTAAGGACCATAATATCAATTAGTATACAATATAATGTACCGGTAGTACACCACTCGACGTGCATATATATATATATATATATATATATATATATATATATATATATATATATATATATATATATATATGTAGATACACATTTCGATCGGTTGCACTATTGTTGTTTGCATCTATCCATGGATGTCCTTGTCTACAGTAGGATACAAGACATGTGATCATCATATAGGCTCCCAGCAGGCAGCACAGGACGAACCTACACATGGAGCTCAAGTATTGGCAAAGCAGCATCGCGTCGATGATTGGTCAAGCATTCTGGACATTACTTGAGCCGTTTCTATCTACATCAATATCTTGCTAGCTGGCTGTCCTCGATAGATCCTCATCCATCCATCCATCCCACTATCCCAGCAGTATAAGCAGCAAAGCAGCAGCAGGCAATTAATTAACTTCATCAAGGTTAACCGACAATCATGGGCTCATATCTCACACATGGATCGGAGCTACAGTGTCATCGCTCACTCCTTTCGCCAGCTATACGCCTATAAATTACAGGCGCGTGCAGTGTCTGCCTCTAGACATATACATACGTACATTCATAGATAGAGATGATGGCATCCTCCAGTCCCCATCGTGCGGCGACCTTCGTCGTTGCCGGCGTGCTGCTGGTGGCCTCCATAATCCTGTGCTCCCGGGGCGCCACGGCGGCGCAGCTGACAGCGGACTACTACGACTGCACATGCCCTGACGCCTACAACATCGTGAAGACGGTGCTCATCGAGGCGCACAAGACCGACGTGCGCATCTACGCCAGCCTCATCCGCCTCCATTTCCACGACTGCTTCGCCGAGGTACCTAACGAACGAACGATGGCCGCCGTGGCACATGCCATATATGCCCCAGGCCATGCACGCATCGATCAGCTAGCTAGCTAGTGTGTATAACATTTTGCCATCGATCGATCTCTAGGGCTGCGACGTCTCGGTGCTGCTGGACGCCGTGCCTGGGGTGGCCAACTCTACTGAGAAGCTGGCGCCGGCCAACAACAACTCGGCGCGCGGGTTCCCCGTGGTGGACAAAGCCAAGGCGGCGCTGGAGGAGGCCTGTCCCGGGTCGTCTCCTGCGCCGACATCCTGGCCATCGCCTCAGAGATCTCCGTCGAGCTGGTACGCACGTACGTAACATACGTATCTAATCCAATAGGTGTCGGTGCTCCTACTAAACTAGTATGCAATTCATGAATACGTGATGACGTCCATGGATTCATGGATGGGGGCATGCATGGCACGCATAGAACTGGTAGGTTATCTGTAGTTTTCAATGGGCGACCGGCATCCACGTGCATGCTGGTTTAAGGGGTGTTGAAAGTATGTCCATAACTCCGTTAGCACCTAAGTAAATTCGTATGCATCTGATAAGTTAAACTGATGTTGCTTTGTTATGACAGATACCATGACTAATAAGGCTAGACTAATAAGTTTAAACAAATAGAAACGGCCAACATATCACAACCACACTGTTTGTCGTATACGTTCTACGTAGTACATGGACAGTAGGAACACACATGTGCCAACAAAATTAAAGGGTTTGTCGTACGTGCTGAAAAACACAGGCCCCATATGAGCTAGCCTACCTTCTGCTTGAACATGCAATGCATGGATCGACTCTATATATATATTTTTATAGGGGAAATTGGCTCATGACCACTCTTTGCTGCGCTGGACACTCAAAAAAGACACTCTGGTTCTTGACAAATTTGCTAATGCACACTATGTCCAACAAAAGATTCTAACAAAATAGATATAAAATCATATAACTACCAAAAAATTATACTATAAAATTTTCTATGCTCTACATGATGAGAACTATATAGTAAAAATGTTGTTTTGCACTAAAATGATCATTTTTCTCCCATCATAAATAGACAAAGTTAATCATAGTTAATTTTTTTTATATATTTGTAAGACACTAAAAATCTTCGAAAAATCATAGAATGCATACATCCCCAAATCATGACTATGCTAAAAATATTATCTCAAAATAATAGAGTTTAATATATCAATTAAGCTTGACAAGAGATAAATCTATAACTCAGTGATGCTAAATATACCATTATAAACTTTATTATTTTGAGATAATAGTTTTTCCATAGTCAAGATTTGGTTATATACGCATTCTGTGATTTTTCGAAGATTTTTGGTGTTCTATAAATATATGAACCAAATACTATGATTAACTTTGTCTATTTATGTTGAGGGGCAAAATGATTATTTTTAGTGCAAAACAACATTTTTACTATATAGTTCTCATGTAGAGCATAGAAAATTTTATAGTATAATTTTTTGGCAGTTATATGATTTTATATCTATTTTGTTAGAATCTTTTATTGGACACAATGTGCACTAACAAATTTGTCAAGAACAAAAGTGTCCTCCAGCAAATCACTCTTTTTTGAGTGTCCAGCAGCAAAGAGTGGTCATTCTGAATGTCCAGAGCCAATTTTCTCATTTTTATATTATACTGATGTAATAAAAATACGACTACAACTGGTAATTCAGTGCTCATGCTTGATAGGTAGCAGTAACTAATTTCTCTCGTTTTATATATATATACTTACAGTCCGGAGGCCCAAAGTGGACCGTGCTTCTTGGGAGGCTAGACAGCAAGAAGGCCGACTTCAAGGGCGCAGAAAACCTGCCGTCGCCCACCTCACCGTGCTGAAGCAAAAGTTCATGGCCGTCGGCCTTCACACTGTTGACCTCGTCGCCCTATCAGGTGCCGATCTACATAATATCAGGCACTAGCTAACTACTGCTGCTCCTAGCTGCTATATATTCACTGCGGGCTGTGCCGATTCGCCATCATCATGCATCATCTATAAAACACAAGTTTTTTTTCATCAAAACAAAACTTACTACAATAATGCATGCCCACGCACACTGCAGGGGCTCACACATTTGGCCGGGTTCAGTGCCTGCTCATCACGGGCCGGCTGTACAACTTCAGCGGCACCAACCGGCCGGACCCCACGCTGAACAGCAGCTACCGGGCGTTCCTGTCCCAGAGGTGCCCGCAGAACGGCAACGGGTCAGTCCTGAACGATCTGGATCCCACGACGCCCAACCTCTTCGACAACCACTACTACACCAACCTCGAGGTGAACCGAGGCATCCTCAGCTCCGATCAGGAGCTCAAGTCCTCGCCGCAGGCACAGGGCACCACGGCGCCCATCGTCGACCAGTTCGCCACCAGCCAGGCCGCCTTCTTCAAGAGCTTCGCGTGAGTCCATGATCAACATGGGCAACATTCACCCACTCACAGACCCCTCCAAGGGAGAAGTCCGCTGCAACTGCCGAGTGGCTAATTAATAACGACAACCCTATATTATTATATATATTATAGCTACAAATGATCAGTAAATCACATGGATTAATGTGCATGTGGGCCCGTGTATTAGTACATCATCAGCAAGACGACTGATGATATATATATATGGAGACTATCTATATATATATATACCCATCAGCACCTCATTTCGTATTACCATGTACTGTCAACTTCAATTCATAGTTGTTCATAAATGTGCAATAAAGAGGAACGACCCAATTTCTCCTGTTAGCTTATTACTGTCAACTATATATCACTGTATACATATGTATCGATCGATCGGTTGCATTCCAACACCAATTACTACCAGACTCTTGGTCTTTGCCGAGTGTCATCCTCAGCAAAGTTCGAACTGAAAAGATTATAAAAGAAAACTGGAAAAAAATAATCAGGGGAGGAGCTCTTTTTCACACAGTACCTTATCTAACCACCGCACTACACACTCATATGTGTTTAATTATAATTTCGGTTCCTCACATATTATACTAAACCGAGTATAAATTATTTATTTGAGGCTCTAAATAAATTCAAATCAAAACATTATTAATTAGCTACAAAGTTTCATAACTTTTTGAGATCTAGACACTTTTTGTTTAGAAAGTTTTTTCATCCAAGGTCGTTTGCAAAATTTGAAATTCAAACACAATTTTACATGACAAGATGATTTCAATTCAAAAGTTGTAAACTATAATTTTTTATAACTTCTCCAGATCTACAAAGTTTATTTTGGTAGTTTTCCATCCGAGTTCGTTGAAAAATTCAAATTTTAAATATTTGAAATTCAAACACATTTTTTGTATGACGAGATTTAAAATAAAAAAGTTTCCAACTATAATGTTTCATAATTGTTCAAGATCTATAAAGTTTATTTTTGTTGTTTGATCATCTATTCATCCAACATGGTTGTTCTAACATTCTTCAGAAATTTTATATATCTCCTAGCTTATAGTTTCATAAACTACGAGAGATATGTAGGATTTATGAACAAATCTACTTTCACTTTATTATATGAAAAAATAACCAAAAAAACATTATACGTCTTGATGAGTTATATAACTTTGTAGTTGAAAATATTTTGATTTAGATTAATTTACTACTTCAAAATGTGCTGTGAAATTTTCTTTATCTAGTGTAAAAAAATACTCAGTGAAAATGTTTATTTTCTGAGTGTAAAAAACTCTTTGCCGAGTGTAAAAAACACTTGGCAAACAACTTGACACTAGTCAAAAAAACTACATTCGATACGTTTCTTATTATCAGCAGCAATTTCTCCGTCCCATCACATCAGTGTTAGTGCATGCATGGGCAACACAATTCCGGTTTTGGCTGGGTTCATGCATGGCGTGTCTGCTGGTGTTTGTTCATGTAGTCCAAAGCTAGTGTGCAACCAAACAACGAGTTTTGTTGTATCCTGCAAATTACTATGAGGAACAAAGCATGTTAGGATTTTCAACTTATTCTGTGCGTGCCTATCCCCAAACCATTAATTTGCAAATTTAGGTCCTCTTTGATAGGCTTTCTAACATAATTTTGCTTTTACAAAAGACAAAAGTCAACCAAAGAACCTAAAACCATAACTACTTTTACTCAAAAGAAATTTTTCTCTAGTACAGAATTGAAAGCAGCCTTCCCCATGCTTTCAGTTACTTTGAGGATAAAAAATTACTCACCTATCACTGTTTATGAAAGATACCATTTCGTTCTTTTTTCTCTCGACAGTTTGTTTCTCCCGACGTCTTCTTCCCCGCGTCTTCTCCAGCCTGCCCTTGCGGGAGCGGAGGGGCCAGCCCCGGCCGACGGGAGCAACAGCCCTAGCCGGCGGGCTTGGCCTACCCCTACCCGAGGCGACAACAGCCCCGCCCGGCGGGTGTAGCCTAGCCAGGCCGATGAGCGTGGCCTACCCCGGCCGTCGGGAGCGGCGTAGCTATCCCCGACTGACGCAGCATGCCCTGGCTGGCGAGCGTGACCTGCTCCGACGAGCCCCACCTCTAGTAAAGGCACGCAGATCCAGCGGGAGGAGGAATAAGACCGGTGTTTGAATGACATGTGAGGCCCGCTCGTATGTGGGAGAAGTATTTTCAAAAGTCACAAGTGTTTAACTAAAAGGGCTTTCAACTATCTAGAACAGATTTTCCATAACAATTTTTTGTAAAAGTCACAGCTCCCAGTAGTTTTTGCAACAAAAAGTCACATCTCAACCAAATAGAACCTAGATGCATAAATTAATTTAGTAGGGTGTGAGGCCTTTGTAAAATTAGTGGGGATGTGGCTTCATTCACAAATGTAGATCAGCTCCTATTTTAGGAAAGGCTTTGACTCGTGGTCTTTTTTTTTAATGAGCGCAACCGTCGCATATTCAGGATTTAATCAATGCAGCCACGCCGCCTGCTGTTCCTAATTCTGGAAGAAGCCGAAGCTTGGATTCAGACCGGCTATATGTGGCTAGCGCCAGCCTTGTTCGCTTCACTCATCAGCCACCGAAACACTCACAGAAAAACAGCAAAAAAATGACTTATCAGCCACCGAAATAGAGTTAGTGAAGGCGATGAATTAGCTAAACCTATAGTAAGCTTGTAGTTTGTAACAGGAAGCCGTAGTTTTCTTGGCAGGCCGGGATTTGGGGCTTGTGCGCGTCTTGCTGCAGTGTCGTACGTTCTTCTTCTCTGTCTAGCTAGGTTGTATCAAACTTCCAATTTCTTTGCTGTTAATGAAATAAAATACTTGCGTGACGATTGATGTTCACGAAAAAAAATACTGTTCATCCACTTACCACTAAATCATGTCACTTAGATTTATCATTTATTATTATATCGATGTTGGTCACACACACATCGTACATACCTACAAAAACATACCATCATGTCCATCCTCTAACATCTTTTTTCGTGACTTTGCCATTCTGACACGCATTTCATTAAGAGAAATACAGAGTTAAGTACAAGCTTTTGTCATATGGTGGTTCATGTATATCATTAAGAGGACGTACGAATTTAAGTACAGGCTTTAATTTTGCATGATTATTCATGGATTACCAGCGACGACACCTAGGTAGATAGTGATTAATTATCACTGCTAGGTCATAAGCCTAGCATCAAAAACTTGGCGGAAAGCTATTTATCCGGTAGTGGTGGCACCTATTATACTGTCAGCTTAAACCACCACCTAACAATGATATATCTAAAGGACCAAAATGGTGACAGAGGCGAAGGCCGAGGTGAGTTCTGCCTTAAATTTTTTTCGAAATATTTGGTCACTGTTCCAAAATAATGTCCCAAAAGCAAACACCCGCAAGAACGGTATGGTCATGAGCCAATGAATAGCTGAATACTTTTGGCAATGACCAGGAGGCACAACAGATCAACCTAGAAGCAACTAAATCGAAACTGCAGTGGAGAGCACTCACAACCGAAACTCCAAGGCTAGAGCACTCAACTCCTGTAGAGAAGGAGCAAGTGCCCAACCAAAAATACATAGGCCAACTGGTGACAAAAGTACTTTGAAAAATTTCTTAGGATACTCTAGTGTTGTACTGTAGCAATACCAGTGTAGCGTCCCGTGCTACTTTAGTAGCATCATGTGTTGTGCCCGCTACCCCGATAATAGGCTTGAATAGAACCAAACTTCACTACTACAGTACTACACAATAGGCAATCACTGTCGGTTTTTTTTGGGCCGGCAGTGATGTCTTTCAGTACCGGTTCCAGCCACGAAACCGGCAGTGAAGGTGTTCATCACTGCCGGTTCGTAATTTGAAAAATTAGTGAAGCCTCTCTCGAACAATCGAGTGTAAATTAATTGTTTAAGCCATTAAACGAATTCAAATGAAAAAGTTGTGAACTACAAAGGTTCATAACTTTTAGAGATCTACATGTTTCATGTACAAAGTTTTTTCATCCGAGGTCGTTTACAAAAAATTGAATTTCAAATTTGACACATTCGAACGTATTTTTTGATGACAAGATGATTTCAAATGAAAAAGTTGTGAACTACAAAGTTTCATAACTTTTCGAGATCTACAACTTTCATGTAGAAAGTGTTTCTATCCGAGGTCGTGTACAAAAATAAAAAAAGTCAACTCTACAGGTATATCAGTGTCGGTTCCAGCCACGAACCGGCACTGAAGCTCATCATCACTACCGGTTCCTGGTGGGCGGGCGGGCGGGCGGGTTTCTGGTGGTCTCTCCCAGAATTTGAATATTTTTTTCGATTTTAAAAACGCGATTTCTTCTGGACATCCATCACTGCCGGTTTGGCATAACCGACAGTGATGTTACCCCTCATCACTGCCGAAGTGGTTGTGCCGGTTCAAAATCCGGCAGTGATGAGGGGTTTTGAACCGGCACTGATTACACTTTCTGTAGTAGTGCTTGCCCGATCTCCTTCGTTTAAACTCTGACTGATCTCAAATTTTTTTGGACAGGCTTCGAATATAGCTATAAAACTACTCTAGGAAAATCATTGCTTTCATGCCTCATAAGTTTGGGAGTCGATAAAAAAATGAGAGAAAATGAAGAATGAACGGGAAAACACAAAAGTTGCCTGATCTATGTGTGCTCATCCCGAATTAGCTCAAATGCTTTGGTGGAAATCTTTCTAGGGAGTAGCATGAGCTGCAAAAAACAGTAAGCCTCGAGAGAGAGATCAAACAACAGGAAAACGCAAAAACACGAAGAAAAGCGAAATTTGCACAAATGATTCACAAATCGAAGCCACGTGGGCACGAGGAGGGAAGGGCTCCATTCCCGCAAAAATCTTTGGCTTCAGTTACATAGATGAGTGGCTAGATCATCGGTTGACCTCTTGAACAAGAAACCTAGAGAGGGAGACAGCTAGAGGGGAATAGTGGAAACAAAAAATGTTAATTAATTAAGGGTGATTGGGGCGCCCTCATCCTTTTATTTAATGGGAATATTACACATGTCCCAAATTGTCCCTAGGTAATTAGAACGAACAGCCTAACCCTAAGGCATTATGGTACATCTCAATCTTCTATCGATCTGACAGCCATGCTTCCTGCATAGACTTTCTTTGCACCGCCCCGTTACTCCTCGGGACATTCGCTCAGGTTTTGAGGCCCCAACCCGAAAATTGTCCCGCTCACGAGTAGCGTGTAATCGCTCCTTGACACATGTCACCACGTTCTCGACCGCTTGACCACTAGGTCTTCCATAGCCTCTGCTCGATTTGCTCGTCCGTCGTCTTGACTTTGGTCAACACCATCACTCCTCCGTGTACACTTGCGCTTGTCAATGTCCCCATATATCAGCCAACATGGCTGGTCCTCTGGGACTAGTCCCTCCATCCAAGTCTCACGCCTGCCCTTCCCTGGCATTAGTCCCTCAGTCTATGTCGCATGTCGGCCCTTCACAGCTCCTAATCCATCGGCACGACCCGTCTCTACTTGACCTTCACCTCGCCACCAATTCCTCCAAGCTCCACATCTGCGCACCACAAGCCAAGCGACATGTTGCACAAACAGACTCACACCGTAGGTTAGCCCAAGAACTCAACCTATAGTGCTTACATGTTGACAATCAATTCATCACAAACATCGAACCATATGGGTACTTATCGACCATGTGTTCACAATATCACTACCCACTTCAAGCTACTATACAATCCAGTAGTGATAGTTGTGGTATCATTGTTGGTCAAGACAGCACTTGGCAGTGACCTTTTCATATTATTGTTGGGTTTTGTACTAACTCGTTAGTATTCTTTGCCCATTGTATCCACGGCTAACTATCAGTTCATTGATTCTCCACCGTTGATCGCACCAATCACAATTGCTTCTGGTTATAAAACATCCTTCTGAATTCCTCCACAGAAAGAGGAGCTAGCTTTAATTAAGTACCCTACGTACATGTGTGTGCCGGTTGAAGGAACCGGGACTCTTAAGATGTCGGTGAACACTAGTACAAAAAGTGCCTATACAGGCAATTCAGAAGCCATTTTTACAGGCGTTTTTCCGAACCGCCAGCGATGAGGGCCAGTAGAAATCGATTTCTTAAGGAACCGCATGTCTACAGGCGGTTCGGAACCATTCAGACCCGTTTTTTCTGTACCAGTGGCTGATAACTGAAACCGACTGTGATATTTTTTTGGGGTGCCAGTAAAAACCGTTTTTCTACTAGTGTGAAGTAGGCTTTCTAAAAATCTACTTTAAACTATATCCTCTAGTTTCCACTTACTAAATTGATGCAATGCGGTAATCTATCTAGATGTACATCTAAGTTTTTTCTATGTGTGTTATTATCTCTACCGCAAAATAGTTATGCAACCTAAGTTTGAACCCTATAACCACGGAAAGGATGATTTCCACCGAGACTTTAACTGTTGGTTCATAGCCTCAAGGGGCACATATGGGTGACTTTACACTACTGCACAAAGTCTAATCAGTGCCGGTTCAAAATCCCCCATCACTGCCAGATTTTTAACCGACACAACCACTTCGGCATAACCGGCAGTGATGATCCACATCATTGCCGGTTCGTTATGAACCGACAGTGATGGATGTCCTGAAAAAATCGTGTTTTAAAAATAGAAAAAAAAGATCTAAATTCTGGGAGAGCCCCACTAGTTGTAGGATTATGAGGTTGCTACGCTAGCCAGAAAACAAAATTTTTCTACCCCAATAGACGCACAGGTGCCGCGGAAGCGACTTGATGTAGTCGAGCGCTTCGCAGCAGTGTCGTGCAGTTGCGAGGTCGTCCATCTCAACGTCTCCTTCTCGCGGTTCGTCCTTGTGCTCCAGATGCAACACCTCGGAGGAATCCCACACGTGCAGGGAAGAAGCGTCACGCCTCCGGACTGCTAGGTCCGCGAGGAGTACTAGGCGCGAGCGTGGGGAGGGCGACGACGGCTGCCAAAAGGCGTGGATCAATCTCACCCCGCGCCCACCCCATGCTTATATAGGCGTCCTAACGAGGTCCCACGTTGGAGGCCCATTAGTAACCCTAAACCTAGTCGAATTCGGGTCCAACCCGAATTAGGCTTCCAGCCCCTTAAGCGTGCGACCCTATGGGCTCACGCACACATAGACATGGCCCAAGTACTCTTACTCGACCAATAGTTGATAGCGGCCTCTAGCAAGGTGTGTCAACTCCTATGCATACGCTATGATCATATCAGACGAACCACCACAATACCATATACATGTTATTCCTTTGCCTCATGATATTTGGTTCAACTCGTGGGTTAACACTTAACCCAAGCACGGCCATGCATTTCATGATCTAATCATTCGAGTGATCCAGTGATATCTCTCTCATATAGAGAGAGGAAAATTCCATCTTGATTGACTATGTCTCACACCATGTTTCCCGACAAACCCGAAAGATACTTTTATAACTAGCCAGTCATAGAGTAGCGTTTGGTTGTCCCTAAGTAGGTCGTTTCACATCTTGAGTACATAGGACAATCTCAAGTCTAAGGACATAACGTACATGATATGAATAGAGACAATCTCATGTCGGGTCTGTCCAGCACCATGTCCTACATGCGCCCACATTATTAGTTTGACATCTCTATGTCCATGACTTGTGAAACATAGTCATCAACTAATAATGTGATGATCTATTCATGTATATTCTAGTACGAACTCCGATCAGGGACAACTTTAGAATAACCATACAAGTAAAGGAGTTTCACACGCAATTCACATAATTGCTAATCGATACAAGTTGTCTTTAATGGATATTCATAACATGCCATGGATACAAGGAATACATCATTTCTATGATTACCTCTAGGTCATACTCCCAACAGTCTCCCACTTGCACTAAAGCTATTCTCGAAGATATCTAATACACATAGCTTTCATGTGCGCCTCATGCTTAGGTTGTGGAAGAGCCTTTGTCAAAGGATCTGCAACATTCAAATCTGTATCTATTTTGCACATCTTGATCTCATCTCAACCGACGAACTCTCGAATGAGATGAAACTTCCGCAGTACATGTTTGTTCTTTTGGTGATTCCTAGGCTCCTTAGCCTGCGCTATTGCCCCATTGTTGTCACAATGTAGATTCAATGGGCTAGATGCATTCGGAACCACACCAAGCTCGATGAGAAACCTCCTCATCCAAACACCTTCCTTTGCAGCAGCAGAAGCTGCAATGTACTCGGCTTTTGTTGTAGAATCAGTCACCGTCTCCTGCTTGGAACTCTTCCAACTTATAGCACCACCATTTATTGTGAACACAAAACCTGATTGAGATTGTGAATCATCCACACCAGTCACCTAGATTAGCTTGGTACCTGCTCGCAACACTTAGATCATATGAGACATCTGGGCGAGTACATATCATGGTGTACATAATGGAACCAACAGCCGAAGCATATGAAACCTTACTCATGCGCTTTTGCTCATTAGCCGTCGAAGGACACTGCTTCTTGCTAAAGCGCATACCATGTGACATAGGCAGGAACCCTTTCTTGGATTGTTCCATGTTGAACCGTTTCAACACCTTGTCAATGTACGTATCTTGGCTTAATCCTATAAGCCTCTTTGTTCTATCTCTATAGATTTTGATGCCCAAAATGTATGTTGCTTCTCCTAAATCCTTCATAGAAAAACTATTATTCAGTGAAGTCTTTAAGGATTGCAACATAGGAATGTCATTCCCAATCAATAGTATGTCATCTACATACAAGATTAGAAATACAACAGCGCTCCCACTTTCCTTCTTGTAAACACAAGGTTCTTCTTCATTCTGACGAAAGCCAAACCCTTTGATCACTTCATCAAAACGAATATTCTAACTCCGAGATGCTTGCTTCAACCCATAAATGGATTTCTGTAGCTTGCATATTTTTCCAGCATTTTTAGGATCAACAAAGCCTTCGGGTTATATCATATACATGTCCTCTTCCAAATTTCCATTTAGAAAGGTTGTTTTAACATTCATCTGCCAAATCTCATAATCGAAATAAGCAGCAATTGTTAGAATGATCCGGATAGATTTAAGCATCGCTACCGTCGAGAATGTCTCGTCGTAGTCAACTCCTTGAACTTGTCGAAAACTCTTTGCAACAAGTCGAGCTTTATAGACGTGAACATTTTCATCCATATCCTTTTTCTTTTTATAAATCCATCTGCACTCAATAGGTTTAACCCCATCAGGCGGGTCAACCAAGTTCCAAACTTGATTGTCTCCCATGGAATCTATCTCAGATCTCATGACACTTTCCCATGACTCGGAATTTAGGTCCATCATTGCTTCTGCGTATGTCGCAGGTTCGTCATCGTCTAACAATAACACTTCCCCACGTGCTTCACAGATTCTTGCTAACCTTCGTAGTCGTGGTGGTGTTTCTCTTGCCACAGGTATCTCAACTTGTTCTGCTACATTAGCATCACACGTAGAGTTATCACTTACTGGCTCATCTTGAACTTCTTTATGATACACCTTTTGTCCACTCTTCTCTTTATTGAGAAATTCTTTCTCTAAGAAGACACCGTTTCGAGCAACAAACACTTTGCCCTCTAATCGGTTGTAGAAGTAATACCCTAAAGTTTCCTTTGGATATCCCATGAAAAAGCATTTGTACGACTTGGGTGTTAGTTTATTTGACATAAGTCATTTGACATAAACTTCACAACTCCAAATCTTTAGAAAAGACAAACTGGGACTCTTACCAGTCCACATCTCATATGGTGTCTTAACTACGGACTTAGACGATACCCTATTCAATGTGAAGCGGCTGTTTCTAGACTATATCCTCAAAACGAGAGTGGTAGGTCTGATTGGCTCATCATAGACCGAACCATGTCCAACAAGGTCTGATTCCGTCGCTCGGACATGCCGTTTCTCTGAGGTGTTCCAGTAGGCATAAGCTGTAGAACAATTCCGCAACTCTTTAGATGATTGCTAATCTCATGGCTCAAATAGTCGCCTCCATGATCAGATCGCAAGGCTTTAATTTTCTTGCCACATTGATTCTCTATTTCATTCTGAAATTCTTTGAACTTTTAAAATGTCTCAGACTTATGTTTCATTAAGTAGACATATCCATATCTACTAAAATCATCAGTGAAGGTTATGAAGTATTGAAATCCACCTCTAGCTGTCGTACTCATTGGCCCACATACATCAGTATGTACAAGTTCCAACAAGTCTGCCGCTCTCTCAGGAAAACCTTTGAAAGGCGACTTGGTCATCTTTCCAAGCAAGCAAGCTTCACATGTCTCATATGATTCAAAACCAAACGAAGTTAGAAGCCCATCAGAATGGAGCCTCTTCATGCGATTCTCACTAATATGACCTAAACGACAATGACATATACAGATAGGACTTAACTCATTAAGTCAAGGCCTTTTAGCATTAATATTACAGATAGGTTCATCATCAAGATTTAAAATGAACAACCCATTCTTAATGGATGCATAAGCCACAAACATGTCATTCTTTGAGATCACACAACCATTGTCTTTACTCACAAATGAATAACCATCCTTCATCAAACATGAAGGTGATACAATGTTTTGACTTAAACTAGGAACAAAATAACAATTATTCAATTCCATGATAAATCCTGACGGAAGGTGAAGTTGCATCGTCCCAACGTTCAACGCAGCAACTCTTGCATTATTGCCCACGCGGAAATCAACTTCTCCTCTTTTCACGCTTCTACTTCTTATCATTCCCTACATCGTATTGCAAATATGAGCAACCGATCCGGTATCAAATACCCAAGAACTGATATAAGAATCAGCGAGAAAAATGTCTATAATATGAACAACAAGTGTACAAGCAGCGGGAGTACCTTTACTGCCGCCATCCTTCAAGGATTCCAAGTACAACTTGTAGCTCCTTTTCCAGTGACATGTCCCCTTACAATGAAAGCATTTAGCATTAGCAGGTCCAGCAGCCTTGGGCGCAGGAGGAGGGTTTGGCTTAGAGATCTCATCTTTAGCCTTCACCTTCTTCTTCCTGCAAGCCCTCTTCTTAAAGTTAGGCTTGTTTTGGACCGCCATCACATGGCTACTGCCAGCAGCTTTCTTGATATCAGCTTCTACTGTTTTAAGCATGCCACACAATTCATTTAAGCCCTTCTCCGCCCCATGCATATGGTAGTTCAAAATGAAGTTCCCATAGCTAGGCGGAAGAGACACAAGTATGAAATCAGTGGCCATCTCTGGGCCCATTGGGAAGCCTAGCTTCTCCAATCTCTGAGTATGACCAACCATCTTGATCACATGTGGGCCAACTGCTGCGCCTTCTACTAGCTTGGTTTCAACAAAAGCCTTGGACACATTGAACCTTTCAGTCCTGGCTTGAGTCTGAAACATATCACTAAGCGCCACGATCATATCGTATGCTGCATGATTATTATCAAATTGCATCTGGAGATCCGGCTCCATGCAAGCGAGCATAAGGCAACCCACTTCAAGATCAGCATCACATGATTTCTTGTAAGCGGTTTTCTCTGCAGCAGGTGCATTATCAACAGGCTCATCTGGTAATGGGGGTGTCTGGAACATCTTCCTTTTTCTCAGCCCTGAGAACAATTCTCAGGTTGCGGATTCAATCCGCATAGTTTGTTCCATTCAACTTGTCTTTCTCAAAAATTGAACGCAAAGTAAATGGTTGATTACTGGGAGCCATCTACAACAAAAGTAATGCAAAATACTAAGACAATGTATCCAAAACAGAGTAAATAAAATATAGTCCCACTAAAATCAATATCCCTCTATTGAAACTTAGTGATTCAAGACCCACAACTAACAAGTCGACTAGTGAGCTTTAGCATCACCACTAGAAGACATGGTAGATCGGTAAGCAACTCCTTGCTAATCATATCACATATGACTCTTGTTGTTGGATGGCATCTTCATGCTTGTGTTACCAACAACTAATGCTCCAAGGTCCCTAACTGTTAGGATAACCTTGTTTAAGTAACCAAACCTTCTGCTTGTAAGTGTCCGACACGAACCTGTCTAGTCAAGGAAAACCAATGATACCCTAATTTCATAGACCCGCCACCGATCGTACAAGACACGTGACAGTGCAAGGTTTGGAGGAGAATTACAACTTAAACATTGCTGAGGGATCGTTCTACTTTACCACCGCATATGTAGTCAAAAACATTATCGCACGTGAACGTAGAACATCGTAAGAACGACATAAACACAGATTTGACTTGGTATAGCCCATTATTCCTTTGGAGATCTCCATCTCCATCAATCTGTTCATCATGGTGATCGCCATCTCCATGATTGAAGTATGCCATCCTCCGTGATGAGTCCACCAAGACTATCTATCACTACCGCAGGACAATGAAATAAAATTACATGGTCGCAGATAGGAACATCACATATTGGCACGCATGCCATTACATTTGAATGGACAATATCTATGGCTCGAGCCATATTGTCATTATCAAGACATGCAAGCCATGAATTAATTACATACATGCATCACATGCACATAAGGGTTATACCAATCACGAATACCTGCAAAACAGAGTTAACCGATTCCGACGTCTAATCTAAAAACGCCGAAAACATAATTTTGCAAGCTGGTTTTCACAAATCTGATTTCGCCAAAAGTGACAAAGCGGGTGGCGAACGGTTTTCTTTTAAAGTTTGCGTCAATCCGAGTTCGTATGCAAAAGTTATGGCCGTTTTACCGAACAACTCTTTTCTGCAAATATCCCTTCCATCGGCGGATCCAATCCGCCACCACCGCACATCGCATGCGCCTGTAACTTGACCTAGGTTCGATTTGATCAATCTTATTGATCTCTAACTCACCGTAATTGGGTTTATATGTATCACTTAACTCGGATGACGGAATTCTGACTGGTACGAGTAGATCGTTACAATACCAACGTGGCAAGATCACGAACCATGATCAGAGATTGATCAACGACCATGCATATCTCCATGTGCACATACCCGAATCTATAATGAGGCATCTTACCGCTCTGATACTACTTTAGGGTTATGAGGTTACCACGCTAGCTAGAAAACAAAATTTTTCTACCCCATAAACCAGGAACTAGTGCTAGTTATAGATCACGGGGTTACCACTAGACGCGTAGGTGTCGCGGAAGCGACTTGATGTAGTCGAGCGCGTCGCAGCAGTGTCGTGCAGTTGCGAGGTCATCCGTCTCAACGTCTCCTTCTCGCGGTTCGTCCTTGTGCTCTAGATGCAGCACCTCCGAGGAATCCCACACGTGCAGGGAAGAAGCGTCACGCCTCCGGACTGCTAGGTCCGCGAGGAGTACTAGGCGCGAGCGTGGGAAGGGTGACGGCGGCTGCCAAAAGGCGTGGATCAATCTCGCCCCGCGCCCACCCCTTGCTTATATAGGCATCCTAACGAGCTCCCACGTTGGAGGCCCATTAGTAACCCTAAACCTAGTCTAATTCGGGTCCAACCTGAATTAGGCTTCCAGCCCCTTAAGCGTGCGACCCTATGGGCTCACGCACACATAGACATGACCCTACTCGACCAATAGTTGATAGCGGCATCTAGCAAGGCGTGTCAACTCCTATGCATACGCTATGATCATATCAGACGAACCACCACAATACCATATACATGTTATTCCTTTGCCTCATGATATTTGGTTCAACTCGTGGGTTAACACTTAAACCAAGCATGACCATGCATTTAATGATCTAATTATTTGAGTGATCCAGTGATATCTCTCTCGTATAGAGAGTGGCAAATTCCATCTTGATTGACTATGTCTCACAACATGTTTCCCGACAAACCCGAAGCTACTTTTATAACTAGCCAGTCATAGAGTAGCGTTTGGTAGTCCCTAAGTAGGTCGTTTCACATCTGGAGTACATACGACAATCTCAGGTCTAAAGACATAACGTACATGATGTGAATAGAGACAATCTCATGCCGGGTCTGTCCAGCACCATGTCCTACATGCGCTCACATTATTAGTTTGACATCTCTATGTCCATGACTTGTGAAACATAGTCATCAACTAATAATGTGTTGATCTAATATTCATCTACATTCTAGCACGAACTCCGATCAGGGACAACTTTAGAATAATCATACAAGTAAAAGAGTTTCACAAGCAATTCACATAATTACTAATCGATACAAGTTATCTTTAATGGATATTCATAACATGTCATGGATACAAGGAATACATCATCTCTATGATTACCTCTAGGGCATACTCCCAACACTAGTAACCCGCCCGTCGCCGTCACAAGTCGCGCATTTTTCGCATAAAATCGTGATCGCGCTCCGAAGGGGATTCGAAACTCAGACCTCAGCCTCGCGCGGTACCTCCTCTACCACTCCACCCATGATTCATTTGTGTCTAGATTCGGTTTTAGTTCACCTCATTCTATACTAAACCGAGTGTAAATTGATTAGTTATGGGACTAAACGAATTCAAATGAAAAGGTTGTAAACTACAAAGTTTCATAACTTTTTGAGATCTACAACTTTCATGTAGCAAGTTTTTCCATCCGAGGTCGTTTACAAAATTTTGAATTTCAAATTTGAAACATTCAAACGTATTTTTTGATGACAAGATGATTTCAAATAAAAATGTTGTCAACTACAAAGTTTCATAACTTTTCGAGATCTACAACTTTCATGTAGAAATGTTTTCCATCCGAGGTCGTTTACAAAAATAAAAAAATCAATGCATAGGTAAATCAGTGTCGATTCGTGGCTGGAACCAGTAGTGAAGCTCCTCATCAGTGCCGGTTCGTGGCTAGAACCGACAGTGAAAGTGTCCAGGTTATCACTGCCGGTTCCAGCCACGAACCGGTAGTGATGATGCCGACAGTGAAAGGGCAGAGACGCTGCACTGATTTTTCCAACCACGAACCAGCAGTGATGAGGAGCTTCACTGCCGGTTCTGCCACGAACCGGTAGTGAAGAGGCATCACTGCCGGCCCAAACAAACCCGACAGTGATGGACCGGCAGTGATGTCTGATTCTGTAGTAGTGTTAGTGACGGTGATGAACGTGTTCCACCACCGGTTCTAGAATATTACGATGGTCAAAATATGTTGGTCTTCGCCGCCGTTGATAAAAAGTTTCACCGTTGGTCTAAAGAAGGAAGGACACAGTACCAGTTAGAGCCGGAAGTGAAAATCGTCGATCCTGTTCATTTAAGCTAATAAGTTTAACAATACTAGTTATTAATTTGCTCATAAACCGTTGCCGGAGAGAATAAAAAGTACACTAGCTAGTAGTTTCAGAAACAACAAAAAGAACAAACGGTAGGTACACTAGCCAACCAGAATCCTGCAAACTTATTTCAATACGTAAATACATGTGCATGCAGCTAGTACACAGGAATGTAGAGTAGTCATAATGACAGCGATGAGAGCAGCCAGAAGGTTTGACAAATCTTGACCATCATGCATACATGTTTGGCCCGCCATTTCAGACCCTACATCAAGCTAACTTGTATAACTATTTCTTTCTTTGGCCCTGCAAATAAATAAACCCATTTTATATCATTGTATCTATCTGTTTATACATCTTTGTCAATGTTGTTAATTGTTAAATTCAGTTGCGATTAAAGAGATGGAGAATCATCAAACCGAATGCGTTGCGACGACTATCCTCTACCCTACTACACAATTTCATAATGAACAGAATATAAAGCAGATAGCTAGTATTAGTCAGACATTGGCACATGTCGATCCCATTATTGTTTGTATCCATGCATCCATATATATAAAAGCCGCAAGCATACAAGACGCATGTGGTTGATAGTTGAATTCTTGTGCTTGAGTTTTCTTCTATATATAAAAATATATATTGAACAGTAGCGGGGCAACCACTCAACTTGAATGCTCCACCCAGATGTAATATGAAAAAACTGAAGCTCACTAGTACAGAAATAATTTTCGCAGATGCTTGATATTTTTTTAGTGGCGGTTCATATGTATATATAGGTGCCACTAGGAATGAAATTGTCGATCCAGGCAATGAACCGTCACTGTAAATCTATTAAATCTATCTTTAGTGGATGTTTTTTAAGTTTACCGTCAGTAAAAATACATAATTTTCACTGCTAGCCTTAAGAAAACAACCATTAAAAATGCATTTGTATTGACGGTTTTCTTAACCTAGCGCCACTGCAAATATTTTGAAATTATTTATTTTTGAATTTTTTAAATGATCTTGGATGGAGAAATGGTCTGAACAAAAGTTGTAGGATTCAAAAAGATCTACAACTTTATAGTTGATAACTTTTTTATTTGAAATAATTTAGGATGCAAAAATTATGATTTAAGATTAATAATTTTAAAATTCATATTTTTGGAAATTCACAAATGACCTCGGATGAGAAAACCGATCATAAGCAAAGTTGTAGATATCAATGAGATCTAAAATGTTGAAGTTGAAACTTTCTCAATTTGAGTCCATTTAGGCCTTTAAATCTCCATTTCAAAAGTTTTCAAAGTCACAAATAATTTAATTTGAGGTGTAGTGGTGAGCGAGGGCTGCAACGTGCGAGGGTTGGGGTGCTGACTTCAAATCCTAGTGGGCGTGTATGGTGTGAATTTCTCATATAAATGAAAGACAATGCTCGAAACTGTGTCTGTGCCTGGTGTGAGTCTCCAAAAGTACCCTTTTTTTACTATATTTTAGTCCGATTTGCAACTTTACAAAATTATCTATAGTGGCAGTTTTTTAAGAGAACAACCAGTGTGTAAATTGATTTAGGTGTTTTCTTAAAGAAATTGCGGGTAAAAATCCCATTTGTAGTGGCGGTTCTCAAGTAGAAGTCTATAATATTCGCTGACCTTTCACACTGGTGATTTAAGACGCCAATGAAAATGCTTTTAGGTCCGCTAGTACAGAGCTTTTTCCGTACTAGTGGCTAGAGGTAAAGATTAGCTTATATTGACCCTGTTTGGATTCATTAGTTATTAATAGTTAGCTGGCTAGCTAATTAATAGTGCGCTAGCTAATATTAGCTAATGAAACTATTCGGATGGATCCGATTGATCCGGATGAGGATATGTTGGGAGATAGTGATAAGGAGCAGGAGAACGACCGTGAGATGGAAGATGTGGATGCTGATCACCCAAATCCCCAAAATAATACACAGTCTTCGGAAAAATCTTCTACACCTTCACAGAATATGCCGCCTCAAAAGCTAGTGAAAGAGGCCCTGGATATGGCCTGCACGCAGCTTATTAATGAGATCAGTGCCAGGGTCATGCTTGACTTAGAAGATGGGGTTTCGAGGAAGATTTACGTTCCTCTGACAGTGGAAGAATTAGATGATTATAATATGCTAGTTGCTTCTCCTAACAAAATAAATCTCTCTTCTTTTTGTTTGGTATCACCAGAGAAGTCGATGGATCTTGCCGAGTTGGGGGGCTCTTCATCACCAAACGCCTCCCTGCTCGAGCTGGATTCAGGGCATGCGCTGGAGGACGTCACGCCTGCGCAGGGGGGCGTCGAGAATGGGGCGCGGTGCACCCCTATCCTCTCCCCGGCGTCGGCTGACCTAGGTGTCGAACCCCTGAGCCAGCCTGCCCGCACGCGGTGGGTGGACCAGGGATGGTCGCTGCTGGCTCAGGCCTGTCGGCTGCGTCTACACTTATGTCACCCACAGCAGAAGCTGTGGGGGAGCTTGAGCCCACGGCTGCAGCTGAGCCTGTGCCTCTGTCACCGGCGACACGAGCTGTGGGGCTTGACCCCGCGGCTGCGGTGGTGCCTGCACCTCTGGCACCCACGACAGGAGCTGTGGGGGAGTTTGAGCCCGAAGCTGCGGTTGCGCCTCTGACACCCGCGGCAGGGGCTGTGGGGGAGTTCGAGCTGGCGGTTGCAACAGCGCGCATCAAAGCGCCTCGTAGAAGCTCTAGGAACGCGGCAACGGCGGACATCCATACCCTCCACAAGGCCGAACGTTGGACAGCAAGGAAGAACCTTGAATTTCCAGGCAATTCTTTCACTACCTTTCCAGATTCAAAAGTTATTTCAATCCTTGATAGAGTGGGCATCAACTTAGGTACCTCAGATATTATTACTATCAAAAATTTAGGGGTGGACATGTTAGTTTTATATGCTAATAGAAAGAAGGGTACTCCTCACTCTAAACTCTCCAATCTCGAGAGTGGTGATGAGTGGGATGATCAACTCGATGCAATTCTCAGCCACGAATGTGGAAATCTAAATAAGAACTTGCTGGAGGAGGGGAATGATCAAATCATAGATCTTTCTCCACTCTGACGAAAGAAAAAATATAATAAGGCCAAGAACAATTTTACTGGCAAACTTCCTAAGAAGTCAAATACCCCCTCAAAAATTATTTTATAATGAAGAGAGTTTTCTAGAATAGCAGAGGTCTGGGTGACTGAAAGGATCTAGATCCCCAAGAGGGGGGTGAATTGGGCTTCTTTTAAATTTCTAACGCAATATTAAAACCTATTAATGCCAATCACCCCCTAGTGCCTACCGCAATGTGTATCATAACTAGAAAGTAATAGCAAGACAAGGAATTGAAAGACAACCTAAGAAATTCTAGTAGGAATTGAAAGAACAAGGCGGAAAGTAATGCAAGTCAGTAAAGAGCTAGGGAATGGAATTCTTGACGCAGCGATGTTTTCCCGAGGTATCGAGGTGTCGACACACCCCCCTAGTCCTCGTTGGAGCACCTCGCAAGGTATAGCTCCCCCTCTACCCGCGCAAGGGTAGAGTGCTCTCTACGGGCTGATTCTTCGCCACTCCGGCTCGGTGAATCGCCCACAACCGATCACAGAAGCTTGGAGAAGAGTCGTCAACAATCTTCCGGCGATCACTTCCTCCGAACACCACCGAACCGTCTAGGTGATGTCGAACACCAAGAGTAACAAGCATAAGACCTTCACTTGACCAACTCAAGGCTAGGAAGGTGGATTGGATGCACACAAGTCACTCCTAAACACTCTAGGAGGGAAGAACAAGATGAACTCTCTCAAATCTCTCCCTCACTAGGCACTTGGCTCACCAAGAAGTCTCTCAAAGGTTCCTCAGGTGAAACAATGGCCAAGAGAACTCACTTGGACGAGGAGGGCAACTTTAAATAGTCCCCACCTCCAAAACTAGCCGTTTCTTACTTTTTCTCTTTTCTGCGAAAGCACCGGACTAGTCCGGAGCCTCACCACCGGACCATTACTCCTGGTCCGGAGCATGTAGTCCATTTCAAATCCAACGCTGAACAGGGACCACCGGACAACCTGCATTAGTCCGGTGCCTAGTCCGGAGCCTCTGGTCCGGAGCCTAGGTACATACTGTACTCACCTGAACTTTGGCTGAGGACCGACTGACAAGCCGTCGGACTAGTCCGGAGCTCTGGACAGGTTGTCCGGAGCACTGACTGAACCTCATTCAGATCAAGGTGGCCACCGGACTACTTCCAATAGTCCGGTGCCCTCCGGTCAGGTTGTCCGGAGCACCTTCCTCAGAACACTGCATAAGGCAGGACCACCAGACCACTTCCATTGGTCCGGAGCCTCCTAGGCAAACTGGTCCAGAGCTTCTCTGACCTCCTTCTTCACCTTATCTCACTAAGACTTTTCAAGAGGTTTTGCTCCTACCATCTCAAGGGCTAACCAAGGGCTGATAGCAAGGTCTCCAGGACTAGTTGTGACAAGTGTGCATACACCAACATTTCCAAACTCTCCTAGGTCAAGCTACTAACCTCATACCCCCCTTTATAGTACGGTCAAAGGAAAAACAAAGCCCTAGCCTATACTTAGTGCCCTTCTCAACCTCATGGCACTAAGAGCTAGCCCAGTCTTCAACTTGTATTTCCATCCTTTGAAACCGAAACGATTTCCATCTTGAGGGCATGAATATCCATTAAGCCCATTTAATAAGAATCACTTATGACCTAACTCTAATTATTTTGCCTCTGCAACACACACGTTAGTCATAGTGACCTAGTATTGTTGTTAATCGCCTAAACACAAGGGACCATGATTCTTCAATCTCCCCCTTTTAGGTGATTGACGACAATACAAGCTCGAGTAGGGAATAAGAGTGAATTTTTATTAGAGAAACATGACTTGACATGAGATAGGCATGGGTTAAAAATAAGAAAGACATAAACATGCCTAAACCATTCAAGCCATGACAAGCACAAAAGATATGAATTAAGCAAAGTACTTGATTTCAAAAGGATATGCTATACCAAAAGATCAGAGAATAGCAACGGAAGCAATAGCATAACCAAATGACATGATATATATAGGAGGTCCACACATGTCACATCAAGTCTCAACCATCACACACATAGCATACAATGCATAAAGACGGTAAACGTGATGCATGATGCGATAGAGTATAATACACATCAAAAGAACCGAATCCTACTAGCTCCCCCTGAAGCTAGTCCATCTACTCGACTCTCTCTCTCCCCCCTTTGGCATCAAAACACAAAAGTCTAAGCGTCTGGAGGCGGAGTGGAAACAGCCGTGGAGCGGTCGAGGATGCGGAAGTCATCAAGACCATCATCATCAGAATCCTCCCCCTGAGTCTCAGTAGCTGGAAGTGTAGCGGTCTGAGGAACAGGAGTTGACGTGCTAACTGCCTCTGCTGCCGTAGAGTCTGGAACTGTAGTGGGTGCAGGAGTAGGAGTAGGATCCTCTGCCACTGTTTCTGCCGGTGCCTCTGGAGCGGTGGAACCCGGTGGTGCCTCGGGCACTGACTCAACAAGAGTCTCAACAACCGGTGTCTGCTTAGCGGAAGAGGACTGAAAGTAACGGCGGTGGCATCTGTCACTATAGCATGTGGAGGAGTAGAACCAACTGGAGCCCGAGTATCAAGTGTAGCCTCTGACGAAGCCACTGAAGAAAGGTGCTGACCGCGGTCGGTGACACGAGCTCTGCTGCAATCTCGGCTGCTATCTCCTCACCAGTGGGGGACGGCTGCCCAGTAACGTCACTAAATGATGCGGAGAGGTCACGAGCAGACAATCCTCGGGAAGCTGACATCGGCGTGAAGCCAGTAGTGAGTGGAGTAAACTGTTGTGTCGGCCCAAGGGTGTCCAACTACTGAGTAACCTGTGTCGCCGGAGACTGGAACTGGGTGGTCGATCTGGCACCCTGAAGTCCACTGGACTGTACGGTGGGGGTGGGAGTGTACTGATAGTCCGGCTGACACTGGCGGTGCCACTGAAGGGCCACCTGTCTGCTGAGATCCCATAGCGGGACCAAGAGCTGGAAAGTGAGACGCTGAGGGGCCGACTAACTGGGACGGCTGAGTTTGGCTCATCATTTGGATCTGTGGAGCACCAGGAAACTCAACTGCAGGCATACTTGTCCACTTCATCATCTGAGCCATGATAGCCATGTTCTGACCCTGGAACTGCTGTGACTGAAGCTGCATACGCTGGGACTCAAGCTGCATGGCTAACATCTGCTGCTGAACCTCTAGGTGACGCTGGTGAATCTGTAGCTGTAGCTCCTCATGATGCTCTTGTGACTGTCGCTGAAGCTCGTCCTGTCTCTGCTGGACCTGGGTGACGGTTGTCACAAGGGAGCCCTTCTGCTCCTGAATCCTATCGAGTAGCTTCAGCATCAAAGTCTCTGAGGTAGACCCAGTACTTGAGCCACCAGCCTCTGCGTCGTGAGCCCTTGCGGGCATAGAGGGAATAGGCTAGTAGTCGGCGTCGGAGCTATCAAAGGAGGTGTCTAGAGTTGTATCATCACCTACATGAGTGGCTAACTCCTGAAGCTCCTGCTGCTGCACGCCTCGGATCTCCTCATCCTGAGCATCAACATCTGCCATGTCAGCTGGTGCAGTCTGAAGTCTGACCTGACGAAGTGCTCGGTTCCCCAAACGACTATCCACTGAAGATATGATCTTGTACTCTAGGAATTAAGACTCTAATTGATCAAGCATATCTCGAATCCCAGGGTGTACTCGCACAAGCCGCTGAGCTAGGATGGAACTGATCCAGTGAGCATAAGGCATCTGACGCCTAGCTCTCAAGCCATCTGAAATACAGTCCTTGATCTCTGCCACTATGAAGTCTGCAATGTCGAACGGTGTCTGAGTGACAAGGGTAAGAAGAAGGAACTGTTGTAGGTTTGTCAAACCTTCCTTGAAACCGGTGCAAGGCAACAAAGTGCGGCGAAGGATCTCATTTAACCGATGAGCGAGGGGGGTAAGCTCAGCTGGAGTGCGGGGACTGCCTTCCCCAAAGGGCTGCCTGAAGATAGGAGCAACTCTCTGAGCTGGAAGAGTGATACCCCCTCGAGCATGACATGGCAACTGAAGGCCTGTGTAGCAATCATCATGTGCGCAAGTATCTAACACGATGAGATGGAATGTCTCTCTGAGCTGAGTGAAGTACAGTCTGTAGGGAATGCCTCTGAAGGTATACTGCATGTAGTTATGATTAGGCTCAATCCAGACAGAGGCATAGAACTCTCTGACCCAATGCTCAACAAAACTGCCTGAACGACCAAGAAGGTCGGCGAGTCCTTGAAGGTAGGTAAGGTGGTCACGGATCTCTTCTCCAGCTATCGCCACTATGTTCTATAAGGAACAGACTCTATGTGGGCGTAGCTGGATGTTAGCAAGTCTCACTGCTGTGTAGAAGTCCTCCATAAGAGGTGGGTGCCATTTCGGTGTAGCTCTTGGGTCACGCTGATCTGGGCACCACCTCTCAAGCTCAATGAACCAAAGTTTCCGAACCTGCTTGGCTGTGATCCCCCTCAAGTCAAGGTGAACTACAGGCTCTGGAGTTGGAGTAGGAGTAGCTGCTTGTGGTGGACGATCACCACGTTTCGGTGCCTCGGTGCGGGAAGCAGCACGAGTTAACCGAGCACGGGTGGGATGAGAAGAAGTATCCACTGCACGAGTCTCATCCGCTGTCACTGTTGGCTCTATCGGAGAGGCAACTGTCTCTGACTCTGTCTGAGTAGGAGGAACCCGCGGAGAGACGCCGATACGCACTGAGCCCCGGCAACCACATCGCTTTGCGCGGTCCGCTGCATCTGCCACTGCCTCTGCCTGCTCTGCCTTTGTGAGCTTTCGCTTCTTCTTCTTTGGCTTCTCAACAATCTGCTTCTTCCCTTGTCCCTAGGAGGAGGACGAGGAGGAGGAGGAGCATCATCACCACCAGAACCACTGACAGCTAGAGCTCGACCCATCTTTGACAACTGCAAGTATCACTATCAAGTGACCACTGCCCACTAATCAACTTCAATGGACCAAGAACCACTGCCTATGGCTAGAATCACTGTCACAAAGCAAATATCAGACACTGATCCACTGATAGAGAGCTAGACTGACCCTTATGAGGCTTTGCCTCAATCCATACTCGCGAGCTTTGCCCCGAGTTTCACTGCCCCTAACGCTGCTAGATAGAATAGATATGATATATAAGCATATATAAATTCTAGGGATGAGATACCATATGGAAGCAAGCATCTAAGATAAGAGATAGAATGAAATACTGCCATAGTACCTGAGGGAAGCGAGCGTACTAATCAAAGCAAATCAAACTTCGAATCACACTCCACAAGGGGTTTCACCAACTGAGAATCACAATGAGTGACAGGTATAAGTGATGTGGAATTGAGTTTAATTGAAGTGTCAAGGATAATGGACTAAGGCATGGCATGATCAATAGCTAGACAAAACGCTAAACACTATGATCAAAGGCATACCCTAGTAGTCAATGAGGAGTCATAGACGATGACGGATTGAATTCGGCAATGTATGAACACGTCCAAAGAAACCCAAACCTAGGTTAGGCAAATCCTAGGGGATTGCTGGCACTTTCTCGGTGGAGTTGATAAAGGGGGAAAACCCTTTGCTTGGCAGGGTGGTGGAGTGGAGCAGGGGTGGATCGTGGTCGCCGGCGGGAGGGCTTCCCTGGCGGTGAGCTTTGAGGAGAGGTGGCGGCGTCGGCAACTCTGCTGCTGGCGTGGAGCAGAGCAGAGGGGGGAAAGAGTAGTGGAGCGAGCGGCGCAGCTATGGTGGAGCTCCGGCGAGGAATGCCGGCGGCGAGGAGGGCGAGGGCAGCGCGAGGGTGAGGGGCGACGGAGTGCGGTGGCGCGGTGTACGGACGACTGAAGGGGTAACTGGTGAACAGTGAACACGCGGGGGAGATAACGCAAAAATTTTGAGCGTCGAACTACTTGCGATGGTCCGACGGCTGGTCCGACGGGTGGTCCGACGGTGTTTGACTGAAACAGTTCAACCCTGAACAGACGACCGGACAAATGAAACAGTGGTCTCCGATGGTCCGGAGGTGCACCGGATAGGTGGTCCGACGCACTTGACTTGAGCCAGACCAGGGAGTACAGTGAGCACCTAGGCTCCGGACTCTGGTCCGGAGGGTGAGCGTCGAACTAAAGTAGGTGGTCCGACGGTCGCCTTGGAGAAAACAATTCTGAGAAACCAGTGAGTGACCATGCTCCGGACTTTGGTCTAGAGGAGATCATAGGACTATCACAGGTGGTCCGATGGCTGACTTGGAGTTGAGTTTGAAGAAACAGTGAGTCACCAGGCTCTGGACTCTGGTCCGGAGGTAAGCGTCAGACCAAAGGAAGTTGTCCGGAGGGTGGTCCGGTGCTTGTTTTGCTTTGAATTTTCCTGTTTTTCTCTCCTATCTTTTCTCTCAGCCAAGTACCAACACAAAAGAGCAGAAAGAGACACTTGTTGGACTTAGGATAAGAACCATCTCTCAAACCCTCGACTTAAAAATAGTTTGCCATAGGCTAGATTTAGTTTTCGTAGGAAAATATTTCAATAAAGCTCCAAGGATCACCATAGGGGCACAAGAGGGATCTTAGCTGAATGCTAGAGCTTTGAATGCCCCCCCTAAGTGACAAACCTAGAGGATGATCAAACTTAACCGAAAAGGAAGCAACAGGCAACACACATGCATATGCTATGCAATTACAGAATTTGAATCTAGGTTTCTTGCACGTTTAAACCACGGTAAGGCTTTGTCACACGCTTGAGGGCGGTTATTCTTACCACGTTAGCCAAGCCTATGTGCATTACTATAGATTAAACATGATTATATTACAAATGAATGCATGGTTCACACAATCTCATTTTTTTAGTGAAGTTTGAGTGATCAAGCACATTCAACTCGCTTCTCAACCTACAAAAGGTTGTTTCATCGAGTGGTTTAGTGAAGATATCCGCCAATTGATCTTCGCTCTTAACTCCAACTAGTGTTATGTCTTTCCTAGCCACATGATCTCTAAGAAAGTGATGACGGATATCAATGTGCTTGGTGCGAGAGTGTTGAACCGGGTTGTTAGCAAGCTTTACGGCGCTTTCGTTATCACACAAAAGTGGAACATCTTTTAAAACAACGTCGTAATTAAGAAGTGTTTGGGTCATGTATAAGATTTGTGCACAACTTGCTCCCATGGCAATGTATTCCGCCTCGGCGGTAGACAATGTCACACTGTTTTGCTTCTTGGAAGACCAAGAGACAAGAGATCTTCCTAGCAAATTGCAACCACTGGAGGTACTCTTCCTATCAACTTTACACTCGGCATAATCCGAATCGGAATAGCCACAAAGTAGGAAGGGAGATCCTTTGGGATACCAAAGGCCAATGCTAGGGGTGTGCCTTATGTACCTAAGGATTCCTTTGACCGCACATAAATTCGACTCCTTAGGGCTTGCTTGAAACCTAGCACACATACACACACTAAACATGATATCCAGCCTAGATGCGGTGAGGTAAAGTAAACTACCGATCATTGAACGATAGAGTTTGGTCAATCGGTTTACCTCCCTCATCGAGATCGAGATGCCCATTAGTAGACATTGGTGTCTTGATTGACTTGTAATCCTCCATCTTGAATTTCTTGATCACATCATGAGTGTACTTCTCTTGAGATATGAAGGTGTCCTCCCTCAATTGCTTCACTTAGAAGCCAAGGAACAAGGTTAGCTCGCCAATCATTGACATCTCGAACTCTTTGGACATCAATGCACCAAACTCCTTGCAATGGTCTTGGTTTGTTGACCCAAATATAATGTCATCGACATATACTTGGCAAACAAAGATCTCTCCATTAATCTTCTTGGTGAATAGTGTTGTGTCGACGATCCCGATCTTGAAGCCCTTCTTGA
This sequence comes from Microstegium vimineum, assembly GCA_022036555.1. Classification (NCBI taxonomy): domain Eukaryota; kingdom Viridiplantae; phylum Streptophyta; class Magnoliopsida; order Poales; family Poaceae; genus Microstegium; species Microstegium vimineum. Next base: position 15,054,628 of record CM039124.1, on the reverse strand, counting down.
GTAGGAAGTCCCTTAGCCTCTCGTACCAAGCTCTTGGAGCTTGCTTCAATCCGTAGAGAGCCTTGGACAACCTATAGACATGATTAGGCAAGTTTGGATCTTCAAACCTAGGAGGTTGTGAGACATAGACAAGTTCATTGATGAAACCATTTAGAAAGGCACTCTTCACATCCATTTGAAAAAGTTTCATTTTGTGATGTGAAGCATATGCCAAAAGGATACATATGGCTTCTAGTCTTGCAACCGGTGCAAAGGTCTCCGCAAAATCCAAGCCTTCAACTTGGGAGAACCCCTTTGCCACCAATCTTGCCTTGTTCCTCACAACCACGCCTTGATCATCTTGCTTGTTCCTAAACACCCACTTGGTGCCAATGATTCTTGCTCCCTTTGTCCTTTCTTCAAGTGTCCACACTTGGTTCCGGGTGAAGTTGTTGAGTTCTTCATGCATGGCATTCATCCAATCCGGATCCGCAAGCGCGTCCTCAACACTAGTAGGCTCAACAAAGGAAACAAACGAGTGATGTTCAACATAAGATGCAAGTCTAGAACGAGTCATTACTCCCTTTGATGGACTTCCTATTATTTGAACATGGGGGTGTGCTTGAAGGATAGGTGTTGATCTTCTATCATGAACTTGAGGAGGAGGACGTGGTGCTTCAACATTGCCTACTTCGGCCTCGGCTTGATCTTGAGGGATGAAGGTATCTTCTTGACCTTCCCTCACTTGATCTTCTTCAATTTGAGGTGTGCGAGGTGGAGAAGGATCTTGATTATCATCATCTTCTACTTCTTCCACCTCTTGTGGGTTGATAGCACCAATTGGCATATTATTCATTGCCTCCCTCAATGGTTCATCACCTACATCAATATCCTCAAGCGCTCCTTGGGAGCCATTAGTTTCATCAAATTCCAAGTCATACGTTTCTTCAACTAAGCCGGTGGCTTTGTTAAATACACGATATGACTTGGACTTAAGCGAATATCCAACAAGGAAACCAAGGTCACACCGCCGTTGGAATTTACCCAAGTGTTGGCTCTTCTTGTAGATGTACACTTTGCAACCAAACACTCGGAAGAATGAAATATCCAGCTTCTTCCCATTCACAAGCTCATAGGGAGTCTTCTTCAATAGCCTTTGGATGAAGAGGCGGTTTGCCGCATAGCAAGCGGTGTTGATGGCCTCCGCCCAAAACTTCTCCGGAGTGTTGTACTCATCAAGCATAGATCTTGCTAGGGTTATGAGCATCCGATTCTTCCTCTCTACAACACCATTTTGTTGTGGAGTATATGTGGCAGATACCTCATGCTTGATCCCCACTTCATCACAATAATCTTCAATCTTGGTGTTGACAAACTCGGTGCCATTGTCACTTCTTATCTTCTTGATCTTCACTTCAAACTCATTTTGTGCCCTTGTTGCAAACTTCTTGAAGATAGCTTGAGTTTCACTCTTGTCTTGAAGAAAGAACACCCAAGTGTATCTAGAGTAATCATCAACTATCACTAAGAAAAAGAGATTTCCTCCAAGGCTTGCATAGGTGGTAGGTCCAAATAGGTCCATGTGGAGTAGCTCTAGGACCCTTGAGGTTGACATGAATGCTTTAGTGGGATGGGTGTTGGCAACTTGCTTGCCGACTTGACATGCACTACACAACTTGTCCTTCTCAAACACCACATCCTTCACACCTCTAACCATCTCCTTCTTCACTAGTTTCTTCAAGGTTGACATGCCCACATGAGCTAATCTTCTATGCCAAAGCCAACCCAAAGAACTCTTGGAGAATAGACATGTTTGTAACTCGGCTTCATTTGAGGTGAAATCCACTAAGTAGAGGTTGTTGTGCCGAAACCCTTTGAATATCATTGATGAATCTTCAATCTTGGTCACAATCACCTTGGTTGGAGTGAATAGACAATGGAATCCAAGATCACAAAGTTGACCCACGGAAAGCAAGTTGAAGCTAAGAGATTGAACTAGCAAGACATTTGATATTGATTGATCATTTGAGATTGCCACTTTGCCTAGACCTTGAACTTTAGCTTTTGAATTGTCCCCAAAGGTAATTTTGTCTTGCTCTTCACATTCTTCATCAAGTGTGGTGAACATCCGGGAGTCACCGGTCATATGTTGAGTGCAACCACTATCAATCACCCAATGACTTCCACTGGTCTTGTAGTTCACCTACACACAAGCAACTTAGAGTTAAGCTTGTTGTTTGGGAACCCACTCAAAGCGGGGCCCCATTGCCTTGGTAACCATCTCCTTTGCAACCTAAAGAACTCTAGGCTTGTTCTTCATTGGTGAACCAAGGAACACTACTAGTGGTCTACCCTTGTGGTCCTTCTTTATGACATAGTGAGCATCATGAGCAAATGGCCTTGTATGCTTGGTCAAGGTCTTGGGTGGTTGAGTTTTGCAATCATAAGCGAAATGACCCACTTGACCACACTCAAAGCATCTTCTTGGCTTGGGCTTTGAGTACTCTTGATTGTAGCCATTGTACTTTTTCTTGTAATAATTCTTGGCCTCAATCTCAACCTTTGCCTTCATGATTTGGTTCTCCTTGAACCCAATGCCCGTTTTGTCATTCTTCATGACGGTGTTCATCAAAAGCTCACTTTGAAGGTTGTGACCCTTGGTGAACTTCTCAAAGCCACTTGTAAGCTTTCTCTTGTCATTGTTGAGCTTGACAATTTCTTCTCTTAGGGATGTGATCAAGGTAATAGTATCCTTGTCTTCTTCTTGAGCCGACTTGATGACAATGGGCTTGTTAGACTTGAGAGTGATTAGCTCTTCCTTGAGCTTTGCGTTCTCTTCTCTCATCTTGACATAGTCATCATACTTGTCGGCTTCGACAATCTTCTTGCCCTTGCACTTAGCACTTTGCTCAAGAGTGACATCATCAATCAAGATATCACAAGAGGTAGCACTATCACACTTAGCACACGGGTTAGTAGCAACATGTGTAGCAAGATCTTGATTAAGCAATTCATTTGCTACCACTAGTGTGCCATGTTCTTGCTTGACATTTTGATAGTCATCTTTTAGCAAGTTATACCTTGTGTGGAGCTCTTGTGTTGACCTCTCAAGCTTATCATGTTTCTCATTAGCTTGCTTAAGAGAGGCTTTGAGCTCCCTAGTACTAGATGTTAGAGAATTAATCTCAAGCTTCAAATCATCATTAGCACTAGTCAAGGTGTCAATCTTATCATGCAAGTTTCCTTTAATCTCAAGTAGCTTGTCATTTTTACCTTTGTACTTCCTTATGATGCTAGCGTACTTGTTGCAAATTTTAATTAGCTCATCATAGGAAGGTGCTTCTTCATCGTCACTATCATTACCACTAGAGTCACCACTATCATCATCCTCTATTTGTACCTTCTTTTCACCCTTAGCCATGAGGCATAGGTGTGTAGAGGATGAGCCCGGTGATGAGGAAGGAGGTGGCGGTGGAAGGGGAGAACCAATCACCAAAGCGGCCACCTTCTCATCATCGGAGGAGTCACTAGAGTCCTCAATGTCGGTGAGCCAATCACCCACAATGTAAGCCTTGCCATCTTTCTTCTTCTTGTGAAAGTTGAGGTTTTTCTTCTTGTATGGCTTGTCTTGCTTCTTGTCATCATCACTTGAGTCATCATTGCCATCCTTGTTCTTCTTGAACTTGTTCTTGTTCTTGAAGTTCTTGAAATTGTCTTTCTTCTCTTCGGGGCAAGCATGAGCTAGATGACCAAGAGTGCCGCAATTATAGCACTTCATTTGGGAGATTGGCTTCCTTGAGGTGCTTGTAAAGAATTTCTTCTTCTTTGAGTCAAATTTGACTCCACTCTTTTTAAGCCTCTTTAACATCTTGGTTGTCTTCCTCACCATGAGTGCAATGTGGTCTTCATCATCCTCTTCTTCATTTGCGCTCTCAATAACATATTGAATCTTGCACTTCTCCTTGGAGGATGCCTTGAGAGCCAAGTCTTTCTTCTCTTCCTTTTCTTTCTTCTTGGAAGTAGAAGAGCTACCATCACCTATCTTCATGTACATCTCGTGAGCATTGATCTTGCCCAAGACTTGAGTTGGTGTGGCGCCGGAGAGATCTCCTTGGTGAAGCACCGTGACGATGTGGCCATACTTCTCAATTGGCAAGACACACAAGATCTTGCATACCACATCGGCCGGTGCCATTTGGTTGAGCCCAAGTCCATTCAACTCCTCTACAAGAATATTAAGACGTGAGTTTATCTCATTAGCATTCTCATGAGTAAGCATAGTAAAGGAGTTCAACTTGGCCATGACCAAATGGTAGCGTTCCTCACGCTCACACTTGGTCCCTTCGTGTAGCGCGCAAATGGTTGTCCAAACATCATTAGCGGTTTTGCAATTCCTCACATGGTTGAACACATCCTTGCCAATGCCACGGAAAAGAATGTTCTTTGTCTTGGCATTGTTCTTCTCAAAGAAGGGATCATCGGCAAACACAGTGCCACCTATGGTAGCGGCTTTGTGCACACCAAGATCCACGGCCTCAAGGTAGGCCTCCATCCACACTTTCCAATACGGAAAATCATCCCCATCAAACATGGGTGGCGGTCCATCCCCATGGGACATCTTGCTCTAGGCGGTAAAGCCTAATTTGAGAGCAACGATGCTCCGATACCAATTGAAAGGATCTAGATGCCCAAGAAGGGGGGTGAATTGGGCTTCTTTTAAATTTCTAACGCAATATTAAAACCTATTAATGCCAATCACCCCTAGTGCCTACCGCAATGTGTATCCTAACTAGAAAGCAATAGCAAGCCAAGGAATTGAAAGACAACCTAAGCAATTCTAGTAGGAATTGAAAGAACAAGGCGGAAAGTAATGCAAGTAAGTAAAGAGCTAGGGAACGGAATTCTTGACGCAGCGGTGTTTTCCTGAGGTATCGAGGTGTCGACACACCCCCCTAGTCCTCGTTGGAGCACCTCGCAAGGTATAGATCCCCCTCTACCCGCGCAAGGGTAGAGTGCTCTCTACGGGCTGATTCTTCGCCACTCCGGCTCGGTGAATCGCCTACAACCGATCACAGAAGCTTGGAGAAGAGTCGCCAACAATCTTCCGGCAATCACTTCCTCCGAACACCACCGAACCGTCTAGGTGCTGTCGAACACCAAGAGTAACAAGCACAAGACCTTCACTTGACCAACTCAAGGCTAGGAAGGTGGATTGGATGCACACAAGTCACTCCTAAACACTCTAGGAGGAAAGAACAAGATGAACTCTCTCAAATCTCTCCCTCACTAGGCACTTGGCTCACCAAGAAGTCTCTCAAAGGTTCCTCAGGTGAAACAATGGCCAAGAGAACTCACTTGGACAAGGAGGGCAACTTTAAATAGTCCCCACCTCCAAAACTAGCCGTTTCTTACTTTTTCTCTTTTCTGCGAAAGCACCAGACTAGTCCGGAGCCTCACCACCGGACCATTACTCCTGGTTCGGAGCATGTAGTCCATTTCAAATCCAACGCTGAACAGGGACCACCGGATAACCTGCATTAGTCCGGTGCCTAGTCCGGAGCCCTGGTCCGGAGCCTAGGTACATACTGTACTCACCTGAACTTTGGCTGAGGACCGTCGGACAAGCCGTCGGACTAGTCTGGAGCTCTAGACAGGTTGTCCAGAGCACTAACTGAACCTCATTCAGATCAAGGTGGCTACCGGACTACTTACAATAGTCCGGTGCCCTCCGGATAGGTTGTCCGGAGCACCTTCCTCAGAACACTACCTAAGGCAGGACCACCGGACCACTTCCATTGGTCCGGAGCCTCCTAGGCAAACTAGTCCGGAGCTTCTCTGACCTCCTTCTTCACCTTATCTCACTAAGACTTTTCAAGAGGTTTTGCTCCTACCATCTCAAGGGCTAACCAAGGGCTGATAGCAAGGTCTCTAGGACTAGTTGTGACAAGTGTGCATACACCAACATTCCCAAACTCTCCTAGGTCAAGCTACTAACCTCATACCCCCCTTTATAGTACGGTCAAAGGAAAAACAAAGCCCTAGTCTATACTTAGTGCCCTTCTCAACCTCATGGCACTAAGAGCTAGCCTAGTCTTCAACTTGTATCTCCATCCTTTGAAACCGAAACAATTTCCATCTTGGGGGCATGAATATCCATTAAGCCCATTTAATAAGAATCACTTATGACCTAACTCTAATGATTTTGCCTCTGCAACAGACACGTTAGTCATAGTGACCTAGTATTGTTGTTAATCGGCTAAACATAAGGGACCATGATTCTTCAGTGGCTTGGCTAAGCATAGGGTTTTGGCTGAATTAGTTCAAGAAGAGAAAATTAATTTTATTGCTATCTCCGAATCAGGCAGGGATTCTTTCCCAGATCATGTTCTCAAAAATCTTTGTGGGGGACATGATTTTTTGTGGCACACCATGGCCCCTCATGGAAGGTCTGGGGGCATCCTACTAGGTGATGACCTGAGTGTCTTTGACATTGGAGCAATTGTTGAGGGAGAATTTTATGTAAAATTCACCCTAAGAGTCAAATCAAATGACTTTAAGTTTGTGCTATATGTGGTTTATGGTCCAGCACAACTTAACAATAAGAGCGCTTTCTTAGTAGAAATCGCCAACACTTGTTCCAAAGAAAATCTTCCATATCTGATAGGAGGAGACTTTAACATTATGCAAGGTCCAGAGGAAAAGAGTTCAAGGGACTTTGACCCTAAGTGGCCTAATATTTTTAATGCTCTAATTGAATCTCTGGATCTTAAGGAGATTACAATGGCAGGCCAACATTACACATGGGCAGGACCAGGAGATAATCCAACCTTCAAAAAAATAGATAGAGTACTCGTTAGCACAGAGTGGGAACTCATATTCCCATTGACAACTATACAACCTAGGGACAGGAATATCTCAGACCGCGCTCCCCTTTTGCTCAACAGTGGTGTTTCAACCCATAATACCCACAATCATCCTTTCAAATTTGAGAGAGGATGGTTGATTCGAGATGGTTTTTATGATCTGGTTGCAAACATTTGGCAATCTCCATGCTCTGGGTCAACCCCTCTTGAACGCTGGTAGTTCAAGATTCGCAGACTCCGACAATATCTTAGGGGATGGGCTCAACACACTGCAGGGTCATATCGAAAAGAAAAAAGACTCTGCTAGCTCGTTTAGAGAATCTTGATAAGAAAGCGGAGATTTCTTCCTTAACAGATCAAGCAATTAATCTAAAGCATTATCTAAAAGAACGTTTAGTTAACCTTCTCAGAGAGGAGGAACTAAAGTGGTATGAGAGAGCCAAAGTGAAAACCCTTTTGGAAGGGGATGCTAACACTCGGTTCTTTCATCTAGTGGACAATGGGAAACATCGCAAGCAACATATCTATAAACTTGAAAATGATCAAGGGGTTGTGGTTGGTGATGATCATCTCAAAAGTCACATTACGACTTATTATAAAGAACTCTTTGGCCAACCGACAAATTCTGAAATCTCCCTTAGGGTAGAACAAAACCTGGATATCCAATAGTTTTCTTCAGAGGAAAACGATATCCTCATCAGTCCATTCATTGAATCTGAAGTGAGGGAGGTTGTCTTCCAAATGGAACCTAATAAGGCTACGGGGCGGATGGTTTTCCTGCGGAATTCTATCAAGTGTTTTGGGGAGTTATCAAGGAGGATCTTCTACAACTATTCGCTGAGCTACATAGGGAGACTTTGTATATCTACAGCCTCAATTTTGGTATTATCACCTTAATCCCAAAAGTGGATAATGCCATAAAAATTCAGCAATATAGAAAAATTTGTGTTCTTAATGTGAGTTTTAAAATATTCACTAAAGTGGCCACAAATAGGCTTAATCTGGTAGCTAAAGTTGTGGTAAGACCAATGCAGTCTGCCTTCATACCGAGCATGAATATAATGGAAGGAGTTGTTATCTTACACGAAACCATCCATGCACTTCACACAAAGAAAAGAGACGGTGTCATTTTCAAAATTGACTTTGAAAAGGCATACGACAAAGTGAAATGGTCTTTTCTACAGCAAACGCTACGAATGAAAGGTTTCTCCCCAAATGGTGTCGGTGGGTTGAATCTTTGGTTACCAAAGGAAGTGTGGGAATCAAAGTCAATGATGACGTAGGGCCCTACTTCCAAACCAAACGTGGACTCATACATGGAGATCCAATGTCACCAATCTTATTCAACATCGTTGCAGATATGCTAGTTCTTCTTATTAACATAGCAAAAGCAGATGGACAGATAAGAGGTGTTGTCCCCACCTTATAGATGATGGTCTATCCATACTACAATATGCAGATGACACCATTATCTTTATTGATCACGACCCAGAACAAGCACAAAATCTGAAACTGTTGCTCTGCGCTTTTGAACACCTATCTGGGCTGAAGATCAATTTCCACAAGAGTGAAGTCTTTTGCTATGGAGCAGCTAGAGAGATGGAATCCTTCTATACTGGTCTCTTTGGATGTAACACATGGTAATATCCCTTTAGATATTTAGGGATCCCAATGCACCATAGACAACTCCTGAACTCTGAATGGAGAAAAGTGGAAGATCGTTTCAAAAAGAAACTCTCCTGTTGGAAAGCGAAATATCTGTCATATGGAGGAAGACTAGTCTTGCTTAATTCAGTCTTAAGCAGCCTACCTATGTTTATGATGTCCTTCTTTAAGATCCCGAAGGGAGTCATTAAAAAACTAGATCATTATAGATCAAGGTTCTTCTGATAAACATAGATATCGACTTGCCAGATGGGACATCCTATGTCGGCCTAAGGACCAAGGAGGTTTAGGTATCCTAAATTTACGATTGTAAAATAATTGCCTTCTAGCCAAATGGCTAGTTAATTTATTAAACATAGACGTCATGTGACAATCTCTTTTAAGGAATAAATACCTAAGCTCCAAGAGCCTAACCCAGGTGGCAGCCAAACCCAATGACTCTCATTTTTGGAGAGGCCTCATGCACATCAAAGATGATGTGCTGGCTAAGGGTTCATTCGATATTAAAGATGGAACCAACACTAGGTTTTGGGAGGACACATGGGTAGGAGATAAGCCTTTGAAAGTCAAATATCCATCCTTATTTAATATAGTACGGGATCCTCATACAACGGTCTCAAAAGTGATGAATACCAGGCCACTAAACATCTCTTTTAGAAGGGCACCGGTGGATAATAAACTTACAGACTGGCTAAGACTAGTAGCACAGATTTCAAATGTCGATTTGGTGGAAGGATCAGATAAGTTCAGGTGGAGTCTAACCAAATCTGGGTTATTCTCTGTCCACTCTATGTATTTATATATGATAGATACACAAACACCTTTCCACCATAGGGAGATCTGGAAGATAAAAATTCCTCTGAAGATTAAAATCTTCATGTGGTTCTTAGAAAGGGGTGTCGTTTTAACTAAAGACATCCTTGCCAGGAAAAATTGGAAGGGAAGCCAGAAGTGCATTTGTTGTAATTGGAATGAAACTATGCAACATTTGTTCCTTGAGTGTCCCTTTACCAAAAATGATTTAGAGGATTATCTTTTTTGCTACTAGTTTGACCCAACCAAGATCAATCAGCCACATGTTGGGTAGTTGGCTCTCTAATCAAAATAAAAGGATTAGAAACTTGATTTGGATGGGGGTGGCTGTCATGTGTTGGGCTATCTGGAAATGTCATAATGATGTTGTTTTTAATCAAATGAAATTTAACTCTATTATGCAGGTAATCTTCAGAGGAGCGTACTGGTTACGCTTCTTGGCACAGCTGCAGCTTGATGAGGCAGCCAATGACGCACTCTCAACGTTGAGCAAAAAATTAGAAGTAATTGCTTTAGAGATCTCCAATAAAGGATAGAAACATTTATATTGTTTGAACTAGCGTCCTGGTCTTTCTTTAGGCCTTTGGCTTCCTCTTTTGTTTTGCCCCAAAACGTTGCATTTTTGGGTTGTGTACATCCTTGGATGTAGAGGCCGGATTTTGTTATCCATTATCAAAAAAATTAACCAGTTTGGTCCAACTAGTGAAATAGTTATTAGTTGGCTATTTAACTAACAATTAGCTAAACTAGTAGCTAGACTTGCATGTTTAGATTCAATTGGAGCTATTTATTACCAGCTAACTATTAGCTCCATGGATTCAAATAGAGCCATATATAGTCTACTTGATTCTTGAATCAAAGTGTTAACTTCTTTTATAACCACAGACCAAATTGTGAAATTATGTAAAAAAAGTATTAATTTTCACACCCACAATACTCTTAAGTAATTAATGTGGGTCTTGAGCTAAGTGCAGATATATGGTGTAATTAGTGTACATGCACAAAGGTTTTATTGTACGTGAAGAAGTCTCAATATCTATAAGGTTTTCGAATCCTTAAATATCTGTATATGTGGGCTATATATATTCACATTTTTTTGTTTAAAATTTGTGGTCTTCATTCACATTTCCCTTGCTACACATTATTGCTCAAGAGGTAGTTACGTTTTCTTTGGCCAAGCATGGAGCTCCGTGTGGAGAATGCGCGCGCCGCCGGGGCTAATAGCAGCTAGCCCCTCCATCATATCGTATCATATCATATCACTAACAACCTCAATCATATTCATATCAAGGCGACCTGCTAGCTGCAGCCAAAGTAAAGTGATTGAGCTATCAGCCGCCTATAAATATGGGAGGCTTTTGATGATAGCATATATAGCCTCGATCAGTGCTCGATCGCATCGTCGTGTCAGTTTGCTGACATTTGACGACGACACAGTGCGTAGTAGTAGTAGAGGCATAATATATATCAGAAACAACAGTCCCCGGCCTTGAGACGACGAGGATTATGGTATCCACGTCATCTCGTCCGGCCACCGCCGTCGTCGTGCCGCTGGTGGTGGCGGCCCTCCTGCTCCTCCATGGCGCGACGGCGCAGCTGTGTGAGGACTACTATGACAGCACCTGTCCGGACGCCTACGACATCGTGCAGCAGGTGCTCATCGACGCGCACCAGTCGGACACACGCATCTTCGCCAGCCTCATCCGCCTCCACTTCCACGACTGCTTCGTCCAGGTTTTAATTGGGTCATTATTCTTCTGAACGAATTCCTCAGATCGAGTATATACACACTTGATTATTATTCGTGACAACGCCTGCTAACCTGTTGCTGTTGCTTGGTACAGAAGTACAAGTACAACTAGTTACTGACTATTGCTATGCATGAGCATGACAGGGCTGCGACGCCTCGCTTCTGCTGGACAGCGTCCCGGGGATGCCGTCGGAGAAGACGTCGGTGCCCAACAACGGCTCAGCGCGCGGGTTCGAGGTGGTGGACGCCGCCAAGGCAGCGCTGGAGACGGCCTGCCCCGGTGTTGTCTCCTGCGCCGACATCCTCGCAATCGCCGCTGAGATCTCAGTCGAGCTGGTACGTGCCACCTAGCCTGAAGCCTATAACACAGCGTGCTACATATTACTTCTTCATTGGTGTGCATAAGCGTGCATGTCATGTTGTTTCGTGATCATATATATATATGGTTCAGGTATATACGTACATAGTCGACTCGAACTGGTACCGTACGTACCTATATACGTAGATACGTTCTCTGCATGCCGGCCTGCTGCTAGCTTGTGATCGCTCAACTAATAGTACTAATGGCTAAGCTAGCTGCTGCCGGCCCTGTCGGTCGATTTGACAGTACGTCGTCGTCTATATATATATAGGTCAGCAGCTAGCATTCCTACAATTAATCACTTCCATCACTAGCTACCTTCTGGTTCTTTTCCGACTGTCGGTGCGTGCATGGAAAGTACAACCTACGTACTCGTTTCGTCGATATGTTTCGCAAAATACTATCTAGACTCTTGCATCTACTGAATGCATGCATGTGTAGCTGAATGCAAGTTTATCTATCTATCTATCTATCTAGCACATATATATATGGTCCTATAAACTCAAACATATATACCTCAATGCAAGTTTATCCATAACAACAAATATGTATTCAAATATATTCTTAGGTTGCAGACGCACTTGTAGTGCGGTGGCATGCGCTCCCTGGTCAGGTTTCAATCCTGACCATGCACCTTACTCAGGTGTGAGTTCTTCCATCGTTTGATAAAACAAAAAGGATTGCTATATTAGGATCAGCATGCTGCAAGCAATATATTCTCTTGTACAATATCAATTATAGATATTCTACTAAAGTTTGGTGAACATATATATATATATATATATATAGAGAGAGAGAGAGAGAGAGAGAGAGAGAGTAGTCTGATCAGCAACAAAACTAGAATAATTGTATTTTTCTGGATGAAGGTACATAGCAGCAGAGCAGCAGCTTACTAAAAATCAAGGACAAATCATCATCGCTGATTACTTAGAATTAATACAATATAGTATATGTGTGGATATGATCAAAGAACTTGTGAAATGTTTTGACGACACCCAATCATTAGGCAGAAACAAACAAACAAATAAGAATCTGCGACAGGATCAGGGCATGTAGATATATATGAGAGTCACAACATCGATAATATATTTAAAGGACCAATTGATTTACAATGCATGCTAATGCTAATCCTAATATATATATTATTGCACGCCCATCCATCACATGCAGTCGGGAGGACCCAGCTGGGGTGTGCTTCTGGGAAGGCTGGACAGCAAGACCTCCGACTTCAACGGGTCCCTAGACCTCCCAGCGCCCACCGACAACCTCACTATACTTCAGCAGAAGTTCAGCAACCTGAGCCTCAACGACGTCGACCTGGTCGCCCTTTCAGGTATACTCCGATCCTGCCAACATATATATCCATAAACCCTGATGCTGCCAGTCAATGCAAACTCATCTCTATCTGCTGCAGACATTTACCATCATCTCGATCGTCCACCCATCTATCTCATGCCATTATATACATAATATTGACTGTATGTGTTTTTCTTGTATTTTCACCAACGCACTTATATATGCATAGGGGGGCACACGTTCGGCCGGGTTCAATGCAAGTTCATCACCGACCGGCTCTACAACTTCAGCGGCACAAACATGCCCGACCCGACTCTGGACGCGTCTTACCGAGCGTTCCTGACACAGAGGTGCCCCCGGAACGGCAACCCGGCAGCGCTGAACGACCTGGACCCGACGACGCCGGACACCTTTGACAATAACTACTACACCAACATCGAGGTGAACCGGGGGATCCTCAACTCCGACCAGGAGCTAAAATCGTCGCCGCAAGCGCAGGGCACCACGGCGCCCATCGTCGATCAGTTTGCAAGCAGCCAAGACGACTTCTTTGCCAGCTTCGCGCAGTCCATGATCAACATGGGCAACCTAATGCCGCTCACGGATCCATCGCGAGGAGAAGTCCGCACCAACTGCAGAAGGATCAACTGATCAAGTTGTTACTGGACGATCGATATGATGTCTTTAATTTGGCTCCTCGATCATCAAGTGTGAATGAAGTTTCTGTTCCATGCATGTGAAGCAAGCAGCATGTTTCTTGTTTTCCAATAATACAACTTCATAATTTGCCAACCATTATTATATTGTAGTTTGTTCTCAAATCAAGTCCGTCAGACATGTGCAATAAATTGGAACTTAGTTTGCCTGTGCTAGGTTTGCTAGCATGTACTATATACATTATATTTTTTGTCATAACAAAAACTGATTTTAATATGCGCCATCATTGCACAAACCAGAAACGTTGCAATGATTCAGTCACTTATTAGATCGATCCATCATATCAGTTGGTGAAACAGTCTGGAGGCATGGATGCAGTATGTAATGTTAGAAGCCGGCCAGCGGCCAGTTTGCAAGTGTCTGGTGCACCGTATTATTGAGTCCATTTCCATCATTTAGTGCCAACCATATATATGCAACCTAGCTAGCTATTTGAATTAACCCTCCAATGGTATTTGCGCAACTTTTAATATGTTAGGACGACGATCCATCTCAGCTTTGTACCGTAATATTTGTTTGCTACTTAATTCCTCAAAAAAAAAATTGTTTGCTACTTCAATAGTCATAGTCCTTTAATTTGGATGCTCTCTATGTAGGATCTGTTGGGAATAATAATAGTATACTGCCATCATGGAAAATCGAAATTCCGATCGATGTTCAATAATGCCGGCTACTCCCATTCCAATTCTATATGTGCCTTTTTTTATGAATATATGGTCACTGTGTGCTATATATATACATGATCTGTAGGTACGATATATGTAGATCTTACCTCGCCAATGCAAGAAACGAGTTTGGCCGAGTAGCCCCTCGATCGTCGGAGAAGATGAGTGTGACACCGCGCGCCCTAGTTTTAGCCTCTCGTTTATTTAGTTAACGCCAAATAACGTAAATATAGCGTATGTTGGTATATATTTTGCCCATTAGTATCGTGTCTAATGGTGGTAGTGGTGTGACATTAATTTGGACATGCATCCAAGCATGGAAAAACAGGTACAATCCGGCCGGCTTGCGAAATTAAAAATTCATGCTTCATGTGGGTACCAGCATATGTCATTCTCATACTCAAAGTGGATATATAACACTAGTCTGAACCCCGAAGGTTTGAAAATTCTTGACGATCAAGAAGACATGGGATGATTAATTATCCAGCCATGCATTATATTTGTAAACCATCACTCCAACCCATTGATGATAATACACTTCACCAAAATGTGAATAGACCCATTTGTATTTTTTAATTTTTTTTGGTCCATCTGCTAGTGTGTCTCTGTCAACGCAGATAGGCGTTAAAGCAGAATAGTGAATTGAAGAGATGGAGAACGAACGATCAGGGACACCAATGAATACGTGCGCAGACTAGCTAGCTAGCAACGTACATGAAGCACATGCATGTGACGATAGATGTCCACCAATGGCATATCATCGTCGGTGGGCACCATATGAAAAATTGAACCTTGCGGTTGCTGCGGGGGGTAATAAAATTTGGAATGTGTGTTGAATGATTGGCCAAAACAGTCAAGCAATTTTGACCATCGTTGAAACGCTTACGCTTACAGACTAGTGTATAAGCATCTGTGAAGGACGACTGAGACCATAGACGTTGAAATTCACGAAGTCTAAATTATAGAAATATATATCTCTCCACGTACAGAGCGACGTAAATGCATTATTTCATTTTCTTTTATATATACTCAGTGAAGGGAACATTATTTTTTGACCTGTTGTTGTCACCATCATCATCAATCATGCATCATGCAATGTAAAGCCTACACAGTACTCGGATATCGATGATCGATCAGCCTATAAATCAGCTGCTGGGACGCGTGCTGCAGTGAAGTGCCTGCGTTCTCAGCTCATCTCGTGTCTCGTCTCAATTCTTGAGCTTCCCGGCCGCCGCCGACTAGTAGATATATAGATAGAGATCCAATATAATGGCTTCCTCCTCTCAACCATCGGCCGCCGGCATCGGCGTGGTGGTGCTAGCCGCCCTCCTGTGCCTGATCTGCGGCCTCCAGCAGCAGCAGGGAGTGACGGCGCAGCAGCTGACAGCGGACTACTACGACTGCACGTGCCCTGACGCCTACGACATCGTGAAGCAGGTGCTGATCGACGCGCACGAGTCGGACACCCGCATCTTTGCCAGCCTCATCCGTCTCCACTTCCATGACTGCTTCGTCCAGGTACCTAGCTTCTTCGATCGATATTCCTATAGCCAGAGCTAGCTTAATTAGATCTCAGCAGCTACACAACACGACCATTCTCGCTCCATGCATCATATATGCATGCCCAGGTGTTGCACGACGAAGCATATATATATATATATATATATATATATATATATATATATATATATATATATATATATATATATATGCATTTTGATTCACTGGTGACAATATATTAATTTGTTGATTTGTTCCTACTACTACAAATTAATTAAAGGGCTGCGACGCCTCGCTGCTGCTGGACAGCGTGCCGGGGATGCCGTCGGAGAAGACGTCGCCGCCCAACAACAACTCGGCGCGTGGGTTCCCGGTGGTGGACGCCGCCAAGGCAGCGTTAGAGGACGCCTGCCCAGGTGTTGTCTCCTGCGCCGACATCCTCGCCATCGCCGCTGAGATCTCCGTGGAGCTGGTACGTGTACCTAGCTGCATGCAGCTGCCTCCTATATACGAAATTCTTGCCATCCATGCGATGCGACAGTACAGACGACACGTAGCGGTAGCTTTCAACAAATTACATAAGGGTAGCGATTTAACCGCCAACAACGCCGCCAACGACGTACAGCGTGCTATTAATTACATTGGCACCTTTTAGTTTGGAGATAGGATGAATGATTTTGATGGGCATCGTGCATGTCGCGGTGCATATGCATGCACGTGAACTATAGTAACATGTCATGTTGTCTCGTAATGTCATATACATATTTATATGGGCCAGGTACGTAAGTATATATATGCACCTACTTTTGCCTAACGAAAAACGCCAAGATTTTATAGGTAGGTAGATCCCCTCCCATAGTTTGTAAATACTTCGATCGGCTGTTGTCATAATATCCACGCGTGGATCCTATGTGACGTAATAAATCAGCTGCGAGTCTTTGGTTATACAACAAAAAACAGAGGGAATTGCTATTAAATAGGAACCTGTTTTCTTCCAAAAGATCAGGCGACGTGTCCTAACTAGTAGTCATATGCTTTCTTAATTCCTTCCAAGCATGAGCTCAGCAGCACAACAGTCATTGTGCCTTGAACCCGGCCGTCGCCTTACAGCTCAGGCAACTCAAGTCTAGGAGATGTGAAAAACAAAGGCATCGAAATTTTGTTCATACCATGGATGCTATTATTCACTAGAGTGTGTAAAACTCATCCAACACCACATTTTTATTTGATCCACTCGAACAAGATTGTGTTTCTCCATAAAATTTAGGTTGCCTTTTGACAATGAGAGATTATTGGGTTTGTAAAACAAGGGATTTATTAGAGGGTCATCCACAGTGACCATAGAGGATAGACAAAAGGTCATGAAAAGTAGGTTAGAAGTAGGGGATGCCCACGTGGTGACGAATGTACACTAGTACAAAATATAGCTCTATGTCGGCAGTATGTACTAATGTGTACAGACGGTTTCTCTTAACATGCGCCAGTAGAAATCAAACGTTTCCGAACCACCACTAGAAATCAATTTGTACAGCCAGTTTTCTTAAATAAATCCACCACTAGAAATCATATATTTGTACAGGCGGTTTTCTCCGTTAGAAATCAATTATTTCTATAGGTGGATTTCTTAAGACATTGCTTATAGAAATCTCATTTCTACATACGGTTTCCTAAAAAATCGATCCGCCACTAGAAATAATTAGACTGATTTTTTGAGTTTCCAAACGACCTTGGATGGGGAAACGACTAAAATGAAATTGGTAGATATCAAAAAGTTATGAAATTTTATAGTTAATATGTTTTTCATTTAAAATCATCTTGTCATCGAAAATTATGTTTGAATTTATCAAATTTGAAATTCAAATTTTATAAACGACCACGGATGGAGAAACTACCAAAATAAAAGTTGTAGATCTTGAAAACTTACGAAACTTTATAGTTGACAACTTTTTCATTTAAATTTTTTTAAGGCCTATATATATTTGGGGAACTAAAACGAAATTTAGACACAAGTGAGTGATGAGTGGAGTACGTAGTAGAGAAGAGTACACAGTGTGAGGTCATGGGTTCAAATTCCTCTAGCCGCGTCGCTCACGGTTTTAAATATAAGTATATGAATCATTGGATTCTGATATGATTGCTCTAAACAATCAGAGTGTTCGATAAATAAAAATTTGAAAACGCTCAAGCGTTATTGTCTAGACAGCTGCATGAGGAAAATCTACAGTTGGGAAGTAGATACAAGGTCGCAGTCATCCATTACTTGTTCCCATGTTATTGCACATGCAGCAACAACACCAAACAAGGAAATACTATTAAGGATCGATTATTAATTTCCTAGCGATGTTAACATGCATGCAGTCGGGAGGACCCAGCTGGGGCGTGCTTTTTGGAAGGCTGGACAGCAAGACCTCCGACTTCAACGGGTCCCTGGATCTCCCAGCGCCCACCGACAACCTCACCATACTTCAGGGGAAGTTCAGCAATCTCAGCCTCAACGACGTCGACCTGGTCGCCCTTTCAGGTACCTAACTACAATTAAATCCATCTTCATCGCCCATGCATGAGACCTTATTACTGTGCAATACTGATCTACGAAGAATTAATAACCAACGTACGCTCCATGCATTCTCTTGATCTCTATTGTGACAACACGACAGGGGGGCACACGTTTGGCCGGGTACAGTGCCAATTCGTCGTAGACAGGCTCTACAACTTCAGCAACACAGGCCTGCCGGACCCAACCATGGACTCAGCTTACCGTCAGTTCCTGTCACAGAGGTGTCCAAGGAACGGTGACGGCTCGGCGCTGAACGACCTGGATCCAACCACTCCAGACACCTTCGACAACCACTACTACACCAACATCGAAGTGAACCGGGGCTTCCTCAGCTCCGATCAGGAGCTCAAGTCGTCGCCCCAGGCACAGGGCACCACGGCGCCCATCGTCGACCAGTTCGCCACCAGCCAGGACGCCTTCTTCAAGAGCTTCGCCCAGTCCATGATCAACATGGGCAACCTTAAGCCGCTCACGGATCCATCCCTGGGAGAGGTCCGTACCAACTGCAGAAGGGTCAATGGCAGTTAATTAATTTGGTCACCGCGAGGCTTTTATTTGTGAGATACTCAGGTAACTGAATTCAAAGAAAAATAAGGGCTTCAAGCAGCCCAGGCTCCCCAAATGTGCAGTGAAGTTTGTATACATACATGCATGAACTCCTCCTATGTATTTCATATGTATCAGCTTATATTGTCATGACTCTAAAAAAAAAAAGCTTATATTGTCATGTAGAGTGACTTCTCAATATCAAATGTATTTATTATTACTCTCTTAAAAGTGCAATATAAGGTTAATACTGCAAATCTCTACACCTAATAAGCTTCTAAGGAAATCGTCCACCGCGGAAATAACCACGCCAGAACTAAATCCCGGTAAAGCGATCGGACTCCTCCGGTAAATTAAAAAAAAAAGGAGTCTCTACTGGTTAAAAGAAAGGGAAAAAAATAACCCTTCTAAAAAGATCCGACTCTCGTGTTGTTAGTTTTGCTGAAATTTAACTTATCTTAATTTTTTATGAGAAAAAAATACTATTCGTTCATACAAAAATTAGTGCTAAACAAGATCTAAAATCTCACACACCCTTAAGCGATATTGTCGTGCCGAGCCATCCCCCACACACGGAAACGCTAGGGGTGCCTAGAGCTAGCCTAAGGCTATATGAATGAGGTCGAGAAAGGGAGGACCACGACTACCAGCATGGAGGAAGTTTAGGCCTTGGCCAGGTGTTAGTGTGCAGGAGAAAGAGTTTTTTCTTCGATCAAAGAAGAGTTTATATTATATGATAGCTACATATATCAATAATGGGTTATAAGCACTCTAGGTTACAAAATAGTACTCACACTATGAATAGTATAACTTAAGATCTAACATGTTAGATGCTTTGCAGTTTGGATGACCGCACAGACAAATACTCGGTAAATAGCCTGAATAAATATCCAACAAATGATGACCACTTTCTTGTAGGCGAAATTGATGAACTTTTGTCTTTTTGGTGTCACCCTTCTTTCTGCTGCCAAAGTGTGAGGAAGACTGATCTAAAATTCTCTCTAGTATTCATCGTGACCAAATCTAATCACAACAAAATGGAGAAGCGAACGGAGAAAATTGTTTCATGGCGGCAATGTCATCTCCGTCCTGACGCCGTCATCCGAAAACAAAAGTCTTCATGTTGTAGTGTCAATGAAGATGTTGACGTCCACTCTTTTCCTTCACCATCACCAGAGAGGAAAAGAAAAAGGTAAAACTCTAAAACCAAAAAATATGGTATGAAGAGACACTTACTCTAATAACTTGATCTAATAAAAAAATACTCCATCCAACCCAAATTGTAAGTCATTTTAAGAATCTTGGAGAGTCAAAGTTTATAAAGTTTAAACAAATTTATATAATATGATAATAACATATTTGATACCAAATTAGATTCTTATTAGTTATATTTCCATAATACCTATTTGATGACATAAATCTTTATATTTCTCTTTATAATCTTTCGTCAAGCTTAAAATGTTTTGACTCTTTAAGATTTTCGAAACGACTTACATTCTAAAATTAAAAATAATAGATTCCCACCGTCCGGCCGCGAGCGCGTCCATGGCCCCGAGCTCGCGCGTCCACCCGCCGCGGGGAGGGAGGGAGGCGAGGCCGACGCCTGGAGCCTGCCGAGCCGCGCACCGGAGAAGGAGATGGGGCAGGGGCGCCGGGGCCCACGGCCCGCCAAATCCCGCGCGGCCATGGCC
Organism: Microstegium vimineum; assembly: GCA_022036555.1. Lineage (NCBI taxonomy): Eukaryota > Viridiplantae > Streptophyta > Magnoliopsida > Poales > Poaceae > Microstegium > Microstegium vimineum. Next base: position 15,034,225 of record CM039124.1, on the reverse strand, counting down.
ACTCGCCACCATGCCGCGGTCGCCTACCGCAGCTCGCCGCGGCGGCGTCGGGGCTCCTGCTCCTCGTGCTGCTGGTCCTCCTCCGCCGCCGCGCCGCTCGGGGACGCGGCCTCGCTCCTCCGCGCCGGCCTTGCTCCTCCGCCCGGGAAGCAGCACGCCGCCGCGCCTCCCGGGGACGCGTCCTCGCTCCTCCGCGCGTCCTCGGCTCGTCCTCCGCCCCCGTTTGCCCGCCCGGTGCTCCTCCGCGAGGTTGGCCATCCACCATGGAGCAGGGGCCAGGCCCGGGCAGCGGGGAGCGCCGCCGTGCGCCCTCGCTCGCCAGCGCGGGGACCAAGGCAGGCCGCGCCGCCCACTGCGCCGAGCTCGCCGACAGAGAGGAGGATAGAGGAGAGAGATTGGGGAGGGTAGGTGTCCGGTGGGGAAAAAAAAACTGACTTATGGGTCCCACTAACATAGAGCAAGAGAGATATAAAGGATGGATGGGTGCCCGAGAAAGTGATATAGATGAGAGAATTTTGATGACCAGAATAAAATATTCTTTTTAGATGTTGAATTTAGAGGACGAAGAGTGCGGATAGTCTTATCCAGGATCGTTACACTCGCCCACCTCCACGTCTCCCACCAGCATCGACACCGCTCGTGACATGGACGGACGCTGGTGTGGCGAGCCCTAGGTGAAGAGGAGGGGCCACGTGGATGGCACGAAGCACATCGTGGCTGTTGAATTTTGCGAGCTTGGGGTCAACCATGTTCACAGGGTGGTTTTCTTCGTACAGTTGCCAAACTGAAAGCACGGAAGAGTAGCTAGAAATGACAAGATGCCAAGCTGAGCGTCTTTAGTAACGTTTCACTGTTCAAGTTAAGAATCAGACCTATATTATGTTTGCTGTGCTAACCAAAATCAAAATGAAAAGAAGAAAAAATGCAATCAGCCTCTCATGCAGCAATAAGATACCAATTCATGCTGCCATTCTCCAGGTACTCATAAACCAACAGTGGTTTATCAAGGCTTCCATTCTCCAGGAGTCCAGGTACTCATAAACCAACAGTGGTTTATTTCTCTCAAGACAACAGCCATACAACTTCACACGATGAGAAATAGTTTCTATTTCAGCTGCAAATTGCTGTTTTCCCTGATTTCAGATAACTATTTTACAGCCACCACCCTTTCCATCAGCTAATTTACCCTGCAAGATGCCATTTTCAACAATGTAAGTTTGATTAGACAAAAGAAGTAGTACTTTCACTTTACCAAACCTGTGTAAAAACTATACTCGCAACTAGAAAAAATACAGAAGGAAAACAATAGTGAAAGTAGCTAGTGTGCATATATTGATATACATGAAAATAACTGAAGCTGAAGATTTTACATCACCCAAAAATGGAGATGAACTTAACATAAAACTAGTCGTTTCTAGCATATAATAAAAAACAAACATGGGTATCCCCTTTGGCTATGAATAACTTAGGAAAATTACTTTCAGAGGCCATAGAAAATTCACATCCATGAGCACTATAGTTAAACTGACCCATATCCTCCTTCACCAAGAAGATTATTGTAACTAAAATTTTCAGTAGCAGTCCTTAGTTCACCATAAAAGAATATAATGGGTCTTCCAACAATACTGTAAAGCTCTGAAAACATCACAAAATATAAGTTTATAAACACAATCTAGCTTGATTCATAATGCATTGTAACTTGTAATCATGGTATCTCATTTACCTTGTTGCTCCAATAATAGTTTTCTCCTTTTGTGCCTCCACATACCGAGTCCAGCAAGTGCTAGTACTCCCAAAACTGCTGCACCAACCACGACTCCAACAATTACACCCGTTTTACTACTGCTCTTCTTCTGTGTAGAATTACGGACTGTTGGGGTGAAATCTGTGAGAAAGTTCACTTGTTAGAAAAATACGATGTATAGCAGAAGCAGTATTTGGATCACTAGATTTTTCTGAATTGACACTCGTTTTACTGGAAGTGCACATGAGAACATTTAGAACAGTTCAAAATGGATATGAACTACTACTAAAAGTGCATGTATTGTTTCAACCATAAGCACTTCTCAAAGTAGGAACTTGACACCACCAGCGAAGGCCCAGGTGGCCATGACTTTGGCAGTCTCATCACCAGCTTCGCCAACAATCCCACTGGAACTAGCGTAACCAACGCAGATGATCACCCCTGCACCAACATTGACAGTCATGGTGTCTTTGTCACTGCCTCTAACAGCCGCAACAACAATACCTTTTCATCCACCGTCGGCGCAGCCATCACAAGCAGGGACGTGGCTGCCTCCAGTGCAGTCCGCTCTGCTGCACTCATAGAGAGGGTGGCTGCTCTTAGAGGGCACCATCGACTCCGTGTGCGGCCGTGCGGGTGCTCCATGGATTCGATCCGGGCATAATAGATTCCACAAGATCTCGGTTTTCAGTTGGAGTGCATGGTCTTCAGCTCCAGCAATGGCCACAACTTGAGGACGAGCTGTCTTGGAGGGGGTGGATTAGTGTTATGGCAAGTGGAGTCGACCTAGGGCCCACGTGATACTGTACCATTCTTGAACAGTACCAGATCTGATTAGATTAGATTAGATTAGATTGATTTAGTTTGTTAGGAAAGGAATAAGATAGATTGGTTCAGTTAGGATATTACTTAGGTGTCAAGTAAGTTGTCTCTATAAGAGAGACCATAATGTATTAGTTAGAGTAAGCAAGAACCCTAAGATAGTTCCCGAGGAAGGACGACTATCTGGGGTTTCTCTGCTGATCCATCTATCCATAGCCTTTTCATAATAAAGCTATATATGCATTATTCACCCAAAGGAAGCTATCTAAAAAATGTTAAATGATGATTGTATCTAAGAGGAGTACTTGGAGTTGCACTCAAAGCTGAGATTGCAAGCCCGTAGTAGCCTTGACTAGGAATGCAATAAGTTCCCTTGCCGGCCCACAAAAGATGAATCTCAAGGAAGTTTCTAATGATATGAGCAATATACCGCTTCTTGACAGCAGTGTAAGATTCCCCCCTGCTGACTTCCTTATGTCAAAGTTCTTCTCCTTACGCTCACCCTATGCCAAACACAAGATACAAGAAAGAATATTGGAAGAAAAGATACACTATCATATGGACTAAGCTTGGGGATGAGAGCACTAGTTTCTTTCATGTTGTTGCAACAAAGAGATACAGATTGAACACCATCACCTCTCTTGAAACTGAAGATGGTAGAACTGTTTATGATCATAGTGAAAAGGTTGCCTTGCTTCTGGAAGAATATAAGCATAGAATGGGATGCACTACAAATCCTGTAATGCTATATAATCTAGGCCTTTGAGAAGAACATGAAGGTTTCTATTATAATGGAATAGTTTCTTTTACCTTGTTGGAAACAGATTTGAGGGGGCTTTGATCTTATACCAACATAACCTAAAGAAGGAAGCCTCTGAAAAGAACATGAATGTTTCTATTATTAACACTACTTATGAGCATTAGCAAATTATTTATGTATCTATGTTGAACTATGTGTGTTTGTGTGTGTGTGTGTGTGTTTTTTTGGCAGCGCTGTGTTGATCATGTCAATATCATGAACCAATTCAAAACTCTTGAAAAACAGTTCAGGGCACATAAGATCGAGACTGAGTAACAATTTATTAATAATGCTTGGTTATTGATCATTCCTAGCTCTGGTCAAATCTAATCTAAACTATCTAATATTGTATTAGTATTATTAATGCGTGTCTAATCTTAGAAACTAAATTATCTTCTTTAATATTAGTATTGTTAATACTGAGTTCTAATCTTTGAATCAAAACTATCTTATGTTGCGCTAATTCTGTTTGTCTATGTTCTTTGTTCAATTTATTTATTTGAATTTAAATAGTAAAGCTTTTATCTTAATGTTATGAACGTTAGTTCATAACGGGGGATAATGGGATAATTAGGCCTTATGCTTTGCCTAGAGCTTGAGAGATTGAGGGAGACTAGATTGTTTCTTCATAATTCATTGCTTCCCTCCAAATGACAGACCTGCCTCTCTTTATATAGAGGGGTGACCAACCCTAAACCTAACTTACCGTCTAAGCTACTGACTCTTGGGCCTATTGGGATGCTACTGACTCTTGGGCCTATTGGGCCGGTGGTAGCCTGCTAGTTGCCCATGACATCTCCCCGGCCCTCGGAGACCCAGCTCGTCCTCGAGCTGGATAGTTGTTGCAGACCTATTTGACGCGATCTAGGGTTAAGCCTTTTACATCTCAGCTTACCATTTTTATTTAAGACTAAAATACAACTATATCCTCTTGGATCCCATGGGAAGAGCGCCTCTGCTGGCTTCATGTGGGCTGAAGGGTGGAGTTTGAAGCAGCCCCGCTTACGTTGGATTTGTCTAGCACCACGGCAGGAACAAGGATAAATGAGACACCCATAGCCTTTGATGCCTGATGTTGGACGGTGCTACGAGTTTGCTGCACGGGAAGTGCCCATACTTGGACCTCCACTTCAATTGGAGCAGCAGACCGTATCGGTGAGTCCGAGTGGATGAACACGCACGACAGCGACGAGATGAGGAGCATGTGCATCTGCCGCACCATGCGACGGACAAGCAATCCCGTGGCAACTATCCAGCTCTAGGACGAGCTGGGTCTCCGAGGGCGGGGGAGATGTCATGGGCAGCCAACAGGCTGCCAGGCGCGGTTGTCCTAGTTGGGCCTTAAGCCCATTAGTGTTAATTAGTGTCTCTCTTAGTTATTTATCTATATTAGAGGAAATAGGAATAGTATCATATTGTCTAGGCACAAGAGGTGTTAGTCCTATGTACCTTTTATAATCATCCCATGAGGCACAATAGAAATCAAGCAATGAATTATGAATAAACAATTCTAGTCCCCCTCAATCTCTCAAGCTCTTGGCAAAGCATAAGGCCTAATTATCTCCTTATCTCCCATATGAACTAACGTTCATAACATCAGATGTCATGGGCAGCCAGCAGGCTGCCACCGGCCCAATAGGCCCAAGAGTCAGTAGCTTAGACGCTAAGTTAGGTTTAGGGTTGGTCACCCCTCTATATAAAGAGAGGCAGGTCTGTCATTTGGAGGGAAGCAATGAATTATGAAGAAACAATCTAGTCTCCCTCAATCTCTCAAGCTCTAGGCAAAGCATAAGGCCTAATTATCCCCTTATCCCCCGTTATGAACTAACGTTCATAACAGCTGGTATCACGAGTCAGTCAATCCTCATCTATCGCAAGAATCCATTGATCCTCTTCCACAAAAAAAAGAAAAAAAGAAAAAAAAGAAAGAAAATCCCGATCCAGCCGATCCATCCACAACCCTAGACCAATCCTTCCTCCAGATCGCCTCCGCCACTGATTGGGCGCCGCTTCCCATCCAGGTCCGCTCAGTCCCACCGTTCGCTGCCACCGCGAATCGCCCGATCCACCAGGAGTTGCCGCGCCCGCTCCTCCCCGGCCATCCACCACAGACGTCGCGCCGCCTCCCCACCGCCAACAACCGCCGGCGCAACACCACCACACGACGTCACCGCGTCGTCATCTGCGGCCCGTCGCCGTGACATTCTTCTCCGCGGTCGTCGCACACGTCCCCACCGTCCACGGGCTCTTCGTCGCGACTTCCGTGGCCCGCGCCGCCGAGCGACTCCTCTCTGTGTGTGTCTCCTCCGCTCCGCCACGGGTCACTTCGCGTCGTCGCGCGACTCCTCTGCGCGCGGGTTCCCTCAGCGCCGCCACGGGTCTTCTCCGCGATGTTATGAATGTTAGTTCATATGGGAGATAAGGGGATAATTAGGCCTTATGCTTTGCCAAGAGCTTGAAAGATTGAGGGGGACTAGAATTGTTTATTCATAATTCATTGCTTGATTTCTATTGTGCCTCATGTGATGATTATAAAGGGTACATAGGACTAACACCTCTTGTGCCTAGACAATATGGTACTATTCCTATTTCCTCTAATATAGATAAATAACTAAGAGAGACACTAATTAACACTAATGGGCTTAAGGCCCAACTAGGACAACCGCGCCTGGTAGCCTGTTGGCTGCCCATGACATCTCCCCCGCCCTTGGAGACCCAGCTCGTCCTCGAGCTGGATAGTTGCCACAGACCTATTTGACGCAACATAGGGTTAAGCCTTTTACATCTTGGCTTACCTTTGTTATTGAAGATTAAAATTGGAAATGAATTTGAAACTAAAATATAAATTTGGACGACAGCTACGTCCTCGTGTCCTCCTGGATCCCATGGGAAGAGCGCTTCCGTTGGCTTCATTGGGGCGGAAGCGTGGCGCGTGAACCGGCGCGCTCTTATGTTGGATGCGTCTGAGAGTCTCTCATGTGTTTTGGTTTTGAGTAATTGATGAAACCCACTTAAGTACTAACCTTGATATCTAAGTGTGAATCATGAGATAGGTTGGTACATGCCATGTGATGGAGCAAGGTGGATCAAGTGGATAACACAAGCTCTAGCATGGTGATGGAAAGGAAAATGGTGCCAAGGCAAAGGTGATAATAGGACCATTTTCGTTTTGGTGATCAAGACATCATAGAGGATGTGATCACGTTTAGGATAGATAGCCATACTATCAAGGATGGAGCTCTTAAGTATGATTACAGTTATCAAGTGCCACTAGGTTCATATGCATTGCATTAAAATCAATTGAACTAGTGAAACAACCAACTAATTCCAAGATAATTATGAACTAAAAGCTAACACACGTGCACAAGTGTTGGGATCACTTTGTGTTGGCTCTTGGAAGCTTGGAGAAGTTGGAGAAGTGTTTGGCAGCTCAAAAGAGCTTCGGACAAAGGTCCAGACGCAGGGTGTGTGGTAGGTCCCGACCATCGGAGATGGGTTCGGAGGCATACCCTAGCTGGCTCGGCTGAAGAGAGGCATCCGAACGCTGTTGTTTGTCCGGACGTAGGGCATCCGACGCGCGTCTGGAGTCCTGGAGCTCTCTGTTGGCTCTGTGTAAAAGGAACCGGACGCAGGTGTTGGTCCGGTTGGAAGAACCGGACATGCGTCCGGAGGTGCAGAGGAGCCGAGGAAGCTGTTGCGTTGGTCCGGACCCGCACTGTTGCGTGCGTCCGGATCTACGTGGCAGGCAGTGGCAACCGCGGGAGTCTGGCTGTTTGAATGACAGGCCGACCGGACGCATGTGGCATGGTCCGGACGACGCGTTGCGTGCGTCCGGAGGCCGCGTCCGGAGTGTTACTCAGAGCCGTTGGCTCACGGCTGGTAAAGGGTCCGGACGCAGATGATGGTCCGGACCCCCTGTCAAAAGTGCGTCCGGATGGGACGCAGAGGCTCAGTTTTAAGTGGAAAGAGGCTAGTGTTTGAGTGTGGGCTATATAAGGTGATATGGCTGACCCTTTGGGGCATCTCTTGCACTCCTACATCACTCATATTACACTTGTGCCTGCTTGACAAGCTCCACCACTCATCCTGTAAACATATTTGACATATTCATGAGAGATTGAGTGAATCCAAGTGCATTGCTCATTGATTGCATTCTAGTGGCACATGGTGATCGTAGTCATCGCGGAGCTCTTGTTATTCTTGGAGGTTGCCACCTCCTAGACGGCTTGGTGCGATGAGGATCGTTGAGCGGAGGAAGGTGATTGTATCCGGCTCCAATCGGTGGATTGTGAGGGGATTCTTGAACCTACCCCGCGGGAGCTTCGCGAAAGGTATCTCTAGTGGATTCCGCATAGATTGTGGATCCCCATCTTGTGTTGGTTGTGCGGCACCCGGTGACAGGTTTGGCTTGTGATTGCCAATTAGCGCGTGAACCTCCAAGTGGGTGTATCGCTACAACGAGGAGTAGTTTGTTGGCAAACAAGTGAACCTCGGTAAAAATTATTGTGTCAACTTGTCTCCACCGAGGATTCATATTGTGATTGGTTATCTATTGATTCATCTCTTCAAGTTGGTATAACCATTCTATCTCTAGCTTTGCATTACATTCTTGCAAAGTAGAGCCTCTAGCTTAGCTTGTGTAGCTCAGTCTAGTAGCACTAGTTTTCTAGCTCTTGTGTGTGACATAGAACATATCTTGCTAGTAACTAGAATTGGTAGGTGGCTTGCCTAACTGTAGAGCTAGAGCAAACTTGCTTAAAGCCGTGTTTTTTTCTAACAAGTTTGCTTAAGTGTTGTTGTAGAATTTTTAATAGGCTATTCACCCCCCCCCTCTAGCCATATCTAGACCTTTCAAGTGGTATCGGAGCTAGTACACCGTACTCAAAGGCTTAACATCCCATGGTGTTAAAATGGCTCAAATCAACAACACCAAGAGGGCACCTAAGTTTGATGGCAACAATTATAGCTATTGGAAGGCCTTGATGACCACCTATGTTAAATCAATCAATCGGAAGATATGGTTGGTGGTCGACAAGAAGTTTGAGGTAGTCAATGAAGCGACACCCACCCCGGCCGAAGAGGAGAAGCTCCAAAATAATGACATTGCTTTGAGTGCCATCCATGAAGCAATCTCAAGAGAAGTGTTTGAGCAAATCAAGAACTTGGAGAGTGATCATGAGTCATGGAAGAAGCTAGAAGAGTCTTATGAAGGGACTCAATCCATGAAGGGAGCAAAGGCCTACATCTTGAAAGAGAAATTTGCAAGCTTCAAGATGAAGGAGGATGAAAATGTGCTTGAGATGTTCAATAGGCTTGAGGTTCTTGTCAATGACCTCAAGGAACTTGGAGAGAAAGTTGAAGACAAGGACTTCTCATTCAAATTTTTGAGGAACCTTCCCTCAAGATTTGAGATGCTTGTCACTCTATTGGTGAGGAGTGGATTGGACACAATGACACCAAACCAAGTTCTTGGTGAGGTGATTACCGATGACACCTTTAGAGAATACAAAGACAAGATTAGAGAGAACAAGGAGAAGAAGGAAGACAAGAAGAAGAGTGTGGCATTCAAAGCCACATCATCATCTAAGGGCAAAGCAAAGTATGATGAATCAAGCAATGATGAGTGCTCAAGCAATGATGATGAAGATGATGAAGAAGAGATGGCCCTCGTTGTCAAGAAATTTGGAAAGTTCATGAAGAAGAAGGGCTATAGAGCTAGAAGGAAGAAGAACTCCTTCAAGAGCAAGAACAATGACAAGAGGTGTTTCAAGTGCAATAACAAGAATCACTTCATTTCGGATTGCTCTCTTCATAGTGACAATGAAGATGATAAGAAGGGCAAGAAGAAAGAAAAGAAAGAGAGCAAGATGTTTCTCAAGAAGAGCAAGAAGGGAGGCTCATATGTTGTCACTTGGGATAGTAATTCAAGTGATGATAATGACTCAAGTGATGATGAGAAGAGATCAAGCAAGAAGAAGGCTCTTGCTAGCATTGCTATGAAGAACAAGATCTCTCTCTTTGACACTCCATCGACATGCTTCATGGCTCGGCCAACTAAGGTACAATCCTATGATGAGTGTGACTCTAGTGATGATGATGATGAACCCACTAAAGATGAATTAATTGAGATGTTGGAAGACGCTAAGACTCACTTTGACATCAAGATAAAGAAGTGCAAAGCATTGCGAAAAGAGCTCCAAGCTCTCAAGCAATCCTTTGATGAGTTCAATCTTTCTCATGAGAGGCTAGAGGTAGCACATGAGAAGCTTGGCAAAGCTCACTCTAAGCTTGAAAAGGCTCACTCATCTCTTGTTGAGCAAAAGGAGAAAGAGCATGTTCAAACAAGTAACATGGGATCAACTTGTGACATAATTAATGAATCATTCTATGAACCCATCGTCATCATCATCCCAACTAACCCTTCTTGTAGCACATCTAACTCTACCTCTTCTACTAGTGATGTTGTCACTTGTGATGCTTCACTAATCATTGAGAATGAGACCCTTAAGAAGGAGGTTGGTAAGCTCACTCTAGCATTAGGCAATGCCTATGGTGGAGACGCCCGCTTGCTTAAGTGCTTGGGTAGCCAAAGGTTCTCCCTTTGCAAAGAGGGACTTGGCTATACCCCCAAGAGAGGCAAGGCGGCCTTTGCAACTCCAAAGCCTCACTTTGTGAAGAGCAATGGTCGGTTTTGCTCTAGTTGCAAGCAAGTAGGGCATGATGAGCACTATTGCAAACTAAACCAAAGCAAGATAAAATTTACACATGCATCTATTCACTTTGATTCTAGCTATATGCTTACCAAGGGCAAGAAAGGTGGGATTGCTAAGTACATGGGTACACCCAATGAGAGCTCAAAGAAGAAAGCAATTTGGGTACCTAAGTACTTAGTCACTAACTTTGCTGGACCCAAGCAAGTATGGGTACCTAAGAAGAATTGAATTGTTTTGTAGGTCAATTATAAAGCCGGAGGGAGGCATTGAGTGCTTGATAGTGGGTGCACTCAACATATGACCGGAGATTCAAGAATGTTCAACTCTATCAAGCAAAATGATTGCAATGGGATTGAATCTATCACATTTGGTGACAATGGCAAAGGCAAAGTCAAAGGGCTTGGTAAGATTTCTATATCCAATGACATGAGCATATCAAATGTGTTGCTAGTAGAGAGATTGAACTTCAACTTGCTATCCGTAGCTCAACTTTGTGATCTTGGTTTTAAATGCATCTTTGGAGTTGATGATGTAGAGATCATAAGTGCAGATGACTCTCACTTGATATTCAAAGGATTTAGATATGAGAATCTATACTTAGTTGATTTCAATGCCAAAGAAACTCAATTGTCAACTTGCTTGCTATCCAAATCTAGCATGGGTTGGTTATGACATAGAAGGCTTGGTCATGTTGGGATGAGGCAATTGAACAAATTAGTCAAGCATGATCTAGTTAGAGGCTTGAAAGATGTGGTCTTTGAGAAAGATAAGCTATGTAGCTCTTGTCAAGCTGGCAAACAAGTTGGAAATACTCACCCTAGTAAGATCATGATCAGTACATGAAAACCATTTGAGCTTTTGCACATGGACTTGTTTGGGCCAACCGCATATACAAGCATTGGTGGAAACAAATGTGGCTTTGTGATAGTTGATGATTTCACTAGATATACATGGGTATTCTTTCTTAGTGACAAGAGGGAAACATTTGATACATTCAAGATATTTGTCAAGAGATGCCAAAATGAATTTGAAACAACTATCAAAAGAGTGAGAAGTAACAATGGTAGTGAGTTCAAGAATACAAGAGTTGATGAGCTTTGTGATGAATATGGAATCAAACATCAATTCTCGGCCAAGTATACACCTCAATCAAATGGGCTTGTTGAGAGGAAGAATAGGACACTCATTGACATGGCAAGATCTATGCTTAGTGAATACAATGTGAGTGGTTCTTTTTGGGCTGAAGCTATCAACACGGCTTGTTATTATAGCAACCGGCTCTATTGTCATAAGATGCTTGAGAAGACACCTTATGAGCTATTGAGTGGAAGAAATCCAAATATTGCATACTTTAGAGTATTTGGATGCAAATGCTGTATCTTGAAGAAAGGTGCAAGATTGAGCAAATTTGAGAAGAAATGTGATGAAGGCTTCTTACTTGGCTACTCAACTACAAGCAAAGCATATAGAGTATGGAATCTTACTCATGGCATAGTTGAGGAGGTACATGATGTGGAGTTTGATGAAACAAATGGATCTCAAGATGAGAATATCAACCATGACGATGTGAGAGGTGAACCATTGGCCAATGCAATGAAGAACATGGATATTGGGGACATTAGGCCGAAGCAAGTGGATGATGAGCAAGATATTGAAGATCAAGTGAATCCTTCATCCAATGTGCAACTCAATGAAAATCAAGCTATTTCATCCTCTCCAACTCAAGATCACCAAGATAGTTCATCTACTCTACCCAATGATCAACCAAGTACAAGCAATCAACTTCCAATACTCCAACCTACGTCTATTGCTAAGGATCATCCTTTGGATCATATTATTGGAGATATCACAAGTGGTGTACAAACAAGATCAAGATTGACTTCATTTTGTGAACACTATTCTTCTGTATCATCTATTGAGCCAACCAAGATTGAAGAGGCTTTGCAAGATATTGATTGGGTGAATGCTATGCATGAAGAACTCAACAACTTCACAAGAAATCAAGTTTGGGAGCTAGTTGAGAGACCAAAGAACCACAATGTCATTGGCACAAGATGGGTCTTTCGCAACAAGCAAGATCAAGATGGAATAGTGGTGAGAAACAAAGCAAGACTAGTTGCACAAGGTTACACTCAAGTAGAGGGTCTTGACTTTGGAGAAACATATGTACCGGTGGCAAGGCTAGAAGCAATAAGGATTCTATTGGCTTATGCTTGTGCTCACAACATCAAGCTCTATCAAATGGATGTGAAGAGTGCATTTCTCAATGGGTACATCAATGAATTGGTATTTGTTGAGCAACCACCCGGTTTTGAAGATGACAAGAAACCCAACCATGTGTACAAGCTAAGGAAGGCCTTATATGGCTTGAAGTAAGCTCCATGATCATGGTATGAGAGGTTGAGGGACTTTATCCTCTCTAAGGGATTCATTATGGGCAAGGTTGACACTACCCTATTCACCAAGAAGATTGGGAAGGACTTGTTTGTGTTGCAAATCTATGTGGATGACATTATCTTCGGGTCAACCAATCAAGAGTTTTGTGAAGAGTTTGGCAACATGATGGCCTAAGAGTTTGAGATGTCTATGCTTGGAGAACTTAGTTACTTCCTTGGTCTTCAAGTCAAACAATTGAAGAATGGGACTTTTGTTAGTCAAGGCAAGTACATCAAGGACATGTTCAAGAAGTTCAATCTAGATGAAGTAAAGTCTATTAGTACACCAATGGGAACAAATGGAAATTTGGATGGCGATGCTAGTGGCAACATGGTAGATCAGAAGCTATATAGATCAATGATTGGTAGCTTGCTCTATGTGACCGCATCAAGACCGGATGTCATGTTTAGTGTATGCATGTGTGCAAGATTTCAAGCTTCTCCAAGAGAGAGTCATTTGAAATCAACAAAGAGGATATTGAGATATTTGAAGCATACACCTAATGTTGGGTTGTGGTATCCTAAAGGATCAAACTTTGAGTTGCTTGGATACTCCGACTCGGACTATGCGGGTTGCAAGATAGAAAGGAAAAGCACATCGGGCACTTGTCAATTGCTTGGAAGATCACTAGTCTCATGGTCATCAAAGAAGCAAAATAGTGTGGCACTCTCTACCGCCGAAGCCGAGTATATTAGTACGGGGAGTTGTTGTGCACAAATACTTTGGATGAGAGCTACTTTGAATGATTTTGGAGTCAAATTCAAGCAAGTGCCTTTGCTATGTGACAATGAAAGTGCAATCAAGCTCACCAACAATCCGGTTCAACACTCAAGAACAAAGAATATTGATGCCCGACACCATTTCATTAGAGATCATCAATTGAAAGGGGACATTTCTATCACTAGTGTTGGCACCGAAGATCAATTGGTCGATATCTTTACCAAACCACTAGATGAGAAAAGGTTTTGCAAGCTAAGGAATGAGTTGAACATACTTGATTTCTCCAACATGAGTTGATGCACCCCCACTTATATAACATGCCTCTACTCCAACAATGCAAGGTAAAAGTTGATTTGAGAGTATTCATGCATACCTTGTTAGGACTTGTGTAGATCATTTAGACATAACTCATTGTTATAGGCTCATTCATGAAAACAAAATATTTGATGCTTATATGGTGCCACTATAGCTTCTATGAGTTGATATGATCTAGTGGTGGCATATGACATGTTGATGTGCTTGCAATCCTAGTGTTTGATCTATGTCTATGATCTCAAATGTTTAATTCAACATAGGCAAGATAACCATCTTAGCATGTGTGAACAAGCTTGTCTATGGTTTAAACCAAATTAAATATCTTGGGCAAATAGCTTAGTTCAAACCAAAGTTGAAAACAATCTTTCACCCTATCCCACACTTAGGGGGAGCTAAAACTTGAATATCTATAATTGGTCCCACCTTTTTGTGTCAATTGGATGACAAAGGGGGAGAAATTATGTGAAAAGATATAAAATTGACCAAAGCGGGAGAATCAAAAGATATATGATATATGGGGAGAAATAAAAGATAAAGGGATAAAATGGAAAATCAATTTTGAAAAGAACATACAAATAGGGGGAGCAAGCTCATGAACACTATTGTTGCATTTGAATGTTTGCAGCCTCATATGTATTGTTGCACAAGTACTTTAAATTCAAAATACATGCTTGTGTGGTGCTTGCTAGTGATATAAATTGAATGATGATTGATCAACTAGCATACATAGGATGATAAGCTAGATAATAGTTTCAAGTGGTCTTTCATGTTGTATCTAGAACCCTCTCCTTTAATGATGATCTCACGGGGTTTCTAGTATTTACTTGATGTCTATCTAATCATGGTGCTAAGGGTGATTCTAAATTCCGCACTCCGATGGTATCACGCTTCAAAGGTCTACTCTTACACCTTAGCTTCATTTGGTAGCTATTTACTCTCCCACAATGTCTATCCACACATATGTGCAAAACTTGAACCAAACTCATGAAGCACATATGTAGGGGGGAGCTAATAACTACCAAACAAAATTTGTGTAACTTGTCCAAATCTTGAATCTTTGATTAAAATGCTTGGACAAGGAACTCAAGTTCAAAATGATTATATTTCATATCTTTATGGAAGGGTTGTCATCAATTACCAAAAAGGGGGAGATTGAGAGTCTCCCATATGTTTTGGTTTTGAGTAATTGATGAAACCCACTTAAGTACTAACCTTGATCTCTAAGTGTGAATCATGAGATAGGTTGGTACATGCCATGTGATGGAGCAAAGTGGATCAAGTGGATGGCACAAGCTCTAGCATGGTGATGGAAAGGAAAATGGTGCCAAGGCAAAGGTGATAATAGGACCATTTTCGGTTTGGTGATCAAGACATCATAGAGGATGTGATCACGTTTAGGATAGATAGTCGTACTATTAAGGACGGAGCTCTTAAGTATGATTACGGTTATCAAGTGTCACTAGGTTCATATGCATTGCATTAAAATCAATTGAACTAGTGAAACAACCAACTAATTCCAAGATAATTATGAACTAAAAGTTAACACACGTGCACAAGTGTTGGGATCACTTTGTGTTGGCTCTTGGAAGCTTGGAGAAGTTGGAGAAGTGTTTGGCAGCTCAAAAGAGCTTCAGACAAAGGTCCAGACGCAGGGTGTGTGGTAGGTCCCGACCATCGGAGATGGGTTCGGAGGCATACCCTAGCTGGCTCGGCTGAAGAGAGGCATCCGGACGCTGTTGTTTGTCCGGACGTAGGGCATCCGACGTGCGTCCGGAGTCCTAGAGCTCTCTGTTGGCTCTGTGTAAAAGGAACCGGACGCAGGTGTTGGTCCGGTTGGAAGAACCGGACATGCGTCCGGAGGTGCAGAGGAGCCGAGGAAGCTGTTGCGTTGGTCCGGACCCGCACTGTTGCGTGCGTCCGGATCTACGTGGCAGGCAGTGGCAACCGCGGGAGTCTGGCTGTTTGAATGACAGGCCGACCGGACGCATGTGGCATGGTCCGGACGACGCGTTGCGTGCGTCCGGAGGCCGCGTCCGGAGTGTTACTCAGAGCCGTTGGCTCACGGCTGGTAAAGGGTCCGGACGCAGATGATGGTCCGGACCCCCTGTCAAAAGTGCGTCCGGATGGGACGCAGAGGCTCAGTTTTAAGTGGAAAGAGGCTAGTGTTTGAGTGTGGGCTATATAAGGTGATATGGCTGACCCTTTGGGGCATCTCTTGCACTCCTACATCACTCATATTACACTTGTGCCTGCTTGACAAGCTCCACCACTCATCCTGTAAACATATTTGACATATTCATGAGAGATTGAGTGAATCCAAGTGCATTGCTCATTGATTGCATTCTAGTGCACTTGGTGATCGTAGTCATCGCAGAGCTCTTGTTATTCTTGGAGGTTGCCACCTCCTAGACGGCTTGGTGCGATGAGGATCGTTGAGCGGAGGAAGGTGATTGTATCCGGCTCCAATCGGTGGATTGTGAGGGGATTTTTGAACCTACCCCGCGGGAGCTTCGCGAAAGGTATCTCTAGTGGATTCCGCATAGATTGTGGATCCCCATCTTGTGTTGGTTGTGCGGCACCCGGTGACAGGTTTGGCTTGTGATTGCCAATTAGCGCGTGAACCTCCAAGTGGGTGTATCGCTACAACGAGGAGTAGCTTGTTGGCAAACAAGTGAACCTCGGTAAAAATCATTGTGTCAACTTGTCTCCACCGAGGATTCATATTGTGATTGGTTATCTATTGATTCATCTCTTCAAGTTGGTATAACCATTCTATCTCTAGCTTTGCATTACATTCTTGCAAAGTAGATCCTCTAGCTTAGCTTGTGTAGCTCATGTTAGGAATATGCCCTAGAGCTAATCATGTGGATGATTATATTCCGATTGTATCCATGATTAATATAGTGTTCTTTGAATATCCATTATAGACAACTAGTATTGATTGACAATTATGTGAATTGTTTGTGGAACTCAATTACTTGAATGGTTATTCTAAAAGTTGTCCCTGGTTGGCATTCTTGTAAGAGCACACTTGAATATTAGACCAGCACATGTATTAGTTGATGGCTATGTTTCACAAGTCATAGACATGGAGATGTCAAACTAATAATGTGGGCACATGTGAGACATGTAGGCTGGACTGACCCAACAAGAGAAAGTCTCTATTCATGTCATATACGTTATGTCCTTAGACCTGAGATTGTGGTATGTACTCAAGATGTAAAACGATCTACTTAGAGACTATCAAACGCTACTCCGTAATTGGGTAGTTATAAAGGTGGTCCTTGGGTGGTCGGGAAACATGCTGTGAGACATAGACAATCAAGATGGAATTTGCCCCTCTCTTCGTGAGAGAGATATCACTGTATCACTCATGTGATTGGATCAAAAAATGCATGGTCGTGCTTGGGTTAAGTGTTAACCCACGAGTTGAACCATATATCGAGTGGCGAAGGGAATAACTTGTACATGGTCATAGTGGTTCGTCTGATATGATCATAGCGTATGCATAGGAGTTGACACGCCTTGCTAGAGGCCGCTATCAACTATTGGTCGAGTAAGAGTACTTGGGCCATGTCTATGTATGCGTGAGCCCATAGGGTCGCACGCTTAAGGGGCTGGAAGCCTAATTCGGGTTGGACCCGAATTAGACTAGGTTTAGGGTTTCTGATGGGCCTCCACCGTGGGAGCTCGTTAGGACGCCTATATAAGCAAGGGTGGGCACGGGGCGAATTGATCCACGCCTTTTGGCAGCCGCCGTCGCCTCCCCACGCTCGCGCCTTTTGCTCCTCGCGGACCTAGCAGTCCGGAGGCGCAACGCTTCCTCCCTGCACGTGTGGGATTCCTCGGAGGTGCTGCATCTGGAGCACAAGGACGAACCGCGCGAAGGGGACGTTGAGACGGACGACCACGCAACTGCACTGCCTGCTGCGACGCACACGACTACATCAAGTCGTCTTCCGCTGCACCTGCGCGTCTAGTGGTAATCTCGTAACCTGTAACTAGCAGTAGATCCTGGTTTATGAGGTCGAAAAGTTTTGTTTTCCGGCTAGCGTAGCAACCTCGTATTCCTTCAGTGGTATCAGAGCGAGGTTACTGCCTCGTTATAGGTTTAGATCCTAGCATATGGTGATATGCGGGTTTTATGATGAATCTCAGACTTTGGTTCATGTCTTGCTACGATGGTATTGCATCGACCTACTCGTACCGGTCGGAATTCCGCCATCCGAGTTAACAGATGCAAGTAAATCCAGTCAAGGCGAGTTGGAGATCAATTAGATTGATCGAATTGAAACCTAGGTCAGAAGCCGGGCGCATGTGATGCGCGTCGGGAGTAGATGCGATCTATGTAGATACGATCTATGTAATCCCAGTCAAATTTTGGGCTGATGAGATCAGTCCGATGAGATTTTCATAGTGATTCCATAGATGCGATCTATGTAATCCCGCTTGGTTTTCAGGGCGCTGCCCTGAAACCCGCAGGGGGCAACACGTGGATCATGGAGATGGAGATCACCATGATGGGCAAGATGATGGAGATGGAGATCACCATTATTTAAAGGGCCATACCAAGTCACTATGTGTGAATATGATTCTCATTTATTCTACTTTTGTTGTTCGCTATTATATTTTGTCTACATGAATATGATAGTAAAGTAGAATGATCCCTCAGCAATGTTTAAGTTGTATGCTTCCCCAAACCTTGCACTGTCACGTGTCTTGTACGATTGGTGGTGGGTCTATGAAATTAGGGTGCCACTGATCTTCCTTGACTAGACAGGTTCGTGTCGGACACTTACTAGCAGAAGGTTTGGTTACTTGAACAAGGTTATCCTAACGGTTAGGGACCTTGAAGCATGGGGAGGTTGAGCATAGCATAGAGATCTGCCCAACAACAAGAGTCATATGCGATATGATTAGCAAAATGTTGCTTACCGATCTACCATGTCTTCTAGCGGTGATGCTAAAGCTCACTAGTTGACTTGTTAGTTGTGGGTCTTGAATCACTAAGTATCAATTGAGGGATATTGATTTTAGTGGGAGTATGTTTTATTTTGATATAACTTACTCCTTCATGGATACATTGTCTTAGTATTTTGCATTACTTTTGTTGTAGATGGCTCCCAGTAATCAGCCATTTACTTTGCGATCAATTCTTGAGAAAGATAAGTTGAATGGAACAAATTATGCGGATTGGATCCGCAGCCTGAGAATTGTTCTCAGGGCTGAGAAAAAGGAAGATATTCTAGACACCCCATTACCAGATGAGCCTGATGATAATGCACCTACTGCAGAGAAAACCGCTTACAAGAAAGCATGTGATGCTGATCTTGAAGTGAGTTGCCTCATGCTTGCTTGTATGGAACCTGATCTACAGATGCAGTTCGACTACAATCATTCAGCGAACGATATGATCGTGGCACTTGAAGATATGTTCCAAACTCAAGCGCGGACTGAAAGGTTCAATGTCTCTAAGGCGCTTGCAGAAACCAAGCTGGCTGAGGGCACACCTGTAGGGCCACATGTAATCAAAATGGTTGGTTACACTCAGAGGTTGGAGAAGCTAGGCTTCCCAATTGACCAAGAGTTGGCAACTGATTTCATTCTTGCGTCTCTTCCGCCCAGTTATGGAAACTTCATCTCGAACTACCATATGCATGGGGCGGAGAAGGGCTTGAATGAATTGTGTGGCATGCTTAAAACAGCAGAAGCTGATATCAAGAAGGCAGCAGACAGTAGCCATGTGATGGCGGTCCAAAACAAGCCTAACTTTAAAAGGAGGGCTGGGTGGAAGAAGAAGGCGAAGGCTAAAGATGAGATCTCTACGCCAAACCCTCCTCCTGGCAATGGACCAGCTGCTGAAGCAATATGCTTTCACTGTAAGGGGAAAGGTCACTGGAAGAGAAACTGCAAGCTGTACTTGGAGTCCTTAGAGAAGGATGGTGGTAGTAAAGGTACTCCCGCTGCCTGTACACTTGTCGTTTATGTTACAGATATTTTTCTCGCTGATTCTTACATTAACTCCTAGGTATTTGATACTGGATCGGTTGCTCATACTTGCAATACGATGCAGAGAATGGTAAGAAGTAGAAGCACGAGAAGAGGCGAAGCTGATTTCCGCGTGGGCAACAATGCAAGAGTTGCTGCATTGAACGTTGGGACGATGCAACTTCACCTCCCGTCAGGATTTATCATGGAGTTGAATAATTGTTATTTTGCTCCTAGTTTAAGTCAAAACATTGTGTCACCTTCATGTTTGATGAAGGATGGTTATTCATTTGCGAGTAAAGACAATGGTTGTGTGATCTCAAAAATGACATGTTTGTGGCTTTTGCATCCATTGTGAATGGGTTGTTTATTTTAAATCTTGATGATACACCTATCTGTAATGTTAATGCTAAAAGGCCTCGGCTTAATGAGTTAAGTTCTACATATGTGTGGCATTGTCGTTTGGGTCATATAAGTGAGAATCGCATGAAGAGGTTCCATGATGATGGTCTTCTAGCTTCGTTTGATTTTGAATCATACGAGACATGTGAGGCTTGCCTACTAGGCAAGATGACCAAGGCGCCATTCAAAGGATTTCCTGAGAGGGCGTCTGACTTGTTGGAACTCGTACATACTGATGTATGTGGACCAATGAGCACGACAGCTAGAGGTGGATTTCAATACTTCATAACTTTTACTGATGACTTTAGTAGATATGGATATGTCTACCTAATGAAGCATAAGTCTGAAACATTTGAAAAGTTCAAAGAATTTCAGAATGAAGTAGAGAATCAACGTGGCAAGAAAATTAAAGTCTTGCGATCTGATCGCGGAGGCGAATATTTGAGCCATGAGTTTAGCAATCATCTAAAGAGTTGCGGAATTGTTCCACAGCTTACGCCACCTGGAACGCCTCAGAGAAACGGCGTGTCCGAGCGACGTAATCAGACTTTGTTGGACATGGTTCGGTCTATGATGAGCCAGTCAGACCTACCACTCTCATTTTGGGGATACGCTCTAGAAACAGCCGCTTTCACATTGAATAGAGTACCGTCTAAGTCCGTGGTCAAGACACCATATGAGATATGGACTGGTAAGAGTCCCAGTTTGTCTTTTCTAAAGATTTGGGGTTGTGAAGTTTATGTGAAACGACTTATGTCAGATAAACTTACACCCAAGTCGGACAAATGCTTTTTCGTGGGATATCCAAAGGAAACTTTAGGGTATTACTTCTACAACCGATCAGAGGGCAAAGTGTTTGTTGCTCGGAAAGGTGTTTTCTTAGAGAAAGAGTTTCTCAACAAAGAGAAAAGTGTAGAGAAGGTGTATCTTGAAGAAGTTCAAGATGAGCCAGTAGGAGATAACTCTACGAGTGATGCTAATGTAGCAGAACAAGTTGAGATACCTGTGGCAAGAGAAACACCACCACCACGAAGGTCAGCAAGAATCCGTGGGGCACGTGGGGAAGTGTTGTTGTTAGACGATAACGAACCTGCAACGTACGTGGAAGCAATGATGGACCCAGATTCCGAGAAATGGCAAAGTGCCATGAGATCCGAGATAGATTCCATGGGAGACAATCAAGTTTGGAACTTGGTTGACCCGCCTGATGGGGTTAAACCTATCGAGTGCAAATGGGTCTAAGAAAAAAAAAGGATATGGATGGAAACGTTCACGTCTATAAAGCTCGACTTGTTGCAAAGGGTTTTCGGCAAGTTCAAGGAGTTGACTACGACGAGACATTCTCGCCGGTAGCGATGCTTAAATCTATCCGGATCATTCTAGCAATTGCTGCTTATTTCGATTATGAGATTTGGCAGATGGATGTTAAAACAGCCTTTCTAAATGGAAATTTGGAAGAGGACGTGTATATGATACAGCCCGAAGGTTTTGTTGATCCTAAAAAATGCTGGAAAAATATGCAAGCTACAGAAATCCATTTATGGATTAAAGCAAGCATCTCGGAGTTGGAATATTCGTTTTGATGAAGTGATCAAGGGGTTTGGCTTTCGTCAGAATGAAGAAGAACCTTGTGTTTACAAGAAGGAAAGTAGGAGCGCTGTTGTATTTCTAATCTTGTATGTGGATGACATACTATTGATTGGGAATGACATTCCTATGTTGCAATCTGTAAAGACTTCACTGAATAATAGTTTTTCTATGAAGGATTTAGGAGAAGCAACATACATTTTGGGCAACAAAATCTATAGAGATAGATCAAAGAGGCTTATAGGATTAAGTCAAGAGACATACATTGACAAGGTGTTGAAACGGTTCAACATGGAACAATCCAAGAAAGGGTTCTTGCCTATGTCACATGGTATACGTTTCTGCGAGAAGCAGTGTCCTTTGACAACTGATGAGCGGAAACGAATGAGTAAGGTTCCATACGCTTTGGCAGTTGGTTCCATCATGTATACCATGATATGTACTCGCCCAGATGTCTCATATGCTCTAAGTGTTGCGAGCAGGTACCAAGCCAATCCAGGTGAGAGTCACTGGACGCTTGTTAAAAACATTCTTAAGTACTTGAGAAGGACTAAAGATGTGTTCCTAATCAAGATGAGATCAAAATGTGCAAAATACATACGGATTTGAATGTTGCAGATCCTTAGACAAAGGCTCTTCCACAGCCTAAGCATGAGGCGCACGTGAGGTCTATGGGGATTAGACATTTAAGAGATTAACTCTAGTGCAAGTGGGAGACTGTTAGGAATATGCCCTAGAGCTAATCATGTGGATGATTATATTCCGATTGTATCCATGATTAATATAGTGTTCTTTGAATATCCATTATAGACAACTAGTATTGATTGACAATTATGTGAATTGTTTGTGGATCTCAATTACTTGAATGGTTATTCTAAAAGTTGTCCCTGGTCGGCATTCTTGTAAGAGCACACTTGAATATTAGACCAGCACATGTATTAGTTAATGGCTATGTTTCACAAGTCATAGACATGGAGATGTCAAACTAATAATGTGGGCACATGTGAGACATGTAGGCTGGACTGACCCAACAAGAGAAAGTCTCTATTCATGTCATGTACGTTATGTCCTTAGACCTGAGATTGTGGTATGTACTCAAGATGTGAAACGATCTATTTAGAGACTATCAAACGCTACTCCGTAATTGGGTAGTTATAAAGGTGGTCCTTGGGTGGTCGGGAAACATGCTGTGAGACATAGACAATTAAGATGGAATTTGCCCCTCTCTTCGTGAGAGAGATATCACTGGATCACTCATGTGATTGGATCAACAAATGCATGGCCGTGCTTGGGTTAAGTGTTAACCCACGAGTTGAACCATATATCGAGTGGCGAAGGGAATAACTTGTACATGGTCATAGTGGTTCGTCTGATATGATCATAGCGTATGCATAGGAGTTGACACGCCTTGCTAGAGGCCGCTATCAACTATTGGTCGAGTAAGAGTACTTGGGCCATGTCTATGTATGCGTGAGCCCATAGGGTCGCACGCTTAAGGGGCTGGAAGCCTAATTCGGGTTGGACCCAAATTAGACTAGGTTTAGGGTTTCTAATGGGCCTCCACTGTGGGAGCTCGTTAGGACGCCTATATAAGCAAGGGGTGGGCGCGGGGCGAATTGATCCACGCCTTTTGGCAGCTGCCGTCGCCTCCCCACGCTCGCGCCTTTTGCTCCTCGCGGACCTAGCAGTCCGGAGGCGCAACGCTTCCTCCCTGCACGTGTGGGATTCCTCGGAGGTGCTGCATCTGGAGCACAAGGACGAACCGCGCGAAGGGGACGTTGAGACGGACGACCACGCAACTGCACTGCCTGCTGCGACGCTCACGACTACATCAAGTCGTCTTCCGCTGCACCTGCGCGTCTAGTGGTAATCCCATAACCTGTAACTAGCAGTAGATCCTGCTTTATGAGGTCGAAAAGTTTTGTTTTCCGGCTAGCGTAGCAACCTCGTATTCCTTCAGCTCAGTCTAGTAGCACTAGTTTTCTAGCTCTTGTGTGTGACATAGAACATATCTTGCTAGTAAGTAGAATTGGTAGGTGGCTTGCCTAACCGTAGAGCTAGAGCAAACTTTCTTAAAGTCGTGTTTTATTCTAACAAGTTTGCTTAAGTGTTGTTGTAGAATTTTTAATAGGCTATTCACCCCCCCCCTCTAGCCATATCTAGACCTTTCAGCGTCTAGCACCACCGCAGGTCCCAGAATGAGTGAGACAGCCATAGCCATTGATGCCTGATGTTGGACGGTGCTGCGGGTTCGCTGCACCGGAAGGGCCCACACTTGGACCTCCCCCTCAACTGGAGCAGCAGGACGTATGTGTGAGGCCGAGGGGACGAACACGCATGACAGCGAGGAGCTGAGGAGCATGTGCATATTCCGCACCACACGTCGGACAAGGAAACCTCGCCCTACAGCTTGTAGTCACACGCTGCTTGATCCTCCGATGCTTTTGCTGCATGAAGAGCATGCGCTCGGCGGCGTGCCAGGAGTCCCCGCGTGGCTACCTGGAGGCGTACAGCCGCCCGACGTTCCTGGTCCTCCTTGTCCTTTGCCTGGAGACACACCCTAATTTGATCCAACTGTGCGGACACATCAGCAAGGATGAGCAGGGTGTTTTCTACACCAAGGGACACCTGGTGGAGCAGGTCAGGGCACAGGGGCGATGTGAAGCGGAGGTGCAGGAGCTCGGTGAAGCGACACCACGTTGGGTTGCCTTCATCATGCTGGACTTGGTGGAACCAAACTCGGACGTCATCTTTCAAATTGCGGGAAGCTAGCCATACCTTTTCTTCCTCCATGATGCGCTCTCGGCGGAAGTAGAACTCGCATTGGTTGACGAAGGCCACCGGATCAGAGGTCCCATCAAACTGAGGAAAATCCATCGAGGGGCCGAGGCTGAATGCGGCTGCTCGATGGAGAAAAGGGCGGAGTTGGTGCAATGTTCCGCGGAGAAGACCCACGGCGGCATGGAGGAGACCCGCACGCAGAGGAGTCGCTCGGCAGCGGCGGCACTCTACAGTACCGCGAGTACTGTTCACCCGCGGTGCTATAGTACTCTGGGCTTGGATAGAGGCGTTGACAGTGATCTGGATCGAGGAATCGGGAGTGGGGGAGGTGGCGGCGGTGGATGGTGAGGGAGCGGATCGTGGCAGTGGCTGGTGTTAGGGTTGTGGATGGATCGACGATCTGGATCGATTTTTTTCGTGGTGATGTAGAGGATTGGCCGCGGCTGTGGAAGATGAGGATTGCTGGACTCTAGATACCAGATGTTTTGAACTTTAGTTCATATGGGAGATAAGGGGATAATTAGGCCTTATGTTTTACCAAGAGCTTGAGAGATTGAGGGGGACTAGAATTGTTTATTCATAATTCATTGCTTGATTTCTATTTGTGCCTCATGGGATAATTATAAAGGGTACATAGGACTAACACCTCTTGTGCCTAGACAATATGATACTATTCCTATTTCCTCTAATATAGATATGGTCTTTGGTACGGTACTCCGGAATGAATGTTGATCGTCCATTTATTCCGATCCAACGGTTAAGATCATCTATTACCTCCTAGGAGCTAATAGTATTTATTGAATTTTTATTTTATATAAATAAAAATAGGGTAATATGATAGCTCGTTCCGCATGCGCATGCGCCAGCGAGTTCCGCGCGCTAGCCGCCGTTCGTTGCAGGGCCGCTGCACGCGACGGTGCCGCCGCCGACGGCAAGGACGTCGATGTTGACGTACCCGGCGTATTGCTCGAAGTTGACGCGTGGCGGCTGCCCGGGCAACGCCATGATCCTGTCGGCCTCCTTGCTGCCCGTGGGGTCGCTGCAGTACGTGGGCAGCTGACCAAACCTCACGGGGTCAGCCCATGTGTCGTCGGTCTCGGCGTCAGACAAGGCCATGCCCTGTGCCCGATGAGACTCCATGAACTGCCTCAGCAGCGCCGCTCCGTCCATGGTGGCTAGCTGCACGTCGTGTCGCCATCGTCGCTGTCGGCGTGGTCGCTGTTAGTAACATGAATAGGGAAGACTAACGCATGGTGTTTTATTTTTTGATTTTTTATTTATTAATTTATTTAGTAAATTATTAAGTTTAGAAAAATCAACGGTCCAAATTTGATTTAAGATATTACCTCCTAGGAGGTAACCGGAATACCTGAGCATTGGTCTATAGATAAATAACTAAGAGAGACACTAACACTAATGGCCTTAAGGCCCAACTAGGACAATCGTGCCTCGCAGCCTATTGGCTGCCCATGACATGATACCAGCTGTTATGAACGTTAGTGCATAACGCGGGATAAGGGGATAATTAGGCCTTATGCTTTGCCTAGAGCTTGAGAGATTGAGGGAGACTAGATTGTTTCTTCATAATTCATTGCTTCCCTCCAAATGACAGACCTGCCTCTCTTTATATAGAGGGATGACCAACCCTAAACCTAACTTAGCGTCTAAACTACTGACTCTTGGGCCTATTGGGCCGCTGTTGCCATTACTGATTGGGGGATAAAGCTATTATTTTGGTTGCCATTACTGATTGGAGGATAATGCCATAGTAGTGTAGTCTGCTGCAGCGAATAGCTACTGTGCTATTTTAATTGTACATTTATTTCATTTGTTTCAGAGCTAAAATTGCTGAGGGACAGTTATCCAGGCTTCAAACACTTGCGTTGGGGTTTGCTGGCTTGTGCCCAGTAGTGGTGATCGTCTCTATGCTTGTGGATATCCTTCCCAAGTAGTAACTGGTAAGTGATTTATAAACTGTAGTGATACTAGACTCTTCTTTTGTTCTGTATTTTACTGAATTTGCAAGTTTTCAGCTTGTAATTTGGCAGTGTGAATTGCAAACTTTGCTTACGGTTCTGAATTTTTTTGCAAAGAGATCAGTAAAAAAATATCTGCACAACTTTGAGTAGATCATAATGTCATACGGAGAACAGAAAATTTTACTTACCTGATGGCTGCCTTAGCCCAGTTGTTCAGAGTAATTCTGTAGTTTTGCATAGTTGCTGTCTGTGCTATCCTCTTCTTGAATTTTTATGCTTTTAACACGTTATTACTCAAGTTGTGCTTGAGGTAATTGTCTACTTTGTTTGGTGAGGATTTTGCATTTCATGCCATAATAATCAGTTCAGAAATTCAGTTGTTGTTGTTGGGACAAGCGGTCTCGACAGGATGAGAAGGAGTGGGAGAGAGGCAAGCTCACTATAGCTTGCCTCCCAAAGGTCGAAGCCTCCGCACTGCCGAGAGGCATTCAACTAGCGGAGGCTGCTCGTTGCAGTTTGACTAAGGGTCGAAGGCCTCCGCTCTGGCGGGGAGCCTTCGACGTGCGGAGGTTGTCCGCTGTCGAATGACTAAGGGTCGAAGGTCTCCGCTCTTGCGGGGGACCTTCAACGTGCGGAGGCACAAACACGAGAATGAAGTTCACACAAATACCGAGGCAATTAGTTAGGGTTTCATATTGCTCGTGCTCTCTTATTCGGGGTAGCGCGCTCCCCCTTTTATAGGCACGCGGTTACATCATTTGATGATTACAAAAGTGCCCCTAGGGCTACCTCGGAATATCCCGGTATATTCCTTTACATTACGTTCATACCTCCGGGGCATTCAGGTCCTTCTCTCCTCGCTACCGCCTTAGCTGATGGGCCACTGTCGAGCTTGGGCTCTCGGCCCATCGCCTGCTAAGGCAGAGGCCTCTGAATTATCTCCCTGGGGCATCGGCCTTAGACTCTTTATTGTAGCCTCCTCTGGGGTCAGGCCTCCGTCATTTCGTTCTGAGCCTTCGACTCATCCTCATGGCTTCGGGCCTCCGCCTTCTTCGTTGGAGCCTCCGCTTCGGCGGGGCCCTTCGACTGACTGTCGTTTCCGCTTGAACCTTCGACTAAAGTCGGGCCTTCGACACTTCATCGTTCCAGAGCCTCTGACTTGAGCCTCTGACTAAAGTTGGGCTTTCAACCACTTCATCATTCCAGAGCCTCTGACTAGAGCCTCCGACTAAAGTCGTGCCTTCGACACTCATTGTTCCGGAGCCTCCGACTAAAGTCCGACCTTCGACACTTCATTGTGGCTAAGCCTCCGCCTTTTCACCGGAGCCTCCGACTGATCTTCTTCATTATGCTCAGGTCTCTTCCTTTTTATTAGAGCCTTCGACTAGCGCTGAGCCTCTGACCCATCTTCACACTACCACACTGAGTTATGTTGGGCCTCTTCAAGGGGAGTTGCCTATATTTATATAGGTCCCCCAACAGTAGCCCCTCAGCTGCTAGGTTATGGTCGGTACTACATGACCTAGTAGATGCCCTCATACAAGAAGAGGCACAATACAACTCTAACCTTGGTTGCGAGGATTGCCCTTCACAACCTCTACGTGTGTGCCTTGTTAAAAACTCCATCCCAAAAACCATGTGGGAAAAAAGGGCATGGAGAAAAAAGCACACGCACGGTTCAAACCTATACATGTTATAAGTTTTGAGGCTTTTAGCCACAAGTGCCTTGATCTTCTCGACTTCTTTATCTTTTGTCTTTGCCTCCCTCTATTGCTTGTGTAACATGGTTCATCGGCTTCGCTCAATTCTTAGGTCTTCATCTCTAGAACTTCCTTGATGTGCCAGTCTCTATCCTCGAGGCCTTTGCCTTCGGTATCTTCTCGGTGCATACATGTGCATTCTGCATTGGCTTCTTGATGCATGGGCCTTTGTCTCTAAGTCTTCTTTGTGAGGATGTCTTCTTCTCCATCTCTTATTAGAGTGGAGGCCTTCGTCTCTAGGTATTCTTGGCACTGAGATCTTCGTCTTCAAGTCTTCTTGGTGCGAAGGTTTTCGCCTTCGAGCCTTCTAGGTACAAAGGTCTTTGCCTTTGAGTCTTCTTGGTGCGGAGGTTTTTGCCTTCAAGTCTTCTTGGTGCGAAGGTCTTTGCCTTCGAGTCTTCTTGAAGGAATACGAGGTTGCTACGCTAGCCGGAAAACAAAACTTTTTGACCTCATAAACCAGGATCTACTGCTAGTTACAGGTTACGGGATTACCACTAGACGCGCAGGTGCAGCGGAAGACGACTTGATGTAGTTGTGCGCGTCGCAGCAGGCAGTGCAGTTGCGTGGTCGTCCGTCTCAACGTCCCCTTCGCGCGGTTCGTCCTTGTGCTCCAGATGCAGCACCTCCGAGGAATCCCACACGTGCAGGGAGGAAGCGTTGCGCCTCCGGACTGCTAGGTCCCCGAGGAGCAAAACGCGCGAGCGTGGGGAGGCGACGGCGGCTGCCAAAAGGCGTGGATCAATATCGCCCCGCGCCCACCCCTTGCTTATATAGGCGTCCTGACGAGCTCCCACGTTGGAGGCCCATTAGTAACCCTAAACCTAGTCTAATTCGGGTCCAACCCGAATTAGGCTTCCAGCCCTTTAAGCGTGCGACCCTATGGGCTCACGCATACATAGACATGGCCCAAGTACTCTTACTCGACCAATAGTTGATAGCGGCCTCTAGCAAGGCGTGTCAACTCCTATGCATACGCTATGATCATATCAGACGAACCACTATGACCATGTACAAGTTATTCCCTTCGCCACTCGATATATGGTTCAACTCGTGGGTTAACACTTAACCCAAGCACGGCCATGCATTTGTTGATCCAATCACATGAGTGATCCAGTGATATCTCTCTCACGAAGAGAGGGGCAAATTCCATCTTGATTGTCTATGTCTCACAGCATGTTTCCCGACCACCCAAGGACCACCTTTATAACTACCCAATTACGGAGTAGCGTTTGATAGTCTCTAAGTAGATCGTTTCACATCTGGAGTACATACCACAATCTCAGGTCTAAGGACATAACGTACATGACATGAATAGAGACTTTCTCTTGTTGGGTCAGTCCAGCCTACATGTCTCACATGTGCCCACATTATTAGTTTGACATCTCCATGTCTATGACTTGTGAAACATAGCCATCAACTAATACATGTGCTGGTCTAATATTCAAGTGTGCTCTTACAAGAATGCCGACCAGGGACAACTTTTAGAATAACCATTCAAGTAATTGAGATCCACAAACAATTCACATAATCGTCAATCAATACTCGTTGTCTATAATGGATATTCAAAGAACACTTTATTAATCATGGATACAATCGGAATATAATCATCTTCATGATTAGCTCTAGGGCATATTCCTAACACTTCTTGGTGCAAAGGTGTTCGCCTTCGAGCCTTCTAGGTGCGGAGGTCTTTGCCTTCGAGTCTTCTTGGTGCGGAGGTCTTTGCCTTTGAGTCTTCTTGGTGCAAAGGTATTCGCCGTCGAGCCTTCTAGGTGCGGAGGTCTTTGCCTTCGAGTCTTCTTGGTGCGGAGGTCTTTGCCTTCGAGCCTTCAAATCTTTGTCATGAGCATCAGGCAAGATACTTCACGCTTTGGAGCAGTTGGTCCTCCGGTGCACTTCCATAACCCCTCTTGGCTGGTGCTGGTGGCCGAATCCTCAGCCGTGTAGTCACGCTTGGTGTAGTCAACATAGTGGTAGTAGTGGAAGTAGATGTTTTGGTTGAAGTTGTCGGTGAGCCCCTCGAGCCATGTGCTCGACAAAGGTATGTGGACCTTCTTGCTGATTGAGTTGATGTAGCCCTTCGATATTGGCAATAGAGGAAAGTCATCATCGGTGTTGACGTCGAAGGTGTCAATGGAGGCGTTTGAGCCATTGTAGTGGATGAAGAGGATGGCGAAGCCCCTCTTGCTAAAGTGTTGGTGGAGGCCAGTCATAGAGGTTCAGTGACGAAGTTTGCGAAGGCCCTCCTCCTGAAAATAAATGTATTTTGGCGAGGGCGGTGTTGGTGTAGACGAACGTGCCAGTAAGGCGAGTCATCATAGTTTCACCGAGGGCCCTCCTGCAAAGTTGTTTGGCGAAGGTCCTCCTGAAAAAATTTGTTTTGGCGAAGGCGGTGATGTTGGAGTCACCGAAGATGGCGGTGGAGTCACCGAAGATGACAGTGGAGCCCCTCATGCCGAAGAGTTTGGCGAAGGCAAAGCTTAAGTTCAGCATCAGAGCCTCGTCAAATATTGACTTGTTGGCGAGTCTTTCGACACTCAAAAAGACATTGGCTTTATACTTGCTGCAGAATTGGTTAGTCATTTATATGATACACGAAGGTAGCGCGAAGGACTTAGCTTCACGACCTGGTGCCTATGTAGGTTCAGGACTTCTTCCAGGATTTTAATGCATAGAGTACTGGTGCCCGTATATTTTCGGGACTTCTTCCATGTGTTCTAGGCCATGCGGTGCAATGCACTTATGCAATGTATGTATGTAAAGATGTCAATAAATGCATCTGCATTAAAATATTAGAAGGGGTAAACATATTATTTTCCCTGCAAAATATTAGTTGAGCTTGTAAAAAGAGATAACATTGCATATGAGGAACAATGCCTTCGATCAAGAAGGTTATAGTTTGAGATGGCTAGCGAAGGCTAGCATTCAGGAACCTGCATGGTTAGTTTTCTACGAAGGTTGGCCCAAATAATACTACATATGAGGAACGATGCCTTCGATCAAGAAGGTTATTTTTTGAGATGGCTAGCGAAGGCTAGCATTCAGGAACCTGCATGGTTAGTTTCCTGCGAAAGTTGACTCAAATAATATTGGGCGGATGCATATTATAGACTACTATGAATGAAAAGTTATGCAATACGACCTACAAAAAATAGGAGTGAAAGCGTTAGAGGGTTCAAAGGTTGGGTGGCTTTCGAAGGTCGATTGTTGATGGAGTCTGGTTGTTGATGAGTTCTGCTGGTTCACGAAGTCTGCGAAATGATGAAAGTTGCTACCTAGCGAAGACCAATGACTGACTGAGGACAAAGGCTACTAATTGTTGAAGACCAATAACTGATGGAGGTCATTGACTGATGAGAACCAATTGAGTAGCAAAGGCGAATAATTGATGAAAACCAACCGATTGGCGAAGGCTACCAACTGTCGAAGGCTGCTGACTGATGAAGGCTGATTATTATCGAAGATCATTGACTATTGGAAGTCGATAATTGACGAAGACCGCTGACTAAAGAAGACTGGCAATTGACGAAGGCCCATAAATGATGATGGCTGATGAATGTTGGCAGCTGATAACTGACGATGGCCACTGACTAAGGAAGACTGCCAATTGACGAAGGTGGCTAACTATTGGAAGCTGATAATTGACGAAGGCCACTGACTAAGGAAGTCTGCCAATTGACGAAGGTCAATAAACGACAAAGGTTGCTGACTGTTGGAAGCTGATAATTGACGAAGGCCGCTGACTAAGTAAGACTGCCAATTGACAAAGGCTACTGACTGTTGGAAGCAGATAACTGACGAAGGCCACTGACTAAGTAAGACTGCCAATTGACAAAGGCTACTGACTGTTGGAAGCATATAACTTATGAAGGACACTGACTAAGTAAGACTGCCAATTGATGAAGGCCAATAAATGACGAAGGTTGCTGACTGTTGGAAGCAGATAACTGATGAAGGCCACTGGCTAAGTAATACTGTCAATTGATGAAGGCCAACAAAAGACGAAGGTTGCTGACTATTGGAAGCAAATAACTGACGAAGGCCACTGACTAAGTAAGACTGCCAATTGATGAAGGCCAACAAACGACGAAGGTTGCTAACTGTTGGAAGCAGATAACTGACGACGGCCATTGATTGTCGAAGGTTGATAACTATGAAGGTCACTGATTATCGAAGGCTAATAACTAACAAATGTACTGATGGATGAAAACCCACTAACTCATAGAAGAGAACTATGGTATCCAATGATGTTGAATCTTTCACGAGAACCGCTGATTGATGGAGAGTACTAACTCATGCAAACTCAATATTTGTTGGATAGATATTGACGAAGGTTGAACACTCTGTGACCGACGAAGGTTGAGTTTCATAGGGACTACTAACTAATATATTTTGAGATGGTAGAAGCTTGTAAACAACAAGACAAATGTGTTCCATTGGAGGGTAGGTTGGGAGGGTAAGACATACTTATAGTGGTGATGACCTGAATGTTAGTAACAAAAATTACATTCAATAAACGGTGTTTTGAGTTAGGCTATTCAAGATAAGCATGTATAGTCATTCAGACCATGCTTTTGATGCAGCGAAGGCCGCAACAACTTTCTTGGCCACATTGGTGGCAAGTTGTATATGCGAAGGTTTACTTTTGAGATTCCCCATGAGGTGCAATGGTCAAGTTTTGAAGTTAGCCATGAGGCGAAGGTCAAATCAAGAATGTGACAAAATAAATCACAAGAGAAAAATAACCGGTGAGAAATACTCACTATGTAGGTTTGGTTGTCGTCGGGTGTGTGGCTTTTTGGAGCATTTAGATGTAAATCTTGATGCCTATGAACCACCCAGGTCTCTGCTGAGTTTAGGTGTTTTGCGCCATGGAGGACGTTCCGTACCTATGAGCCTTCGGCTTGAGGTGACGGAGGGTCCTCTTTCCGTTGATAAGCTATGGTCGAATGTTGTGGCTCTATTACTATCCACTTTCAACCTAGGTTTTGAAACCTTTCTCGAGAGGGTTACCTTGGCTCCAAACAACCAAGAGAAACATTAAACTAATAGGTCATTAGAACACAACTACAAAAAAGAGAAGAATCGTGAGCCCTAAAAAGGGGTTAGCGAAGATATCAAAATATAATGTCGAGTTTTCGAGAGGTCTAATACCGAAGCCTTCATGAAGTAATTATTTAATACCATACTGGAAAAACTGATCGAAGGTTGCTCAAACTGATAGAAGGCAGAGGCTATGAGAAAAATCTCAATGTCCATCTTTGGTGACGAAGGCTGATGCTTTGACAGAATAATTTTCATCTCCACTAAAGAAGGCCAGTGAAATTGATCGAAGGCCGGAGGGTGATGCTCTTAGAAAAATCCAAGTTTCAGCTTCATTGATGAAAGCTGAGGAAACTTGTCGACGGCTCATGTTCCAAATGGCGTTCCAATATTCGGCTTCATTGAAGAAGGCTCATGAAACTTTTTAGCTTCATTGATGGGGATCGATGAAATTAATCGAAGGCTGAAGTTGAGCTGAAGCAGACTCGAGCATGCAGACTTTCAACTTTTATCTGAGTGATGGTGATCTTGCTGCAGCTCGAGGGTTTGCTAACACCCAAAGGTACGCTGGGTTGTCAAAGGTTGATTGTTGCCTTCGCATTTTGTGCCTTGCTTGTGGAGACCTGCGCATGTCAAACACAAAACCAAAACGGTCAAATCTGTCAACGCGGAGGCCCATGCATCGTTTCCTATTAGAGAGGTTTCCTATTAGAGAGGTTGCCGTCTCGCGGTGCGGAGGCTCCTGTGTCGACTGTTACCGCGAAGGCTCCCGACCTCCCACGTCGGCTATTGAAGGAGAGGCTTCCAATACCGTCTCTCGGTACAGAGTCTACTGGGTCAGTTGTTGGTGCGAAGGATCCCGCATTGACTCGGTGCAGAGGCTTCCCAATGGTTGTCGTTGTAGGGGATCCCGTGCAACATTGGCACGGAGGCTTCTTCGTCAACTCTATGTACGAAGGCTCTTGTCCTCTATCTTGCTAGTTAGAGTCTTCACCATTTGGTGATAGTCCATAGTGCAAAGGCTTTTGTCAGCTGTTTTATCATACTTGCATGGATTATTCCTTCTTTGCTGGGGCTAGGAGTGTTGCGCGCATGGCGTTGTTTGTGAGCGCAAACTAGTTTCTGCTCGTAACCTTTCCCCTGAGGTCCTTACCTTTCATCGGGGTTTGTCTCAGGCTCTTGGCGCTGGATCACTTGTCTGAGTCTCGTCTTTGTGAGCTTCCGCTGCTGATGCGTAGGTACTGCGGGCATTGCGCTATGGCCTTGGTCCATCGCTAGTCGGGGTTGCTCTCTTCGCCTGAGGATCCATACCTTCCTTCGGTGTTCTCAGTTTTTAATCGTGCCGAGTTGGAGAAGTTGTCACAGAGAAGACCAACAGGAGAAAACCCTGACGAAGGCCGAGTGGAGAAGGCTCCGACGGAGACCTCGATGAAGGTCCAGTCGGAGAAGGCCTGTTGACGAAGGCTCGTTGGCGAAAGCCGGAGAAAGGTGTGACGAAGGCACGTTCGACAGAGGCTCCGACGAAGGTTGAGAGGAGGTCCATTGACGAAGGCCGATTGGAGAGGGCTTTGACGAAGGCATGATGATGACGACCTGCCGACGAAGGCCTCTTCTACCATTGCTCTCTTGGATGACATCGTGGGCTTGACTTCGGCCAAGCACGGTGGACGCCACTGTTGGGACAAGCGGTCCCGACAGGATGAGAAGGAGTGGGAGAGGGGCAAGCTCGCTGTAGCTTGCCTCCCGAAGGTCGAAGCCTCCGCACTGCCGAGGGGCATTCAACTAGCGGAGGCTGCTTGTTGCAGTTTGACTAAGGGTCGAAGGCCTCCGCTCTGACGGGGAGCCTTCGACGTGCGGATGTTGTCCGCTGTCGAATGACTAAGGGTCGAAGGCCTCCGCTCTTGCGGGGGATCTTCGACGTGCGGAGGCACAAACACGAGAATGAGGTTCACACAAATACCGAGGCAATTAGTTAGGGTTTCATATTGCTCGTGCTCTCTTATTCAGGGTAGCACGCTCCCCCTTTTATATGTGCGCGGTTACATCATTTGATGATTACAAAAGTGCCCCTAGGGCTATCTGGGCATATCCCGGTATATTCCTTTACATTACATTCATACCTCCGGGGCATTCAGGTCCTTCTCTCCTCGCTACCGCCTTAGCTGATGGGCCGCTGTCGAGCTTGGGCTCTCGGCCCATCGCCTGCTAAGGCAGAGGCCTCTGACTTATCTCCCTGGGGCATCGGCCTTAGACTCTTTATTGTAGCCTCCTCTGGGGTCAGGCCTCCGTCATTTCGTTCTGAGCCTTCGACTCATCCTCATGGCTTCGGGCCTCCGCCTTCTTCGTTGGAGCCTCCGCTTCGGCAGGGGCCTTCGACTGACTGTCGTTTTCGCTTGAACCTTCGACTAAAGTCAGGCCTTCGACACTTCATCGTTCCAGAGCCTCCGACTTGAGCCTCCGACTAAAGTCGGGCATTCAACACTTCATCGTTCCAGAGCCTCGGACTAGAGCCTCCGACTAAAGTCGTGCCTTCGACACCCATTGTTCCAGAGCCTCCGACTTGAGCCTCCGACTAAAATCGGACCTTCGACACTTCATTGTGGCTAAGCCTCCGCCTTTTCATCGGAGCCTCCGACTGATCTTCTTCATTATGCTCGGGTCTCTTCCTTTTTATTAGAGCCTTCGACTAGCACCGAGCCTCTGACCCATCTTCACACTACCACACTGAGTTATGTTGGACCTCTTCAAGGGGAGTTGCCTATATTTATATAGGATCCCCCAACAGTTGCAATAATCTGATCCCCTAGTTCTGATACATTCAGCTATTCTGCTTGATAGCCAATAATGTTTTTTTATAAATAGCCAATAGTTTGTCAATCTTGTGGCTGATTATCTATTGTTATATTTTCTGTATACTCTTTGATTAGGTCACATTGCTGTAATACGCATGATATGATCCCTAATTACCTCATTGTTTTTATTGTTCCCTTGCCAATTCAGCTTTTGAAGATGTGCCATAACTGTAGAGGAGGACAGGCATAGAGCTTCTAACAACTTCGCGATTCATCTCTATGAATACAGTGACATGAGAATTGACTGTTATCTTTTGTTAAGATTGTTTCTGAAAATTCAGCTACTCTTCTGTAATGGTGGTTAGAGTTGATGGGATCCACTGACCGGATGTGGTTTCATGTGGAAGTTATGGTCAACGGCTTCGCAAGGAAACACTGTTTGTCGTTACCATCTTTATCTCTGCTGGTAGATGGCTGGATGTTACCGATTTTACCATCTTTATCTCTGTTGGGTGATCCTGACACATCAAAAAAACATGGTTGCACCATTTTTGTGCTGAGCACAACATCCTTGTCTTTTTTTTCAGCAAATGAGTGGAAGTTCAGTTTGTAGAATGGTCACTTTCCTGATGTGTATTTGCTGCAATACGCATCTCAAGATGTATTTTCATCCCCTTCTGCTGATTCCTTTGTTCAGCAGGCTCAGGTCTTGGCTTGATCAGATGCTGCTGCACGGCATGAATTCCAGTTCGCGTTTTGCAGCAAACATCTAATCTCCTCCACAGACCTTGCTCATCTTTAGCAAGGTTGAAAGCACGTTGTCCATGTCAGGCCGGTCTGCTGGCTCGAACGTGGTGACGACAGGGCCAGGCTCAGCACGTCCGCCACCATGGACAGGTCGCCCTCCGTGACCACCAGGACGTCGAGCACCCCCCTCTAACGTACGACGCGTGTCACAGGTTCTTTATTAGACGGCACCTGTAGAGGACCCTGAACTGAAGACTCGGCTCCGGCTCGGCTAGACTCTGTCTTCTCACGTCATGTCTCACATACGAGACATGCTAACAGATCGAGCACTACATCCGCCTTCAGCGAGACCATCCTCGTATACGCGAATTCTGTAGAAAACCTTTTTAGCAGGAGTGTCAAGAACTTGCAGAAATAGCCACCTGAAAAATCTGAAAACTGTGCTACAGCACCTTGTAGGTTACCTGGCGCCATGTACCTGACGGTGCTCGACATCGTCGCCGACTGCACGGCGGGTCCGTCAGATGGACGCCCAACATCCTCGGCATGCCGAAGTCGCTGACGCGCGCCCCCCAGTCGCCGTCCAGGAGAACGTTGGACGTCGCAGTGCACGATGGGGAAGTCGTACCCGGTGTGCAGGTACACCAGCCCGTGCGCCACCGAGACGCACGCGCGCAGTCGCTACGGGACCGTGTCCACCGCTGTGCGTCCCTCCCCGGGCCGTGTATCGCGCCGTCGAGGTCGTCGTTGTCCATGAACTCCAGGACAAGAGCCTTGATCTTGCCGGGCTCACACGCGTACATGCCCGCTGGCTGGCTGATGTACGACGCATGTCACAGGTTGTTTATTAGACGGCACCTGTAGAGGACCGTGAACTGAAGACTAATCGTAGACGGCTCGGCTCCGGCTCGGCTAGACTCTGTCTTCTCACGTCATGTCTCACATACGATACACACTAACAGATCGAGCACTACATCCGCCTTCAGCGAAACCGTCCTCCTATACGTGAATTGTGTAGAAAATCTTTTTAGCAGGAGTGCCAACAACTTGCAGCAGCACCTTGTAGGTTACCTGGCGCCATGTACCCGATGGTGCCCGACATCGTCGCCGACTGCACGGTGCCGTCCGTCAGATGGACGCTGAGTATCCTCGTCGTGCCGAAGTCGCTGACGCGCGCCTCCCAGTCGCCGTCCGAAACAACGTTGGATGTCGCAGTGCACGATGGGGAAGTCGTACCCGGTGTGCAGTTACACCAGCCCGTTCGCCACCGAGACGCACACGCGCAGTCGCTCCGGGACCGTGTCCACCGTTGTGCGTCCCTCCCCGAGCCGTGTATCGTGCCGTCGAGGTCGCCGTTGTCCATGAAGTCCAGGACCAGAGCCTTGATCTTGCCAGGCTCACACGCGTACACGCCTGCTGGCTGGCTGATGTACGACACGTGTCACAGGTTGTTCATCAGACGGCACATGTAGAGGACCGTGAACTGAAGACTAATCGCAGACGGCTCGGCTAGACTCTGTCTTCTCACGTCATGTCTCACATGCGAGACACGCTAACAGATCAAGCACTACATCCGCCTTCAGCGAGACCGTCCTCATATACGCGAATTCTGTAGAAAACCTTTTTACCAGGAGTGCCAAGAACTTGCAGAAATAGCCACCTGGAAATCTGACAACTGTGCTACAACACCTTGTAGGTTACCTGGCGCCATGTACCCGACGGTGCCCGACATCGTCGCCGACTACACGGCGCTGTCCGTCAGATGGACGCCCAGCATCCTCACCATGCCGAAGTCGCTGACGCGCGCCTCCCAGTCGTCATCCAGGAGAACGTTGGACGTCGCAGTGCACGATGGGGAAGTCATACCCGGTGTGCGGGTACACCGGCCCGTGCGCCACCGAGACACGCGCTGTCGCTCCGGGACCGTCCACCGCTATGCGTCCCTCCCCGGGCCGTGTATCGCGCTGTCGAGGTCGCCGCTGTCCATGAACTCCAGGACCAGAGCCTTGATCTTGCCGGGCTCACATGCGTACACGCCCGATGGCTGGCTGATGTACGACGTGTGTCACAGGTTGTTCATCGAACGGCACCTGTAGAGGACCGTGAACTGAAGACTAATCGCTGACGGGTCGGCTTTGGCTCGGTTAGACTCTGTCTTCTCACGTCATGTCTCACATACGAGACACGCTAACAGATCGAGCACTACATCTGCCTTTAGCGAGACCATCCTCATATACGCGAATTTTGTAGAAAACCTTTTTAGCGGGAGTGCCAAGAACTTGCAGAAATAGCCACCTGAAAATCTGAAAACTGTGGTATAGCACCTTGTAGGTTACCTGGCGCCATGTACCCGACGGTGCCCCGGAATGCCGACATCATCGCCCGAATGCACGTCAGATGGACGCCCAGCATCCTCGTCGTGCCGAAGTCGCTGACGCGCGCCTCCCAGTCGCCATCCAGGAGAACGTTGGATGTCGCAGTGCAAAGTCGTACCCGGTGTACAGGTACACCAGCCCGTACGCCACAGAGACACACGCGCGCAGTCGCTCCGGGACCGTCCACCGCTGTGCATCCCTCCCCGGGTCATGTATCGCTTCGTCGAGGTCGCCGTTGTCCATGAACTCCAGGACCAGAGCCTTGATCTTGCCGCGGTCCTTCCATGAACGAAGCAGCCTCCGTGGGTCCTGGCTGTTGCATGCCGCGCCGTCCCTTCCATGAATGAAGCAGCCTGCCTCCATGGCAGACGGCATCATCTTCTCTAATGGTGGCTTCATGTCTGCGGATGAGGTGCAGCGCCATTCGTGGGGGTGTTCTTCACAGCGGAGGCCATGTTGGAAAAAGCCTTTCTCCGAACAGAACCCGAAGGTCACAGGAGGCAGGGCCTTCGCTGATTGCCAAGAGGTCCTGTTCTGTCGACCTTCGGATGAGTATGGGAGGGCCTTCGCGGATGCTGAAGGCCCCTTGCTGGGTGAGGCGGATCGGGAACTATGTAAACCGGGCCTTCACGTTGCTGAAGGGCCCTGATGGGGATGGCGGCGCAACTCGACGATGAAAACGGGAAACCCTAGAAATCAGGGATCTTGTCTCTCTTGTTACGTTGGGTGGTAACCCTTTTTTATAGTACACTGCTCATGTTACAATCACGATTACACAAATACCCATCTACCTACTCCGGAATATTCCGGAGGTCTCTCCATCACCCCAGGGATCCTTCGGTCACACTATACCCGATGGCGGTTACTAAGCCGAAGAGCACGCTGGTGGAGGCCCATTCGCCCGGGCCCGGCAGACGATCCTGACTGTTTTACCTGAGACATGCTTGAGCCTGTTCGGACGTCCGGTCATGGTTCCTTTGCCCCCTCCGTAGATGGGTCTTTGTCATACTGGGTCGGAGGTCCCGGCTGATTGCCCTAGTACCTTCGCACAGTAATCAGCTTGACTCCGTCGTGGAGCGAAAGCTTCGCCGCCTTCGCCGTGCCCTAGGACCTTCGCACAGTAGTCGGCTTGGCTCCGTCGTGGAGCGAAGGCTTTGCCGCCTTCACCGTCATTGTACCTACACACAAAAAGCAACAAACTCTCTGGCATTGCTTCTGTGCGCATCGGCACTATTTTGTTCCGCCAAATGGCACAGCCTCCATAGGAGGGAAATTTCGCTTCGCTCGATTTTTGGCCCACAGGGGGACCTTCGCGACTTATGTCCCAACAGTTTCCCCCTTTGAGGGGTTGCCCCGACATACGCAGGGTGTGGCCCTCGAAACAACATATGAGAGTTGCGAAGGTGTGTTTTTCACTGTGGGCCTCCTTCCCCCTCGCGTCGTGTTGTGTCGGGTTCTGATTGGTTTTAGGGTTTCTGCTTTACTTGATGTGACGCGACGTTAGGCCTTCCTGTTGATGCGGTCGAGGCGGTGGCTCCCCCTCCTATAAAAGGGGGTGTTGGGGTATGCGGAGGATTACTGCCTCTTGCGTCACTGTCACTTGCCTTTGCTTTCCAAAGCTACCTTCGCGCTTGCTGTTGCTTCCTATTTTCGCCCCTCTTCTCTTTCGGTTGTGGCTTCGTTTGGCCGTTCCGCTTCTCGTTGATCTTCGTTCTCCGGGCCTTACTCCGGTCTCGTCGGGGTTCGAGCTGCTGGTTGGTCGAGGGTCTTCGAGGAGTGCATGCTTGCTTGTGCTGAGGCTCAGTCCTTGGAGGAAGATTTAGATCTGGAGGATAGTCTAGGCAGTGTAGAGGCTTCTGTTGGGGATCTTGTCAGTGCTGAGGAATTTTCTCCGATGGTTGGGAAAACTTATGAGGCCGGGGCTTTGCTCATGACTCAAGGGTTGATTGAGGGGCTGCTCCAGGACGGTGCTTTTCCTGCCGACAAATACCGTCTTCCGAAGGGTGAGTCTGCTCCTACTCCTAAGGGTGGTGAAGGAGTTGTCTTTCGTGATTGTTTCTTTTGCGGCCTTCGCAACCCTTCGAGAGATTTCTGCTGAAGTTTGAGGTTCAACTCCACGACCTTACGCCGAATGGCGTTCTTGCCTTGAGTCAGTTTTGTTGGGCTTGCGAGTCATATGGTGCGGAGCCTGATGTGGATACTTTCTACGCTAACTATGAAATCCAGTTCCAGCCCAAGAAGAATAAGGTGACTAAGGATTTGATCCAGTTTGGCAGTTGTACCTTTTTCCCTTCTCAGGCGCCCAAAATTTCGTTCTGCAAGAAGAATAAGTGGGTTGGGGAGTGGATCCGCCACTGGTTTTATGTTACCTTTCCGGCGACGGAGATGTTGTCAATCCCTTCGTATCTGTGTTGCGCCCGATGAAGCCGAAGACTCGGGTGTCTCCTTCGGGTGAGATTTCTGAGCGGTGGGAGAGGTGTGACAAGGCCTTTGAGCTGGCTTGTCGTTTTTCTGGAGGCCGCGATCTTGTCGAAGAGATGTGCGGCGCTGGTTACTGGCCTTTGAGTGCTACTCAGCCCAAGTTTCTTATCAAGACGGTCTCTATTCCGGTATTTGGTGGCCCTGAGGGCGTCCCTTTCCCTATTTTTGGGAAAGAGCTCGGTGAAGTCACTCCAGAGGAATTTGTCCGTGGTATTGAGGCGGAGGCCTCTATCATGGTTGGTGAGGAGACCGAGAAGGAGTTTTTAGCTCGGCGGTCGAGCTCCGGGACTATGCCTCGGTTAAACCGTGTGTTCGAGGAGCTGGGTATTAAATATACTGAGAGGACAGTTCCTGTGAAGATTACTGATGCCATTCTCAGGAAGGAGGCGGAAGCCAAGGAGAAAGAAACGGAGGCAGCAAAGGCCTCTATTGCCGGTGGCACTTCTGGTGTTGCCGCTAAGCCTGGGAAGGGTAAGAGCGGGCCTGCGATAACTGATGCGCCGGTCCCGCCAAGGAGAAAGAAACGGAGGCAGCGAAGGCCTCTATTGCTGGTGGCACTTCTGGTGTTGCCGCTAAGCCTGGGAAGGGTAAGAGCGGGCCTGCGATAACTGATGCGCCGGTCCCTAGCTCGAAGAAGCGTTTGGCTACGAGCTCTATCGCTACTGCGACTGCTGAGGCTAAGAAGAAAAGACAAAAAACTTCTGGTCGGAAGCCGACTGCTGCAGGCATTGCTGCTGCGCCTTCGAAGCGCAAGGCCCTTGCTGGACGAGCGAAGGCCCCCAGCAAAAGGGCTCATAAGGCTGCTGCCACTAATGAGCTTTTTAGCTATGAGTCTTCTTCTACCGAAGGTGGGTCTCCTATTAGCCGTTTCGATCGTCCTGACCCTAAAGTGTTTCCTCGTGAAGGTTGGTTTTTCTTTCTAGATGTTGATAGTTGAAGTTAACTGTACTTGCCAGGTCCATCCCCTAAGGCTTCGCCATCGAAAGCTAGATCCGGGTCAGTTGAAGCCGTGGCTGCAGGGGCTAAGGGCGTGCTCGCCATTGGGAGTTGCGCACCGCCTGGTCTGTCCCCTAAGGATTCGTTGACG
Source organism: Microstegium vimineum (assembly GCA_022036555.1). Lineage (NCBI taxonomy): Eukaryota > Viridiplantae > Streptophyta > Magnoliopsida > Poales > Poaceae > Microstegium > Microstegium vimineum. The sequence goes on along the minus strand of CM039124.1, from coordinate 14,991,651 downwards.
AAGGCTAGTACCCTTGAGGTGGCTTTGCTTGGTTTTGGGTCAGCTGAGGTCGCTTCGGCGCAGTCGCCCGATCTGCATGCTGGGAACCCTATTATCGAAGGGGCTCTGTCGGAGGCTTTCAGTGCTCCTTCTTCTTCTGGAACCACGGTGTCGGTTTCTTCTGCCCGGCGTTCTGGTAGCACTCGGGAGCGAAGTCCGGAGGTTGTTGGTCCCAAGCCCTCGACCGAACAGGTCGCTGTCCCTGCTCTGGAAGTGGGTGTGGGGAGTCCTCAGTATCGTGGCCCGACGCCTTCAAAGGTTGTTGTAGAGGATCCACTCTTGTCGGGTGGTGCCGTTGAGGAGTCGTCTGCAGGGGCACTGTTGCCGCCATGGATATAAATCTTGGTAGGGGTTCCCCCTAGAGCTTTTGAGTGCTTGTATTCGCTTTCTAGCGATTTTTTACTTAGATGTGTTGTCTTTTGTGCTTGAAGGTTTTCCATTTGAAGCTTTGAAGTCGACTTTTGCGGATGATCCATTGCCCGAAGGGACCGACCTTGCTCGGGTTGGTCTTGATGGCAAAGGCCTTTGCACCATCTTTACGCCCGGGCCTCCGCCTGGGCCTTCGGCTGGTGGTGGTTCTCGTGCCGGAGGTGGGTTTATTCGTTGTTATCTTGTGCGCTTTTTCTTCGCTTCTATGCATTGTCTTCCGTGTGCATTATATATTATCATGTATTTTTCCTTTTGCAGCTGGTGCCTCGTCGGAGACACTAAGTGGGTGGACTGAGTCTTTGCGGGTCCTTTACCAGGATACCGGAGGTTCTTTTTGCTTATTTTTGTGCTGCCGTCTTTGCTTTTTTCTTGATTTCTGATGCACGGTTTTTTGTTTTGTGTAGACTCGATACATGATCGCTTGAAGGATGTTGATATTTATGAACTGCTACATACAAACCTTCAGCACCAGTGTGTGGTAAACTTCATTTTATGATTTGATTGTCGAATGGGGGTTGTTTGTTTTGTGGGTTTTTTTATATGTGAACTGTTTGTACAGAGCCATCATCTGGGGGCTGTTCTGGAGGAGAAGTTATCCTTGGCCCTTTTCACAAGTCGTGATGCCTTATCCTTTGCGAAAAAGGAGCTTGGCCGAAGGGAGGGACGCATTTCCGTGCTGAAGGAGGAGGTGGCAGGCCTTCGCCCCCTTTTTGACTCCAACGAGGAACTTAGGGGTCAGGTATATAGGCGAGCAAGTGCTCTTGAAAAGGCAACTGATGGTGAAAAAGCTTCTTTAGAGAAGCTTGAAAAAACAGCCGAGAGTGAGAGGGCTGCTTTGGAGAGGCTTGGGACCGCGGAGGCTGCTGTCGATGGTCTTCGCAGAGAACTGGAGGGTGAGCGATCATCTGCTGCCACCCTTAAGGCACAAACTGACTTACTGAACAGGCAACTGGAAGCTGCCCGACTGGCTGGTGTCTCTGCCGTTTCCGCTTATGCGAAGGCGCTGGCTGAATTTGGAGGGTTGGTTCCTTCGCCTGCTAATGAATCTTCGGCTCTTTCCGTTTGTAGGTTGTGGGCTGAGTTCAATAGGCTTCCGAACTTCATTGCGAGGGCTGGCGACTTCGCAGCTCTCTCTGGGGTTGCCAACTTTGCACGGGCCTTGGTTGGTGGTGGCTGCGAGCACGTGGCCGCTTTGAGTTGCAAGGATTACCCAAAACCTGTACCGCCGTCCACACTGTCGAAGCCTGTTTACAAAACCATTACGAACTTCATGTATTATTTCTTTGGTAAGTTTGGATGGGCCGATGCTCGTGTTTTAGCGGAGGCCAGGCGTAAAGAGGATTGTTTTTGATGGCTACCTTCTTTGTTGTTTTGGCGTCTTTTTCTCGCCTGGTTTGCTGACTATTTTTGTGATCTGATATAGGCTTTGGCTAGGGCCGGTGTTGGTCCGAGCGGAGGCGGTGGTGTCACCAACGATGTTCATACTACTATGGCGCAAGACCCCCTTCAGCTGCTCTTGGCGCTGGGGCTAGCGCTGCCACCGATGTACCTTCGGAGGCTACGGAGACTGCTGCTGCCTCGGAGGCGAAAATTGATATTCATGTGCCCCCATTTCAGGAGGTGGGGCAGTGAGTCTTAGCCTAGGGTTCATTTTCGGGCTTGTGTGCCTCCGCGATGACCCCTGAAGGGGGTGATGTAAATAACATTTGTGCTACTCCTATGGTGGCTTTTACTATTAAGATGCCCTTTGGTGGTTTTCTCTTTCGTATTGATTTTTATGTTTGTCCCGTGCAGGTTGCCTTTGACGGCCCTGTGCGGGACGTTATGCCGTTGACGTTGATGCGTGACGGTGTTTATGTTGATGGCGATTCGTGGGACTATTGGCGATCTAGCCATGCGAAGCCTTCGGTTGATAGGATGATTGAGTTTGTTCTCTATTCTATCGATGATTGGAACGTTGTGTTCATCCGTTCCTTAGCTTGGCGAGGTCCTCTGGACCCGTTGTAATTTTAATTTGTTGTGTCGGGCCTTGGTGCTCTTTGTTGTATTGGACTCTTTTACTACTTGCATTGAAGTCGTATCACTGTTTACCCACGACTGGCGATGGTTTGTTAGTACGCGTCGGTGCAACTGATTGGTTCCTTTATTATGGTTGTTTGGACCTTTGCTTATGCTATCAGCCTTTGGCGAAGGTCCTGCTTGGTTGATCGCTCTAGACCTTTAGGTGCTTTGTGACTGAACGTTGTCCAGCTTCGTTCTGCGCGCTTGTTGGTTGTCTTCAACTACTCTTCGCGCTTGTTGCTGTAGGCGACTTCTTTCCGTATAGAGTTTGATTCCTTCCTGGTGACATCGCGATCACAACTCTTCTCATGGTGATGTTGTCTATTCTGCGGGCTTCAGGGGAGACTCTGGGCTGCATGGCGCTTCCCCCTTTGCTGGTATGCGTTTTGCGTTTTTAATGCTTAGTTGCAGGTTTGGTTTGTGTTGGAGAAGGCCTTCGATACTGCCCTGTTTATATTTCGTTTCGTATCTGAGGACCTTCAGTCGACAGGATGTTGTTCGAGCATAAACTGCCTATATATATATATATATATATATATATATATATTTGTTTTTTGGATAGAAGTGAGCTCTGGGCTCGTTACATATGTATGGCGTTCTGCGCGCTTGTTGGTTGTCTTCAACTACTCTTCGCGCTTGTTGCTGTAGGCGACTTCTTTCCGTATAGAGTTTGATTCCTTCCTGGTGACATCGCGATCACAACTCTTCTCATGGTGATGTTGTCTATTCTGCGGGCTTCGGGGGAGACTCTGGGCTGCATGGCGCTTCCCCTTTGCTGGTATGCGTTTTGCGTTTTTAATGCTTAGTTGCAGGTTTGGTTTGTGTTGGAGAAGGCCTTCGATACTGCCCTGTTTATATTTCGTTTCGTATCTGAGGACCTTCAGTCGACAGGATGTTGTTCGGGCATAAACTGCCTATATATATATATATATATATATTTGTTTTTTGGATAGAAGTGAGCTCTGGGCTCGTTACATATGTATGGCATTGCCTTACACTTGGCACGAAAGCCTTCCTAGTTTCTCTATTCTAGATCTTCGGCCGCTTCTTGCTCCTGACCTTGGGCACCTTCGCCCGACTTCTCCACACCGCACAGCGGGACGCGCATGTCGGTCTCTAGCCCAAGCTTGGTCTCCTCCTGGGAATTGTTGAAATACAGCGGGCTTCGCCTCTTTCGTCACTCGAAGACCTGCTTCGGGTAACTTTTGGTCAAGTTGGTTTGGTGCCTAACCGTGGGTGCCTTGGCCTGTTTATCCACCACCCTTGCTGAAGAAGCCGTGCAACGGGATGCGCGCTGACCTTTGTGGCTTCTTCCACTTCGATCTGGGTGGTGGTGTAGTGGGTTGGCTTCCGTGGCTTCTGATGCTCGAAGATCTGCTTCGGGCTATCAGGCGGTGGCTTGGAGCCTATGGGTGGTGAGGCTGGGGGGCACTTTCGCTGTGATCGCGCCCTTTGATCTGGGGAGAGGGGAGGTTACGAGCCTTCGCGCGGTAATCTCCCATCGCCGGTTCCGCTGCCTAGTTACAGACAAGCGGAGGCCGGTTCTTGATCGACGGTGCCCCCCTTCTTACGAGTCTTCGCACGGTATTCGTGGGGTTTAGCCCCTCTTCCTATATTCTAAGGAAACGCCTTCCCCCATGGTTGTTTTCGGGTTCTGCTTGTAGTGCTTTTTTTTGCTTTGAGTGGCGAAGGTTCGGCTTGCCGACTTGGCTCCCTTTTTATGCTTTCTGTTGGCTGTTCTTTGTTTTGATTTTGTGGTGGGGGCAGATTTGGTGGTTTGGGCTGCCGGTTGGGCTCCGTTTTATAGTACCCCGAGACCTAGCTTTTATTGCTTAGGGGTAGTTGGGATGGTTGTGGTTGTTTGTTTGCGGTTGAGTATTTACTTCTGGTCAAGTTATTGCGGCCTTTGCATTGAATGTTGCGGGTCCCCCTTCTGTCTGCTCGTTTTTGCAGAGCTTTTAAAGACTTTGCCTTGGTGGTTATACGAAGGCCTTCGCCTCGGTTCCTGACTTGTCAGGTATTTTTCCGAGTTTGGAGCAACTTTAGAGTGCGGAGGTTGTACTGTTCGTACAGTTTTTGGTCCCGGTGCCCGACTTTTCCGAGTTTTGAACGCCTCTTAGGCGAGGGGGTTATACCACTTGCTCGAACTTTTGCCTCTGTGCTCGACTTGTCAAGACTTTTTCCGAGTCGTGAACGCCTCGTGGGCGCGGAGGTCGTACCGCTCGTTCGGCCATTTGGTTGTAAGTAGCGGAGGTCCTCTATACGTATTAATGTGTCGAATGGCGTGGCCTCGTTGCTGGCCACTTTCGACGTTTCTTTTTAGGGTGTTTTGGGGATAGCCTCTTTATAACATTAGAGGCTTTTTACAAAGGTACCGCCTCATTAAAAACCTCACACCCCAAGATGGGGTTCCCCTGTGAGGAAAAGAGTATGTTGCATTGCGAAGCAACTGCGAAAGTAAAATGCTGAGAAAAGTAAATCTACCTACAAGCTAACCATCGCTTATATTTTTTTTGCGAATGTCGCTTTTACATTAGATGTAGAACCTCTTTAGGCTGCTGGAGTTTCAGGTGTGCGTGGTCGTTGTGCCTTCGTTGTCTGTTAGCAGGAAAGCTTCCGGTCATCCTGCGGCCTTCGCGATGAAAGGTCCTTCCCACTTGGGCTGAAGTTTTCCAGTCATTTCTGCATTTGGCTTTCTTCGGAGAACGAGGTCTCCGTCCTTGATGTTCTTGCGTATTATCTTGTTGTCCCTCCAGCCTTTTGTTTGTTCCTAGTACTTGGATATGTTTTGCATTGCTTCTAGCTTTGCTCCCTCTATCACTTCCTTGGAGTACTCTTCGTCCAGTGCCATCGCGTGTTTGTTACTCTCAGGCTTTGGAGGTTTACCTCTTCTGGCAACATGGCCTCTTCGCCGTAGAGTAGCTTGAATGGTGTAAAGCATGTTGCTCTCGATGTTGTTGTGTTGTGGGACCATACTACCCTTGGTAGCTCTTCTATCCATTTTCCCTTGCTGTGGTTAAACAGAGTTTTTGCGATGGCTGAGAAGATGATTCTGTTTGATCTTTCAACTACTCCGTTGGGTTCTGGATGATAGACTGATGCGAGGGCTACTTGGGTTCTGACGCTCTTGCAATATTGTTTGAATAGGTCTGAGTCGAACTGTTTGTCGTTGTCCACTATGAGGGTCCTTGGTACTCCGAATCTGCAGATGATGTTTTGCCAGAAGAATTTCCTTACTGATTCGGAGGTTATCTTCGCCAATGGCTTTGCTTCTATCCATCTTATGAAATACTCCACGGCGACTACTGCAAATTAGTTTCCCCCTTGCGAAGGTGGTAGGGGTCCTATTAGATCCATGCCCCATCGCTGCAGCGGCCATGTTGCGGGTATGAGCTGAATGGTTGCTTCCGATAGTCTTTGGTGCGCAGATAGGTGCTGGCAGGCTTCGCAAGTTTTCGCTACCTCTTCGGCGTCCTTTATGTGTGTTGGCCAGTAGAATCCTTGGCGTATCACCTTCGCAGACAAGGCTCTGGAGCCTATGTGAGATCCGCAGATCCCTTCATGTATTTCTTGCAAAAGATTTTTTCCATCTTCGCTCGTGATGCACTTTAGCAGTGGTTGGACTACTCCTTTTTGTACAGCTCTCCATCTATGATGGTGTAGCTTCGCGCTCTGGTAGCGATTCTTACTCTTGCAGCTTGATTTTGGCTGTCTTCTTCGCTGTTTAGGTATCTTCGGATTGGTTCTCTCTAATCTTCTTCTTGTAGTGCTAACACTTGTCTTGCTGATTGTGCTGACGAAGGTTCAGTAAGTTCTTGATAGAATGTTCCCCCGGGTAATGGTGTTCCGTTTGCTGCTGCCTTCGCTAGTTCGTCTGCTTCGACGTTGGACCCCCTGGGTACGTGTTCCACTGTGAATCCTTGGAACTTTCTCACTGCTGTTCTTACGAGAGCGAAGTATTTTGCTAGCTCGGGTTCACGTGCCGTGAAGTCCTTCTCGACCTGCCCTACCACTATTTGGGAGTCTGTTTTGACCCCGAGTCTTTGTGCGCCCAGGCTTTTTACCTTCGCTAAAGCTAGGGCTAAGCCTTCGTATTCCACGATGTTGTTGGTGGATTTGAACAGTAATTTTGCTGCGTACTTGGTTCGTACTCCTGACGGTGAGATTAGGACTGCGGAGGCTCCAGCTCCTGTTTTTTCCCAGGCTCCGTCTGTGAACGCGGTCCATGACTGTTCTTCTTTTGGAATTAGTATCGCTTCGTGCGGCGTCCAGTTCTGCCACGAAATCTGCTAAGGCTTGTGACTTGATGGCCGTTCTGGGTACATAGTTGATGTTGTACTGTGATAGTTCTGCGGCCCATTTTGCCGTTCTGTCGGAGGCTTCCTTGTTCTTGAAGATGTCACCTAATGGTTGTGTCGAAGGTATCGTTACTTCGTGGGCCTGGAAGTAGTGCTTGATGGAAATTTCGCTTCGCTCGATTTTTAGCCCACAGGGGACCTTCGCGACTTATGTCCCAACAGGCCAGTTCGGCGTGCCAGCTCGTATAGATGCATTCGACGACCTGCTGCACGGCGACGGAACCGCTGCTGTCGCTGACTCGCCGCCGCCTTCGCCTCTTGCCGACGAGATGCGTTAGTCTCCGCCAGCTCGGCGGTGCACGGCGGGCGGATGGATGACCTGCTGCTGCGTGGCATGGACGCGAGCTTGCCGTGGCCCGCTGCGCCTGAGCCAAGAGCCACCTGATGTGTGTGCATGAGGAGCTGCCGATCGAGGGGGAGCCGCAGGCGCACTGGCCCTTTGATTAGAACCATTGATTGACACGCGTCGTACATCAGGCAGGGGGGCGCACGCGCGCCAGGTTCTTGTGCCTCAGGGTCGCGAGTTCGGTGAGGAAGCACTTGCACTTGTCGTACTTGGCCGGGAACTGCGCCAGGTTGAGCCGCTTCACGGCGGGCGACCACATTGCCGTCGGGTTCCACGAGCACTTGTTGCTGAGACCGATGACGTTGACTGAGCCGGTGGCGGCCTCCAGCTCGCTCGCTGTAAGTGAACTTCCTCAGCTCCACACGACCAAGTCCTCCTAGAAACAGGTTGCACGGGGATCCCCGGCCCCTTCGGGCTACTTTGGCAGCAGCAAATCCCTCCGGGATCCCAGCGACTTCCCGGGAGAGAAACCCACGCGGCAATCTCCCCTGGGTCAATCCCCTGCCATGTTTGGAAGCACGCAAGACAGGGAATCTCAGGCCGCTTCCCTGCGTTTTCCACGGAGGAGAATTCCGCGATGCAGGACATCGGGAGCGCTTCCCTGCCCCCCGCGAGCTGCGATTACGAACGCCGCCGCTGCCGCTCGTGCAACCTCCACTTTCCCGTAACATCTGCAACCAAGACTGCCTCGTATCTGCAGGTTACTCCGCTTCCGTTTGTATCAGGGGAAGTGGCAAACGTTCATGACAGCCTGCTGCCAAACAGCGATAGGGAAACTCCCACGGTCAGAGGTGGTAATCTTCCCTGGGTCAGAGGTGGGAATCAAAAGTCCAAAAAAATCCACGTGCAGGGTTATCTGCCCAGGGTTAATTTTCTTGTTCTTGTACCTCCGGTCCGGTAGCCAAGATAGAGAATCGTCACAAGCAGCAATATCAACAGCATGGCCAGTACCACTAGGACCACGAGCCCTGTCCTCGAGAACCCCTGCTTCCCGGCGTGGTGGCAGGGAGCGAGAAGCTTCCCGCCGAGCGTTGCCCTGCAGGCTCGGCATGCTCAGGTTCGAGAACACGCCGGAGTCCGGCACGGGACCCTCGATCGAGTTGGTTCGACGAGAGGTTCAGAGACCTCAGCCTAGCCTGTGAGGACGTCAGTGCACCGATGTTTGAAGGGATGTCGTCGTCTAGCTCGTTGCCGGAGATGTTCAGGCTTGTGAGGACGTCGAGCTGAGGGAAGAGGCCGGTGAGGTTGTTGGCGGAGAGGTCCAGCGAGCTGAGTAGAGGTTCTTGCACCAGGCCAGCGTCGCCGGGACACCACCGGACAGATATCGATGGGTGAGGCCGCTGATCTCGGCCGGCCGGTATCGGCCCCGTGAACATGTTTTGGGAGAGAGGCGGTTGTGGGATGAGGAGAAGGTCCAGCGTCAGGAGTTTGTCCCACCGCCGCTTCAGCGCGTTGTTCGACATGTCAAGGTTCGACGCGACGCTGAGGATAGTGATCGAGCTGCCGTTGGGCAGCGTGCCGTCTAGGCGGTTATGCTGCAGCCCGAGCCCCTGCAGGGACGACATGCATGTTGGAGATGCTCGCCCCTGCAAGCTGAGCTCGCTGAGCTTGCCGACGCGAGGGCTCCGCTCAGCCTGCCGGCGAAGCTGTACGTTCCCAGCCAGGTTTAGCCGGAGTCGAAAAGGTCATCCGGTACGTATGTCGCCAGCCAGACATGCAGCTTGTCGTTTCCCAAGGACAAGAATTCGAGGTTCTGTAGAAGGCCAAGCAGGCGAGATGTTTTGAATGAACATTCAGCCGGAAGAGGGAATTCTCACTGAAACTCAGGTGGTTGACGAGATCCATCAGAGATGCAGGCACTGTTTCCGCAGCGACCGTAGCTTGCCCAGCTCAGTGAGCGAAAGCAGCGACGTGCATCAAGAGCAGCACTTTGAGGTTGGTGAGTTCCCCGAGCTCGCCTGGAATCGCACCAGCGAGGCGGTTGCTTTACATGTTGAGCCAGCGTGGTCAGGTAGGTTCTTACACCGGCCAAGCAGTCTCCGGCGGAATGGCGCTGGTTCTCGAACATGTGGACAATGTTGAGACTCGAGAACGAAAGTTGGGATGGGGCCGGAGAGCTGGTTGCTGCTGCTGAGGTCGTCCAACGTCTCCAGCTGCGTGAGCGAATTCGCCAAGGACTGCGGCAGCTCGATCGCCGTCAAGATTGTTGAGGGAGCCTTCAGACTGACCAGATCACCGAACTGTGTCATCGCGGAGCGTGTTGTTGCTGAGGTCCAGCACCTGCAGGCTCCGCGCCGGTGAAGTTATTATTGACGCCGAGGCCGAGCTCGGTCCGACGTGAGGTCGAGGAGCTGGAGCGTCGAGATGTTGCCCAAGAACGGCGTGAGCGTGCCCAGGAGCCACGTACGAGCTCGATGGACGTGACTTGGCCGGCGCCGTCGCAGGCCACGCCAGTCCAATTGCAGGGAAGCCGCCGCCGCCGCCGAGCTGCGGCCATTGCCTGGCCCCACCGTCCAGCTGCCGTTCGGGTCGGCAGTGACGGCCTTCTTCAACGCCTCGAGAGACACGGACGGGACCCGACCATGCGGTACGGACGAGGCGCTGCAGACATGCGAGTGATGTTGTCGTCAGACGCCGCGGTACTGTCTGTGATTGGGAATTCAGATACGGGCATACGGCTGCCGTGCTGACATGCGTGCTTAGCCCTCGACGTGAATGGATGCCGGAAATTCCTGCCAAACCACGGAGAAGAGATAAGGCCGGCTCCACCGTTTTGCGCTGCGGGCTGCAAAAGTTCATCATTTTTGCGTTGGAAATTCCTGGCAGACATCGCTGAGGAGTTGTGGAGGCAACCACTAACCAGAGTAAGTAATTAACCACCACGAGTGGCACTGAAGACGCACGAGCTGAAAACCACGTACGGGCTGGTGCTGGGGTGCGTGGTGCATGCACGTACGGAGCCGGAGGAGGAACCAACTGGCACGACCACGATCGCTGTTGCTCACTCAGAGCGAAGACCAGCAGTCGTCGCCTTCCTGAGGGACGAATCCCATGCGCGGCCTGAAACGTGGTGCGTCGTTGAATCCCGGATTACGTACGTACACGGCGCCGGCCGCAGGACTATAAGTCGCAGAGCGCAGATGGATGGTGGACCGTGTCAACTTAATTATACTTTCAAAACACAATTGATCGAATCTAGTCACATCGAAGCTAGGAGCCGTAAACCGAAAGCAGAAAGCATTGGCTCTAGCAACCGAAAGCAGGCGTCCCGCACCACTGTACCGCCTGTAGTCGACGTCACCGCGGAGTTCGCCATCCGACCGACAGACGACGACTGCTAGCAATGCCCGTGATCGGGAGCAGCTAGCATGCCCGACGAGGAAGGCGCGTAATGCTTGAGTTCGCCGTCCCTGCCGCGCTTCTGCGGCTAGCTGCTCCTATAGTAGTACATCATAGTCCAAGCAAGTCACGTACGGTCATACGCGCGCGCGCCTACCACCGTATCCCGTATACATTTCTCATGTTGTGTGTCGCAGCAGCCGCGCGGGACATACCAACGGCGGTGAGTTACTTCTTCGATGCCCTTGCGTCGTGTCCATGCATGGCGCCATACACACTCCTCATATACGTGCAATAATGGTTTGTTCTCTGGTTTTCGGCAAAGGAGGACTTCAGGCACGCACACGAAAAGTTGCCCGTGAACAAAAATGTTACGTTTTGCAGCTAAATCAAATCATCGAGCATCTTGTTTCAGTGAACTCGCAAGCTAGGGCATCGCATGCTCGTCGCCAGTCGAGAGTTTCCGCCACGCACGTCCCAAGCCGCGCTGCCCCACGCGCACGGAGGGTGGCGCGTGTCGTGGGCTATCGGCCCACCATCTCGAACGTGCACGGCGGTCAAAATAGCCCACGGGGATCCTTACCCTAGCCTCCACCTCCGCACTCGCCTCGCCTCGCCTAGGCGGCAGGGGTAAGGGCCGGCGATGTTAGGAAGGGTGGGGGCGAGAGCTCCGGCATAAACGCCTAGGCTCCGGCTCAGGCTCTAGACCTCAATTCCTCAGCCCCTGGATCTCGATTTTAGAATGCTTCTCTTGGTTAGGATCAAACACTGATTTCTCTTGCTATTGCTCATACTGTGTGGATGTGGTGCACGGACAACTGATACATAGAGATGACTACCCGTCTCTAATTGTCTGACAGATATGGTCTATATCACTTTTAGAATTATATATTTTCCTAATAATAATACAAGTTGTTATCCTACTTTCAGTAATTGCCTAATATATGTGGTCTTGCATTTCAGTAAATTGCCCAAGATGTGCTCTTTTAACATATGTGGTCTTGCATTTCAGTTATTACCTAAGATGTATTCATAATTCATCATTGATATATGCAATCATTAAATCAGTTGTAAATAGTAAAAAAGATGGCCCCTGTCTATGCATTGTAGGAGTTGTTTAGGTGTCTGCAGACCCTTGTTTGTGGATTGTGCATGCTCTTAGAGCATCTCCAAGAGACTAGTCAAATTGTTTTGTAAAGTTAAATTTAGCTATTGTCTAACGAAAAAAACGTCTCCAACAGACTCTGTAAATGACTCTATATTTAGTGATTCTCCATCCCACCTGATTCGCTCTCTACTTTTGGAAAGTCACCCTCACTAGCCATCTAGCATCTTCATTTTACAGAGTCTGTTGGAGTACTCTACTATTATCTATTTTAGAGAGTAGCTAAATCACTAAATTTGGCTAGTCTTTTTAGCTACTCTCTTGGAGATGCTCTTAGGATACCAGTGCCATACATTGGTGTCGGCTTAAAAATATTGATCTTCATGTTGGCTTAAAAAGAAACAAATGTTTAATGGTTTGACCTTTTGGGTACTGTCCTAATGTTAAGATGTGATGTGCAGGCTGTCTCGAATCACTCCCTAGCCGGGGAGGAGGTCTCTTTTCTTACTTTTGATGATCATAACACGTCAATCAATGAGCTGAAAATCAAGAATGAGAAGGAGGTTAATGATCTACACAACAAATTCAAGAAATGTGTTCTTGAAGAAAAGATCAGGTAATCTGCTAGTTGTGAAAATGTGTATTTCCTTCACAATTTTCATACCTTAGAAGATTCTTTGGCTACTGGAAGTGTTAGTGCTAGCTTAACTAGGCGATACACCAATCGGTAGGAAGATGGTGGGATTATTTTGTTTGGCCCGTAGCAATGCATAGATTAGAGTTTAAATAATGGATGAATAATAATACGTTTTCTTTTCTTTTTTGTTGAAAAACAGAATCAATCTAGCCATGATTGAGATGAAGTGTGAGATAGAAAAAGACGCAATTGAAAAACACAATAAGGTAAAAGTTATTATGAGCATTAAATTTATTATGAACACAATAAGGTATAATAAGGTAGATTAAATTTCTGTGCAGTATTGTTTGGATCGTGCTGATGCTACGAATCAGCTGAAGGTGCTCAGTGAGAAATTCTTATCCCATAAGCATGAAATGAGGTATTTTGACACGCTGGTTATTGTTGGTTTGTACACCCCCTCTATGTTTAAATCTTAGCTTCGCCTCTGTCTTGAGTTAGTAAAGTTATTTATGTAATGTAAGTTTTCTCTTTGCTGTAGTAACACATGTGCCCAAGGAAAAATAGTAAAGTTCAAGAACTACAGTTGGAGTCTTGGACTCGCGACCGCCCTTCTCACAAGGCTTATTGGCATTCATAAAATTTTCTCTAAAACCAATGGTATAACTTTTTCTGAATAGAATTGAATAATTTTGTAGTTTATAAATTTTTTATTTATTCTAATACACAATCTTTCTATATGTAGGAAAACAATGATCGATTGCCAGTGTGTTTGTTCAATTGTGGTAATTGGTAAGTGATTATCAACTGTAGTGATACTCGACTCTGCTTTTGTTCAGCTTGTAATTTGGCAGTGTGAATTGCAAACTTTGCGATGTATCTCATAGCTTAGTTTGCAAAGAGACCAGTAAAAAATCTGCATGATAGACTTTGAGTAGATCATAATGTCATACGGACAACAGTAAATGTTACTTGCCTGTTGTTTGCCTTAGCCTAGTTATTCAGAGTAATTATGTAGTTTTGCATAGTTGCTGCCCGTGCTATCCTCTTCTTGAATTTTTATGCTTTTAACACTTTACCCAAGTTGTGCTTGAGGTAATTGTCTACTTTGTTTGGTGAGGATTTTGCATTTCATACCATAGTAAGTTTCGAAATTCAGTTGTTCGAATAATTTGATCCCCTAGTTCCGATACATCCAATTATTCTGCTTGATAGCCAATACTCCCTCCGTCCCAATATACTTGACATTTTGGGATTGTGGGAGACTACCAAGGCAATAGGCAAATGACCTGCGCACCTGAAAGGATCTAGATGCCCAACAGGGGGGGTGAATTGGGCTTCTTTTAAATTTCTAAAGCAATATTAAAACCTATTAATGCCAATCACCCCCTAGTGCGTACCGCAAAGTGTATCCTAACTAGAAAGCAATAGCAAGCCAAGGAATTGAAAGACAACCTAAGCAATTCTAGTAGGAAATGAAAAAACAAGGTGGAAAGTAATGCAAGTAAGTAAAGAGCTAGGGAAAGGAATTCTTGACGCAGCGATGTTTTCCCGAGGTGTCGACACACCCCCTAGTCCTCGTTGGAGAACCTCGCAAGGTATAGCTCCCCCTCTACCCGCGCAAGGGTAGAGTGCTCTCTACGGGCTGATTCTTTGCCACTCCGGCTCGGTGAATCGCCCACAACCGATCACAGAAGCTTGGAGAAGAGCCGTCGGCAATCTTCCGGCGATCACTTCCTCCGAACACCACCAAACCGTCTAGGTGCTATCGAACACCAAGAGTAACAAGCACAAGACCTTCACTTGACCAACTCAAGGCTAGGAAGGTGGATGGATGCACACAAGTCGCTCCTAATCACTCTAGGAGGGAAGAACAAGATGAACTCTCTCAAATCTCTCCCTCACTAGGCACTTGGCTCTACAAGAAGTCTCTCAAAGGTTCCTCAGGTGAAACAATGGCCAAGAGAGCTCTCAAGGACAAACAGGGCAACTATAAATAGTCCCCACCTTCGAAACTAGCCGTTTCTTACTTTTTCCACTTTCTGCGAAGGCACCGGACTAAGGCAACTGGTCCGGAGCTCACAGAAACACAAACTTCAGCGAAAAGCAGGCACCGTCGGACCACTCGCAATGGTCCGACGCCCTGGTCTGACGCTCTGGTCCGGAGCCAGGGTGCTCACTGGACTCACAAATCCAGCCGAGCAATGCACCACCGGACCACTCGCCTTGGCCGGTGCCCTGGTCTAACGCAGAGGTCCGGAGCTGGGGTACTTACTGGATCCACAAGCCTCTCTGACTCGAAGCGTCGGACTAGAGGAGGGCCACACCGTCGGACTAGTCCGGAGCCTCCTCTGAGGCTCACTTCCACTGGCAGGGACCTCCGGACCACTAGTCTATGGTCCAATGCTCCTTAGGACAGGTGGTCCGGAGCTCTTGCCTCTGAAACTTGCCTAAGTCAGGGATCGTCGGACCACTCTCCTTGGTCCGACGCCTCCTAGGCAGACTGGTCCGGAGCCTCTTTCTTCCCCTGTTTTAACTCTTTTCACTAAGTCTTCTCTAGGGGTTTTGCTCCTACCATCTCAAGGGCTATTAGCAGGGTCTCTAGGACTAGTTGTGACAAGTGTGCATACACCAACTTTCCCAAACTCTCCTAGGTCAAGCTACTAACCTCATACCCCCTTTATAGTACGGTCAAAGGAAAAACAAAGACCTAGTCTATACTTAGTGCCCTTCTCACACCTTATGGCACTAAGAGCTAGCCTAGTCTTCACCTTGAAGCTTAATCCTTTCAACCGAAACGATTTCCATCTTGGGGGCATGAATATCCATTAAGCCCATTCAATAAGCATCACTTATGACCTAACTCTAATGACTTTGCCTCTGCAAAACACACGTTAGTCATAGTGACCTAGTATTGTCGTTAATCGCCTAAACACAAGGGACCATGATTCTTCAATCTCCCCCTTTTAGGTGATTGACGACAATACAAGCTTGAGTAGAGAATAATAGTGAATTTTGATTAGAGAAACATGACTTGACATGAGATAGGCATGGGTTAGAAATAAGAAATACATGAACATGCCTAAACCATTCAAGCCATGACAAGCACAAAAGATATGAATTGAGCATAGTACTTGATTTCAAAAGGATATGTTATACAAAAGGATCAGAGATTAGCGCGGAAGCGTTAGCAAAACCAAGTGACATGATATAGATAAACGGTTCACACACATGTCACACAACCATCAAGTCTTCAAACATCACACACATATCTCACAAATGCATAAAGATGGTAAACGTGATGCATGATGCGATAGAGTGTATTACACATCAAAAGAACGAGTCCTACTAGCTCCCCCTGAAGCTAGCCCATCTACTCGACTCTCCCTCTCCTCCTTTGGCGTCAAAACACCAAAGCTAAGCATCTGGAGGCGGAGTGGAAGTAGTCGCGGCACGATCAAGGATGCGAAAGTCGTCGAGAGCATCATCATCATCCGAGGAGTCCTCCCCCTGAGTGTCTGTAACTGGAAGTGGAGCGGTCTGGGGAATAGGAGCTGACGTGCCAGCTACCTCTGCTGCTGTAGAGTCTGGAGTTGTAGCTAGAGCAGGAGTAGGAGAAGTATCTGCCACTTTCTTTGAAGGAGCCTCTAGAGCTGCGGAGTCTGGTTGTGCCTCTGGCACTGACTCGACCGGAGTCTCTGGAACCGGTGGCTGCTCAAGCGAAGCTGGAGTAGTGGAGACAACGGTGGCATCTGTCACAATAGCCCCGGGCGGAGTAGATACATCGGGTGCCCGAGTGTCAAGAGTAGCCTCAGACAAGGCAACAGAAAAGCGGTGTTGTCCCACTGTCGGTAAAACGAACTCGGCCTCAATCTCTGCTGCTAGCTGCTGACCAGTGGGGGACGGCTGCCCGGTGATGTCGCTGAACGACGCGGAAAGATCTCTAGCAGTAGCACCCATCCTATCAGACATCGGCGTGAAACCGGTAGTGAGAGGGGTGAACTGCTGAGTCGGGCCGAAGGTGTCCAGCCACTGTGTAACCTGTGTCGCTGGGGACTGGAACGGGGTGGTCACGCCGACACCCTGAAGTCCACTGGACTGTACGACGAGGGTGGGTGTGACTAATGGACCGGCTGACACTGGTGGTGCCACTGAGGGGGCCACTGACTGCTGAGAGCCCAAGACAGGTCCAAGTGCTGGAAAAGCCACTAACGGACCAGCTGACTGTGAAGGCTGGGTCTGACTCATCATTTGTATCTGTGGTGGAGCAGGAAACTCAAGAGGAGGAGCACCAGTCCACTTCATCATATGGGCCATAAAGGCCATGTTCTGCTGCTGGATCTGCTGAGACTGGAGCTGCAAGCGCTGGGACTCAAGCTGCATCTGAAGCATCTGGCGCTGCACCTCATAGTGTCTGTCCTTAGACTGTCTCTATAGCTCATCCTATCTCTGCTGAATCTGGGTGACAGTCGTCACAAGAGATCCCTGCTGCTCCTGAATCCGATCCAGAACTTTCAGAATAAGAGTCTCTGTAGTGGAGGCAGTACCAGAGTCACCGGCCTCGCCGTCATGTGTCTATGGAGGCATCTTGGGAATAGGACGGTACTCTACATCTGAGCTATCGGAAGTAGTATCCTCAGGTGTAGCAGCTACCCCGGTATTTAACTCATGGAGCTCTTGCTGCTCAACGCCTCTGATGAAATTGTCCTCTTCATCCACAACATCTCTATCTGCTGGTGCAGTCCTTTGCTTCACAAGCTGAAGCACTCGGGTCCCAAACCTTTGATCAATCGAAGCTAGGGCTCTGTAAGGTGGAAACGAAGTCTCGGACGCATCGAGCAGAGCACGGAGTCCAGGCTCGCTCCTCTCATGCAAGATAGCAATGATAGCGCATATCCAGTGAGCATATGGGAACTGGCGACGAGCACGCATCCCATCTAAAATCACATCCTCAATCTCTGACATAAGGAAGTCGAAAAAACAAACCAACACAGTAAGGGTCCGACCACCGGACCAGAGGCGTCGGACGAGCCTCCGGACTAAGCAGGGTGGTCCGGAGGTTAGTTGACCGGAAGGGATAGCGCTGACTGAAGCTCCGGACCTCTCGTCAATGGTCCAGAGTGTCGATAGTCGGGAGGTCCGACGGTTTCAATGATATGAACTTTGGAATCCAAAGACACACCGAGCGTCGGACCATGCCGAGTGGTCCGGAGGGTGGTCCAGAGCTTGAGAAACTTTGATTTTTCCTGTTTTTCTATTTTTCTCTCCCAACTTTTCTCTTAGCCAAGTACCAACACAAAAGAGCAGAAAGAAGCACTTGTTGGACTTAGCATAAGAACCATCTCTCAAACCCTCGTTTTGGGAATAGTTTGCCTTAGGCTAGAATTAGTTTTCATAGGAAAATAGTTCAATAAAGCTCCAAGGGTCACCATAGGGGCACAAGAGGGGTATTAGCTGAAGCTAGAGCTTTGAATTGCTCCCCCTAAGTGACGAACCTAGAGGATGACCAAACTTAACCGAAAAGGAAGCAACAAGCAACACACATGCATATGCAATGCAATTACGGAATTTGAATCTAGGTTGCTTGCAAGTTTAAACCGCGGTAAGGCTTTGTCACACGCTTGAGGGCGGTTATCCCGACCGCGTTAGTCAAGCCTATGTGCATTACTATAGATTAAACATGATTATATTACAAATGAATGTATGATTCACACAATCTCATTTTTAGTGAAGTTAGAGTGATCAAGCACATTCAACTCGTTTCTCAACCTACAAAAGGTTGTTTCATCGAGTGGTTTAGTGAAGATATCCGCCAATTGATCTTCGCTCTTAACTCCAACTAGTGTGATGTCTTTCCTAGCCACATGATCTCTAAGAAAGCGATCACGAATATCAATGTGCTTGGTGCGAGAGTGTTGAACCGGGTTGTTAGCAAGCTTTACGGCGCTTTCATTATGACACAAAAGTGGAACATCCTTTAAAACAACGCCGTAATCAAGAAGTGTTTGGGTCATGTATAAGATTTGTGCACAACTTGCTCCCATGGCAATGTATTCCGCCTCAGCGGTAGACAATGCCACACTGTTTTGCTTCTTGGAAGACCAAGAGACAAGTGATCTTCCTAGCAAATGGCAACCGCCGGAGGTACTCTTCCTATCAACTTTACACCCGGCATAATCCAAATCGGAATAGCCACAAAGTAGGAAGGGAGCTCCTTTGGGATACCAAAGGCCAATGCTAGGGGTGTGCCTTATGTACCTAAGGATTCTTTTAACCACACATAAATGCGACTCCTTAGGGCTTGCTTGAAACCTAGCACACATACACACACTAAACATGATATCCGACCTAGATGCGGTGAGGAAAAGTAAACTACCGATCATTGAACGATAGAGAGTTTGGTCAATCGGTTTACCTCCCTCATCGAGATCGAGATACCCATTAGTAGGCATTGGGGTCTTGATTGGCTTGCAATCCTCCATCTTGAATTTCTTGAGCACATAATGAGTGTACTTTTCTTGAGATATGAAGGTGCCCTCCCTCAATTGCTTCACTTGAAAGCCAAGGAAGAAGGTTAGCTCGCTAATCATTGACATCCCGAACTCTTTGGACATCAATGCACCAAACTCCTTGCAATGGTCTTGGTTTGTTGACCCAAATATAATGTCATCGACATATACTTGGCAAACAAAGATCTCTCCATTAAGCTTCTTGGTGAATAGTGTTGTGTCGACGATCCCGATCTTGAAGCCCTTCTTGAGTAGGAAGTCCCTTAGCCTCTCGTACCAAGCTCTTGGAGCTTGCTTCAATCCGTAGAGAGCCTTGGACAACCTATAGACATGATTAGGCAAGTTTGGATCTTCAAACCCAGGAGGTTGTGAGACATAGACAAGTTCATTGATGAAACCATTTAGAAAGGCACTCTTCACATCCATTTAAAAAAGTTTCATTTTGTGATGTGAAGCATATGCTAAAAGGATACGTATGGCTTCTAGTCTTGCAACCGGTGCAAAGGTCTCCCCAAAATCCAAACCTTCAACTTGGGAGAACCCCTTTGCCACCAATCTTGCCTTGTTCCTTACAACCACGCCTTGATCATTTTGCTTGTTCCTAAACACCCACTTGGTGCCGATGATTCTTGCTCCCTTTGGCCTTTCTTCAAGTGTCCACACTTGGTTTCGGGTGAAGTTGTTGAGTTCTTCATGCATGGCATTCACCCAATCCGGATCCGCAAGCGCGTCCTCAACACTAGTAGGCTCAACAAAGGAAACAAACGAGTGATGTTCAACATAAGATTCAAGTCTAGAACGAGTCATTACTCCCTTTGATGGACTTCCTATGATTTGATCATGGGGGTGTGCTTGAAGGATAGGTGTTGATCTTCTATCATGAACTTGAGGAGAAGGACGTGGTGCTTCAACATTGCTTGCTTCGGCCTCGGCTTGATCTTGAGGGATGAAGGTATCTTCTTAAGCTTCCCTCACTTGATCTTCTTCAACTTGAGGCGTGCGAGGTGGAGAAAGATCTTGATTATCATCATCTTCTACTTCTTCCACCTCTTGCGGGTTGATAGCACCAATTGGTATATTCCTCATTGTCTCCCTCAATGGTTCATCACCTACATCAAAATCCTCAAGCACTCCTTGGGAGCCATTAGTTTCATCAAATTCCAAGTCATACGTTTCTTCAACTAAGCCGGTGGCTTTGTTAAATACACGGTATGCCTTGGACTTAAGCGAATATCGAACAAAGAAACCAAGATCACACCACCGTTGGAATTTACCCAAGTGTTGGCGCTTCTTGTAGATGTAAACTTTGCATCCAAACACCCGGAAGAATGAAATATCCGGCTTCTTCCCATTCACAAGCTCATAGGGAGTCTTCTTCAATAGCCTTTGGATGAAGAGGCGGTTTGCCGCATAGCAAGCGGTGTTGATGGCCTCCGCCCAAAACTTCTCCGGAGTGTTGTACTCATCAAGCATAGACGTTGCTAGAGTTATGAGCGTCCGGTTCTTCCTCTCTACAACACCATTTTCTTGTGGAGTATATGTGGCGGATACCTCATGCTTTATCCCACTTCATCACAATAGTCCGCAATCTTTGTGTTGACAAACTCGGTGCCATTGTCACTTCTTATCTTCTTGATCTTCACTTCAAACTCATTTTGTGCCCTTGTTGAAAACTTCTTGAAGATAGCTTGAGTTTCACTCTTGTCTTGAAGAAAGAATGCCCAAGTGTACCTTGAATAATCATCAACCACCACTAGGCAAAAGAGATTTCCTCCAAGACTAGCATATGTAGTGGGGCCGAAAAGATTCATGTGAAGTAATTCAAGTACTCTTGAGGTTGACATGAATGCTTTAGTGGGATGGGTGTTGGCAACTTGCTTGCCAGCTTGACATGCACTACACAACTTGTCCTTCTCAAACACCACATCCTTCACACCTCTAACCATCTCCTTCTTGACAAGTTTCTTCAAAGTTGACATGCCCACATGTGCTAATCTTCTATGCCAAAGCCAACCCAGAGAACTCTTGGAGAATAGACATGTTTGCAACTCGGCTTCATTTGAGGTGAAATCCACTAAGTAGAGGTTGTTGTGCCGAAACCCTTTGAATATCATTGATGAATCTTCAATCTTGGTCACAATCACCTCGGTTGGAGTGAATAGACAATGGAATCCAAGATCACAAAGTTGACCCACGGAAAGCAAGTTGAAGCTTAGAGATTGAACTAGCAAGACATTTGATATTGATTGATCATTTGAGATTGCCACTTTGCCTAGACCTTGAACTTTAGCTTTTGAATTGTCCCCAAAGGTAATCTTGTCTTGCCCTTCACATTCTTCATCAAGTGTGGTGAACATCCGGGAGTCACCGGTCATATGTTGAGTGCAACCACTATCAATCACCCAATAACTTCCACCGGTCTTGTAGTTCACCTACACACAAGCAACTTGGAGTTAAGCTTGTTGTTTGGGAACCCACTCAAAGCGGGGCCCCATTGCCTTGGTAACCATCTCCTTTGCAACCCAAAGAACTCTAGGCTTGTTCTTCATTGGTGGACCAAGGAACACTACTAGTGGTCTACCCTTGTGGTCCTTCTTGATGACATAGTGAGCATCATGAGCAAATGGCCTTGTATGCTTGGGCAAGGTCTTGGGTGGTTGAGTTTTTCAATCATAAGCGAAATGACCCACTTGACCACACTCAAATCATCTTCTTGGCTTGGGCTTTGAGTACTCTTGATTGTATCCATTGTACTTGTTCTTGTAATAATTCTTGGCTTCAATCTCAACCTTTGCCTTCATGATTTGGTTCTCCTTGAACCCAATGCCGGTCTTGTCATTCTTCATGACAATGCTCATTAAAAGCTCACTTTGAAGATTGTGACCATTGGTGAACTTCTCAAGGCCACTTGTAAGCTTGGTCTTGTCACTCTTGAGCTTGGCAATTTCTTCTCTTAGAGATGTGATCAAGGTAATAGCATCCTTGTCTTCTTCTTGAGCCGGCTTGATGACAATGGGCTTGTTAGACTTGAGAGTGATTAGCTCTTCCTTGAGCTTTGAGTTCTCTTCTCTCATCTTGACATAGTCATCATACTTGTCTGCTTCGACAATCTTCTTGCCCTTGCACTTAGCACTTTGCTCAGGAGCCACATCATCAATCAAGATATCACAAGAGGTAGCACTATCACACTTAGCACACGGGTTAGTAGCAACATGTGTAGCAAGATCTTTATTAAGCAATTCATTTGCTATCACTAGTGTGCCATGTTCTTGCTTGATATTTTGGTAGTCATCTTTTAGCAAGTTATACCTTGTGTGGAGCTCTTGTGTTGACCTCTCAAGCTTATCATGTTTCTCATTAGCTTGCTTAAGAGAGGCTTTGAGCTCCCTAGTGCTAGATGTGAGAGAATTAATCTCAAGCTTCAAATCATCATTAGCACTAGTCAAGGTGTCAAGCTTATCATGCAAGTTTCCTTTGATCTCAAGTAGCTTGTCATTTTTACCTTTGTACTTCCTTATGATGCTAGCATACTTGTTGCAAATTTTAATTAGCTCATCATAGGACGGTGCTTCTTCATCGTCACTATCATTACCACTAGAGTCACTACTATCATCATCCTCTATTTGTACCTTCTTTTCACCCTTAGCCATGAGGCATAGGTGTGTAGAGGATGAGTCCGGTGATGAGGAAGGAGGTGGCGGTGGAAGGGAAGAACCAATCACCAAAGCGGCCACCTTCTTATCTTCACTCTCATCATCGGAGGAGTCACTAGAGTCCTCAATATCGGTGAGCCAATCACCCACAATGTAAGCCTTGCCATCTTTCTTCTTCTTGTGAAAGTTGAGGTTTTTCTTCTTCTTGTATGGATTGTCTTGCTTCTTGTTATCATCACTTGAGTCATCATTTCCATCCTTGTTCTTCTTGAACTTGTTCTTGTTCTTGAAGTTCTTGAACTTCTCTTTCTTCTCTTCGGGGCAAGCATGAGCTAGATGACCAAGAGTGCCGCAATTATAGCACTTCATTTGGGAGATTGGCTTCCTTGAGGTGCTTGTGAAGAATTTCTTCTTCTTTGAGTCAAATTTGACTCCACTCTTGTTAAGCCTCTTTAACATCTTGGTGGTCTTCCTCACCATGAGTGCAATGTGGTCTTCATCATCCTCTTCTTCACTTGCACTCTCAATAACATATTGAATCTTGCACTTCTCCTTGGAGGATGCCTTGAGAGCCAAGTCTTTCTTCTCTTCCTTTTCTTTCTTCTTGGAAGTAGAAGAGCTACCATCACCAATCTTCATGTTCATCTCGTGAGCATTGATCTTTCCCAAAACTTGAGTTGGTGTGGCGCCGGAGAGGTCTCCTTGGTGAAGCACCGTGACGATATGTCCATACTTCTCAATTGGCAAGACACACAAGATCTTGCGTACCACATCGGCCGGCGCCATTTGGTTGAGCCCAAGTCCATTCAACTCTTCTACAAGAATATTAAGATGTGAGTACATCTCATTAGCATTCTCATGAGTAAGCATAGTAAAGGAGTTCAACTTGGCCATGACTAAATGGTAGCGTTCCTCATGCTCACACTTGGTCCCTTCGTGTAGCGCACAAATGGTTGTCCAAACATCGTTAGCGGTTTTGCAATTCCGCACACGGTTGAACACATCCTTGCCAATGCCACGGAAAAGAATGTTCTTTGCCTTGGCATTGTTCTTCTCAAAGAAGGGATCATCGGCAAACACGGTGCCACCTATGGTAGCGGCTTTGTGCACACCGAGATCCACGGCCTCAAGGTAGGCCTCCATCCGCACCTTCCAATACGGAAAATCATCCCCATCAAACATGGGTGGCGGTCCATCCCCATTGGACATCTTGCTCTAGGCGGTAAAGCCTAATTTGAGAGCAACCTCGCTCCCATACCAATTGAAAGGATCTAAATGCCCAAGAGGGGGTGAATTGGGATTCTTTTAAATTTCTAAAGCAATATTAAAACCTATTAATGCCAATCACCCCGTAGTGCCAATCGCAAAGTGTATCCTAACTAGAAAGCAATAGCAAGCCAAGGAATTGAAAGACAACCTAAGCAATTCTTGTAGGAAATGAAAGAACAAAGCGGAAAGTAATGCAAGTAAGTAAAGAGCTAGGCAAAGGAATTCTTGACGTAGCGATGTTTACCCGAGGTATCGAGGTGTCGACACAGCCCCCTAGTCCTCGTTGGAGCACCTTGCAAGGTATAGCTCCCCCTCTACCCGCGCAAGGGTAGAGTGCTCTCTACGGGCTGATTCTTCGCCACTCCGGCTCGGTGAATCGCCCACAACCGATCATAGAAGCTTGGAGAAGAGCCGCCGATAATCTTCCGGCGATCACTTCCTCCGAACACCACCAAACCGTCTAGGTGCTGTCGAACACCAAGAGTAACAAGCACAAGACCTTCACTTGACCAACTCAAGGCTAGGAAGGTGGATGGATGCACACAAGTCACTCCTAATCACTCTAGGAGGGAATAACAAGATGAACTCTCTCAAATCTCTCCCTCACTAGGCACTTGGCTCTACAAGAAGTCTCTCAAAGGTTCCTCAGGTGAATCAATGGCCAAGAGAGCTCTCAAGGACGAAAGGGCAACTATAAATAGTCCCCACCTTCGAAACTAGTCGTTTCTTACTTTTTCCACTTTCTGCGAAGGCACCGAACTAGTCCGGAGGTCATACCACCGGACTAAGACAACTGGTCCGGAGCTCACAGAAATTCAAACTTTAGCGAAAAGCAGGCACCATCGGACCACTGGCAATGGTCCGACGCTCTGGTCCGAAGCCAGGGTGCTCACTGGACTCACAAATCCAGCCGAGCAATGCACCACCGGACCACTCTCCTTGGTCCGGTGCCCTGGTCCGATGCAGAGGTTCGGAGCCGGGGTACTTACTGGATCTACCAGCCTCTCTGACTCGAAGCGTCGAACTAGAGGACGGCCACACCGTCGGACTAGTCCGGAGCCTCCTCTGAGGCTCACTTCCACTGGCAGGGACCTCCGGACCACTCGTCTATGGTCCGGTGCTCCTTAGGACAGGTGGTCCGGAGCTCTTGCCTCTGAAACTTGCCTAAGTCAGGGACCGTCGGACCACTCTCCTTGGTCCGACGGCTCCTAGGCAGACTGGTCCGGAGCCTCTTTCTCCCCCTGTTTCAACTCTTTTCACTAGGCCTTCTCTAGGGGTTTTGCTCCTACCATCTCAAGGGCTATTAGCAGGGTCTCTAGGACTAGTTGTGACAAGTGTGCATACATCAACTTTTCCAAACTCTCCTAGGTCAAGCTACTAACCTCATACCCCCCTTTATAGTACGGTCAAAGGAAAAACAAAGACCTAGTCTATACTTAGTGCCCTTCTCACACCTTATGGCACTAAGAGCTATCCTAGTATTCACCTTGAAGCTTAATCCTTTCAACCGAAATGATTTCCATCTTGGGGTATGAATATCCATTAAGCCCATTCAATAAGCATCACTTATGACCTAACTCTAATGACTTTGCCTCTGCAAAACACACGTTAGTCATAGTGACCTAGTATTGTCGTTAATCGCCTAAACACAAGGGACCATGATTCTTCAGCACCCCTACAAGATGTTTGTGCTTGCAGGCCATCCAGATTCCCAAAGCATCCACTTGCATGCACAAATTTATTAAAGTAACCAAAAATCCACCAAAACAATTTTTCCTTGCTATACTCGTTAAGCTGTTGTACGAGTTGTGGAGGACAGACCTGATTAATGGACGGCTGCTCAGCTGCTATACTCGTTCGCTGGACTCAGCTACTACTACTGCCTAAAACGACTTCCATTTTGATATTTTTTTGAACCCTTAGACGTTAAGTATATTGGAACGGAGGGAGGGAGTGTATATATATATATATATTGAAACAAGATAGATAACTGCCTAAACAATAGGCTAACAGTATGTCAGCAAATAAAATCTTCCCTTCCTCTCGTCGCTCCCCCTGGGGGGCGACTCGGGGGCCCCCGCCGCCGTCCCCAGTCACCTCCCTCTCCACCACCTCCCCTCGCCTCCCTCCTTCGGCGCTGGTGGCCGCCGGCCCTCCTCGCCTCCCCGCTCCTCCTCGCTAGTGCTCCCCCGTCTCTTCCCCTCCCCCTCCCCTCTCTCCTTAGGTGCTAGTGGCCGCCGGTCAACGGGGTGGCGGATCCGGCCCCTCGTTGGCCAGATCCGACCCCTCGTTGGCCGGATTCGGACCCTCCGCTCCCGGTTCGCGTGCATGGTTGGCGCGGCCGGCCGCGCCCCTCTGGCGGCGGCGGCGGCTAGGGTTTGAGGCCGCTGGCGGGAGTCGGCTCCCGGCCAGCTGCCCGCGGCTCCCCTCCGGCGGTCTGGGCTCGCGGCTCCACCGTCGGCGCACCTCCACCTCCCCCGCCACGGTCGGCCAAGATCCACCGCCGGCCGGTGGGGATCCGGCGGCCCTGGACGGCGGCGCCGCCACCGGGGCCTGGGGGCCAGGCCCGCTGCGTCGGTCCGGATAGGCTCCGCCTCGGCGTGGTGATGGCCAGCCTCCCGCCAGCAGGCGATCCATGGCAGCACGGGTGAAAACGCCCCCTTCCTTGGCCTCGCGCCTGGGACCGACGACGGTGGCGCGCTAGCGTCATTACCTTCTTGAAGGCGTCGTCATTCTCTGCTCGCCGATCGCTGCTGGGGGAGCTGGACGGGGAGCGAAAGCTCCCTAGGGTGCTCTCTAAACAAAGTTGGCATCCGCAGGCGTCATCTCCTTCATGAAGGCTCCGTTGTTGCACCCTCGACGCTCCCATCCAACGTCGCGCCCTGCTGGTCTGTTGTGCCCGCATGGTTTTCTGATCATGATTGGACGTCATGTCTCTCTTCACCTTGGCTTTCCTTGTGGGTGTTGGTCGTAGCCGTAGTCGTGGTTGTCGTTGCCGGTGGATGCTTTGCCGCCGAGGTCGTCCTGGTTGTCCCTCCTCGCCCGTGGTCCTGAGGATGTTGCCTTCAGTGACTCGGAGGAGCTTTTAGAGAGGTTGTGTTTCCGGCGGATGCTTTGCCGCCGAGGTCGCAATCGTTTTCCGGTGGATGCCGTTTTCCGGTGGATGCTTTGCCGACGTGGAGTTTCCGTTGGATGCTTTGCCACCGAGGTTGTCTTGACCACTAGCGGATGCTTTGCCGTTGTTATCTTCTATGGCTCCTGTCACTACTGGCTACCTAGGTGTTGAGTTATCTTTTGTATTAGGTTCAGTTGTTGGGGTTGCTGGTGAAGGGTCCTCTACCCCTCATGTTTCTTGCTTTGTGTCTTGTGTTGAGGATTTTGTTGGTAATCCATGGATTACACGTGATTCCTCATGTATCATCTATGTGTAGGTCTATTGACCACTCTCTTCTTCTTAATGAAAAACAGGCTATATGCCTTGATCTCGAAAAAAAAATAGCCAATATTTGTTTTATGTAAATAGCCAATAGTTGTTAATCTTTGGGCTGACTATCTACTGTTATGTTTTCTGTATACTCTTGATTAGGTCACATTTCTGTAATACCCATCATATGATCCCTAATTATCTCGTTTTTTCTTGTTCCCTTGCCAATTCAGCTTTTGAGATGGGAGTACCCACATTTTGATGCGCCAGAAACATAGAAGAGGACGGGAGCACAACTTCTAATAACTTTGCAATTCATCTCTAAGCATTTAAGCATTGTTGCCCCTGATATACATTGACATGAGAATTGACTGTTATCTTTTGTTAAGATAGTTTCTGAAAATTGAGCTACTCTTCTGTAATGGTGGTTTCATTTGGATGGGATCCAAGTTATGGTGAACGGCTTCGCAACGAAACACTGTTTGTAGTTACCATCTTCATCTCTGCTGGGTGATGTCAGGATGTTACCGATTTTACCTATACCTTATCCTGACATATCAAAAAAACATGGTTGCATCATTTCTGTGCTGAAACTATTCCTTGTCTTCTTTTTTTGATTTTTTTTCTGCAAATGGGTGGAATTTCAATTTGTAGAATGGTCACTTTCCTGATGTGTTTTTGGTGCAATAAGATCATAAGATGTATTTTTCATCCCATTCTGCTGAGTCCTTTGTTCAGCAGGCTCAGGTCCCTACATGATCAGGAGGATACAACTCTACTCCTGAACCTCCCTACTTTAAGGGGTTTTTTGTAATATTGACAAATTTCTATCAGAGTTGTGAAAAAAAACTCATTTTTCGTTTATTGATGAAGTGATGTGAATGAGATCCTACCCAATCAAAACAAAATTGTCATTATGACTAGTTGGCTACTTCTATAGCAGTTCTACAACACAATTTCGTTTGTGTTGTTATATAGTGCCTCAGCACACATCAAAATATATTAAAATGTCAACAACAAAAAGAGGACCTATATATATATAAAAACTAATCAAGGAACAGGTAGTGCATTCTCTCTCTGATATTTTGTCTTCTTCCAGCGCTGCAATAAAAGAATCACGACTTTTTGTGTTGCTGTTTGCTATGTTTCTATGTTGAAGAACCAATTATCTGAAGGCCTATATGGACCCCTTGGACTCGTGATGAGTCTCTCAACCTATGAACTCTGAATCAGGCTGCTCCATATCCGTTCAGGTGCTCTTTCTGCCATTTCCACGCCTGGGCAAGGCTTTGGCCAAGATGAGTGTATTGGGTTGTCCAATTGAGTTCCCTGTGGATTTTCGATGGATCACTGTATACCTCGGCATAATCTCCGGGTCTACGGGCAAGATAATCAACATTGATGGAAGCTCCTGTCGCCTTCATGCAAGCTTTCACAAACTCCTTCACTGATCTACCTGATAAGACATAAAAAAAACACCACGTTCAGAAACAGAGGAAGGCCTATGATCTTAAATAAAAGGGTATCTTCCTCTGAAATTGTTGATCTGGTTATTGGTTATTGATCTTTCAACAACCTTGGCCTGTTCCAACATTGTAGATTCCAACTTTGCCTGGCTGACCTTTATCAAGAGCTTTGACATGGGCATCTACAAGATCTGTGACATCGATGTAGTCCCTAATGCAAGTTCCATCTGCAGTGGGGTAATCGTTTCCATGAACCTGAAAAGAGCAAAGAATCACACACACACACACACACACACACACACACACATATATATATATATATATATATATATATATATATATATGATTGTTATTCATGTAAAATAAATGGATGCAGCTACTTATACAAAAAGGGGGGAATTAATGGCACTGAAATGAGCATATAGAATACCTTCCAGAGCTGCATCAAAGCAAGCACCAGATATCCGCCCATGCTCACATAGCTCTGGCCTTGGAGCTTCTCCTAGCCGTCCCTATGGGTCTGATCCAATCACGTTGAGTGTGAAAGGGGACAGAACTATTCCAAGGATTGCAATCTAATATAGGTTGTTGAAAACCAACCTTAAGATCATGACAACCATGTTTGATTGCTTCTTTGATTTTGTAAAATCTAAGATGATATCCTCTGCCATCTTCTTCGCCTTACCATATGGATTGATAGGATTCTGCACTGGTTTAGGAAATAGTTAGAATCATGACAGCGTCTAAAATTAAGGAAGGTAAAAGCTCATGCATTGAGAGGCTAACCTAAGGAGTTGTTTCTACAACAGGCATCATATCAGGTTCACCGCAGGTTGCACACGTACTCGAGTAAATCAGAGTATTTACATTATGTGCTGCCATTGCCTCAAGAACTGTCAATGCGTTTGATGTTATGTCGTGGTAGTACCTGTTATAGCAGTGTTGACAGAGTATATACAGTTGGTTAGGCAGAACAACATTTACTGCAGATGACTTTTGTACGGTGAACTAATACCAAGGGAGCAGCACAGAAAACAGTTGGAGCAAAATGTTTCAAACTTGCACTCCATGCATTTAAACTATACTGGACTAAAGATGAAGATAGGCTTCCAAGAATTACAAAATTTGTGTGGACTTCCCTTGTAAAATTAATTTTGATTTAACAGAATACCAATTAGATGGCTTATGTAGCAATTCTGTTTCAATATTAAGGGACATAGGGTACATTGCTAGATACACATCAAAGAAAATTCAACAGAATCATGTAGGACCAAGCTTTGAAATATTTGAGCAATAAAATAAAACCAATGCATTACATCCCTAAGGACAAGCAATGACGGAGCCAGGAATTTTTTTAGCTGGGGTGAATAAACGAATAATATATATGATCTAAACGAAAACGCACATAAAAAATAACCCATTTACTCATTCCATTCGAAATTATAAAATGTCTTTCCAAATAACTCATATACTTCCTCCATTCCTAATAATAAAATGTTTTGTCATTTCTAGATATAACCATTTTATTATATATCTAGTCATCTAGACACAAGTGTATATAAAAAATGGTACCCGACAATCATCAACCATGGAAACACGATGCTTTTACTACTAGCTTACATTTTTTTTTTTTTTTTGCGAAACATACTTGCTTACATTTTAATGGAGAGAGTACTTTATAAAGAGTACCTGGGAGGGGGAGCACTGAGTTATTAAACTTCAGAGGAAGGATATAGCTTTGGCATCGCCTAAATCAGCATAAATAAATTGAAGCCTTCCAGGTTCTGGAAATAGACGTTGAAGAACTCTAACAGCTCCCATGTTCCCTCTAGATAAGTTATCCTGTAATAAACATCAAATAATGTTAGTTGCTGTTACCATCAAACTCTGTTAGTGAGGAATAGAATGGGAGAAAGGAAACTCTGTAAGTGAGGAATAGAATGAGAGAAAGAAATTCTACAATAGCAATGGCGGGCAGCCCCCGCAAAGTTACCCTGTCCGCGTCGCCTGAAAATCCCTTCCACTGTTGCGGTAAATATCTGCCTTCTGCCTTCTCCCCCGTTCTCCGTAAAAAAAAAGGCCTCCTCTCCTCTTCCCGACGCTTCTCGTCGTCTCCTCCGGCCTCCCCATCGTCTGGCCTCGGCGCGGCACTGGCGCTGCGGCGTGGCGCCACCGGAGCGGACCGCCACCGCTCCCAGCCCTCCGCGCGCGGCGCGGCACGCCGCCATTCCGGTCGGCGCCCCCTGCTGAATTCTTATACGTTGAGGTGACCCTTGGTTATTTATTATTTGTTGCAAGAATTCTTATACGGAGTACGTCCTAGCTGCCACATGGATATTGCATTCTTAGTTGGACTACTTACATGGTTCTTTCACATATAAGCTAGCTTCCTATCATAATTCATAATCCCCCTGCTCTACCTAGCAAACTAATGTACTAAATAGGGGCTACATTGAAGATGTGTATTCCTTTCACAGTGACACTCAAATAAGTGTTTCCATGCTCCACCTGGCACCTGTGTGCATTAACAATATCTGAAGTTACAGAAATCAACCATATTAAATAAAGATGCTTAAAAACACGTACCTGACTTGCTTCGCCGTCTCCCCATGATGTTAAACTACATATATGGATTTATTTTCGTCTTTTCGTTTGCCCCATCCTATTATCATATATGGCAAGTTTTGCATTTTTTCTTCTCTGCATAGACTCCTTCAGCCATCTCTGAACTCAAAATGCATTATACTAGGAGCAACCATGCTGCTTGCCACAGAAAACTCCGTGCTGAAAAATATCCGTTTGCCAGGCTGCTACAAACTCGAGC
Source organism: Microstegium vimineum (assembly GCA_022036555.1). Lineage (NCBI taxonomy): Eukaryota > Viridiplantae > Streptophyta > Magnoliopsida > Poales > Poaceae > Microstegium > Microstegium vimineum. The sequence continues at coordinate 14,960,192 of CM039124.1, read as the reverse complement.
AAGGTTGGTGCACACTGCAGTAATTGTCTTTCGGAATGAAATTATTACTCCCTCCGTTCCAAATTGTAAGTCGCTTTGACTTTTTTAGTACATCCATTTTACCCTTCATCTAGATCTTGCGTATGTCTAGATACATACTAAAATGGATGTATCAAAAAAGTCAAAGCGACTTGCAATTTGGAACGGAGGGAGTACACTGTTGGAACTAAAAATACTTATACGATGTGCAGCGACAATTGCTAGCTATGTATATAGACCAAATACCTGGGAAACCGAGCTCTGCATTCAAGTTGTTACTTTGTGATGAAAAGATTCAACAGATAGAACCACATGACTATAAATGTTTCCATAAAAAAAACATGCCTATATATGCCAACAGTTGATGGGTGTATCATGTTACTGAATTTTTAATGATACATTTGTTACTGCAGAGAAGATCTTCCAAGCATGTTTAGACTCTCCTCTATGATTAATGGTGACCTGCCACCAGTATCTAAAATGTTCCAGGAGGTACTTTCTAACTCATTACTTCTTGACAGCATGTCAGTGAAGCAGGCATGTCTTTGTTCAACAGGCAATAGATGCTGCTACCGCAGAAAAGGTTATTCATATATTCTCGCATATTGCCTGCTTTTTTTTTCCTTTTTGGTTTGTAGAAAGTGTGACTTTACTCACATATAACTAAAATTCTGTGAATGTTTTCTCCCAGCCATTATGCTATGTGGAAACCAGGATCTTATTAGTTGTGCACCCATGCTAATAATTGTACTCACTTCATCTACTTTTAAATCCCTTTCCTTTGATTGACGGTTTATTGTCCAAACATGAAAATCATGAACAACTATTTCAAATAGTTTTCATGGCACGGCAACAATTCAGGGTTGTGCATAGCCTTGTTTTCATAAATAGAATATTAGAGGGAAGTATACAATGGCTAGCAGACATAGAAAAGTATAATTGGCTGGCTGACACCGTGCCTTTATACATGTCTTTGCCAATCTTAAATGGTATAGTCAGTTTAGAATTATCTGTTCGAAGGATAGTTTTCCATGGAGGTCAATGTATTTCCTCTCTTCTCATATGATAGATCATAGATTGATATAGTCATTATCACGCTCTCTAATTCAAGTAAATTTAATCCTTGTATAATCCTGATTGCTTTCAGAACATCTATTCTAATCAATCAGGGTTACACATTTTTGTCATTTCGATCCTGGTAGTTTTTGTTTACTCTCTTTGTTTACATGTATTTCGTGTTGATCTAATGATCAGGAAAAGTTTATTAGCACACTTGCTTTCCTCGCTTACTGTGTGCCATGTACCGTTTTCTTGATTTCCTGATATCATGTGCTATTGTGTTCCACCAGGGAAATATTTCTAGGACAAACTATGTTCTCGGTCACGCCATGCTGCTGCAGTGTGGGCTTGCTTTGGTCACGCCACAGCTATTTTTGTTATCCTTTTTAACTAGAACAACACTGGACTAAGATCAGTATTAGAGGACAGGTGCTAAATTAAAAAAATGGATGTTATCCTAAGCAGTGGCTGTGATAAAAAGAAGGTGAGAATTTTCCTTTATATAATTCTTACTTTTTGTCCCACTTCACTCAGAGTGCCTTCAAAAAGAAAATGCCTTAGGATGATTTGTGCACCTATATTCATATCACTCACACTACCATCAGTTTATGTTCAGATCAAATTTTCTTCTCTCCAAAAACTATTTCCCTTTGGAAATGAGTGGATTGATCCCTGCTAAATCTAAATACTGTTCAGGTTTATGGTAATAGATACCTTAGTTTCCATTGACATTTCCTATTTGCCCTCATTCAATGTTTAGTATAACAAATAGAGTATCTTTTGCGGTACATCACAAAAACTTTTCTATCTTTGTTAATGCTCCCTGATGTTTCAAACTGTTGATGTTAGTTATGCAAGTTTGGTGATGGAAAAGGTATCATGTTTGATTGCGGTGGAACCACTATAGTTCATATAAGAGTACACTCTATAAGAGTACACCTTATAAATTCCTTTAGCTGACGAGTATTTTACAAGTTAATGGTTCATGTGTTAAAACTGGAGGTAAATCATTCATAGTTTGCACTATTGTTAGAAAAACATTATAGCTCTTGATTTTAAGTTGTGTCAAAGTTCTTGTGTGTGTGATCTTGAGATAGGTTGTCATGTTTTGGTCACACCAAATAAGGTACGATATATTTCGAGCACAAGGGTTTAAGCTGGAGTAAATCTATTTCGAAATTAAGATGCATATTTGACTGAATGGACTGGAGTAAATAGGAAACTGGAGTTGTGGCGGCACACCCTCGAGTCTAAAGGTTTTAGATTAAGTAGAACTAAAACAGAATACATGAGATGCGACTTTAGGAAAGCTACACATGAGGAGGGAGACGTGAGTCTGGAAGGCCAAGTGGTGCCTAGGAAGGATATTTTTCGTTACCGAGGATCGATGTTGCAGAAGGATGGAGATGTGGATGCAGACGTTTGCCATAGAATTAAAGCAGGGTGGATGAAGCGGCGCCAATGTGACAAGAGGGTACCACAGAAGCTGAAAGGCAAGTTTTATAGAACAGCGATTAGGCCCGCTATGTTGTATGGCGCAAAATGTTGGCCTACAAAAAGACGACATGTCCAACAATTGAGTGTCGCGGAAATGCGTATGTTGCGTTGGATTTGTGGACACACAAGGATGGATCGAGTTCGGAACGATGAGATACGAGACCGTCTAGGAGTAGCACCAATTGAAGAAAAGCTTGTCCAACATCGGTTGAGGTGGTTTGGTCATGTCCAAAGGCGACCATCGGAAGCACCAGTGCGTTGCGGAGGTCTAAGCCGAGATACCAATTTGAAAAGAGGCAGAGGAAGACCGAAATTGACATGGGAGGAGGCAATTAAAAGGGATTTGAAGAGTTGGGATATACCTAGAGACCTTTGTTTGGATAGGAGTGCTTGGAAAACAGCTATTGATGTGCCTGAACCGTGATTAGGGGCTCATGTTGGGTTTCAACTCTAGCCTACCCCAACTTGCTTGGGATTAAAGGCTTAGTTGTTGTTGTTGTTGTATTTGACTGAATGGAGAGGTGCATCCTGAAGATATGTAATATCATGGGACATATCAATAGCAATTTCCAAGTCAGTTAGAATTCCAATATTTTACCATTTACACTTGCATATAGTTATCATGTAATATTCGGCTCATATTGTATTCTTTGTTCAATACCTATTCCTTTGTTAGTACATCTATCTAAATTGTTCTTCCAATTTTTTACAAGGTTCATATATTCACAGATGTTGGTACAAAATTTAGTTGAGTAACTCTAATGATGCTTCACAGGTTGTTGCTCAGTTTTACAAGCTGTTGCCCAGTCTCACTAGAGTGTCCCACCTGCTTGCGAACTCCGCTTGAAGAGTCTTCACTCTTGGCCACACTTTGATTGATTGCATAAGCAAAGCAATTTGGAAAACACTTCTGAAGCAATATGTATGTAGTATGTCCTTCTAGACTTCGGTCGATGGTCTACATTAAACAAGTTTTCATACATATCAAAATGTTTCTGTATGACGCTTATGTGCTTCCTTCATTGCATCAGGTCACTTCGTCTCCGCACAGTCATTGCTGCTTCCTCTAATTTATGTACTAAAAAAATCCATACAGCAAAACCTTGACCTATGGACAAAGCATACAGGAGGAAAGCTACCTATGGACAAAGCATACAGGAGGAAAGCTACTTGTAACACCCAAAATTGTGCATTCTTTAAAATAGATTAAAAGTATGTGAAATGCATTTTTGGTGACCATTAAAACCTAGGGAAAATATATTAAGTTTTCATAAAATAAAAGATATCATAATGGTAGAAACCTTTTTGTTGCATTCATGCTGATGCATAGAGTTTTGTATTGCTTGGAATTTTCAAAATTCAAATTTGGTTTCAAAAGTGCTTTGAAAAGGATTTTGGAAATTCAGAAAATAAAAGAAAAGCTTTTTCATTTCTCTCTCCCCCTCTCTTCCCAATCTGGCCCGCAGGCCTTCTCCTTTCTCCCGGCCCAGCTCTCTCTTCCCCGCGCAGTGGCCCAGCAGGCCGGCCCATCCCAACCAGCGCAGGCCGGCGCGCTTCCCCTTTCCCCGCGCTGACAGGTGGACCCCACATGGCAGATCCATCTCTCTCCTTTCCTTCTTCTTCCTTCCTCCGTTCCTTTTCTGTGCGTCGGCGAATCCCTCTGCCGAGCACGCTTTGGAGCAGGGGATCTCCCCTTTCCTTCGCCGACACAGCCCCGAGGCTAGTTGACCCGAGCACCGCACACCTCCCCTTTCCTTTGCTCCTCCCCCCCCCCCCCCCTTTCCTTCCTTGCGCGACGGTGCCGCCCATCGGCCGAGCGCGAATCCGCGCCCGAATCCTCCCTTTCCTTCCCTTGTCGCGCCGCGGAGCTATAAAGCCGAGGCCCCGCACCCTACCGTCTCCACCTTGCCCCTCGGAGCACTGCAGACACGCCCAGCGCCGCCGCGACCTCAGTTCAGCGCCGCCGCCGTCTTTCCTTCGCTGCTGAGGCTCTCCGCTCCGTTTCGACCGCCCCCGAGCCTCGCATCGTGGTAAGCAGAATCCCCCGAACACACCAACCCTCTCCATTCCCTTTGTCCCGTCCGCTTGGACCCTGTCCGCATCCGCCGGCCATGCAGAGCCGCCTCTCCGCGCGGACACCTCGCCCTCGCGCGTAATCGGTTCAACCGACCCCGCAGTTATCTTCGCCATCTCCCCCTCTCTCTCCCGGTCCTTTCCGCGTCAAAAATAGTGCACCGAGGCGGCGGATTGCTCTGCGCCGCCCATCTCCGCCCATGGCGCCACCGCGCCTCTGTCTCCGGCCGCCGTGCGCCACCATCCCCTCCCTCTGTTCTAATCCCGGCCATCCATCGTGGATCGGATGGATCACAGAGGCCGATACCCTTTCGGCCCGCTGTTTTGCAAAAGAGACCTCGCCCTTTTCTAAGTCTGAACCCGCAGTCCTAAGGTGTAATCTCTCTTTACGCTTTCAGTTCTGGGAAACGTATTCCTTTTCGGATTTGTTTTAATTCAAAATTAAATAGAAAATCCTATTTACAGATTTGCCACTCATTTTCAAATGTTTATAAAATGCTCATTTTAACTCCTTTTTCATCCATTCAAATTGTGTTAGATTCGTATCGACGTAATCTACGTGTTAGTTAGTTCATAGTTCATGTTAGACAACTTTTAAAAACAGTTAATCACTTAATCTCTTGTAATTTCTCGTTTACTTTATGAAACTTGATTAGTTCATATCTTCTTCGTTATAGCTCCGTTTTTCGTGATTCAAGCGTCAATGTGATCGTAGTGAGACGTAGACCAGTTTTATAAACTTTTAATCTTGTTTTATTATGGTTGGTGTACTGTTCTAATCTATAGCCTTTATTTGCTTGCATGTGATGCCTCGGTATGATTGCATGTGATGTGGTGATCAAGTATAGACGGTGAGCAGTACGTGGGTGACCAAGAGGTTTTCTTTGAGCAGGAGCAGCAGGAACCCTTTGAGCAAGGCAAGTATTATATGGAATCTTCCTTGATGTCCTATTCATGATGTTTTAAATAAAATCATATGCATGTGTCTAATATTGTTACCATAGGGTTTACCTAGATTTGATTACCTTGAACCTTGAAATCCTATGGGTTACCTTTGCATATGGGTAGTTATTGCTAGTGTTCCTCTTTAACAAAGCATGATCTTTAATCTTGATTGATGACTACATGAAATGATAAAGTAAAACTTGACTTTTTAGCAACATGGATTTAGGATCCTATCTGTCAGCAAAAGCTGGGACATACGGTACAACCATGAGGGCTATATGGCTCTGGCTTTAGTTCAGTAATTGGGTTACTTTCTCGCATGCAGCAGTTCACGAAAGTTGCCATTGCCGAGCGGTTGCGGGTTGTGTCCGAAGTGGCTACCGCTGTGTGTGTACATCTCGGGGCTCCCGTATACCCCTTGCCCGTGGATCCGTAGTGTCTGTGGTATGTCAGCGAGCCCCTTTGAAAGACTTCATAGTGTACCCTGCCCGCTCACCTCGGTAGTGTTATGGGAGTCATGATCCTGGGCATTTGGGCAAACACGACTCATGGGTAAAGTATACAACCTCTGCAGAGTGTTAAAAACTGATATATCAGCCGTGCTCACGGACACGAGCGGCCCGGAAAACCCACAGAAACAATGGTTACTCGTTGTTTATCATTATGAATCACTTTATCATGATATTATGCTATCCGTTCAACTGTTATTTATGATCATGCAGTTTAATTGGGACTTAAGCATAACTTTGATTCACCACTTCTAAAGTTTTGTTACAAATTAAAAATGCTTACCGCAGTAAACCGTGTTGTTAGAATAGGCGCCCTTTGGGCTGGTCAGGACCCTAATCGGCGCAGGACTGTTTGGGTTAGATAGATATGGCAGGCCAGATAGATACGGATACGGTAAGGACTCCCGATCCTTATAGGACTCTGGACTCTTGATCCTTATAGGACTCTTGATCCTTGCCTGTATATATATGTAATTGTACCTTGCCTCATATCAATCAATCCAATCTATTCTTGATTATACTTTCCTTCATGGTAATCAGAGCCTAGGTCAATTTTTTTTCTCTCTCTTCCGCTGCCCTAACCCGCGCGTCGGCTCCCCTTGCCGCGCGTTCCTTCCGCTGCTTGCGCGTCGGCTCCTCGCCGTGCTGCGCCCCCTTCCCTCCCCTTGCGCACGCCCGCGCAACCAGATGGCGACAACGCCTCCCTCCCCCAAGGGCCCCAAGGGCCAGCCCGTCGATGCCGAATCCTCTACTACCTTCCAGGAGGCTGACATCGCGCAGCAGCAGGCCGAGGCTCAGCGCCTGGAGCAGGAACGCCTGGCTGCGCGCGACGCCGCCCTGCTCCGCGCGAAGGAGGCCGAGGAAGAAGCCGTTGCTGCCGCCGTGGAGCGTGACGCGGCCGACCAGCGCTGCGCGCGATGCTCTGGCTCGCGCGGCTCAGGCCCGCGCTGCCGCTGCAGCCGCCAGCCCACCCACGGGGCCCTCTGGTCCCCCCCTGGCAGTGCCCCTACACCCGCCGTCGATCTCCGCGCCGCCATGCTTCATCATGAAGCCGTGGCTCTGCTGCAGCTCCACTCCCAGGCGGTCGCCGTCAACAACATCCGCAATCACGTCACTACTCTCTTGGACGTCGACTCCGGCAACTTCAACCGGTGGCGTGATCAGTTCTTGCTCATCCTTGGCAAGTTCTCCCTGCGGGATCACGTCACCACGGAGCCCCCAGTCCCGATTTCTCCCGACTGGGATCGGATGGATTGCGTCGTCAAGGCGTGGATCATCGCCACCCTCACCGACGATCTGGCAGAGATCATCTCCGCCCAAGGCTCCACCGCCCGCCATGCTTGGCTTGCTGTCGAGTCTCAGTTCCTCGGCAACCGGGAGGCTTGCTCCATCCACCTGGAGACGCGTTTCCGGAACTTCGTTCAGGGCGATCTTTCTGTCACCGAGTATTGCCGCCAGTTGAAGAAGATGGCGGACGATCTCAATGCCCTCGGCGAGGCCGTGACCGACCGGACCCTTGTCCTCAACGTCATTCGCGGCCTCAACGAGCGTTTCAGTCATGTCGGCACGCTCCTCCGCCGCGCACGTCCCTTCCCTTCCTTCCTGGAAGCACGCGACGACCTCATCCTCGAAGAGCTCACCTTGGCGAACAGGAAGGACGCTCCCGCCACCGCTCTCGCTGCCACCTCTACGCCCAACACCTCCAGCAGCACTCCTGCGCCCTCCGGCTCGGGTTCCAGCAATGCTGGGGGCAGCTCCAAGCCCTTCAACAACCGCCGCAACAAGCACAACGGCGGCAACAAAGGCAGCAGTAGCGGCGGTGGTGGCCAGGGGACGCGACCTCCTGCTGGTGGCAACCAGCAACAGTCCACCAGCGCGCAGCAACAGCAGCAGCCTGCCCCCGGTGGTGGTCGCTCCTGGCCCAACTACTACAACCCCTGGATGGGCTCGATCCAGATGTGGCCAGGAGGCCCCCGCCCTCCGTTAGCACCGATCCCGGTGCCCCCTCACCTCCAGGCGCAGCAACAGTAGGCGCACCAGCAGGCGCTCCTCGCACAGCAGCAGCAGCAGGCCTTCGTCACCCACAGCCAGGCTGCTGCCCCTGACAGTGCTGCACACGGGTTGCCCCCGGGTACTACAACCCCGTGGCTGGCCTTCCCTCCTAGGATCCGACGGCGCTTGCCTCCGCCTTCAGCACCACGTCCCTGACTCCACCTTCGTCCGGCGACTGGTATTTCGACTCAGGTGCTACCTCCCACATGACATCCCAGTCCTCCTCTCTTTCACATATTCTTCCTTCGTGGTATCCTACTCTTTCATCTATTGTCGTAGGTAATGGTTCCGTCATGCCTGTCACTGCTACTGGTTTTACAGAGTTGTCTCCTTCTTTGCGTCTTAATAATGTTCTTGTGTCACCACAACTTATTAAGAATCTCATCTCTGTCCGCCAATTTACTATCGACAATAATTGTTCTGTGGAGTTTGACCCTGCTGGTTGTTCTGTGAAGGTTCTTCCCTCCCGGACCGAGATCGTCAGGTGCAATAGCTTCGGGCCGCTGTACCCTCTGCGCCTACCTCCAGCTCACTCCCTTGTCGCTCAGGCTTCTTCCCCGCTGTGGCACCGGTGACTTGGCCACCCTGGTCATGAGGCGTTGTCCAAACTTGCGTCCAGCACTTCGTGCCATATTAGTGATTGTTCAGATTTGTGTCATGCTTGTCAGTTAGGGCGTCATGTTCGTTTGCCCTTTTATGCGTCCACCTCTCGTGCGTCTAGCAAGTTTGATCTCATTCATTGTGATCTGTGGACCTCCCCGGTTGTCAGTGTCTCTGGTTATAAATATTACTTGGTTATACTTGACGACTGCACTCATTACTTGTGGACATTTCCTTTGCGCCTCAAATCTGACACTTTCAGCACGCTGGCTCAATTCATCGCCCATGTCTCCACTCAATTTGACACACGTGTCAAGTCGGTCCAGTGCGACAATGGGAAAGAGTTCGACAACTCGAGTACTCGCCACTTCTTCCTCGCTCAGGGCATCCATCTTCGCATGTCCTGCCCCTACACCTCGTCTCAGAACGGTAAAGCTGAACGCATTATTCGTACCATCAATAATGTCATTCACTCACTGCTCTTTCAGGCATCTATGCCTCCCTCCTATTGGGTGGAGGCCCTCTCCACAGCCACTGTCCTCCTTAACATATTGCCTACCAAAACTCTCCAGCTCTCTACACCCCACTTTGCATTATTTGCAAAGTTGCCTACGTATGATCATCTTCGGGTTTTTGGTTGCAAATGTTATCCAAACATATCTGCCACCACACCTCACAAACTCGCTCCCAGGTCTGCTCTCTGTGTCTTTTTAGGCTACTCCTCCCACCATAAAGGATATCGCTGCCTTGACCTTTCCAGCAATAGAGTTATCATCTCCAGGCACGTCATCTTTGATGAAACGACCTTTCCCTTTGCTGAACGTCATGGTCCTAGCACCCCGGCCGACCTCGAGTTTCTTGATTTTACTGATGATGTGGTGCCAGCTCCTATTGGACCCTCGCCCACTTTGTTTCCTGCAGGCACGTCTCCCAGCACCTCCAACGCTCCTGCTGTCCCTACCGGTCCTCGTGTGGCTGACCTTGGGGCACCTTCTGGCGACACCAGCGCCCCTGTCGGTCACTCTGTGACTGTGCCTGGGGCGCCCGAGGCTGCTGATGACTTCCCGGTGCCGACGCTCTACATCCCACCGGCGCTCCGGTCACCGGGGCCTCCTTCCGCGCCACGCGCGGCATCCGTGACGGGGCCTCTCTACGTCCCGCCAGCCCTTCGTGTTGGCGCGTCGTCACCTACATCGTCGACGGGTTCAGCGCCACCACAGGCGCCCCGCGGGCCTCCGCCCGGATTTTCGCCTCTTTGCCCCGAGCGCCTCTTCGAGCACCACTACAGCCGCCGGCCTCGACCTCCACCTGTGCCCGCATCGCCAAGTACTACTGCTGCCTTGCCTAAGGGTGCCTAAGGGTGCCGTTCCTGTTCGCCCCGTGAGCAACCAGCATGCTATGGGCTCGCGGGCGAAGAGTGGTTTTCGGATGCCGGCCACTTATCACACCGTCTCGCTCTCTCCAGTGCCGAAGACTTTCCGCAGTGCTCTTGCCGACCCCAATTGGCGAGCGGCTATGGAAGAAGAACATCGTGGCCTTCTGCAGAATGACACCTGGGCTCTCGTACCTCGCCCCCCTCGGGCCAATGTTGTCACTGGCAAGTGGATCTTCCGGCATAAGTTCAAGTCTGATGGTTCCCTTGAGAGGTACAAGGCCCGTGGGTACTCCGTGGTTTCACTCAACGTCCTGGTGTGGATTTTGATGAGACTTTCAGTCCGGTGGTGAAGCCTGCTACTGTCCGCACAGTGCTCTCGCTGGCTCTTTCACGCAACTAGCCCATCCACCAGCTCGACGTTAAGAATGCCTTTCTCCATGGGATTCTGAATGAGACAGTGTATTGCCAGTAGCCCTCCGGGTTTGAGGATCCTACTCGTCCTGCGTATGTCTGCCTGCTCAAGAAGTCCCTCTACGGCCTCAAGCAGACCCCACGTGCTTGGTACAGTCGAATGGCTACCTACCTTCTGTCCATCGGTTTTGTTGAAGCTAAGTCAGATACATCACTCTTCATTTACCATCGCGGCTCCGACACAGCTTACTTGTTGCTCTATGTGGATGACATTGTCCTCACAGCTTCCTCTTCTGATCTTCTTTGGCGGATCATCTCAGCCCTGCAGTGAGAGTTTGCCATGAAAGATCTGGGAGAATTGCATCACTTCCTCGGTATGCAGGTTCAGCGAAGCAGTGCTGGTTTACTCCTCTCCCAGCGACAGTACATGTTGGATATTCTGGATCGCGCTGGTATGGCAGAATGCAAGCCTTGCTCTACTCCAGTTGACACCAATCCAAAGATTGCTGCAGCTGACGGGGCCCAAGTGTCTGATGCCACAGACTTTCGCAGTCTTGCTGGCGCCCTACAGTATCTGACATTCACCCGCCCGGACATTGCGTACGCCGTTCAGCAAGTGTGCCTTCATATGCACGCCCCTCGAGAGCCTCATCTTGCTGCCCTGAAGCGGATTCTCCGGTATATCCGAGGCACACTTCACCTTGGTCTACTGCTGCGACCATCTTCCTCTACGGATCTTGTCGTTTACACCGATGCTGATTGGGCTGGTTGTCCAGACACTCGCAAGTCCACCTCGGGCTATGCAGTGTTCCTTGGTGATAACTTAGTCTCCTGGTCATCCAAGCGGCAGAACATAGTATCAAGATCCAGTGCTGAAGCTGAGTATCGCGCAGTGGCTAATGGAGTTGCAGAAGCCACCTGGCTGCGACAGCTTCTCATCGAGCTGCACACGCCCCTTCGGCGCGCCACGCTGGTGTATTGTGACAACATCAGCGCAGTCTACATGTCCTCCAATCCAATTCAGCATCAGCGTACCAAGCACATTGAGATTGATCTTCACTTCGTTCGAGAGCGAGTTGCCATTGGTGATCTCCGTGTCCAGCATGTTCCTACCACTTCACAATATGCGGATATCTTCACCAAAGGGCTGCCTTCTTCGGTCTTCACGGAGTTTCGGTCCAGTCTAAACGTGCAAAGTGGCTGACGTTTGGACTGCGGGGGTGTGTTAGAATAGGTGCCCTTTGAGCTGGTCAGGACCCTAATCGGCGCAGGACTGTTTGGGTTAGATAGATATGGCAGGCCAGATAGATACGGATACGGCAAGGACTCCTGATCCTTATAGGACTCTGGACTCTTGATCCTTATAGGACTCTTGATCCTTGCCTGTATATATATGTAATTGTACCTTGCCTCATATCAATCAATCCAATCTATTCCTGATTATACTTTCCTTCACATGTCATACTTTTTGAGCCTCATGAACCCCATATATGCTTGTTGAGTACGAAAGTACTTACACTTGTTTATTTCTTTTCAATATTTGGATAAAAATCCGGATGGGTACCAGATTATCAGAGTTATGAGGAGTATCCAGAGGACTACTAGGTTTGGGGTCAACCAGTTGACGTCCCTGTGCTATGGAGCTTCGCGAGGGTTATCTTATATTTCTGCTGTTATGTAATAAACATTAATAGATACTTATTCGCTATGTAATAAACACTTATGATGATACAATTTTGAATAATTTGTCGGCTTATGTGTGTGACTGATCTCTTGGCACACATAATGTTATTGCATCTTGTTTTGTCTTTAAAACTGGGTGTGACACTACTCATAAAGGTCAGTCATACTGGGTTAGATTGCCTTCTCTTTGATACAGGTCCTTCGCAATTTAGGTATCAGAGTAGGTTCAGGGCTCACAGTATCATGACAACTGGGGAACCAATTACATTATATCATGTTGAACATGTAGCCTGATCTGCTGCTCTGAGATGAATTACATAAAGTCAATGTATCTTTCATTTCCTAGCAAAAAACGATAACAAAAGAAATTAGGTAGTTCGTAGAAAAAAAACTGCTATATCTTTCCTATTTTGGTGGCTCAGATTTTGAATACAATTGTATTTTAATTTTATCTGCTTCGATCCTATCAGAACCTGTAAGTATGAATTGGAATGAGAATAATTGTGTTCGCAAAGAAAAGAATAATTGGCCTTTGCCATCTTAATCTTAGTGCACCTGTACTCGACAATCAATTCCTGCTCACTTTATAACTGCCATCTAATCTTTTGCCAGGATGAGTTGCGTACTTCCGGCTGACAAGAGAAGAGGAGATGGATAGTTTTACCAGCTAATCTAGGTGAGAAGCAACTAACTAATACTACTGTACAGATGCTTCCTGTCTGAATTCGCCATTTCCCACATTCATCACAGATATTGGTGCTCTTTCCACTGCTTAGATTTTTTACATATTCACATTTTTCTCAGCAATAAGTACTTCACTGTGACCTGTGGACAAAGTGTGTCATTTCTGGCCAGCCCAAGTGTTAGGTGACTTAATTCTTCTTTCAGATATAGACAATCACAGTATTACTTCATGCTCATTTTTAATTAATTAACACAACAGGTGGCTGATAATCAACTTTGCCAAATCAATGCAGCACTTGGAAGGTAGACACAGATTGACTGCCCTTATGGGCCAGTTAAGAGAACAAATGAAACTGATTCTATTGGCCCAACCAAACAACAGTTGGCCACAAACCCGGGAAATGGGAAGAATTATATGAACAATCAAGATCTTCATAGTTGGTCATAAACCTAAGAGATGGGAACAATTACATGAGAGGTCAAGCTCTTCATATGGCTATAGTGGAGTTTCAGAACAGCTATGAAACTTGCAGAGAACATAGGAGATCATTTTAAAACAATACCTTCTTTTGTCCCTGGTAATCACTGTTATGTATGTTTACGTCAGTTTTTCCATATCCTCCTAAGGATGAAAGTTTAGTATTCAGTTTATCTTCTTAATCTGATATATAAACCTATGCACGGCCCTTTTACTTTTTTCTAGCACTTAAAAAACATATATGTAATACACATGTTCTGTATATATCTACGTACTCTGATCATTTTTGCAATCCATGTATCCGTCACATATCTATCTTCTGTTAGATTCAAAGGATCGTCTAGGAGCGGATCCATTAGAGAAAACAGGTTCCATTAGATAATAGATGCAGTTCATGATGCAAAGAGATAGACGGAGAGAGAGAGGTAGTGCACCGACCGGAGTCGTCCACGGGAGGTGCGGTCGCAGTGGCGGCTCCGGTAGGGTTCGGGTTGGTGCTGGTGGAGCCGCTGCCCGTCATGGTCGCCGGCACAGTCTCCTCCTCTCCTGCAGCGTCGGTGGTCGCGGTAGGCGTGGAAGCCGCCTGCATCCGGGTGCTCGCCGGCGTCGGTGGTACTTCCCGTCGCTGGCAGCGCCCCTTCTTAGATCGGATTAGGGTTTGGATGTCGGTGGGGAACTGGCGGCTCGGTGAACCTCGTACCTCGTACTGAGCGCCCCGGCCCCCACCTCATCTATATAGCGTTGTGCGACGGGGGCCCACCAACCACAAGGTTGGGGGCCCCCAATCAGGGCGCAGATCTAAGGCCCGTTAGGCCGTTGGGCCTAAACGGTGGGAGATCAACTTCTAACATTCTCCCCCTTGATCTCACACAATTCTTATTCATACTTCAATTCTCATTCGAGTTCAATATTTCAATTCGTTCTATTCCATCATTGATTAGTGGATAGAGCATGCTTCATCGTCACAACAATTCATGTCGTTAGACTGACAGCTACTACACACCTTTCTATTTTGGAAATAAACTTTTCATCATTCTGGGCCCTTCTTGTTGTTCGGGAATCATAGGCTCTCCCTTAAACCCATGCCGGCTATGTGTCCTCTGAACACACTGGGTGGAAGGCCTTTTGTGAGCGGATCCGATAGCATCTTTTCTGTTCGTATATGCTCAAGATTTATGATATGATCCCGAAGTTTATCTTTCACAACATAGTACTTTATGTCAATGTGTTTGGCAGCACCACTTGACCTATTGTTGTGAGCATATTCTACCGCTGGTTTGTTATCACAATACAACCGCATCGGTCTTTCTATACTTTCAATTATTTTCAATCCGGGTACAAATTTCTTTAACCAATTTACCTGCCCCGAGGCCTCATAATAAGCTACAAACTCGGCGTACATTGTCGAGGATGTAGTCACTATTTGTTTCGAACTTTTCCATGATATCACTCCTTTAGCAAGAGTAAAGATATATCCCGATGTGGATTTTCTTTCATCTCCAGCATAATCGGAGTCTGAATACCCCTCTATGTGCAGGGAATCAGATTTTTCATATGTCAACATGAGACCTTTCGTACCTTGCAAATAACGCAAGACTTTCTTCACTAATTTCCAATGTTCAATTCCTGGATTCTTTTGATATCTGCCAAGTAACCCGGTAACAAAAGCTATGTCAGGGCGTGTACACGTTTGAGCATATTGCAAACTTCCAATTGCCAAAGCATACGGTACCGCTTTCATTTGATCAATTTCATATTGGTTCTTGGGACACTGATGTTCCCCATATTTATCGCCCTTGACAATCGGAGCAAGAGATGGACTACACGCATGCATACTAAATTTCTTCAGAACCTTTTCTATGTATGCCTTCTGCGACAATCCCAATACCCCTTTTCTTCTATCTCGATGAATCTCAATTCCCAAAATGAACGAAGCTTCACCGAGATCTTTCATATCAAAGTTCGAGGACAAGAATTTCTTCATCTCCAATAGTAGATTGACATCACTACTAGCAAGTAAGATATCATCTACATATATGATCAGGAATATGTATTTGTTATTCTTAAATTTCACATAGACACAATTGTCCTCGACATTTTCTGTAAACCCAAAACCTTTTATAGTTTTATCAAACTTCAAGTACCACTGTCTCAAAGCTTGTTTCAAACCATAAATGGATCTTTTCAGACGACATCCCATATTTTCTTTTTCTTTTATGACAAAACCTTTCGGTTGTGCCATATAGACATTTTCATCCAAATCCCCATTTAGGAATGCGGTCTTTACATCCATCTGATGTAATTCTAGATCATAGTGAGCCACAAGTGTCATAATAATTCTGAAAGAATCTTTACAAGAAACCGGGGAAAAGGTTTCATTGTAATCAATCCCTTCTCTTTGGGTAAAACCCTTAGCCACAAGTTGCGCTTTGTGTCTTTCAATATTCCCTTGGGAGTCATATTTCGTCTTATAGACCCATTTGGAGCCTACTTTCTTAGCTCCTTTAGGAATATTTTGTAGAACCCAAACCTTGTTGGTATTCATAGATTTCATCTCATCTTCCATGGTCTGAAGCCACTTCGATGAGAGTTTGCTTCTCATGGCTTCTTCAAAAGTTATAGGGTCATCCTCCATATGGAATTCTTTAGTTTCATAAATTTCATAATCATCTGGAATGACTGACCTTCTAGTTCTTTGAGACCTTCTAGGATCCTCTGGCACTTGGTCCATTATGGGTTGTTGTTGTTCTTCCTCATTAGCGACATTTGGTTCTACAGGCTCCTGATGGACAGGTTCCTCTTGTTCATTCGTTGTCGCTATGGGAGAATTCACAACAGGCGTTGTCACCACAGCGTCCTGTACTGCTGGTGCAACATCGGTAGCAGGTAACGTAAAGAATGGTTCTTCAACCATTGGAGTAGGTACATGTACCCGCTTCTCCTCAAGGCTAATTTCACGTGTTACCTTGCTCCCCTAATCATATCATCCTCCGAGAACATAGTGTGTCTTGTTTCAACAAATTTCGTGTATCTATCAGGACAATAGAATCGATATCCTTTCGATCTTTCTGGATAGCCAATGAAATGGCAGCTGACAGTCATGGAGTCTAACTTTCCAATATTTAGGTTAAAAACATTTGCCTCAGCTGTACAACCCCACACACGTAAGTGCTTAAGTTAAGGTTCTCTTCCTGTCCATAATTCATACGGTGTTTTCTGCACCGACTTGCTTGGTACTCGATTAAGTATGTGAATGGCGGTTTTCAGTGCCTCCATCCATAAACCAATCGGTAGTGTTGAGTAACTCATCATGCTTCTCACCATATCCATTAAGGCATGGTTTCTTCTTTCAGCCACTCCATTCTGCTGAGGCTCCCCCGGTGTGGAGTATTGAGTGACTATGTCATTTTTCTGTAGGAACCTTGCAAAGGGACTTGGAATTTGGCCATATGGGGTATGTTGCCCATAATACTCTCCACCACGGTCTGATCGAACTATCTTTATTTTCAAGTTGTGTTGATTTTCAATTTCGGCTTTAAATATCTTAAATTTATCCAATGCTTCTGTTCTTTCTTTAATTGGATAAATATAGCCATAACGAGAGTAATCATCCGTGAATGTTATGAACGAATCATAACCATCCACGCTTTTCATTGGGAATGGACCGGAAATGTCCGTGTGGATTATTTCTAATACTCTCGTGCTTCGTTTAGCATCTTTCTTTATTTTCTTAACATATTTTCCTTTCATGCAATCAACACATTGTTCTAAATCGGAGAATTCTAAGTGCGGAAGAATTGATTGTTTCACTAAGCGTTCTATTCTCCCCTCGAAATATGGCCCAAACGACAATGCCATAGCTTCGAAGAGACGCTTTTATTTCTCTTCCGCTTCTTGTTCTCATTTGTAGATTGGGAGACATGCACATCATTCACAACATCACATTCATGATTCACATTCTCAGCAAGAGATAATAAATAAAGCTTGTCTTGTCGGAAGGCAAGACCAACACACTTATCATTATTATCAAATATTTCACATCTGCCATTACCAAAATGACAGTCAAATCCATCATCATCGAGTTTTGAAACACTTATTAAATTCCTACGCAAAGAGGGAACATAGAGTACATTTCTAAGCTTAAGAACAAAGCCATCTTTTAATTCTAAAGCTAGATCGCCAATGGCTTCAACTCCAGCTTGTACTCCATTCGCAACTTTAATCGTTCTTTCTCCTCTTTGCAGAGTTCTCCTCCCACTTAACCCCTGTAAAGAATTCGAAACGTGAATTGTTGCTCCTGAATCAATCCACCAAGTGGTGTTCAAATAACATAAAAACAGGGATTCATCTATAAATGTGATAGTATCATCACCTTTCTTCAATAACTTTTTCAGGTAGACTGGGCAATCTCTCTTGTAATGCCCTCTCTTGAAGCATTCCTTGCACTAGTCTTTTTCAGCATTGTCATATTTTCTATAGTCCTCATCCTGAGAGTCCTTTTCTTTTGCCTTTTTAATTGCTTTTTTCTTGTGGCTTGGAGGGAGAGCCTTTATCCCACTGGGGTTTACCCTGTGGTTTCTTGTAATAATTCTTTCTTTTATTGTCCTTCACAAGATGAGCTGAGTCACCCTTTGAGGAGTTAAGTCTCTCTTTCTCCTGAACATACATTGCAATGAGCTTTTCAATGTCCCAGTTTTCAGGTATCATGTTATAGTTCACAGCAAAGGTTTCAAATTCTTTTGGCAGAGAAAGAAAGACCAAGTGAATGAGGAACTTATCGTTGACCCCCAAATCCATTGTCTTTAATTTTGCTGCCATTGTGTTCATTTTCAATATGTGCTGACGCACACCACCACCATTGTATTTTTCAGATACAAGTTTATGAATCATGGTACTTGCTGTGGCCTTGGAAGACCCAGTAAACTGACTTTTCACCCTTGCAAGGTAGTCAATGGCGGTGATGTATTCTGGGATGGACCCTCGGATTTGGTCTTCAATAGTGGCTTTCGCCACCAACAGACATTTTCGATTGGATTGGATCCAAAGCCTGTGTTCAATATCATATTTCATTCTGACCTCAGCATGATCACGTTTCCAGGCGTTGAATGCTTCGTCAGTTTCATTAGTTTGCTTCTCCGGTTCCTCTAGAATAGTAGGACACGGTGAAGTAATGGCAAGATCAATCTCTGCCAATGCAAGTTTCAGCTCGTACTTCTCCCGCCACACCGGTAGTTGGT
Organism: Microstegium vimineum; assembly: GCA_022036555.1. Taxonomy (NCBI): domain Eukaryota; kingdom Viridiplantae; phylum Streptophyta; class Magnoliopsida; order Poales; family Poaceae; genus Microstegium; species Microstegium vimineum. Next base: position 14,941,571 of record CM039124.1, on the reverse strand, counting down.
ACCGTTGAGCGGTGGAATGTTGTTAATGTTCACCATTCCTTTAACTCCTGAAATTTGTCCAAAGAAAAGTGAGAAATATTCATCATAAAATTGCATGCCTTAACTCAACGTTGGTCAAAATTAAAACATACAGTTCATCTATACAAAATTATACATCATCGTTGGGCAGAAGTAAAATAAATACATAGCAATTCATTATAATAATGTTATTAACAACGTTGGTCAGAAAATAACAATACTATAATTTCATCAAAATTTTCAGAGAATTCATAATTTGCTTAAAATTAAATTGTCCCGTTGGTTCAAATTTAATCAAGAGATAAAATTCAATGTTTTCTTCGCAGCGGAAACAATAAAACAATGTTCATAATCTTATTTTCCAGAAAAGCTAATTCATATTATTCATCTGAACAAAAAAATATCGTTGGATAAAAATTTGTGCAGTGAAAATTTTATCAAAGTTTCAATTCGGAATCATTCAAATTCAAACTTTATCGTTTCTGGAAAATAAAAAATGAAAAACTATGTTGTTCAGTTTACGGGCCTGGGCAAACCAATCAGCCCAGAGGCCAAATCGGCCAAGTCCCTCTCCCCCTGGCCACGCGCGCGGGCTCCCCCACCCGTATGGGCTCAATTCGGCCCAGCAGCCAGGGCGTTGTCGCGGACCGTCCGATCAAGGGTTCTCAGATCAGACGGCCGCGCGCTGTTTTCGCGGAATCAAAACCCGGCTGTTCAGCCGACACCCTAAAACCCTAACACATTTCTCATTCTCCCCCCCCTTTCTCTGCCTCCCGCACGTCTGTGAGATGGAGCGAGCGACGGCGGCCCACTGCCGAGCGCGACCGACCGGAGGGAAAGGAAGGATGTGCCGCCGCCGGCCCCCTCGCCGGCGAGCGTGCTCGCCCTCGGCTGAGCACGCCGCCGGCGAGCGGCTCGGCTGTGGTGCTGGTTCGGTCCTCCCATGGCAGAGGTAGGGTGGGATCGGCCTGTCCGGCGGTGGGGAAAAAGGATCACCCGCCGGGCCTGTTTGTTCGATTCGATTTCGGATTCGAGTTAGTTTTCGTTTCTTTGTCCCTAATACTCTGGACACGGTGATTGGACGGTTAAGGTTTTGAGTTCATGATTTTCGTTCGGATCGGGTTGTCCCTAGTCTGTTAGGGTTTCGGTTCTGTGTTTTCTCATCCCGGTCTAGCGTTTTTTCGTTCACGTTCCTTCTTCCTAACCCCTGTTGTTCTTCAATTAGGGTTAGGGTTTCGATTTGTTTGAGCCGATCCGGCTCAGATCCAGTTCCCAGAGGATGGATCCCCTCCGTAGGAGGCGTGTGATACCATTGTTAGATTCAAAGGATCGTCTAGGAGCGGATCCATTAGAGAAAACAGGTTCCAGTAGATAATAGATGCAGTTCATGATGCAAAGAGATAGACGGAGAGAGAGGAGAGGTAGTGCACCGACCGGAGTTGTCGACGGGAGGTGCGGTCACAGTGGCGGCTCCGGTAGGGTTCGGGTTGGTGCTTGTGGAGCCGCTGCCCGTCATGGTCGCCGGCACAGTCTCCTCCTCTCCTGCAGCGTCGGTGGTCGTGGTAGCCGTGGAAGCCGCCTGCATCCGGGTGCTCGCCGGCGTCGGTGGTACTTCCCGTCGCTGGCAGCGCCCCTTCTTAGATCGGATTAGGGTTTGGATGTCGGTGGGGAACTGGCGGCTCGGTGAACCTCGTACCTCGTACTGAGCGCCCCGGCCCCCACCTCATCTATATAGCGCTGTGCGACGGGGGGGCACCAACCACAAGGTTGGGCGCCCCCGATCAGGGCACAGATCTAAGGCCCGTTAGACCGTTGGGCCTAAACGGTGGGAGATCAACTTCTAACATCTTCAACACATTTCCTGTGCTCACCGGTCACCGACTTAAATGTTGTACATAAGGTTATGTACTAATGACTAATATTTATTTCAACTCGGCGCGCTCTGCGCGCCGTTTCTAGTAATAATTACCACAATGGTAACTCGCTACTTGTCACTAAGGAGACGAAGAGTAGCATGTGAGCCAATATACCCAGCACCCCTTGTTACTAACACATGGGTCACCCCAGTTTCATGGCGAGAGAACTGCAGGAAATGTGTGTGTGTGTCAACAAAATGCCTCCAGTTATAAAGATTAAAAAAACTACTAATAAAGAACTGCAGACGCATGAATTGACCAGCTTATAGGAAATTGGTGCAACCGTACGACCGTGACAGAATTGTAACTATCATGAACAAATGATGCATATACTCCCTCCGTCTCAAAAAAAACATTCTCGCTTTCCGAGAAATAACTGTCGGTAATTTTATATTAAAATATATTAATATTTATGCTAAGTAATTAATATTATCAGAAAGATCTTTAAATCTATTTTATTAACAAAATTATTTAGAGGTATAAATATTGCACATATTCTGTAACTTGTGGCATGAAAACCCAAAACGTCTTTCTTTTTGGAGCAGAGGGAGTATGTATCAAGTAAAATAACCCTGACACAATAGCATAAATGTGTCAGAAAAATGACCCTGGCAGCACAACAGCATAAACGTATCAGTCAAATTAACCCTTGCACAATAGAGATACAACAGCAAACATTAAACCATGAGAGATACAAATGTCTCGTCCAATCACCATAATGGCAGTTCCCAGATGAACCTATCACGTTGATGTTCTATGGAAAATAGCAGTGTACTTAAGCCGTCTGGAAGAAGGAATAATGACAAGTAGTGCCAACTCAACAGCAAGCGATCGACACTGACATGAGGGTAGGTTTTTTTTTTATTATTATTTTTATTTTTGCAGCAACATGGGGGTAGTTGTTGTGGAGAGATTCAGCACGTACCACGCTGGTACCGCTGAAACTAGGGGACTGTTTCAACACGATAATGCACATGACCGTGAGGGCAGCAGTCACGGCAATCTTCCCCGTGATATTAGGCTTCCGTCGCGAATCAGCAAAGTCCATCCCTGTGAAAAAGGCGGGATGAATTTAGAAGTTGGGCAAAGTAAACTATGATGGCTGGGGCCAATTGTGGTCTGGGTGCCGGAAAGATCAATTAATTGTATAATACTCAACACCACTCATTTTCGGGGATTCAAATATGCAGTCTCACTCTCATGTGTTTATTGGTTTTGTAATAAAAACATTTGAACGTCCAGCACGCAATAGGAAGTAAATTTACATGATCAGCTAGTTCAGTTTTTTTTTCAAAAAAATATTGCACAGTAAACTGTGGACTTGGGAGGAAGTTGTTGATAATGGACTTGGGAGGAGGTTCTTCTCTTGAGTCAAAGGTGACTGGGGCAAAGTTGAAGTCATTGTTGAAGATGGTTGTGGTACTTAGGCAGAGGGTTTGGTTAAGAGAATCTGTAGTTGATGCTATTGACGATGGCGAGCCCCTAGGCCAAAGCTAGATGGGAAAAATCTAAAGTTTATGTCAAAGTATATAAGAAAGGCGGTGATGATGTCGATGATGCTGAAGAGGCCGGTGACTATGAGGGAAAAGTGATGTCGAGGTGATGGTGAAGATATCGATGAAGTAGACAAGCGAGCCCCTTGCATCGAGCGAGATGGTGATGTGATGTTGTCGGTGATGACAGGAGTGATTGTGGTTCCTCTATTCGAACATGAGGTCAATGATGGTGATCACCAACACTAACAAGCACAAACTCTCACTTGCACACTTGCAATTATTGTGCACTAATGAGGTCCTTAACCTTGTAATTATCAAATCTCAATCACCCCACTAGGCAAGAACTCCCTCTTGCTGCTCCTAATGTTTGCAAATGGCAAGAGGGCTTTAATGGACGAGTTGGATCGGTATAAGTACCTTCCCCAACCACACCAAACTCGTGTTTGGCCTGGCTCCAGAGCCAAACTTCAGGCTAGAGCTAGATGTTGCTAGTCAAACACCCCAACTCCAGAAAACATTGGAACAACCCAACTCAGTACAAATTTTTGGAGCACCTCTCTTGCTACTCCAGAACTAGCCAAAATAAACCTCCAGCGGCGGGCAAGAAGGCCGGGACAGATCGGCGGGTGCCAGCTGGAGCAGTTAGATCCCCGCCCCCGCGCCCTTGTTCCTTTGTCGATAGGGGACCCTACGGGTTCCTACGGATAAGGAATACAGGACGGTGGGCCCTGCCAAAGGTCCCACCGCCCGGCAAGACCAATACACGGGGCATCACGACCTGTAGATTTCCATGTTTTAGACGGATTGTATTAGGAAAAAGTACGAAACTCTTGGTTTAGGACTTTTTCCTAGAATCCGACTAGAACTCAAAAAACCTGAGGCAGACCTTGGACTATAAAGGGCTGCTGAGGGTACCCCTTGTAAACAACGAAGACACAACCATACTCAATACTCATAAATACAACGCAACAGGCTAACGCCGACTAGACATAAAGGCTATTACTTGACCACGAGTCAAGGGCCCGAACCAGTATAAAATCGTTCATCCCGTTTGTCTTGTTGCCACAACCGCCGAGTTCCGCTATTCGTCGAAGCCTGAACAACTGTATCGGGTACCCCCGTGGCAGGCTATCGGTGGTAAAACATCGACAGCTGGCGCGCCAGGTAGGGGCTTTCGACGAATTTTTTCTCGAGAGCTCGGCGGACCACACCTTCAAGATGAGTTTTTCAACGGGAACAACCTTCGTTTTGGGGTCCTGGATCTGCGAAGCTGATGGTGAAGGCAAGCTCCAGAGCCGTTTGATCGAAGAACCAGAGCTCGATGATGTCAAGATCAACCCAATGGAAGAATCACAACTCGCCGAAAGGTTGGTGGCACTCTTGACTTCTAATCCGACTCAGGAAGCAGAAGATGAAGGCTACGAGATCGACTTGTAGAAGGAGATGAGAGTTGTTTCCAACTCAAAGACCCTGATCAATATCCCAAATACACTCCCATACGGACTATGAAATTCAACATCCATAGTGCAGGAATTCACAAAGAAACCGTGCAAGTGTCCGTTCCACGGATGGGGAACCAAAAACAACCCTGCAGAGCTCATTACTCCAGTCCACAACTATCAAGACCAAAGAGGAAAGGCTGAGCAGATTCTAAAAAATTTCGCGTTAAAAGGAGCGCAAGAAGGATTAATCAGGACAGTAACCCCACGGGACGATATTGTCCACTGGTCGGGTTCTTTTAATACAGAAAGAACACACCTCAACAGCTATCATGAAGAACTGTCATACCAAGAAGGGAAAGAACTCGACTATTTATCCACAGAAATCATCAGCTCAGAAGAAGAAGAACCCGCGCCCAGGAGAAGAGAACAAAGAAGAAGAACCATATGCATGGCTGAAGTGACCGAAATCCTAGTACCACCTGAAATACCATATATACACTCTGAAAGCTCTTGTTTGGTTTTGATAATTGATGGAGTACCTAGTTGCTAATGGCTTTGCTAAGTGAATGTAGAAGATTAGCAACATAGGTGATGATGGAGCTTGGAGATCATGGTGATGGACATGGTGGACTTGGTGCATGGTCGAGCTCCGAGGAGAAAAGAGAAGGCCCATGGAGATCAAGGCAAAGGTATAACTTGATAGGGTTTTCCGTTTTTGTGATCGAGACAACATAGAGGGTGTGATCACATTTAGGATACATAGCCGACTATCACGAGGGGAAATCATGGTTATGTCGCATGTCAAGTGCCTTTAGATTCTAACTTGAGAGCATATGCATTCTGAATCTAGAGCACTAACCCTTGCCATGGAAAAAGGTGTTTCAAAATGCTAACACACGTACACTTGAGATGTATACACTTGGTGTTAGCACATAAGGCAAGTGGTGAAACTTGGATCGAAGAGAAAGCGAAGACGTGGCGCCGAAACAGAGCTTCAGACGCTACGTCGGACGCTGGTGGCTGCAGGGTACCGCTACTCGCTTCGGATGTCACTGTAATTCAGCTTCGGATGAAAGGACACTGTGGACAATTGGGCGTGTTGTACAGGTGCACGGGATCGCTCTCGCCCGACAGGCTCGACTCGTCAACCACGAGCGAGTAGCCGTCGATGTACAGGTCGTCCACCGACACCTGGTCGATGATGGACAGGTGGACGGGACGATGTCGCCGACGACGATGTCGTAGATGGACACCTTCTGCCGTCGGCGAGGGAGACGTTCACCTTGCGCGCAATGCCGTCAACGCCCCTGTGGTGCCTGAGGCTCTTGCTGTCGTGGTGGCGTCGGCGTACGCGAACCTGCGGTACCTTGCTGCGATAGGGGAGCTGACCCCGCACAGCGACGTGTACGCGCTGGTCCTCCTCAGGCTGGTGACCGGGAGGCCAACGTTCCTGGCGAGGAATGCGGCGCCAGAGGCCGCGGGCGGCAGGGCATTGTGGTAGGAGGTGGCGGCGGGAGGGTGGCCGACGAAGCGCGCCAGGGAGGTGGCCCTGCTCGGGCTGAGGTGTTGCGACGTGGGCGTGGAGGTCCCCGCTGCGCTGCTGCTAGAGAAGGCCCCGGCGTGCTGGAGGCCGTGTCGCCGCGATGAGCGCTGCCGGAGACGAGAACCCCACCGTCAGTGGCTATGCACGCCACCATGTCATACCGCCGACATGCTGAACGTCATGTCAGCAAAACCACTCTCACAAACCGCCCTAGGGGGTTAGTTGACTGGTTTAGCAAACTTTAGAGTGTTCGTTACTCGGTTTTGTAGTTGGGGGCCTAGGTTAGACACACCCCAATAGTTCAGGGGTAAGTAGACTTTTTCCAAAAGTTAATGGACCTAAAATACATTTTAAAAGTGAATGGACCTAGATGTGCACCATCAAAAGTTAATGGGACTACGATGTACTTCTTCCGTTTCAAATTATAGTTCGTTTGACATTTTTACCCCAAATTTAACCACTCGTCTTATTCAAAAAATTGTGTAAATATAATTAAATTTAAGTCATTCTTGTAAACCATTTATTAAATAAGCAAGCCACAACAAAAGAAGTGATATTTTGTACAAAAATTTAAATAAGACGAGTGATCAAATTTAGGGTTAAAAAAGTCAAACGAACTATAATTTAGAATCGAAAAAGTATACAACTCTTTCTATTTTTTATCGTTGCGGTTTGTGTGCCGATTAAATTTTCTTAACTTTGATTATATTTATAAAAAAAATACTAACAATATTTATATCTCTAAATAATTTATTATAAAATAGATTTACCGATATATCTAATAATCTGTATCTATACCTATATGTATAATAATAAAAAGGCAAAATGTTAACCTTTTTTTGTCCGTCACATGCCTACAGTATCGAATCCGACGTAAATAGGGTAGAGAGATCTAATTGTAATCCTTCAAAAAAAAAAATCTTAAGCATGCTAGAATTTTGCCCGCACGTTGCCTTTACTTGGGCCAAACAAATTTTTAGGCCCAGCATTCCATTGGCCCATACAACACGTACCAAAAACAACTCAACAAAAGCCTGAACCAGATGTAGCAGTTGCGGATGTTGGAGATTGGCCTGATTGATTGGAGGTAGACCGTAGACCTGATCACATTTTTGTCCTCTATTTTTTTTATTTCTTTTAATTAACAAATAATTCTTGATTAAAATACATCTATAAAAAATATTTTTTCGTACGACCATACCCAATGAGAAATCCATGTCCTTGTCACTGCCCGATTTCTTTTCTACTTTTTGGACACTCAAAACATTTTAAGTTTAACCATTCATATATACGATGTCAACTAAGTATTATATTTTTATAGTATACATATTTGATATCATAATTTTTTATACTCCATCTGTCTCTAAATAAATAGATTTTTAGAGTTGTCCTAAATTGATGATGTGTGCTTGCTTGCAGTGTGCAGCAACGACGCTTGGCCATTGCAGCCAGAAGCAGCGTGCGGTGATAAGGCTACTGCTCCTGTGGTGATTTTTGTAAAAAGGAAACGGGTGGAGAAGCTTTCCAGCCAGATTAGATTTATGAGAGATAAAATATAATAAGTGAGGTGAAAAAAAGAAAAGGAGAAAAAAAGGATAAAAGTGTATTATATTTCATAGCAGTAAGTAAATTAGAATGATCTCAGAGATGAAAAGTTTACATAAAACCTTACTAAATTGACGTAATTTTGTCTACCATCAAAAAACAACAATAAGAGATAGATTTTTCATATCGGTTGCAACGCACGGACAAAATATGAGTATAATAAAGAAGAATAAAGTATACGTCCTGGTGTAGTCCTGGTGTAACGTACGAGTATGTTTTACTAGTAATAATAATATTGTATAAATATTAATATATTTTTATATGAATTTAATAAAAGTTTACGTTTGATTTTTCAAAGCAGAGTTAAAAAGAAGCGAGGGATTATGTCCCTAGGAGGAAGAGGCAGTTTTATAATTTCATTTTCCTCTGTTACCTCCGTCTCCATCTCCGTCGGCAGGCGCAGGCTGGGCCAGGGTTCACCTTACCGTTTCGAAACCGGTAACCGTCCACGGGCGGTTTGGCGGTTACCGACGGTAACCACCCAAACCGACCCCAAACCGAACGGTTTACATTTTAAATTCAAACGGCGTAGTTCAAACAGTTTGGGACCGGTAACCGGTCGGTTAGGGCCGGTTACCGTCCGGTTTGGGCGGTTACCGACCGGTTTGGGCGGTTCCGCCCCAAACCAAATTTCAAATTTGAAAAAAAAATCAAAAATGCTAAAAAAATTTCTTAAAATAGTTCATGATTTATAGAGTCGAATGATGCAAATTTTTTTCAAATTGGAGTTCGTTTGCTATTTATTTTGACTCGTACAAGTTTGAAAAAAAATAAAAAAGATCCTTTTTCTTTTTTTTTTAAACTTGTACGTCAAAATAAATAGCAAACGAACTCCAATTTAAAAATTTTGTACACCATTCGACTCTATAAATCATGAACTATTTTTAGGAATTTTTTTTAGCATTTTCGATTCTTTTTTCAAATTTGAAATTTGAATTCAAACGGTACCGAAACCGAACCGGTCCCGGGCGGTTTGCCAGTAACGGTTCGGTTTGGGGAACCCTGGCCTGGGCACGGCGGCACGCACGAGCAAGAGTCGCACCCAGGTTTGCCAACTTCCCCTTCCTCTCCCTTTCATCTTCTTGGATTCCCTCTATTTTTATCCCCAAATCTCCACGCGTTCGTGCTTTTGTACGCCTTCCCAGTTCTCGTTCGAATCTGTGGATCCATGTCTCCCTGATTCCTCTCTCGCCTCCTCTTGCCGCAGCTTGTCTGAGCACAATCTGTTCGACGGAAAGCCCAAGTGACCCCGACGCCACGGCCGACATGTCAGGCGACCCGCGCGTTCCTGGCGATGTGTGCAGGATCAACGCCCTGCCCGACGACATGCTCCTCCTCATCTTGTCCTACCTGAATGCCCGCCAGGTTGTGCAGACGTGCGTGCTGTCACGGCAGTGGCGCAACCTCTGGCGTTCCGTGCCCGCATCAACGCCACGCCCGACGAGTTTGAGGGGATGTCTGATGAGTACGGGGAGTACACCGTGCTGTTCAAGAAGTTTCTCAACCGTTTCTTGATGCTCCGTAACCCATTTGCCTTGGATGAGTTGAAGCTCTGGTATGACATGCCTTGGCACTGTGATGACTATTCAGAAGATGCTAACCTATGGATCTGTCATGCTCTACATTGCAATGCTCGATCTATCATGGTTTGGGTACGGCAGAATTTCTTGCGGCTGGATCCCGCGGTGTTTCTTCCTGGACGCTTCTTGAGAAGGCTAGATCTTAGGCTTGTTATCTTGCCCCCTGGTTTCTTTTGCCAACTCGGAACATGCTGTAAAGCATTGAAATCTCTTGGCTTAGATAGCTGTGTCATTTCTGATGTTGAGATCACCTCCAAGACGCTGAAGGTTTTGGCCATTGGTATTCATTGTTACTACAGATTTGGAGAACAGTTCTCTATTTCGATTCCCAGCCTCGTCTTCCTCGTATACTATACTTTTCAAAAAATACCTCTGCTGAAGAACATGAAATCACTAAAGAGAGCTTATGCTGGACTCAATACCTATCATACAAAGGTTGATGATATCCGTCAGTTCCTCAAGAGCCTCTCTGGTGTTACTGATTTAGAATTCAGTTACGGTGGAGATATGGTATGCATCTTGATTCAATACTCTGCATCCATGCATACATGTGGAGTCAAAATCAGAGACCTAAGCATGGTGTATAGTCTTTATCTCTTTGAAAAATCAAGTGTTTCACAGTTTATTTTGATGCCAGGACCTAGAGGAGGATTAATGCTCTCAACTGATAATATAACACAATTTAGTTCTCATACTCAGTTCATTTGTAGGTTCACAAAAGTTTGTGGAATATGGCCTTTGATACAAGGAACTTCAATATACATGTCGCAAGAGCTGAAATACATCTTGTCTATAGGGGGCTAGGAGGGTGTTAAACTCTTGTCTACATATTACAAACAGTATATTTTCACCAGTGTAGTTGACTGGCTTGCACTAAAGTTATTTATCAAAATTCATGGTTACCAAATAAATGTGCTCTAGATGGTTCAACCTCACCTAGGAAAATAGGCAGAGTAAAAAACGATTTGTTTTTAGCTATAGAGGTGTTTAGTGTGACAGTCAGATATTGTATTCTGAAGATATGTTATCACCAAAGAATCAAAACTATTTGGCACGTAACTTTAGCTTCTTTCAACTCTCTTGACAGATTTGCTGAACTCATGGATGTTTTCTAAAATATGGAATTGTTTATCATGTCTTAATCCTATGAACCTTTTGCAGCTGAATATGGGAAATATACAATGGTGCCAAAATTCAACAATCTTACAACCCTGACACTTAGACAATGGTGTCTGCATCCAGACTTCTATCCATTGATAGTCTTCCTTCAGAACTCACCTAGTCTGGAGAATCTAACTCTGGAACTCAGAGGGGTACATAGCTCACTCCACATGTTAATTTATTCTTGCACAAAAGTTGATGCATGTGCCATCAAAGTGAAACTTGTGTCTTCTCATATTTCAGGTTGGCCATACACATCAGAGATTAATTGGGGAGCTACAAGAAAGGTCCTTCAGCTGTGAGAACCTTGATAGCGTTAATATTGTTTGCTGGGGGGTTCAAGAACATGATCCTGTGCTCGACAACCTGGTGGAGCTTCTGACTGAGAATGGCATAGAACCTGATGAGATTGACTTCCGTTAATATTGTTTGCTGGGAGGGGGTTCAAGAACATGATCCTGTGCTCGACAACCTGGTGGAGCTTCTGACTGAGAATGGCATAGAACCTGTTGAGATTGACATCTGTTAATATTGTTTGGTGGGGAGTTCAAGAACATCATCCTGTGCTCGATTACCTGGTGGAGCTTCTGACTGAGAATGACATAGAACCTGATGAGATTGACATCCGTATCTCACTATAGATCTCACTTGCATCAATCACTGGAACAAATCACAGTTCATTCTCTCATTTGTGGACGCAGGGCCGTAGGCACGTTTGGTTAACCTGGATCTTAGTTTCAGTTTGGATGGATTCATGTCGTGGAACACTGGATAACATGAATGCGTATGAATGGAAAACTGGATAACATGAATGCGTATGAATTTTAATACTTTTTTTACCGACTCACATCTGCTAGAGCAGCTTTAGTCTATTACTTTTAAGTATTGGTTCAGGCCAATGGGTTTGATAACAATACCCAGTTATAGGCTTGAAGACATTTGGATTTGGAATTTTGTTCTTTTGACTTCAGCTCGTGTGGCAAATTTCTGTCCATTTATGATACACCATTGCTAATCCCCGATGTGAATAGTTTATATGTTTTTTTGTTACAGTGCTACAAATTATAGAGCTTATAATTCAAACTGAATTGTAGACTTTTCTTGAAATGTAATACTCCTACGTAAATAAAATAAATTAGGGGCCGGGCGTTGCTGGACGCACGCACCACGCGACGGCCCACATCCAGCAAGGATTCAGATTCGATGACGACCAGGGCTACCATCGCTTTGCAGGCCCAATTGCCCAAAGGCGAAAGTGTGACCACTAGACCACTCACGTGAGGTTAAAAAAAAGAACTTGACCACTCACGTGAAAAAAAAGAAAAAAAACTCTCCCACAAAATCCAAATCAGCTCACCCACTCAGCTTGAGCATCCCGCACCCGCTCGCCGGCAGCCGGCGGCGGCGAGTATCTCTTCTCTCCTGCCGTTACCACCAGCAAATTCCCCCCGTTGCGGCTACTCTTCCCTCTTCCTGCTTGGTCGCGACTTCGCTGTGCTTGTCTCTTCTCCCTCCGAGTCAGGCACGCGCAGGAACTGGGAGGAGGTCCAGATGCTACTATGCTGCTGTCCTTTTCCCCACCAAATCCAGACCAGCTGCTTGCCGCGGAGCTTGCTCAGCTCCGGCGAGCAAGGGAGGAGCAAAAAGAGCAAGTTCCACCGCGTCAGGGCGCAGGTTTCCAAGTCCAAGAACCAGTCGTTGCGCTCTCAATCCCACGGGGCCGATGGCCACGGGGACCCTGCGGATAAAATCCCGAGAAAGGATTTGCCTTGTTCCGCGGCGCCGTCGCTGCCGGACGCTGAGGCGGTCGCGTTCTGGCTGCGTTTCTGCCGGAGCGCGCTCGACGTCCGGAGAGCGCACGCGGTCGCCCTGCGGTCGCTCGGCAGCCTGGGGTTGTTCGTGTCCAACAATCTGATCAGCGCTTATGTGCGGTTCGACGAGGCTGCCAATGCGAGGAAGGTGTTCGACGAAATGCGCGACAGGAGCGTCGTGTCATGGACGGCAATGATGAACGGGTATCAGAAGCTTGGCTGCCACGGTGAGGTTGTGAGGCTTTTGATGGATATGCTGGCCGCTGGTGTCCAAGTTAATAGCTTGACTTTTGTTTGCCTGTTGAAATCTTGTGGGGAGCGATGTGATGCCAGGTTGGGGCAACAGGTCCACTGTTGCGTTCTGAAGGGTGGCTGGAGCAATATGATAGTGGACAGCGCCGTCGCACACTTCTATGCTCAATGCGGTGACGTTGCCGCTGCTTCAACTGTGTTTGATAGGATGGCTTCCCACGATGTTGTCTCATGGACGATGATGATCACGGCTTATGTGCAGCACGGGCATGGTGACAAAGCTCTTCATATGTTTCCAACAATGGTGTCTGAGGGATTCCGCCCCAACGAGTTCACTGTTTGCAGCGCCCTCAAGGCTTGCGCAGAGGAGAAGGCTCTAAGATTTGGGAAGCAGTTGCATGGTGCTATTGTGAAGAAGTTATACAAATATGATATTCATGTCGGGAGCGCACTTGTCACTATGTATGCCAGGTGTGGTGAGGTATTTGATGCTCAGGCAGTGTTTGATAAGATGCCAAGAAGAAACACTATTACATGGACTTCAATGATCTCTGGATATGCTCAAAGTGGCTGTGGTGACGAAGCTATCTTGTTGTTCCGAAAGATGAAGATGCGCAGAGTATTTGTCAACCACCTCACTGTTGTTGGTCTCCTTAGTGCTTGTGGTTCTATGCAGTCAATTTATCTTGGAAAAGAACTTCATGCACAGATAATAAAGAACTGTATGGAAGAGAATCTTCAGATTGGGAGTACACTTGTTTGGTTTTACTCCAGATGTGGGGAGCATACTTATGCTGCAAGAATTCTACAAGCGATGCCTGACCGTGATGCTGTTGCATGGACCGCTATGATTTCGGGCTATAACAATGTTGGCCATAATGTTGAAGCACTAAAGTCATTAGATGATATGTTATGGGACGGTGTGGCACCAAATACTTACACTTATTCCTCAGCTTTGAGAGCTTGTGCTAGATTGGAAGCTCTGCGAGATGGAAGGAGGATCCATGGTGTTGTTAACAAGACCCAAGCTTTCTCAAATGTCTTTGTGGGATGCTCACTAATTGATATGTACATGCGGTGTGGAAAAGTTGATGAAGCTCGTAGAGTCTTCGATGCCATGCGAGAGCACAACTTAGTAACATGGAAAGTAATGATTACAGGATTTACTCAGAATGGCCTCTGTGGAGAGGCTTTAAAATACATGTACCTAATGCAGCAAGAAGGGTATGATGTTGATGACTTTGTGCTTTCGACAGTTTTGTCTTCATGTGGAGATCATCAGTTGAAATCAGGCTGCATCCCTTTCATAGTTCAATAACGGGTCCACTTTCAGTCAAGTTTTAGACTAGTTAGTGAATATCAGCAAAATGCTAGCTGGTACAACTGTACAAAGTCAGTGGTTGGTCTCAGGATGCTGGAACAATTTTCTTTGTCTGTGCAATTGAAAACGCTATCAGAAGCCAGTCATTTCAAGGTGTGGGTACATATTTGTACTTCAAAGCAATCTCTACTAACCATTTCCCTTTGCTTTCCTTACGAACCTGTGTATATACCATAGTTCAAGCATTTTTAGCTTGTTGCAACCATTATAGTTCTTGCAGTTTAATATATCCTGGGTCAAATGGGAATTTGTTTACTTCTGTAAAAAAAAAGGTTTTCACTGCGACAATTTACTGGATGGATGCATAATGTGTGTATTAATACAATTTAACAGAAGGGAAACAAAGCGAGGGACGAAATTCTGCAGAAGCTGCCTTCTTGTATTAGCACATGATGCTTTGCCGCTGTCTCATAATTATTTATTGCATTTGCACCTGAAGTATGGAGACGAATAGACAGAAAGACAGAGAGGCTGTACAGGAGATGGAAAAAGAAAAGAAAATGAAGACCCGACGGAAGCGCAGAGTCACCATTTGAAAGGACGGAAGGGGAGGCTGTTTCCGACAAAACCCCTAACTAGTATCAGAAAAATCAATTGTTCCTCCAGTCTCACTTTTTTGGCAAAATTTGCTCAGAGACACTCTTGGAACATGGCTTTTGCTGTAGACCACCAAAATTATTTGGCTTTGCTGAAAGACACTATAAATTGATGTAAATTGGCTGAGAGACACTATTTCTATTATTATATTCAATTTTAATCAAAGCCATGGAAATTGACAACTTTGCCCTGGCCCCTTTGGTTCCTCACAAGAGAAGCCTCTCTTCTTTCTCAGCACGGCTGCACGCGACGCGAGGTCTGTTCGTGGCGGCGGCGGCGGCCGATTTCCTCCCGGCGGCGTCCCTTCCCGGCTGCGGCGGAGGCCCTTCCTGGCTGCGGTGGTGGCCGATCTCCTCCCGGCGATGTACCTTCCCAGCTGCGGCGGCGACCGATCTCCTCCCGGCGACGTCCCTTCCCGTCTGCGGCGGCGGCCCCTCCTGGTGGCGCGGCGCTTCCTCCTAGTGGAGGCGGAGGCAAAGGCCAGTGCTGGCTGCAGAGGTCTTCCCCATGGCACCTCCAAGCGGGGGCTACCCGTTCCTACAGCCTCTGCTTACTGTGCCTTTTGTTTTATTTTGGTGAAATATGGCGCGGACAGTGAATTATGTACTTAAACCTACTCTTCTATTTATGAATTGAAGGGCAGGGGCAGACTTGTCAAATATTATGTGTTATATGACTTGTTTGGCTGTGAATTGTAGTGTCTTGTAGCAAATTACATCACATTTGTAATGGCTTCCGGCAAAGCCACATTTTTTAGTGTCCAGTGGCAAAAGCCAGCTTTTAAGAGTGTCCTGGAGCCAATTTTGCCCACTTTCCCCCACCCCACCCCACACACACAAATGCATTTAGTTGGTACTTATATATATATATATATATATATATATATATATATATAGGGCGAGGCTAAAATGCAACAAGGTGCATTTGTTGTACAGACCCTCCGGCCCCAGCCTTTCGCGCTCGCTCCGCGTCCCGCTCCCGCGCATGCAGGGAATCTTTTTTTTTTGTTTCGGATCGAAAAATATAATATCTCCTAAACCATAACTCTTATTTCAGATTCGTTTGCACCAGGTTGTTAAAAAAAATGCTTAACAAAACGAGATCCAACAAGACTATATTTGATGTTTTTTTTAAGTATGCAATTGCAACTTCAATGTACTATGAGTTGTCATTATGATTACGACATCATGATTACGATACAATTGTAACTTGACGGAAGTAATTGCAACAGATCTGATCCAGTGCAACTAGACCTGATGTAGTTGCAACCTGACGTGATACAATTACAACTACAGTCGAGCCAGTTACAACTGGGCAACAGTTGCAAAACTAACACGATCCAACTACAACTAGAGTCAGGTGGGTGCATTCCATATAGACGCAAAACCAATTGCAACTAGGTAAAAAACTAGTTGCAATAATCAAGGTAGGTGCATTCCATATAGAGAATGCACCCATATATATATATATATATTATATATATATATATATATATATATATATATATATATATATATATATATATATATATACACACACACACACACACGCACGTGCCAGTCCGTTGCTACGGGTGCAAAAAGAAATAATATAAAATTACATAGTTTATCATACAAAGCTAATATAAAATAGTATCACATCACAATATAATCCACAACTTTAAAGAATCCAGTTTTGATAGGATTTCCCCTGAGAAATTCAATCCTATTTGACATTAGAGTTGCTAATTGCCAATCATATCAGACATGGTGGCCAAGATATTTGTTTCATCCTAAAGTTAAATGTCTGAGAGTTCTTCCATGTAGTCAAATAGTATCACGTCATAATATAATATACGTAACTTGAAAGAATCCAATTTTGATAGGATTTTCCCTGATCAAATTGTGACATATATAATAAATTCAATCCTACTACACATTAGAGTTGCTAATTGCGAGCCATATCAGACATGCTGGCAACACATTTGTGTCATCCCAAAGTTAAATGTCTCCGAAGAGTGATCTGCATAGAGATTAAAAAATTAATAATAAGATAACTGAATATTATCAAGGAATTGCCAGTCCACATAAACAATTGAATGGTGGAAAAACCTTAACTGCATATATTGATTAAAATAATGTTTTTTGTGATCCATAGAACAAAGAAAATAATGTGTTGTGAATAACAAATCAAGCACACTGCACACTATCTTTGTTGTAATGGGAAAAGGAAGCCAAAATCAAGCATACCGCACACTATCTTTTTGTTATTTGGATTGAAGCTTCCAGTTGAGACAGTAAATTTAGAACCATACCCAATCAGCCATGAGCTTCCATTAGTGCATTATCGAACATATAAATTGCTCACGAAGATTAGAGATTAAAAAGAGGGACCATGAAGCTTGTGCAGACCTTTCAGGACGTGTGAATCAGTCTAACACTTCAGTTGCAAAGTAAGCACGACAACAGAGCAACTGAATGATAACAGCAGGGACATGTATCCAAGCATGCCAACATTTAAAAGAATGCCTTCCTTTTAAATCCTTGTCATATCAGACATTGAAACCTCTAATGAGCACTAAACAATTGAAGCAAAGATCCCTAAAGTTTCTTCCTGCTTCTAGAATTGGACAGATCGATACAACACCTCACTTCTACCCACTTACCCCGACAGTGGTGAACATCAAAAATAATTAGTGGCATCTGGAATGCAAGACTTTTCTCGAGCACGGGCTTTGCGAGTACCTCATACACAAGTTGGGAACACATGTTTATTTCATAGATTCATGAATTGAAGCTATTTTTTCTCACCTTTTATCTTAGTGCTTGATGTTTTATCCCACTTTATGTCCTTGATAAGTTTTATCTTCAATTCTGTAAAAAGAAGCACGGTCAAATAGATAGTAGAACATTCAAAAATACTCTCCAGATTACAAACAAATGAGTACGCCAATCCACCGACCCCACAGTTAGAATTTGCAGAGTGACCAGGTATAAGCATTAGCGTGGTACAGTTAGACCTTGGGATGCAAACGACTGTACAGGAATTCCTTTTTGTCAGTGAAATACAGAGCAACAAGGGCAATGCAATATACTGTCTGCCAATGAATAGAAATGAACCAACAACTGATAGAGTAGATCATCTCGTGAAGCACTTATGGTGAGCTATGTGCACTGATGTAGGTAACCTTATACTGTAGCATTCTAAAATTGGGACATAGATGGTCTCGCATCAAGATCATGGGAAGAGCATAAACACTGCTGAGTGCTGACCACAAAGTTTTAACTGTTAACTAATGAATAAATCTTTAAATGTTAGCAGCCCACAGTGTTTTTTGGCCTTTCCTTTTAAAAGATAGCCCCTGTACATTTAATTGTGGACTACTATATAAATTACCAATAATATTGAAGACTGAGAACCAATCATGTTCACAGTTGATAAAAGCTGAATTTTCAATCCAGAGGTTGTACCAATTCACAGCCTAGATGATTCCCTAGTTCATAGTTTCTGGTAGTCTTGCAAGCTTAGCTAAAAATTACAATTAAAAACTAAACTCTTCCAAAGATAATACACTGTAGCTAATAACAGTAAATCCAGTACCTCAATCTAACCAAAGTGATGTTTTTTTCAAATATAGCTCAAACATAAAAATCGTTCAGGTGACATATGATTCTCAATATGTTATAAGGACAGTAGATGATTAATTTTGGAAAACAGAAGAGACATGCTGCAAGCATCATCAAAGCATGCGATGAGCACACATGCTTCTATTGAAATACGCTAGATTGATTTAACAGAAACAATTCAACCATTACTCTGGTAACGTATGAGCACTTCAATCAATTCTACTAATGTTGCAACATGATTAGTGAGACGCAAAAATACAGACCAGCAGCCAGTCAGCTTTCCTTATTTGGAAGGTAGCTTAGTAAGAGTTCATCAGATATCCCGATATGGTTTTCAAACTGGCTGTCCATCAGCTTCTTGCATGACTCTGTCATATTATAGTTAAAAAAAATAGCAAGAGATGAATTTTTACACTACCTAAACCATGAAGTAGAGTAGGAAATATACCCAGTTAGATTGTCTTAGACAATTACACTTATACATGGAACCTGCAGTAGCAGAATCTTGAATTGGAACAAGCATATGAAGCTAGGCAAAAAGACACGGGAATTTCAAAATGAAGGGAAGGAATGGCATATTAATCATGTCTAGAATAAACCCAATCAAATATACTTTGCAAACAATAAAAATAAATAAAGAGAAAGGAGAACAAATATGTAAGCTGACACCAAATATTTCAGCTAGCAGCACTGGTCTAATGAGATGCATTAAAGATTTGGAACCCTGAGGAAAATATATGGACAAGAGCCTCAGCCTTGTACCACCAATTTTTTCTACAAAAATCTAGAACACATCAAGATGAAAAGCCATTATCTTTTATCTTTTTTATTAAAGAGAACACGTTTCATTAATGCCTAGATAGAACGAACCAAACAAATATTTAAGGATAACTTATTAATGCAATTCAGAAAAGGTTGAAGATCATCACCCTTCATCAGCATTCCATTCCATTCACTTATCCATAGAAAAACTAATGGTACATCGGTATCACCACTTCATCAGAAATTTGGATTAGTACATCTTGAATCAAAATAGTATCAGAAAAAAAGAGTTTGGGAAACCAAGGTAAAATAAAAACATGAAGACATAAGCTGTCCAGTTGAAAAAAAAAATACAAGGAACTGAATATATGGTTGTTCAGTAAACTCAGATTAGGATCGTTGGACCTAAATTAGGAACCTAAATTAGCTTTAATGACTATTTCAACTGTCAATAACTCAATCTTGCACTCAATTTCCACAAGCGCTTGGATTTAAGCAGGGGCATTGCCGCATTGCACGCACATGGAAAAGGTAAAAAGAATACCTAGTGAAGGCAGCGATGAGGCGACAGACGGCGCGAGTTGGGTCGGTGGCCTGACCTTGCTGGTTCCTGTAGGGCTGCAGGCCTGCAGCCGCTCCTCCCCAACCGACTCAAGGGAGTTGTGGTGTCCTGGGAGTGGCAAGACCCGACGAGGTGAGGGCGGGTCGGGGTGGCGGCGGCCGTGACGGTTGTGCTACCGCTGCTCGCATGGCGCCGGAGCGAGCGAACTATGCTGGGCGAGCTCGACAGCGGGCCTTCCCAGACTCGTCGGCGCCAGGCACGGGCTGCCGGACTGCAGCGGTGGGACGAGCTGCGGTGGCCGATCTGGGTCATGGGAGATCGACGTTCCTGCGCTGCTGGGAGAGGGGGAGGCGGCTGTGGCGTGGGCGAGCAAGGGGAGAGGGTCGCGATGGTGCGGGTGCGTGAGATTGGATTTTGAGATCGGAGGGAGCCTGATTGGAGGAGGGGATTACGTGCAGACGTGGGGGGTGGGGGGGGGGGGGGGGGGGGGGGGAGGAGACGGCCGTCCTTGCGAGCGAGCGCACGTTGGATGCGCCGTGCGGGCGATGGAGCGAGCGATTCTTCGCATGCGGACGCTCGGCGGTGGCGACATCGAGGGGGGCGGCGGCGGCTCACGAGGTTTGAGGGAGACGCCCGCAGGACTGCAGGACTCGGGGACGGGGAACACACGGATTGGGGAGTCGAAATGCCTGTGCGGGAGCCGGGGAGAAGGGAGTCGCGCGGAACTGTAGCAGAGCGGGGCGAAGGCGGTGTGGACGATTCCTCTTCCGTCTTTTTAGTAAACTTGGTCCTTGCTAAAAAAAAGTCATGTTGAAAAATTAAAACGAGAAATAGAGGGTCGGACATATGTGTTGCATCATTACTGATAGATATTGTCATGTTTATCTGTAGAAAAAAAATGATAGCATTGTGCGCAAAGAACTCAGTAAATATGCCCTAGTTCTCTCGGTGCACCTTCTATCACTCTTCAGTGGGCGTTAAACTGTAGCTCCAATTGTCTCTGTTGGACCCACTTCAACTGAGACAGTCTCACCCATGAACATTTGATCTGTTTGGCTGATTGTTTCTGTGGATAATAAGACCTCTGATGCTATTTTTAAATGTTTTGTTTTTGAGATAAAAAATATTGTATCATGATTGATAAATTGGATTGATAAACTAAACGAATAAGATGATTGTGTTTACCTGGACACCTTGGTGCTTTTGGAGGTACAAATCAACAAGGATTAGCTATAAAACGGCACATGGAAGATCAGAAAAAGTAATTGCGGGGAAAATGCCTATTAACAGACGACACGGAGTGAAAAATGCTTCAACTACATGGTACTACTAGTAGTAGGGACTTGTGAGCTATCCGGCAATCTCAACTGAGGTGGGTGTTTGAATGAATCCGGAAAACAACACATTATTGCGCAATCATGCAAGCAGATTCGTGGTTTAGAGGTGATGATGATGATGACTTAGTGAATTTACTGTGTTGTGGTGGAGACGAACTCCAGAATCCATTGGGCTTCCGAAACATATATATACTCATCCAGTCATCCGGATGAAAAATTTGATGAAATAGAGGAGAAAACATCTCCCGGCACCACCAGTTTTTGCACTTGACACCGATTGTGTCATGTACGGGCGCGTGTACACTAGACGCCGCAGAGCCCGCGATGTACGCAGGGCTGCTGAACGCGCAGCACAGGCGGCCAGGGAGGCAGGCGGCGTCCAGGCCACAGGAGGTGGCTAAGTCTAGGACTCTAGGTCCAGTCATTAGATAAGATTAGTTCGGTTTTAGAGTCCTATAATCTAGGGAGCAATTGGCTCCGGGTCGGTTGGCCTCTGGCCTATATATGTGTAAACGAGACGTTAAGCAATTAAGCAATAATTACCAATCTAATCTCTCTCTCCCTTCTTCAACAACAACAAGCCGACGACCGAGGGGCATAACCTCGCCAGCGAAGACGGAACGCGACTACGAACTACGTACTCGCGGTCCAGCTACCTTGGGCGTCGCTGCCCTTGACAACCTGGTATCAGCATCTCGGCGTTCCTCGTCGTCCCGATCACCACCGTCAGCCGACACCTCCCCACCACCAGCCGCCACCACCACAGACTCCCCTGCGTCATCCACCGCGTCGTGCGCCGCAACAATGGGCGATAACGGCGACCTGCGGACCACCATGGAGACCCTTGCCGCCACCGTCAAGCTCCTACAAGCCACGCGGAAACCAACGCCAAGGTGATGGAGGAAAACACCAAGGCAATCCAAGCGCTGTCGGAGCGCTCCTCGTCGTCCTCCTTCAGCAAGCAGATCACAGGCGAACACCACCAAGACCGGCCGCCGAAATTCCAGAAGATTGATTTCCCTCGCTACGACGGGAAGTCCGACCCCTGATCTTCCTCAATCGCTGCGAATCATACTTCCACCAGCAGCGCATCATGGATGAGGAGAAGGTGTGGATGGCCTCCTACAATTTGGAGGACGACGCGCAGCTGTGGTACGTCCAAGTACAAACGGACGAGGGCACACCACCGTGGCGCTGATTCACGGAGCTCCTCAACCTGCGGTATGGGTCACCCCTCCGCTCGGCGCCCCTCTTCGAGCTCGCCGACTGCCGCCGCACCGGGACGGTCGAGGAGTACCAGGACCGGTTCCAGGCGCTCCTGCTGCGTGTCGGGCCCCTTGAGGAAGCACAACGCGTCCAACTGTTCATAGGCGGCCTGCTCCCTCCGCTCAGTCTGGCCGTGCAGGTGCAGAACCCGCAGTCGCTCGCGGCCGCCAT
Source organism: Microstegium vimineum (assembly GCA_022036555.1). NCBI lineage: Eukaryota > Viridiplantae > Streptophyta > Magnoliopsida > Poales > Poaceae > Microstegium > Microstegium vimineum. The sequence continues at coordinate 14,919,066 of CM039124.1, read as the reverse complement.
GAGCCTCGCTAGGCAGATGGAGCTGATGCAGCAGTACACCATCCAGGCCGCGGCTCCTGCTCGCCCAGGCGCACGGGCACTCCTGCCGGCCCCCCGCTCCACGGCTGGCCCTTCCGGCCCCTCCGGTCGCCAAGGCCTCCGGTCAGCCCCATGGTCACGGTGGAAGGTCGCCCGGTCAAACGCCTCACACAGGCGGAACAAGAAGAACGTCCCCGCCTCGGCCTGTGTTACAATTGCGACGAGAAATTCGGCCACGGCCACAACCGGGTGTGCAATAAGTTGTTCTTACTTGACTCGGTGGAGGAGGAGGATGACGACATCGACGCTACAGCAGAAGCCAACGCAGAGGCACCGGTCTTCTTCCTCCACGCGCTCGTCGGCATGTCTAAGGGCCGCGCCATGCAGGTCCATGTGTCCCTGGGAGCAGATACGTTCCTCGCCCTCCTGGACACCGGCTCGACGCACAGCTTCATCGCCGAGGCTGCGGCTACGCGCACCGGCCTCACGGTTCAGCCCAGGCCGCGACTCACGGCGACAATCGCCAATGGCGAGAAAGTGCCCTGCCCAGGGGTACTTCGGCGCGCGCGCCATCTCCATCGACAACATCCACTTCGATGTCGACCTCTTTGTCATGCCACTGGCCGGATACGACCTGGTCCTGGGGACCCAGTGGATGGCCACACTCGGCCAGCTGACGTGGGACTTCACGGCCGGCACCGTGACGTTCCACCGCCGCGGGCGGCAGGTCTGCTGGGCGGCCGTGCCAGCGTTGCATACGCCGGGAGCGCACACGGTGACCGCTAGCGACTCCCTCCTCGACGAGCTGCTGGCCGGGTTTGCGGACGTCTTCGCCACGCCCTCGGGCCTCCCTCCTCAGCGTTCTCGCGACCACAGCATCGTCCTGCAGCCCGACGTGCAGCCTGTGGCGGTCTGCCCTTACCGCTACCCGGCGGCCCACAAGGACGAGCTTGAGCGGCAGTGCACCGCCATGACCGAGCAGGGCATCGTCCGCCGCAGCGACTCGGCGTTTTCGTCGTCGGTTCTCCTCGTCAAGAAGGAGGACGGAACATGGCGCTTCTGCATCGATTATTGCGCCCTCAACGCCCTCACCGTCATGGACGCGTTCCCCATTCCGATGGTGGACGAGCTGCTCGACAAACTCCACGACGCGCGGTTCTTCAGCAAGCTGGACTTGCGTTCGGGCTATCACCAAGTCCGGATGAGTCCGACGACATTCACAAGACGGCGTTCCGCACGCACGATGGCCTCTACGAGTTCCTGGTGAGCGACGCGGTCGCCGATCTACCGTCGTCGTGTACGGTTGTTGATCTGCATGCGGCGACGGCGGTGAGCGACAAGGTCGTCGATCCACTGTCGTCGAGGATAGATTGCTGGGGTTGGACGGATCTGTGTGCGGGGCGGTGGTGTGAGCGACGTGGTCGCCGATCCACCGTCTTCGTGGACGGATGTGCCAGTGGTGGTGACAGCCGATGTCGTTCGGCTGCTGTTGGCGGTGCAATGGTGGCGGTGGTTCGTGCAAGCGAGAGGGGGGGTGATACCTGCCCCTCCCACATGACTTTACCGACCGCGTCAGTGGCAAGCAGCCTAGGCGGCTACGACGAAGGACAGGAGGAGGCGTACACTTTGGTGATGGTTTCATCGTCCGCAATGGGCAACGTTTTGGTGGAACTCGGTTCTCCGGATTTGATGGCTTGATCCAGCGATGCTTCACTGGTGTATGGCGTAACAGATCGGCTCGTGGAGGCAGTGGCAGTGCTACCATGTTTGGACGGGCGGGTGACGCCTGCGGGCGCCATTTTCCTCGCGGGAGGCGTCGTCTTGTCCTCCATGTGGATCTCCCCGGGTGAAAACCCAACACCGGTGTATCTGGTGGGTGATGATGACGTCTTTGGAGGTCATTTGCTCGTTGGAGACGTCGCTTTTGGATGATCCATGGATTGTCGGCTTTGTTGCCGAATTGGTTTTGGTAGGTCCCTTGCAGGTGCACCAAGAGCTTCGTTCCGTTGCCAGGTTACAGTATCCGGAATCTCCAATGGCGGTTAACGTTCTACGTTCTTTCAGTATCCTCTTGGTCTGCTAGACGTGTTTTGGTGTCGATTTGTGACTTGGTGATTATACCAGTACAAGTTAGAATTCCTTATTAGAGATGTAATTTTTTCATGAGTCTTGTACTTTTGTTTTAGCTGATCCAGTATACTCAGGTGACGTAAGTCTTACCTGTTTCACTGGATGTCCGATGTAATGATGTGGCCTGATGTATCCTCGAGAGAGGATGATTGAAGCCGGAAATATAAATTTCCTTATCTAAAAAAACGAGTGGACTACTTTATTAGTTGCTGGCCGGACATGGAAAAGACCAAGTGAATGATCGAAGAAATTGAAATTTTAGGTTGCGTGATTGACGGATTCAAAGGTATAGTATAGAAAGATAGGAGACAAAAAATGTTCTGAATGATTTTTCTCTTGTTTTTTTCTTCTTATATCTATACCATGTAAGGTCAATGATGACGTGGTGATCGATAAGGACATGGATGAACGGGTGTTTTTTCATGCTAAATTTATATCTGCCGGCCGGGAAGGTGGTGAATGAATTGAAACACAACAATCATTACACGTGACTCGTGAGGTTCGCGCGCCGAGCCATGACCATGACGATGAACGTCGTCGTTGCCGGCGTTCTGTTCCTCGTGCTCGGCGGCTTCAACAACCCGTCCTCGGTGGCCGCCGATTTCTGCGACAATCTTAAACAGGTCGCCGCCACCCTCCCAAAGAACACGTCCTCTTCCCCCCTGCACTTCGCCACCGCCACCTTCGGCCAAGCGCCGGACGTCGTGTACGCGCTCGCGCTCTGCCGCGGCGACGTCCTCGACGACACCACCTGCGGTGACTGCGTCAATACCACGTTCGACAAGGCGACACTGCCGCCGCCGCAGTGCTACCAGTCTTTCTACTACTACGGCGGACCCTGCATGCTCGTCTACTCCGGCGATAACATCCTCGCGCCGTCCAATGCCACGGCAGGGACGTTCCCGTTGTGGAACGAGAAGAACATCACTGCCGGCGACGCCGACAGCACGCGCCTCATTGTCAGCCTCGTCCACGAGATGCTGGTGGAGACGGTGCAGCTCGCGGCCCGCACGGCGCCGAGGCGGTTCGCCACGGGCGTCGTGGACAGCGGCGCGATATTTCCCAAGGTGTACACGCTGGCGCAGTGCACGCCGGACCTGTCCGCCGACGACTGCCTGGCGTGTCTCCAGCATCTCCTGGACATGGTCAACTCCACCATGGCCCTGCGCATGGGAACACAGATCCATGTCGTACGGTGTTATTTCAGGTACGAGGCCTCTGCGTTCTACGACAGCAAGCCCATGCTGCAGCTTGGGCCGTCGGCGCCGGCGCCAGCTCCCAACCCGGTGAAACACAAGCGTAAGTTAAATAAATTCCAAATTTAAGTACCCATGGTCCCTTAGTTAATTATCATCATGTTATCATGTCGAGATCAGGGCGTACGAGCAAGCTGTGGGTAATTCCAGTAGTTGTGGTTCCTCTAGCGGCAGTAGCATTTCTCTGCTTCATCTTCTACTCCCCTTGCTTCAGAAGGTACAGGAGAGGTATGCGACTTAGTTGCAGAAATTATGGTCAATCATATTGTTTAAATTAGTTCCAGTTTTACATGCATGAAAGAGGGATTCTCATATGTAATTCTTTATATATTCAGGCAAAGCAATGAGGCTACCGTTACAAGCAGGATCAAGGCGTGCTCAGGACTTGCATGGAGAGGAACAACTAGTTTTGGATGGCAAGAATTCAGAGTTCTCCGTGTTCGACTTTGAACAGATACTGGAGGCCACAGACAATTTTTCAGAAGAAAACAAACTTGGACAAGGTGGCTTTGGTGCTGTCTATAAGGTAAATTAGTTAAAGAAAGTTCAGTCATTACATGATGATTGTGTGGGTTATACTCATTATATGTGGCCGTTCTTGGCTACAAACTTCGCTAACACGTCTTAACTCTTTGTTCCCTTCCCAGGGCCAGTTTGCTGATGGATTGCAGATAGCAGTCAAAAGACTTGCTTCACATTCAGGGCAAGGTTTCACAGAGTTCAAGAATGAAGTCCAACTCATAGCCAGACTCCAACACAGGAATCTGGTTAGGCTCTTGGGGTGCTGCTCTCAAGAAGAAGAGAAGATATTGGTCTATGAATACTTGCCAAACAAAAGCTTAGACTTCTTTATATTCGGTACGTACAGTTTCATTTCTAGTTTAATTTACAAATGGCCAAATGTATTAGACATACTAACTAAAAGTTACTTGAGATTTTATTTATGTCATACAATGATCTAGTACACATTTTGGCTATCTTTCCCGATGAAATAACACTCATTTTCAACTAATGTGCAGATGAAAATAGAAAAACTATGCTAGATTGGTCCAAACTTCTAGTAATAATTGAAGGAATAGCACATGGACTTCTCTACCTACATAAGCACTCCCGGTTGCGTGTCATACATCGAGATCTTAAGCCAAGTAATATTCTCTTGGACAGTGAAATGAATCCTAAAATTTCAGATTTTGGGCTTGCAAAAATATTCAGCTCAAATAACACTGAACGGAACACTACACAAAGAGTGGTTGGTACATAGTAAGTTTCAGAGAAACAAAATAACTTATGGGCATTTATATTACAAGTCAAAAATATACAATGATTTTGACATGCATGGTAAATTGCTTTTTAGTGGCTATATGGCTCCTGAGTATGCTTCTGAGGGCATCTTCTCGATTAAATCAGATGTCTTCAGCTTTGGTGTTCTTATTCTTGAGATCCTCAGCGGAAAACGGAATTCTGGCAGTGATCAATATGGAGATTTTATCAATCTCATTGGATATGTGAGTCATAGATACAAATTTAACCATGCATTTTTTTTTGTCTATTTGCTATCAAGCTTACATTTCAAATGGAATTACAAACAGGCATGGCAATTATGGGATGAAGAGAGGTGGATTGATATTGTGGATGCATCATTGGTAAACAAGAGCCAGTCCTTAGAAATGATGCGGTGCATTAACATTGCATTGTTGTGTGTACAAGAGAATGCAGCTGATAGACCAACCATGGCAGATGTAGTTGCCATGCTAAGCACTGAGACGACCACAATCCTGGCTGAACCTAAGAAGCCAGCATATTTCCATGTGAGGGTCGGAAATGAGGAGGCACCCACTACTGCTACTGAGTCATGTAGTATAAATGATATGACCATATCTGTCACAACTCCTAGATGATTTGTTTTTGTGCTCTTGCTAACTGTTGTATAATGGATAAGTCTAAGGACAAGGCTAAACTAAGAAATTATCAATTAATGATTTTTAATAAAGACAATCTATATGTAATGTATCGAGACAATAACTAGTACGTATAAAAGAAACAAAATGTTTGAAGGGAGAAGCAGCATCAGGTAGGAGGCCCCAGGCTGCTCTACAGACAGGTGCCAGCCGACTGTCAATTTTGTTGGACCATCTGTGAAAACGAGCGTTATAGTAGCATGATTGCAATTAAAGAAGTGGTGTTTGATTACTTTATTACAATCATAAAAATCATTTTTTTGTCACCACTTGAATTTCTTTTAGCTAGATTAGCAGAGAAATTATTTTAAGGAATTTCAGTTTCCAAATATTTGTTTTCAGATTGAAATGCGTGTGTGCCTTATTCATCCAGTATTAATACATGGAGCAAACAGAAACTTGTCCATGTTATGTCAATGGAAGCTTAGCTACGAGGTTATGTCAAGCAATGAACTTGTCCTAAACTTAATAATTTACTACTCCCTCCGTTCCAAATTATAAGACATCCCAAAAATCTTGGAGAGTCAAACTATCTCAAGTTTGACCAAACTTATATGAAAATATAATAACATTTATAAGATCAATTAAGTATCGTTAAATTCGTTATCGATTATATTTTTATAGTATAACTATTTGATATTATAAATTTTGATAATTTTCTCTATAATTATTGGTCAAACTTGAGATGCTTTGACTCTCCAAGATTCTTGGAAAGTCTTATAATTTGGGACGGAAGGAGTAAATAAATTAATAAAGACCACGGCGAGGCCGCCGCAGCCATCCGGAGGCTCCGCCGCTGGACGCCCCGCTGCGGGACGCGTCGTACGTCGCCTTGACGCCGCCACTCGACGCTCCGATCCGTACGCGCTATCGTCTGGACGACGCAGCCTGAGGGAGGTTCCGCCGCCACGAACTGCACCGCTAACGTCGTTGAAAGACTGCTCCTTCGCCGACGGCGGCAACCGTCCAACATTCATTCCGGAGTAAAATAAAAATTCAATAAATACTGTTACCTCATAGATGATCGTGACCGTTGGATCGGAATAAATGGACGATCCACATTCATTTCGGAGTACCGTAGCAAAAGTCATTCTATATATGTATTCTTGCCGGCCGGGACATGTAGATAGAAGACCAAGTGTGACTTACAACAAGAACCTGCTGGTGAGATGCCGTGATTGATGGTTTCAAAATAAGGTATTAACTCGCCACTTACCAGTCAGCACTGAACGAATGAAGACAACTGAAAATTTTTTGTTGCACAGGCGATGGTCATGACTTTGGACTAAAACAATATTTTGCGATTTGAATAATGAATGACATTTTTGCAGCGTGCAAGCCATGAGCATGGACGAGAAGAGTCCACTTCAATGGAGGTAGGCTAATTAATTAAGTAAGTAGGGTTGGTAGGAACAGTACGTACAAGATGATGTTGACAGAATTTGTCAAACTTGGAGACTAAATCAAAGATAGAATCTTGTCATAAAAAACAATCAAAGATAGAAGTGATCTGTCTCCTTAATTTGTTTTTCCTATTCTTTCTTTTATTCTAGGCAAAGATATATATTGTTGTTGTTTTTCCCTCTATAAGCAGTTGAAAAGGCGATTGTATATGACCTATATATAGGCCGGCAATTGACTGACTTGATCAGTGCTGAAAGCAACAGCCGATCTAATGCATGATCGTTTCTTTGCTTTCTCCGGCCACGTACGTGATGGTGATCTCGATCGAATCGATCAGCAAATAAGACAACAAGCAGCAGGCAGTTATAACGTAGTACTGTACTCATCTAGCTAGCCCGTGTCCGGCCTTAGCCTAGGCTAGTAGCCAGGCAATGCATGCCATGGCGGGGGGCGTCCCGCTCATCATCATCACCATCCTCGTGCTGCTGCCGTCAGCAACGGCGATAGGCAAGGTCTGCGGCAACGCCGGTAATTACACGGCCAACGGCACGTACCAATCAAACCTCGCCTTCCTCGCTGCGACCCTCCCAAGCAACACTTCGTCGTCCCCTCAGCTCTTCGCGAACGCGACCGCTGGCCAAGCCCCCGGCGACGTGGTGTACGCGCTGGCGCTCTGCCGCGGCGACCTGACCAGCAACCTCACCGGCTGCAGCGTCTGCGTCAACGGCTCGTTCCAGTACGCGCAGCGGATGTGCCCCTACGCCAAGGCCGCCAGCGTCTACGACGACGACTGCCTCGTCGGCTACTCCAGCACCGACATCCTCGTCCCGGCCTACAACTCCACCCGAGACATGGTCACGCCCTTCCAGTACTGGAACCAAGCGGCGGCCGTCCCCGGCAACGGCAACGTCAAGGACCTGCTCACGCAGACAGCCCAGCAGGCGGCCGCCAGGCCCAGCAGGTTCCTCACGGCCTACATGGACGCCTCCAGCACCGCCATCCCGACGCTCTACTCCCTGGCGCAGTGCACACCGGACCTGTCCGCCCGCGACTGCCTGGCGTGCTTCCAGCAGATCCTCGGCTTGCTCAACGACACGACGCCGGTGGGAGGGAGGGTCCTCCTGCTGCGCTGCAACTTCAGGATCGAGAATATCATGTTCTTCGACGGCGCACAGATGAAGCAGATCACGCCGTCATCACCACCACTTCCGGCTCCGACGACAAATAATAAGGGTATAATATATATGTGATCAAAGTTCAAGCTTATTATATTATGACCTGATTGTTGTTTGTCTAGGATCTGGGGTGAAGCCATGGGTAATTGCGGTGTCTGTAGCACCTCCTGTAGCGGTAGTAGCATTCTGCTTCATCCTCTACTGCCGTTGGCAGAGGAGAAAGCACAGAAGAGGTGGCTTGATTTCTTATTCTCGATCGTAGACGTATATAATTCTTGCAATGATATTGGACATTAAAATGATCAAATTCATTGCACCAATAACAACCTCGATTGTTTTTATGCAGGTAGATCCAGACTACGACAAATGCATGCTCAAAACAACTTGAAAGGAGACGGGCTGGATTGGGAAATGGAAGCAGATCTCTCAGAGTTTTCTGTTTTCGACTTTCGTCAGATATTGGAGGCTACAAATAACTTCTCTGAAGAAAATAAACTTGGGGAAGGTGGGTTTGGCCCTGTCTACAAGGTAAATATGCAGCACATGTGTATAGTCCTAATTATGTGATGATCAAATAGCAGGTCAGACATTTATATATAGTCCTTAATTATGAAACTAGGCATACAACTATACAAGCATACCAGGATATCCTCATCATGGTTCCATGTTTGGTTAGTTATTAACGATGGATACGCTAGCTTATAGTTACCTGTTCTTAAATGAAGACTGCTGCACATATTCTTCTAATGAAGATGAATTGAATCAACATGTGGTAGATTTGCTTCCTCTAGTCACCTGGGAACTGTGACTTGTGCATCACAAATAACCTGATTGGGGCAAAATTAAATACCAGTGAAGTAACTTAATATTGAATACTTGCTTTCTTCACAGGGTCAGTTTCCTGATGGAACTGAGATAGCTGTGAAGAGACTTGCTTCGCATTCAGGGCAAGGTTTCGTAGAGTTCAAAAATGAAGTACAACTCATAGCAAAACTTCAACACACAAATTTGGTTAGGCTCTTTGGATGTTGCTCTCAGGGAGACGAGAAGATTTTGGTCTATGAATACTTGCCAAACAAAAGCTTGGACTTCTTTATCTTTGGTAAGCATTTTATTTTATTTTTCACTTAGGTATTTGATACTGATTATGATAACCATGTTCAAAAAATGAATGAAAACCTCCTCAGTATGTCGTTTCTAGCAGCCTTATGAGAATGTTTCCCTCCATGGATATTTCTATAATATATACAGTTTCCAGTTTATTGTTTTGTTGAGTGGTTTTCTGTGATACTAACATTTAATGGATTTACAGATGAAAATAGAAAATCATTACTGGATTGGAACAAACGTCTAGCAATAGTTGAAGGGATAGCAGAAGGACTTCTCTACCTACATAAGCACTCACGCTTGCGAGTCATACATCGAGATCTCAAACCAAGTAACATTCTATTGGATAGTGAAATGAATCCTAAAATTTCAGACTTTGGGCTAGCAAAAATATTTAGCTCAAATAACAATGAAGGAAGCACTACAAGGAGAGTGGTTGGCACATAGTAAGTATCGTAGAAATTGATCTACTTATGGACAATTGTAATACATATCAACCAATGCATATAAAATAATTTGATACTTAGTTACTTTTCGTTTTAGTGGCTATATGGCTCCGAGTATGCCTCTGAGGGCCTCTTCTCTATCAAATCTGATGTATTCAGCTTTGGTGTTCTCGTTCTTGAGATCCTTAGCGGAAAAAGGAATTCTAGCAGCCATGATTGTGGAGATTTTATCAATGCCCTTGGACATGTAAGTTTATCGATTTACATGTAGCATGTAAAACTATTTTCTTAGTTTAGAGTCATATCTACATTAATTATTGTGTGATGAAACCCCAAACAGGCATGGCAGTTATATGAAGAGGGGAGATGGAGGGAACTCGTTGATTCTTCATTGGCACCCATGCATCACTCAACTGAAATCATGAGGTGCATGAACATTGGATTGTTGTGTGTACAAGAGAATGCAGCTGATCGACCAACCATGTTAGATGTTGTTGCAATGCTAAGTAACAAAGCTAAGATCTTGGCTAAGCCGAATCACCCAGCATATTTCAATGTACGGGTAGGAAATGAAGAGGAATCCACAACTGGTACTGTGTCACGCAGTATCAATGAGATGACCATATCTGTCACAACTGGTAGATAGTGTCTTTGTCCCATGTAGTTACTATTGAGTCAATATATATAGAATTGCTCTTTTGATAATGTTTCTTTGTCCCATGTAGTTACTGTTGAGTCAATATATATAGAATTGCTCTTTCGATAATGTCCGATGCATATATTCCATTAACCACTGCGTGCATATACAAAATTATGGTACCATATACATATGTGCCATATAGGTTTATTTAGTGATATGGTGTGCATAACTCATTCTGTTTTGTGAGCTTTTTTCTTGAGGAAAGAGTAGGGGTAACCCCTAATAGGAAATATATTTAAATATTATGATGAGTATAGTTAAGTGATTTAGGCACAAGGATGTTGTGAGAATATGAAATACTACAAATATTGAAAAATCTGTGTTGAAACTTGTGGGGTGTTTATATATGACTATATGGCTTTGTAGGGCAAGAAGCCTCATGTATATAAGATATATTATTACAGAAGTGTAATCAATCCCAAATTTAAATTATTTAGAGATATCAAATATACTCTTATCATCCATCGTAGTGGTAGTGCTAGCAATGAGGACTCTCAGAGACTATAGCTGAAATAGACCAAAGAGTTGTCTGGTGTGATATTATCAGCGGTTTGTTTGCCACTTCCTCCACTCAAGTGATGTTGAATGGCTCTATTGGAGAAAAGATACATCTTCAGCGTGGTCTCAGGCAAGGGGACCCGCTATCACCTATGCTCTTCATTTTAGTCATGGATGTGTTATGTCACTTGGTGAAGAAAGCTGCAGATGAAGGATTGTTGCAGCCGCTTGCTACAAGGGCTTCGGAGCATAGGATCTCCCTGTATGCAGATGATGTGGTTTTATTCTTAAGACCGGCAGCTAGTGACATAGAAACTATCTTGGATATCTTGCAACTTTTTTGGAAATGCCTCTGGCCTTACAACAAACCTACAGAAAAGTAGTGTTCTCCCTATCAGATGCAATGAGGATGATAGAGCAATCCTGCAGGAAGCCCTCATTGTCAGCTTTTAGACTTCCATTGTAAATATCTTGGGGTCCCCCTTTCTCCTTTTAAGATCTCCAAACAACAGCTCCAACCCATCATTGATAAAATAGCAGATCGACTCCCAAGCTGGAAGGTTGATCTGCTTAATAAAAAGGGGAGAATGGTATTGGTTCAGTCTGTCCTCACCTCTATGCTGGTCGACATCATCATGACACTTGACTTACCCCCATGGGCTTTGAAGTCAATTGACAAGATAAGGAGAGGGTTTCTCTGGAAGGGTAGAAGAGATGCAAGAGGGGGACATTGTTTGCTGGCCTGGTCAAAGGTCACTAGACCATTAAATCTTGGAGGCCTCAGAATTTTTGACCTTTTGTAACGCCCTAGAGTCCAAACGGCTCAAATCCACTCTGCACGCTGAGCGAACCACACCTACCATCATCCCACTTAAGCTTTCGTCCTCGCTTCGCTTAAAAGGATTAACCCGGGGATGGTGGGATGGACTCTAAAAGCCTTATATGTTGGTCTATCCCACCCTAAACAACCAAGGTGGGACTAAACCCTCCACAATATCTCATTAACACACATGGGCCACTACGTGCCAAACGGGCCGGATGTGACATACACCCCCCTCAAATAACTCGACGTCCTCGTCGAGCCCAACATACCCACAACTGGGCAAACGATGACTAGGAACGTTCCCCTCTTAGCACACGCGACCGTTCGCCTAGTGCCGGCACATGTGTCATGTCGTGCGCCCCACAGAGCCTACACGCGCAATGAACCTACCATGTCCGCACACCTGGCCCACACGCGCCCGCTGCCGAAAAGGTCGGCTCTGATACAATTTGTAACGCCCCAGAGTCCAAATGGCTCTGATCCACTCTGCACGCTAAGTGAACCACACCTACCACCATCCCACTTAAGCTTTCGTCCTCGCTTCGCTTAAAAGGATTAACCCGGGGATGGTGGGATGGACTCTAGAAGCCTTATATGTTGGTCTATCCCACCCTAAACAACCAAGGTGGGACTAAACCCTCCACAATATCTCATTAACACACATGGACCACTACGGGCCAAATGGGCCGGATGTGACATACACTGCAGAACAGAACCTAACAAAGCCTGGGCTTTTTTCTATGTCCAAGTTTTGGATGCGTTTTGCTTCTCTCAAGTGACCCCGTTTAGCTTTGTTTAGATTTTGGTCATTTGGAGAGCTTTCTCTTGTTGGCTCAAATCTGAAATGCACTTGTGTTGACAATGCACTCATCAAGGGGGAGATTGAGAACACATGCTTGATATGTGCCCATGTTGTTTAGTTTTGATGATGAGTGATTGCTCAACATTTGAGTGTTTCAATTTGAGCGGTTTCACTAACCTACTTGCGAAAGCAAAATTGTGCCTGTCTATTAGCTTGTGGTGTGCAGGAGCTGAGTCCAGAGATGGTAGTCAATGTCGAGTAGAGGCTTGCCGTGCCGACGGACCAGGAGCGGTGAAGGGTGGAAGCGAGGCTCGGACTGACGGATTAGAGGGCCAGATCGAGCTCGCACACAAGGCCAAGCGTGGCATGATGGAGGAGTGCGTGAGGTCGATGGTGGATCTCTTCTTGGTTGGCAAGATGGTGCCGTACGCGCAGGGATGGACATTCGTTGTGTCCGACATAATGCGGATTGGGGAGGACCAACTTGACCTGGGGTGGGCGGAGCGGGTGGCCGGCGGCGTGCCCATTGTCGGAGGAGACGACCACACCATCAAGCTGGCGAACTACCAGATGAGGTGGAAGAATGTAGACGGTGACGACTGTGTGGTGGCCTCCATGTACTTACCAGAGCCGGCCATGGAAAAATTCAAGGAGAAGATCCTCAACATCTTAGCAACTTAAAACCTAGCGATTTGAAAGAGAAAAAAGATAATGTACTCCTTACTAATAAGTTTTAGTAATGAATATATACCTAATATAATGTATATCTATATCTATATCTATATCTATCTCTCTCTCTCTCTCTCTCTCTCTATATATATATATATATATATATATATATATATATATATATATATATATATATATATATATATATATATATATATATATATATATCGGAGAGCTATCTCTAGACTGCGCATTGTAAGCACACAACATAATCGCCGTGGTGACGACCTTCAAGGCACACCGGAGCAATCCCGAGATGGTGATGTCGGCGTCACCCACACCTCAAGGGAACAAGACCCTCTCCGATGTCGACAACCAGATCACTGTGTGGTTCTACACCACGGTGATCGAGTTCTTCTGCCCCGTGACGCTGTTGACGCCCCGGCGGTCGACGTCGCCAAGGCCATCAGGGAGGCCTTGGGCAAGGCCCTGGTGTACTACTACCCTTTTGCCGGTCGTCTCAGGGAGGTGTCCAAAGGGAAGCTGGCAGTGGATTGCACTAGAGAAGGAGTGGTGTTCGTGGAGGCGCATGCTGATGTGCGGCTAGATGAGCTTGGTGAGCCGCTGGTGCCGCCATACCCTTGCATCAAGGAGCTCATATGCAACATCGGCGATGCGCAGGACGTTGTTGGCAGGCCTCTGATGTTTATGCAAGTAAGTTCCCAACATACATAAATCTTGCAACCACAATCGTTGTTATATTTTTCCCATTGTTCGAGTGCTTATTTTTCTCGCATAATCATTGTACAATGGAATGAATCTTCACAAGTAACTGAAAAAAGAATGTTTACTTTGAAAAGTCTGAACTTTGATATATTGTGCATCAGGTGACAAGGTTCAAATGTGGCGGACTTGCCATGGGCGTCAGCACCTGCCACAACATGGCGGATGCCTTCGGCGTCATCCAGTTCCTCAAGTGCATCACCGATCTCGCGCGAGGCCATGGGCACCCGACTGTTCTGCCGGTGTGGGACAGAGAGCTCCTGATGGCGCGCAACCCACCCGACTTGACAAACCTACGCTTTGTCTTGGACAAGCCATCGCCGCCGGTCCAGCCTATGGCCATGGACAAGATGGTTGGTGACTACTTCCTCTTCGGCCCGAGAGAGATCGCCGCCCTGCGAAGCCAAGTGACCGAGCCGACCATGAACTTCGAGCTCATCACAGCCGCCATGTGGATGTGCCGAGCAGAAGCTATAGGTCTTGCTTTTGGGTACGACAACCAGCAGCAGCGAGCGGCGTCCCACCTGGTGTTCACCATGAATGTTCGTGGAAAGAAAGCGAAGCTGACCCCGCCCCTCCCGCAAGGGTTCTACGGAAACGCGTTTGTCCTCGTGGAGGCGGGAGCTGCACGGGACGACGGCAGGGTCGCTCGGCAGCACGGTCAACCTCATGCAGAAGGGCAAGCGTGGCATGACGAAGGATCACGTTAGGTCGATGGTGGATCTGTTCTCGGTTGGTGGGGCAATGCCGTACGTGAAGGGATGGACGTTCGTTGTGTCTGACATAACCCAGATTGGTGAGGACCAGCTGGACCTAAGGTGGGTGGAACGGGTGGCCGGTGGCGTGCCCATTGTCGGAGGAGACGACAACGCCAACACGTTCTCGAGCTACCTGATGAGGTGCAAGAATGCAGACGGTGACGACTGCGTGGTGGCCTCCATGTACTTACCAGAGCCGACCATGGACAAGTTCAAGGAGAAGATCCTTATCATCTTAGCAACTTGAAACCTAGATATTTGAAAGAAAAAAAATAATGTACTCCGTACTAATAAGTTTCGGTAATATATAAACTACTACACATGGGAACTGCTAGCACCCGTAGTTGTGAACGAATGTACTTTTGGTTGCAGTACGTTTCTGCACCTGATGTCGGCATTGGCTCCTCCTAGGAAACTGACCCCCCCACTTGGAGCCTCTGTCTAGACGCCGTGCCCCCTCTGCCTTCCGCCCGCGCCACCTCCGCTTGCCGCACCCACGCTGCCTGCGCCTTTGCAGCCATCACCCTCTGCTTCCCGCGCCAACGCGCTTGTTGCCGAGCAACGCTCCATCCCTCCGCTCCTCCACTCGCATGCACGGCGCCCAAGCAGGTGCAACAGGCAGCTACAATAGTGTGGGCACATTGCAACATCCTCATCTAGTTTTAAGAAGTATCCATATGAAATACAAAACACTTGTAATACTAGTATATTTACTCCGGCTAACGCCACAGACCATATTAAATTAAAAGTTGATTCTATTAATTTGAAATACGCTATTAAAATTCAATCCAAACATATCTGAGCAATCGAAATACAATTTTCTCTGAGTTGACATGGTTTGCACTATATATTCACAATACCATTTGCATATAAAAAAACATTTTCAGTGGACATTGCAAACAAGATTACAAAAGATCAATATGTATGTACATCAACCCAATGTACCGACAACAATAATTTTAGCCATGACACAAAACAATATATATACGAAAGGCTCTGGCGGTACACTCTTTATTTATCTAGATTGAGACCCGTGATCATCTAGATTTTTTATTTATCATAACTAACAGACGCGTGTCCTGTACATGCGTCTGTAGTAAGGTTTTTCTTACATACGCTTTTAATAGACACGGGTCTAGGGTAATGATATAGATGCAGACCCGTGTCTATTACATGCGTCTGCTGCAATAGAAAACTTATGAAGACGAATTTTTGTAACGCGCATCTTTAGGATTGACCAATGTGCATATGCCATTTCCCTTTTGAATATTATTCTACAAACACGTGTTATGAACACACATCTGGAGTTTGTTGCACCTTTGTCAAGCATTCAGATCATAGATAACAACAATTCACAGATTTGTCACAGATCACACTAATGACAAATCAATTAACACAGATATATATAATAGCCATTCATCACATATCACATATGAATGACACTACAAATCACATAGATACCACAGATGTTCATCACACAGATACTTCACTTGTTTTCCATTTGTCACTACAAATCATCTACATGTTCTAGAATCAACATTATTAAGGTGCAGTTGGACAGTGAAACTCATCGTTCTTCTGGATGATCTTCGACATAATAAACAACACAATCTTCTATCTAATTTCATGAATTTTGATTTCCTTGGTCAGCACTTCAAATTCCTAAGATAAAGAAAGGTAGTTGTAAAGCAAACCTTCACAACTGAGATGATAATAGTAGATCACAGCATCAGTGTGTACCTCAGGATCATCCAAATTTGCGTGATCCATCACAAGCATCAAGTTGTGGGCTGCATAGAACCCGCATGTGTGGTCTAGTCCTTGCTACAGGAACTACGATATATATGAACCACATGGTTAGTATTGAATTGAAACAGACAACTTAACAAACTGCAATTGACACTTTTTTGAAACCAGAAACTACAATTGATGCTTACTGGGACTTTTGTGGCATGTGTCAAATTTATCTTTTTTTGTCCCCTCTTTACCTTGGGTTGGCAATTGCCAAAAGCCCTACACATACATTAGTTGCTATCACATTGTATATCATTATAAGCAATTAACCTAATTACAAAATCAATGTATGAAACAACCTACCACGCGATCCTCAACCGCCCGACGCTCGCCAAACTAATGGCATTCCCGCACTACACGTACATGGTGTTGAAGATCCCAACACCACATGGCATCCACTCATTGATCACAAATTTCAAATAGCTCAAATATGTCTTCCTGCCTCTATTGGAGTCGATGTCGAACACCTTTTTCCACAATAGAGCAATGATAACAGCAACCCAGTGACCACCTGAGTTATGCGCAAACATCACAAATCTTTTCGTGGAATGTCTCCTTAGGCATTTTTCTAGATACTTCACGCTGTAATCTATATTAGCGCTCATAGTCTTAGTTGACAATGGATCTGTATCAAGAAGGCCAACTAGCAAAGATTTGTCCCTAGCTTCTACAACGAGGCATATAGGAATACAATAGCAAACAATAGGAATTTATTAGGAAGAAAATATATGAACAACATCCCTAGTTAAGAAATGGATGAACACATAATAGAAGAAATTTTACTTACAGTGTAGCAGTGAAGAATGGACACGTCCAATCCATCAAGATTGAATAGGTCAAACAAATATTCTAATGCCACAACAAAAGCCTCACTTTCTGATTCACGCCAAAAATGATGGTGCCTGATCAAACCAACTATGTCGGCTTTCCTTCGCTCTTGACATGCTTTCATGTATTCAGAATGAAGAGCAACACAACCAGGTTCTGCCTTGTCAAGCTCTTCTTTGGGTAGCAGTGGCTTTCCAAATTGGTACTTTGTGTTTTCCTTTTGTCCATATAGAGGCCACAGGTTCACTCTGAGCCTTTTTGTTGGGTTCCCCCTGCCCCTGCTACTCCTGCTTGGCTAGAACTATTGGCTACTCCAGGTCTGCACTGAGCCTTTGCTTGTCCAGTTTACTACTATCACTATTGGCTGCTTGCGGTGTGGACTTAGATGGCTTCTTGCCTGCCACTGGTGTTGGGGATATTACCTCGACATATCCCCAGGGACCTTATGGGTCTGCCAACTAGAAGACGGCCCAGCCCGCGAGGCCTTGCGGCATGCGACCAGCCCATCGTGCTCGTCAAGGACTCCGAAGAAGCCTTGCTCGCCAAGGAAGATCCTGATAGATAGACTTGGATCCCTTGCCTTAAGGGGCCGATCATAATTTGTTAGGATATGGAAATTGTAACCCTGCTCTCCGGCTATATAAGACGAGCAGGGACCCCCCTCGAAAACTCACTACAAGAAATCCTTCTTTTTATGACAAAATCCCTCATGATGGGGCATGTTTTCGTCATATAATGTACCATAATATGACAAAAAAATTATGTTGTCATAAATCCATGGGAGCCAAAAATATTTGTGACGACATGGTAATTTGTGTCACCTAAAGGTTCCAAGTTTCATCATAAATTGTCTGGTGCCAGGAGACGATTGGCGACGATGATTTTATGACGTTGCGTACAGTTTTATATGACGAGGGTAGACTGTCACTCATTGTTTTATCAAATATGGCAATCCCCCAAACGTCATAAAGTACCCAATAGGAGCTACACCCTTGACCCATGTCTGTTGGGCTTTTTGTTTTTTTTTAAAAACTGTCTGTGGGCTCTCAGCTAGGCCTCGGCCCATGTGAAAATGCAAAAGGACCCAGGTGGAGGGAGACGGACCAGGCCTAAAATAGAAAGGCCATCAAATGCTTTATGTTTTCCTTCTTTTTTACTTTTTAATTTGTAAATCAGTCTTTTCATGAAGAACAAAAACAATTTCTCTTTTTAATTTGTTATTAAAACTTGTAACTAGTCTTTCTCCCTCATCCTAGCTCTAAATGTGATGACTCTTTTTTCTAATTTTTTATAAAATTGTGATCTATCTAGTTAATGTATTATTTCGGTCATCCTTTGAAGTGACAAAGTTTGACCAATTCAAATTTTAGATTTAAAAAAAAGACGACTCCAAACCAGATTTTGAGACGCAAAATGATTTCATTTGAAAAAGTCATAAACATAAAGGTTGGACAACTCATCAAGATCTACAGACTTTATTTTGGTCATTTATTCATCCCACAAAGTGATAGTAACGTTGTTCACACTTAGGTTCGTAAAGATTCTGAGGTCCATGTGTTTTCAAGTTTCATATCAGTATCAAACTTTTTCTCAAGCATGCAAATGCCGTGTTTGAAGCAACCACCTAGTTTGAGAATTTTTTGAACTGGTTTCATACTTTTTCAGTTTAATTGAATTTCTACATGATTTCATTGAGTAATTATACGTTGAACTGAGTCCAACCTAAAAAAGAACCGAAATGGTGTCAAACTTTGCCAAATGCTCTCTTTCGTATTTGGAGACAAATCTTTGGGGAGGTCAATGACGAATTCAAGTGTTTTCAATCTATAATTCACCATATTTTGTCTCAAACGAGACGAAGAAAAATATAAAAATACAAATATTTATAAGAAAAACCTAAGATCTTGTGTGGGACAATATTTTGGGTATAGATGACTGCTAAAAAAATTTCAAGCCATTTAGAAATAGGTGGAGTCTACATACTTCACAAACATATATAGAACCTTTCATCAAACCATGACTATAGAGTTAGGTGCATAGAGATTCTGAGATCCATGTGCTTTCATATTTCATATTGTTCTCAAACTTTTTATCAGGCTTGCAAATGCCCTATGTGAAGCAACCGCCAAGTTTGAGATTTTTCTGAATTGGTTTGGTACTTTTTTCAGTTTAATTGAATTTCTACACGACTTCACCGAGTAATTATATATTGAACTGAACCCACCCTCAAAAAGATCCGAAATGGTGCCAAACTTTGCCAAACGCTCTCTTGTGTATTAGGAGACAAATATTTGGGGTGGTCAATGCAGAATTAAAGTGTTTTCAATCTATAATTCGACATATTTTGTCGCACGCAACACGAAGAAAAATATAATAATACAAGTATTTATCAAAAAAATTAAAGATCTTATGTGAGACCATATTTTGGATGTAGATGGCTGTCAAAACAATTTCAAGCCTTTTCGATATAGGCGGAATCTACATGCTTCACAAAGGTATATAGAACCTTTCATCAAACCATGAATATACAGTTTGGTTCCTAGGGATTGTGAGGTCCATATGCTTTCTAGCGTCGTGTTGATCTCAAACTTTTTATCAGGCTTGCAAATGCCTTGCATGAAGCAACCACCAAGTTTCATATTTTTCTGAATTGGTTTGGTACTTTTTCAGTTTAGTTGAATTTTGTTCGAAGTTTTAATATTTTGAAATTCAAGTTTTAAATTGTCCAAACAAATTCATATGAAAAATGTCCAAACCAAGATTAGTAGATCTTGATGGGTCCTAAAGTTTTGTTTTTAACAATTTTTCTATTCAAAATCATTTGTTGCTCCTAAAATTACCTTAGTCAATAAAAAATAGAAAATAATAAATAACAATAAACTCAAGGCCCAATGCCCAGGAACTTCGTTTCCATCTTTACCGTGGGATGGAACAGATTAACGGTTGAGATGATTGCTGGTGAAACCCTAGATCCCCATTCACCCGCCGCACACCTCTTACTTCCTCTCCTCGCTCCCGAGGCGGCGACGGCGCTTGCTTCCCTCCCGCCGCGCACCAAAAAAAATTCCCCTCCCTCTCCCTCTCCCTCTCCTTCCCTCCCGAGGCGGCGACGGCGCCTGCTGCGTCCAAAGTGCGTCGGCACGGTCGGCCCACGGCGGCCCCTTCCCTTCCCCGATCACCCGCGTGGGCAGGCTCCAGCGGCAGGGCTTGGCGCCGGCGGCGTGGGACCTGTGCGACGGCGCGGCGCAGGCGGTCGCACCCTGCGCCGGCGACCCCTGCCTTGCCAGCGGTCAGTGTGCTTTGCCCGCTCTCTGCTTAGACTTATCCACGCCGGCACACTGAGTTCAATGCCCCCCCTCGCTCATCTTGTCTTGCTGTAGGTGCCGATTGACTCGATCTCCAGCTGAGTTCAATCGCCTCTCTCCAGCCGATTGACTGGTTAGCGTCATATACTAATGTCTCATCTTAGCTGGTTGCTTAATTTTTGCTAAGTGATGTATTACACTAGTGTGGCCGATTGCATTTGGCTTATAAGAAGGATATAGTTTAGTGTGTATATCTCATTATCACGTGGCTTATCTATCTATGTTTCAGTTCAAATCTTGATACATACTAGTAGTAGATTGCTCATGAAAATGACAGTGGAGCACCTTTCTCCCTAGGGATAGGAAGGTGATGGCTTCAGGTGATGGCTTCGTGTTCCTCTCTCCCTCTGTCTCCCCCTTTCCGTACCTAATTGGGCGCCGCTGCACTCTAAGCTACCTCCCCTATGCACGAGCCGCCCTTTCCATGCTGCTGGCTCTCGACGCTTGCTCTGTATGTCCCTCTCTCACCTTCTGGTGTTATCGTAGTTTGACCATGCGTCTCTTTTTTAAAGTAATTTTTCGGCTTTTCCTTCTCAGGTAACATCGCATGGACATGCTGATTTCCGACAAAACCTCCATACTGCTATCTGATGGCCATGTATTTATCATATGAATTTCATTCATGTGCAGTATTCTTTGTTGTTTCAGGTGGTATGCCAATGAACCATTGCTGTTTCTCCCGTATGAAGGAAACCTAAGGGAGATGATGCCGGTGCACGGACTTGCTACCTGGGGCTCCTCGGTTTTGTTTCCTTGATCTGTTCCAAAATATTGGTTTCCAGTTTTCAATAGACAAATTAAATTTATCATAGTGCTTATGGTTTTGCCTCATTTTCAAAACTGTAGTTCCAAAAGATTTTTTCTGCTCTTATAGTTTGCTGCTGTAAATTACCAGCTGCAAGGCAATATATATGTATATAGATAGTGCAAGTGGATGGTTCCATTTCTTGTGATTTTGTTTCAGTGCTGTGACTGCTCTTAAATTTTTAAGTTGCACCTTATCGACAACAAGTCAATGAAAGTGCTAGTTGGCTACTGATATTTATTTATTTAGAATCCCAGGAATAATGCGCCTTAGATGTAAAATGACTATTCGCAAACACAGATAGATAATGTGATTCTTTAAGTAAGCATTTGCATAGTATATTTTCCTGGATCCATAAGTGTCTCGTTGTTTGGTGCAGGAATTTGGAGTTGGTTGTTGGCTGGTACTTGTTTGGTGTAGGAACTTGGCGTTGGCTGGCTGGAACTTGTTTAGTTGGCTGGGTCATTTTGTATTCATGTTTTTGTTGTAATTTTGTACGAAAACATGTATTCTGGAAAAATATTCCTTTGTATAGTCATCATGATATTATGCAATTGGCTATGTGGTTTATTATTACTGTTTCAATATGGTTAACCCATATGGACCGTAAACGTTGGGCCTCATAATATTTGACGTTACCCTATCGTCATAATAACATGTCTAAATTAGGGCACCTAACTATCAATTTGTGATAGCTCATGTATTACATGACGCATTGACCAACCAATATATGACAATTATAGTCGTCATTGAAACACACAATATATGACACTGAAACAAAATCGTCACAAAAGGTCATCACGTTTTGTGACGGTTTTCCATATTATCGTCACGAGGTACATTTAGCGACGGTCGATATATGACGACCCTTATGACGCTGCTTTTTCGTCATGTAGTTGATTTTGTGACCAAATTTGTACTTTTCAAGACGATTTTGGTTTGTCATACAAACCTAGAATTTTTGTAGTGACTCTCTCACAATCCCTTAGATCTCATCTACACCTCGTGTAACCTAGTACTCAGATCAATCCAGCCACCAAAACACAGGACGTAGGGTATTACGGCGATTTGCCGACCTAAACCTGTCTAAATCGCCGTGCCTACGCTCTCTGTGTTACGCTTGATCGCCGTCGCCACACCTCCGCCTACAATCTACTACCGTGGGGTACCCCTTAGGTAGACTGCGACGCATATTTCATCGACAGTTGGCGCGTCAGGTAGGGGGCGTGTGCATCGACTTCATGGCTCGTCAAGCGGTCATTTTCCCGGATTCGATGGTCCTCCCAGCAACTGGCACCGTGCTCCAGATCGGATCCATATCCTAGACCATTAGATCTACACCGCGCGGGACAGACGCGCCACCGCCCGCATGTCGTCCCGCCACGCCAAAGTACCACTCGCGGAAGAGGATCGACATTGAAGATCTGATCGACGCCATCAATCGCTTCGATGTCGGCATCACCGATTGCATTAACCTCGCGTAGGTGGCACGACACCAACCTCCCAGCCACCACGGCCGCCGACCAAGTCGCCATAAGGTCCCAGTGAGAACGACGACCGTGATGACCACGGGCATGCACCCTCCCCCGACGATGCCTCATGGGCTCAGTAATCTGTCGATACCCGTTGTTGTTGTTATTGTTGTTGCTGCTGTTGTTGTTGCTGATGAAGTTCACGTCCTCCTTTGATGTCTCGGGGCAGTTATTGCCCGAATGATCATTGCCTCCACACACCTCGCACCATGGATCGACTTCAATAGCTTGTGTGGCGGCGACTGGGTAGATGGCCTCTCGTTTCTTCTTGGAATCTTCTTCTATTTTCTTCATCAAGAGGTCCATCTTGGCAGAGAGTATGTCCACCTCACTGACGGTGTGCATTTCTCTTCTCTTTGGCTGGAGACGTTCGTCACCCCATCCTTGGTTTATCACCATTTTCTCGATGAGGTCCTTGGCATTTCTCACTGTGTGTTGGAGAAATGCCCCTTCAGCGGCAGCGTCAAGGTGACTATGGGCCATGCTAGTCAGCCCGTGGTAGAAACCTTGGATCAGGAGCCAGTCGTCTATCCCATGATGAGGACAAGCACGAACGTAATCCTGGAGACGTTCCCATGCTTCAGGAATCGTCTCATCAGATTGTTATTGGAAGCTTGAGATCTTCCCACGAAGAGCATTGGTTTTGCCCGTCGGGAAGAACTTCTTGAGGAATGCATTAGCACACCTCTCCCATGTAGTGGCCTCTTCTTTGTGGCCGTAGAACCATTGCTTCTCCTTTCTCAATAGCGAGAATGGGAAAAGACGAAGGCGAATGGCGTCAGACGCCACTCCCTTGATGGTGAACGTGCCACATAACTCCATGAAGTGCTGGAGATGAGCATTGGCATCCTCATGGGGCTTTCCGCAAAATGGGTTGGCCTGCACCATGTGGATCAAGGCGGGCTTCAGCTCGAAGGTGGCATCTCCGAAGTTGACCTCGAGACCCTGAGCTACGTGGGTAGCTGACGAAGCCGAGAAGTCAGAGATTGCCTTCTGGGCCATAGCTTCCTTAAGTGGTGGTGTAGAGCCTCCTTCCTTGAACGGATCCTGGTTCGAGATGAACCTCTAAGGGGGAACTTGATGGCGTCTAGTCCTCCTCAACAGCTGCTCGGGATCTTCGAGATAGTTTCCCGGTAGTTGGAAACTGCTCATACACTGTCTGGCTTCACAGGAAAGGAAGACATAGACAGGGGTAAGCCCCTATGACTAATTGATAACTAAGTTAACGAGAATCTCTAGATTCAATCTAATTAAAATTTCTTGGCTAAGCTTTCCCCGGCAACGACGCTAGAAATGCTTGTTGGTATTTCTTATGACTATTGGATAAATCCGCAAGCGCACAGATTATACGGCTCTAGCACTTCACCAAGGAGTATTCCGAGGTATCGTAATTTATATTATCCCAAAGGAAAGCCTTGTTAGAAATGATAATTGGATAGAGATCCTAGAGAGCACCTTAACTTTAGTACCAACTAGTATAGGGGGGTAAATGATAAATGTGATAGGAAGGGGTTGATGAATGAAGAATCTACGGTAAATGATACTTAGAACGGACCTCAGAGACTAGCTAGGTGGGAGGACAACGAGAAGAGAACATGGACTCCTATGTACTTCACTCTACTTCAATATACTTAGCTAATTAACTAGTCTAGACACTATAGTTTGTCTCCTCAATACAAGTATGCTAGGCGAGGGGATAGATCAGTAGGAGGGCAAAACTCCTACCGGACTGCGCCTTCTTCTTACTGGGGCCTTACCTTTTAAGAACTTGCCTAAGAACACGTGGTGGAATACAACGACTAGACAAGGCTGTCACCTCTTGCTAGCTACCACAAACAATCCGTGCAGCAAGCGATAACCAAGGATAAGATGATGTATAAGCACCACGCTTACACACAACTTACTACTTTGACTACGATCAAATAATCAAATCACCCTATGACAGGCAATGATTGCATACGGGAAAGGTCACAAGGATCACAAACTATGGGTGTGAAGGCTATTAAAGAGCAAAAACATATAGCAAGACTATATCTAGTATAGAAATGCTCAAAGTAAATACTAAGTAAAGTAAAGAGAAAGATATATATTGAATAAGATAAAGTCTTACAAAGAAGGAAAGATACAAGAGCTATACCAGACTCTCCAGAAGACGACTCCGGGAATCCCGAGCACAGCTCGACTCAACTCTAACTCCCACTCTAGACTAACTCCTAGAACAATATAAGGAATAGAGCTTGTAGGCTTCTTCTCCATGCTTAGAGAGGGGGGTGTGACCCTCTATTTATAGTAGGAGGTGGAGTAGGGGCTACTCCGGCGCCACGTCAGCGATCCAGGGCCTTCCATTCTCCACCCTTGGATCCAACCTACCTTGAAACCGACCAAGGCATGGATGGTTGTGATCCAACATGTGGGGAGAAGGTATGGCGGTTGGGCGGACCCAATCGACCTAGGGGTGGTTCGGCCGAACCACCCTATGGCCAGTGGGCCCTCCCTTGCCTCCTTGGATGAGGTCCCACCAGTCAGGGACTGAGTGGGGCCTGTTTGGGCCTCTTGATGGTTCGGCCGAACCCCCCCTTGGGGGTTCTGGCCCACCTCTGTTGTCCTAAGGCTGGCCCCACTTATCATTGGTGCTATTTGCTGGTTCTGAGTTGGTTGTCACGTTTATCTTCTTGGTGTGGGCCCATGGATCCATGTCATTTGCTTGTGAGCTGTTGAGAGGAAACACAGAGTGATCCAATGGATGGATTCCACTCTAGAGTGCCTGTCTTGGATCATGACCGAGAGGGGAGAGCATGGTGGGCCCATATGGTGGTCGGTCGAACCCCTATGTGGGCCCAACTGGCTCTTCTTTGCTCCATTTGTTCATTCCTGCACTCAAACACTCATGGACATGTGGAACTAGTTATTGGATAAAGTATGCTCATGATGTGTTTGTTTATCCTTGATCCTTGGATTGGTGGCACCATTTTAGCTATGTAAAAGATGGTCATAATTTGTGCCAACATAATCAGGCGGTTATCTTCCAACGAAAGGTGCTCCGAGCGATCTTTGACCAGATCCCGACGGCCCCCGTCATAAACACCATCATCATCTCCGCGATCTCCATTGACTCCGAGCAGGCAGTATCCTTTGATGCCACGATCTCATCGGGCTCGGCCACCAGTGCAAGGACCGAGATCGTTGACTCCTCCGGATCGATCAGCAGCTTCCCGGAATTCCCCCCAGTCTTCGGAGGGATAGTCTTTCAAGTCTCCGCCGACAGCGTCTCCCCCGACAATGAAACAGATGCTGAACGCGTCGCGAGAGAACAACATAATGTCGAACGTGCGCAGAGGCACAACCTCGAATGCCGCGGCCAGGAGAAGGGCGACCAGGAGCATCATGGGCAGGAACGTGTCGCACGGGAATAGCTCGAGCAGGAGCTGAGGAATCACGGTCACCCGCCACGACGCAACCTCCAGCACGAGTTCGATCTAATGGGTAACGTCCCATTTTGCCCGACCCCCAGTGCCAATCTGGCGGTAGCTGTCTGCGAGCTGTACAAGCTCCCCGGCACACCCGAGATCCAGAAGATAGAAACTCACATCATGGCGGCCGCGGTCTAGGTCAACAAAGCGGGTCCTCCGCCCGAATTCTCCGGCCAATCCTATAGTAAGAACCACCCCGAAGCCCTCCAAGGGAGCACGGACGAAAATCCCCCTAGCGCGACGACGAAGAACGAGACAAGGCCCAACGCGATCGAACACCGGCACGGCGCGCCGGAGCCCTCGAAGAGAACACCGACAAAGATCCCCACGGTATGACGATGATGAGCATGATAATCCCCGACGTAATCGAGCACCGGCGCCGGCGCCCTGAGCTACGGGGGGACTGCGCCCCTTCTCAGCCCATATGCGCGCCATCCGGCGGCCCTAGAATTTCAGAGTAACGTCGGTGGAGAAGTATCATGGCAAGGCAAAACTAGAGCAGTGGGCATCCACATACGAGATCAATGTATACGCAGCCAGAGGGAATCAAGACATGATGGCCAATTACTTGCCAGTAATACTATCGACCTCCACTAACAGCTGTCTCCAGAAGATCACAGAAGGCACCATCGGCACCATCGACAACCATAGAAGAACTGATGACGACAGCAAATCCCTACACCAATCAAGACGATGCCACCCGCAGCAGGGAGAACAGGCGACACCACTCCCGTTCCCCGGAATGAGCAAAGGATAGCGATCACCAGCCAGACTACCGCAGTGAAAGAGGACCCAACGACCACCGAGATCACCGGTCGGGCAACTCCGAACACTATTCGCAGAAGTACGACTACAGGCGAGACAACCGCTACGTCACCAACACGAACGCCCGCCCAAGGAAGAATTATGACGTCAGCTATGAGAAGATCCTCGACGGCCCGTGCCCCATACACAAGAACTACAAGCACTCCATGCGAGAGTGTGATCTCCTTGATCGAGTCAACTATGTGGGAAAGAGGTGACAAAAGATAGAAGAAGGATGGCGCCGACAAAGGCAAAGATCAAGGACCACCAGCACTAGAGTTCCGAGTAGCCTCAATGACGTACTCCATCTTCGGAGGTAGCATGGTCATCGAGGGGGAAAGGCTACACCACCAAGTCCGCAAAGACATCTACTCAGTCGCCGCCACACGAGACAATGCAGCCAGCGCTCGATACCTCGATTGGTCGGAACAACCCATCAGCTTCTCTGAGGAATATGAGTGGACGGACTAAAGATACCCTGGTCATTTCCCACCCATCATCGACCCAACCATTGCCACGTACCGCTTCAGGAAAGTACTGGTCGACGGTGGTAGCGCCCTCAACATCATCTTCACCGACGCTTTCCGCCAGCTTGACTATTCGAAGAAAGACCTCCTCCCGACGAACTTCCCCTTTGGGGGATCATCCCAGATAAGGCATCCACGCTAGTGGGACAAATTATACTCCCTGTACAGTTTAGCGACCAGGACCACTTCAGGGTATAGAACATCAACTTCATTGTCACCGACTTTGAAACAGCCTACCACGCGATCCTCGACCGCCCGACGCTCGCCAAACTAATGGCATTCCCGCACTACACGTACATGGTGTTGAAGATCCCGACACCACATGGCATCCACTCATTGATCACAAATTTCAAATAGCTCAAATATGTCTTCCTGCCTCTATTGGAGTCGACGTCAAACACCTTTTTCCACAATAGAGCAATGATTACAGCAACCCAGTGACCACCTGGGTTATGCGCAAACATCACAAATATTTTCGTGGAATGCCTCCTTAGGTATTTTTCCAGATACTTCACGCTGTAATCTCTATCATCACTTATAGTCTTAGTTGACAATGGATCTGGATCAAGAAGGCCAACTGGCAAAGATTTGTCCCTAGCTTCTACAACGAGGCATATAGGAATACAATAGCAAACAATAGGAATTTATTAGGAAGAAAATATATGAACACCATCCCTAGTTAAGAAATGGATGAAATCATAATAGAAGAAATTTTACTTACAGTGTAGCAGTGAAGAATGGACACGTACAATCTGTAACGCCCCAGAGTCCAAACGGCTCAGATCCACTCTGCACGCTGAGCGAACCACACCCACCACCATCCCACTTAAGCTTTCTTCCTCGCTTCGCTTAAAAGGATTATCCCCGAGATGGTGGGATGGACTCTAGAAGCCTTATATGTTGGTCTATGCGAACACATGGTGGATAAGTACCCATTTAGTTCAGTTTTGTGATGAGTGATTGTCCAACACTTGAGCGTTTCGGTTTGAGTGGCTTACTACTAATCTTTGCGAAAGCAAATGTGTGTGCATGTCTATTGGCTTGTGGTATGCAGGTGCTATGCCTAGTGACAGTGGTCAATGGCATGGAGAAGGTCGAGTAGAGGCTTGCCATGTCGATGGACTGAGAGCGGTGAAGGGCGGAAGCGGGGCTCGGACCGAGGGACCATGGGCGCCGGCGGAGTAGCTGTGGTGGCTAGTACTTGGCACCGGCGAGTGCGAGAAGACATGGAGGTAGACCGAGGTGACCAAGTCAAGACGGCGGACGAGCTGGTCGAGCGAAGGCTCATGGGACTCGGAGTCCGACCGAGCGAGGACAAGGTGGCTCGACTCGAGCGGTTTGGTGGTTTGGGCCGCAAAACCGCCAGAGAACGGTTTCCGAGTTTGGGCCTCATAACTTGGGGTTCGGTAGTTGAGCCGAAAGCTACCGGTGGTGGGCTTCGCGGGTTTGGGCCTCAAAACCCGGGCGGAGCTTCCGAGGAAGCGGGAATGGCACGTGATGGAATCCTAGAGGTTGCGTCGAGGCGATGGCAACTCCTGGCAGGAAGCGGGGCCGTCCATTCAAAATGCGGGAGATATTTTCTAGAGCTTGGACTGCAATGCTTAAGCTAGGTAGTTCACTCATGTATCTAGGGGGTCTTTGGGAAATAGCCAAAGCCTGTTAAATAGGGGGTGAAGGGGTATCCCTTATCCCACCTCTTGAACCCTAGTCATTTGTACCACCTCTCTCTCTCTAGTTTCTCTCTCTAGTTCATGAGGTCCCTAGTGTAAGGATTTGCACTTTGATTTTGTTGGGAATCGGAGGACTTAACCTCCGTAAGCCATGGCGGCTTTGATTCGGTGATTGTGTCTCCTTTGCTTGTGTTCTTTGCTAATCGCGTTTTGCTCCTCTCTAATCCTCTTTGTTCTTGCGATGATTTCTCTTGATTGAGAGCGAGTTTTGCAATTCCGTTTGAACCAAGTTGTGCGGGATCACGAGTAGAAGATTTGCACCGAAGGGCTTTGCCCCAAACCTTGTGAGGACATAGATCGGGCAATTTCTATTTCGTGTTCTTCATTTTTGGAGTTTTTCCCAAATTTATTTTACGCCCGTTGATTCACACCAAATTGAGCGATGATTTCTTCGGGATAGCTCCTCCATAGCCTTGGGATCATGCCCACAAAGTTTGGTGGCTATTGGTGAAGATTTGGAAGTGATTTGGGAAGATTTGGGGGAGAGGCGATTCAAAATCGCCCCCAAATCACGTCTGTCCAGGAAACCGCGGATAGTCCGGGGTTTATTCTCGGACAGTCCGGGAGTCGGGGCAGAAACAGTGCTTCTCGGGGTGTTTTTCTGAGATTTGATGATGGACTATCCGGGATTTTTCGCGGACTATCCGCAGTTTATTTCCGCTGAGAAACACTATTTCTGGACTTTCTGTTTGGGCGTTTTTCAGCTTAACGGCGGACTGTCCGGGGCCAATTTGCGGACGGTCCGCAGGTCATTTTTCAGCAAGTGCGGACAGTCCGCGGTTCTCTCCCGGACAGTCCGCAAAAGCTGCAGAACTGTTTTGCTTGTATCTCACTCAACCGAACTCTGAATCAAGTTTTGTTTGTTGCATTGGATTCGTATTCACGTAAGGAACATGATTAGGTACTTTTGAGACCAGTTCTCATAAGTATTTTTGGGTGTGCTTTTGCCTCTTCTCTCTAGAGGTTGAGAGTACCTCTCTCGGTGTATCGGTTTCGAGTTTGTGGCTTTGATCGTTCTCCATCTTCTCCGACCGCTCCGCTGCACCTTTAGAGGTCTTCCTAAGGTGTCCACCTACTTGTTAGGTCGTGTGCGAGTCGTTTCTTCCGAGGTCAAGTTTTGGGCGTGATTTTAGGACAAGGGCCAAGTGTGAGAAGAAATTGAGTTGGATTTTTATTTGGCTCCCATTCACCCCACCCTCTGGTCGCCATTCTCGGTCCTTCAGTCTATCCCACCCTAAACAACCAAGGTGGGACTAAACCCTCCACAATATCTCATTAACACACATGGGCCACTACGGGCGAAACGGGTCGGATGTGACATACACCCCCCTCAAATAACTCGATGTCCTCGTCGAGCCCAACATACCCACAACCGGGCAAACGATGACCAGGAACGTTCCCTCTTAGCACTTGCGACGGTGCCCGCTGCTGCAAAGGTTAGATCTGATACCATTTGTAATGCCCCAGAGTCCAAACGGCTCAGATCCACTCTGCACGCTGAGCGAACCACACCCACCACCATCCCACTTAAGCTTTCGTCCTAGCTTCGCTTAAAAGGATTAACCCGAGGATGGTGGGATGGACTCTAGAAGCCTTATATGTTGGTGTATCCCACCCTAAACAACCAAGGTGGGACTAAACCCTCCAAAATATCTCATTAACACACATGGGCCACTACGGGCCAAACGGGTCGGATGTGACACAATCCATCAAGATTGAATAGGTCAAACAAATCTTCTAATGCCACAACAAAAGCCCCACTTTCTGATTCACGCCAAAAATGATGGTGCATGATCAAACCAACTATGTCGGCTTTCCTTCGCTCTTGACATGCTTTCAGGTATTCAGCATGAAGAGCAACTGTTGACACCTCTTAAGTATCAATTCTAAGTGTCAACTAAGCAGAAGAAAGAATATATTTGCAACACACCACCTAGACATAGGGTTTTAACTGACAGAATTCCACGAGTTTTGGTGTTTATCTGTTTCTGCAGGGAGACAACTGCAAAAGAGCAAAATAGGCCCACAAGTAAGGATTACATAGAGACATAACACCTCCGTATGAAAAAGATCAATCTAGAAGACTCCAGAACCAACCACCTGAAAGGAGGGGCTCACCTGTCAGCAGGGTAGGGCGGGCGCCCTCCCCCCTAGGGCGGCCGCCCCAGGCTAAGGCCTAATGAGGATCTTCCTTGTGGACCCTCTCTCCACCGTCTTTGAGATCACATCTACACCATCCATTAAGGTTGGTTTGATCCGATGACTAACGATCATTTGAGGGGGCTATATAAGGAGGACCCTTGCCCCTGGCAAAGAGCAATCCATTATTCATTTACATATTTTCCAGAGATGATTCACGAGAGAGGATCCCTTATGGATCTATTCTTTAGGGCTTAGCATACATGTGAGATTAGATTGCGAGAGTTAGAGTGGACGTGTGGATTGAAGGAAGCCCGACCTGTCGGTGTCTCTTCTCCGGTTTGTATCGACGGGATCAAGGCTCCTAACCCGAGGCTTGTTCCTAGGATTTCTTCAGTAATTCGACTTCTAATTCTAGTAAGTTCCATGTTTATTAATTCTTTAGTTTGTGAGTTTAATTTATTCTCTTCGCGTAGAGAGTAGGGTAATCATCTCTAGCGTAAACGTGGTGTTTGGGCTAAGATACTCATAGATATCCCCTGTCTAGCCGGATCTGTGGTAGTAGCTCAGAAAATGACAATTCCGTAGATACCTTTGGAACCCACAATCCTGTTAGAAGGACCAGTAGGGTTTATAGACCGCATGGTAAGCATTCTCTGAGGTGTCTCTTATCACGACGGTTCTCCCCAATAGAATAATAACACATATCTTATATAGACTAGAACGAGACTACAATCGCAATATTCTCTAATCGCCCATATCAAGATCACCTTGTTAATAGCCTAAAGGTTAATAGCATCGATTGGTTAGTCAGATGCACCCTTTCTCCCTGTGGAAATATAAATTATGATACTCTGGATAATCTCCCGGGTGAAGTGCTCATTGGTATCCGTGCACTTGCGGATTACTTCCAAGTGATTTCTCTGTTTGCGTTAACAAATATCAACAAGCATTTTTGGCGCCGTTGCCGGGGAGAAAGACGGGTTTGCTGAGATAACCTTGAATCTTGCTATTTTCTTGTATCTATACTTTTATCTTTTCTTATCTTTTTCAATTTCTTTATTTCTTACCTATTCTATCCTTATGGAAAATCTAAATTCCACTCCTATCTATCAATTTTCTACACCCACGGAGATCGATCTATTACCATGGGAGTCATCACAACCTATCCAAACTCCCCAGTTTAGGTTGAGTCCACTGTAACGTCCCGCCTGCTCGAGATCGGGCCCGTTAACGCCTGATAGCTTTCCTAGGATATAGACCGTCCTCACAGACCAATACTAGTCTTTTCGGCGCACTTTGTCCCCACTCGTGCGCCCCTGGGAAGAACTTCCCGGTCGGTCACCCATCCTAAAATTGCTCTAGGCCAAGCACGCTTAACTTTCGAGTTCTTTGCAGATGGGCTTCCAGAAAAAAAGTTACAACTTATTGGTATGAGTATCCTATTAATCCTATTAAGCCCTAGGCCGGGGTGTTACATCCTCACCCCCTTAGGAGACCGATGTCCTCATCGGTCAACCCTATGCCAGGAACGTCCCCTCTTGGCCACGTCCGTGTGTCTAGTGTCAGCGCATGTGCCATGCTGTCACACCAGCCATGCGCACCATGCCTGAGCAACTGACACACACGCGCCTGTGAAACCGCAAGGGTCGGATCTGATACCATTTGTAATGTCCTGCCTGCTCGAGGCCGGGCCTGTTAACTCCTGATAGCTTTCTTAGGATATAGACTACCCTCACAGACCAATACTAGTCTTTTCGGCGCACTTTGTCCCCACTCGTGCGCCCCTGGGAAGAACTTCCCGGTCGGTCACCCATCCCGAAATTGCTCTAGGCCAAGCATGCTTAACTTTCGAGGTCTTTGCAGATGGGCTTCCGGAAAAGAAATTGCAACTTATTGGTATGAGTATCCTATTAATCCTATTAAGCCTTAGGCTGGGGTGTTACATCCGCGGTTGATTGCAACGAGTCAAAGCCTATCCTTTTCAGGAAAGGAAGACAAAAACCCTTGCTTTCACATTAGAGATTTTGAGCAAGCATGTGATTGTCTTCGCATAGAAGGCATATCTGATAAAACTTTACGTTGGAAGCTTTTTCCTTTTTCTTTAAAAGGAAGAGCTAAACAATGGTATAATCAGAAGGTAAGTCAACAACAAGGAGTTTGTGGAGTTTTGCGCTCCAACTTCTGTTTAGACTTTTATCCCATCACTCAAATCTTCAACCTTAGAGTCAAGGTTCTAACCTTCAAACAAGAAGAGAACGAATCTTTGGCTTACTCCTGGAAACGTTTTCTTGAGCTTTTAGAATCTGGACCACACCTATGTATCGAAGGCCATGTTCTTCTTCAACATTTTTATAAAGGTCTTCGTAGAAAGGATAGAGAGTTGCTAAACACCACATCTGGAGGTTCTTTATTTCATATACCATCCATAGAAGCAAAATTAACTTTAGATAGAATCCTAGATGCTGAGTTGGATAATACCATCCATGAAGAAACTCACGAAGCTGAAGACAATGCCTTGCCAGATCCAACATCCACTTCAGCTATCCCAAGTTCTGAGCCTAAAAAGGAACAAATTCCACCACCTGATTTCATGCTGGATATAGATCCTGATCTTTTCACTGATTTCAGAAACATTTCAAACTATGTTTCTCTTTCAAAACCCCGAAATTATCACCTTAGCAACCATATATACCAAATGCCAGACAGAAGCATTTTGAGAGAGCTTATATCAATCATAAGTAGCGAATGGTTAGAAGAATCAGAGCTTTCCTCTGATGTGATCCGTTTGGATTCACCTTCTATTCCAATACGCTGTGCTTTCAATTCAGATCAATTCGATGCTCTCTATAATCCTGTTGTGGGGGTCAATATCATGTCTAAATCGCTTACACATGAATTATTGGGCAATGTGACTTTAACCCCAACAACAAAGTTCATGAAGAATCTTGACGGATATATAGTCCCCAGTCTTGGAATTTTACATGTCTTACCCATTATGGTAGATGGTGCCATGGTTCGTTTGAACTTTTATATCTTTGATACATGGGATCACGACCTTTTGCTAGGACAACCTTTTAGAAGACTTCTATGAAGGACAAAATGGGAAACTAAACATTTCCTTTAGAAAGAGTTTTCAAATCCCAATGACAATCTCTCATTCCTTGAACAGTAAAACTGAATCATATCTTCTACCTGATCCTATGGAGGAAGTAAAAACTGCTTCTCTAGAGCTTTTCAATGAACCAGATTTAGAAGAAGATGCTCCTTTCTTCATAGAAGAAGAAGCTGACCCTTCTGAACCTAAACCCTTAGATGAGTTTGCAGAAACGCCTAGACCTCCTGTAGAGCTTAAACCTCTACCACCTGGTCTTACGTATGCTTTCCTCCATAATGATCCAGAGTCTCCTATAATCATAAATGATAAACTCACTCAGGAGCAATCTCTTCGCTTGATGGCTGTTCTAGAAAGACAGCGTTCAGCCTTTGGTTACTCACTCCAAGATCTCACTGGAATCAGTCCTTTAATTTGCACTCATCGCATTCCAACAGATCCTTATGTTTCACCTTCTCGAGAGCCCCAACGTAG
This sequence comes from Microstegium vimineum, assembly GCA_022036555.1. Classification (NCBI taxonomy): domain Eukaryota; kingdom Viridiplantae; phylum Streptophyta; class Magnoliopsida; order Poales; family Poaceae; genus Microstegium; species Microstegium vimineum. The sequence goes on along the minus strand of CM039124.1, from coordinate 14,883,956 downwards.
ACTCAATAACACGATGAGAGAGGTAGTTAAAGAAGTTTTAAAATTGCTGCATGCAGGGATTATATATCCCGTGCCGCATAGTGAGTGGGTAAGTCCAGTGCAAGTTGTGCCTAAGAAGGGAGGCATGACTGTTGTCACAAATGAGAGGAATGAGCTGATTCCGCAACGCACCGTCACAAGATGGCGGATGTGTATAGATTACAGAAAGCTAAACAAAGCTACAAAAAAAGATCACTTTCCTTTACCTTTTATAGATGAGATGTTAGAGCAGTTAGCCAACCACTCGTTCTTCTATTTCTTAGATGGATATTTAGGGTACCACCAAATCCCGATCCATCCGGATGACGAAAGCAAAACCAATTTTACATGCCCCTATGTAACGTATGCTTATCGTAGAATGTCTTTCGGGCTATGTAATGCTCTAGCTTATTTTCAAAGATGCATGATGTCTATATTTTCTGACATGATTGAAGATATTATGGAATTTTTCATGGATGATTTCTCTATTTATGGAAAAACTTTCGATAATTGTCTTGAAAATTTAGACAGAGTTTTGCAAAGATGTGAAGAAAAACATTTAGTCCTTAATTGGGAAAAATGTCATTTTATGGTCAAAGAAGGAATAGTGCTAGGACACCTAATATCTGATAGAGGCATTGAGGTAGACAAAGCTAAAATTGAAGTAATTGAATAGTTACCTCTGCCTATAAATGTGAAAGGAATAAGAAGCTTTCTTGGTCATGCTGGTTTTTATCGAAGATTCATAAAAAGATTTTTCATTCATTGCTAGACCATTAACTCTGTTGCTTGCCAAGGATGCTCCTTTCATATTTAATGACGCTTGTTTAAAAGCTTTTGAATTATTGAAAACAGCGCTCATCTCTGCACCAATCATTCAACCCCCTGATTGGTCTTTACCTTTTGAAATTATGTGTGATGCTAGTGATTATGCTGTAGGGGTAGTTTTGGGACAAACTAAGGATAAGAAGCATCATGCAATAACTTATGCTAGTAAAACTTTGACAGGACCTCAACTTAATTATGCAACCACTGAAAAAGAGCTCATGGCTGTTGTTTTCGCTATAGACAAATTTAGATCTTATTTAGTAGGAGCCAAAGTAATTGTTTATTCCGATCATGCTGCTTTAAAATATCTTCTCACTAAAAAAGATGCTAAACCTCATTTAATAAGATGGATCCTGCTGCTCCAAGAGTCTGACTTAGAAATAAAAGATAAAAGGAGAGTAGATAAACCTGTTGCAGATCACTTGTCTAGAATGTATTTTGAGAATCTGCAGGAACTACCCATTGATGATTCACTCCGGGACGACATGCTCTACGGAATCAATAGATCCGACCCCTGGTATGTAGATATTGTTAATTTTATTGTTTCAGGATATGTACCACTAGGAGGAAACAAAAGAAAGCTTATTCAATAGAGTCGTTCACACATATGGGATGAGCCATACCTGTTCCGAGTATGCTCTGATGGCTTACTCAGGAGATGTGTGACTATTGAAGAAGGAATGAAGATCATTGAAAGATGCCACTCATCACCATATGGAGGTCATTATGGAGCATTCCGAACACATGCAAAAATTTGGCAGTGTGGATTCTATTGGCCAGCAATGTATGAAGACACCAGAGAATTTATCAGAAGATGCGGGCCATGTCAGAGGCACAACAACATAAATTCAAGGGATGTCATGCCACTCACCGGAAATTTGCAAATAGAGCTCTTTGATGTTTGGGGAATCGACTATATGGGACCATTCCCCCCATCAAAGAAGTGTGAGTATATCTTGGTGGCGGTTGGCTACGTCTCCAAGTGGGTAGAAACATTACCTTGAAAGCATGCCGACAACATGAATTCAAAGAGGATGTTTGAAGAAACCATATTTCCAAGATTTGGAGTCCCCAGAATAGTGATAAGTGATGGAGGATCACATTTCATCGACAAACATTTTGAACAGTACCTAGCGAGGCATGGGATCCGCCACAATGTCGCTACACCTTATCATCCTCAAACAAGTGGTCAAGCAGAAACCTCAAACAAACAGATCAAGAATATTCTTTAGAAAACAGTGAATGAAATGGGAACATCATGGAAGGACAAGTTACCCAATGCACTCTGGGCATACCGGACTGCATACAAAACTCCAATTGGAATGTCTCCATATCAACTCGTATATGGGAAGACTTGTCACCTACCTGTTGAACTAGAGTTCAAGGCACACTGGGCTATAAAAAGATGGAATATGAACTTTGATGCCGCTGAAGAGAATCGACAAATTCAATTATCAGAATTGGAGGAGTGGAAGAAAAAGCATATCACAATTCAAAGATCTACAAAGAAAGAATTAAACAATGACATGACAAGAAAATCAAGAAGAAGGAGTTCACACTCGGAGATAAGGTATTACTGTTTAATTCCAGGGTGAAGCTCTTCGAACACGGAAAGCTACAAAGAAAATGGGAAGGACCATATAAGGTAATCAATTCAACATCCCACAGAGCAATCACACTTCAAAATGGTACGTTATTCAAGGTAAATGGTCAACGTCTCAAAATATTTCTAGAGCCTAATGAAGAACTAGAAGAAATAGACGTAATTAGTTTCTACCTTTTAAGTGAATTTTAAGGCCCAATCACTTTATCTTTACATTTCTGGGCCATGCATATGTTTTTTGGTATAGAGAAACTTCTAGAAACGAGTGCGCAGAAGAAGCCCGGTAGAGCCCACATAGCCAGAGCGAGCGCCCTAGGGTGTAGGGCGGTCGCCCGACCCCTGTCACCTCTCGCCGCCGCCTTTTACTCATTCGAACCTTCTAGTCTCCCTTTTCCGATAAACCTCGCAAAACACTTATCCAACCATTTCCTCGTGAGATTTGCTTCGTAGATGCTTCCAGAGGCTGTTTTCCACCCCTATATAAACAACCCCTAACATCAGCCATCATCATCATTCAATCATTACCTTAGCTCTCGCTTAGAAGCTTGCTAGATCTCTTTGCTCCAATGGCCAGCAGCAACAATGCCAATAGGAGGATAGTACCCTATGGATCCAACGTCTAAGATCCAGACTCCAAGGCCTTAGTCTTAGTCCATAATGAGCTCCCGCTAGCCACCATTCCACCAAAGCAGCAGTGCTACAGCAAATCTTTCTACGCGCAACCTGTCCTCGTTGCGCCACCGCAACCACTCTTGCTCAAGGGGCCGACGGAAGAGCCCATCATCAAGGTACCTGCCGGCACCAAGGTTCTTCCGCCAAGACCCAAGGAGAGGGTCGTAGGAGTGAAGACCTGTCGAAATGGAGAGCTCAACCACATCAAGTACACCACTGAAGAGGAACGACCCTACTTCGAGGGAATCCGGGCACCCAAAGTCAGATTCGTGCTAGCGAAGGACGCTCCAAAACATTCCCTTAATTCCTTCGAGTCATCCCCGAAGCGCTGCAAAACCATAACGGATTTAGAAAAAGACTTCCACGCTAGAGATGACACGATCATCAATCTACAAAGCTTACTAGACTTTTACACTAGGCAGGTCATGAACCTAAACACCTCAGTCAAAGGCCTTAGGCGCGATGTATATGAGCTTAACAAGAAGATGAAGTTTTTAGAACGTCGCTAGATGCCTTAGTGAGTTTTGCAGTTCTTGAGGCATGTTTAGATCCATTAGCTAGAAGTTAGTTTGTTCCATTTTCCCTTTGTATGCATGCCTCGAAATAAATAATAAATAAAGATCATTTCTATTATATTTGTACCTTGCTTGTCTCCACTGTGTTGTTATCTAAGAAAATAGGAAACAAGTATGGGGGAGACCCCCTATGAAGAGACGAATAGATTCAACCACAACGAGCACAAATTCCAGAAACAAACAGAGCAACAACCACACACGCCGAAGCAGAGGCCGAGGGGCCACCCCAGCTGGGCGGCCGCCCCACTACCTAGGGCGCCTGCCCTGGGCTGAGCACCTCCTGCTCCGTCTTTCAACCACGGTCAAGTTTGCACCCTGCACGCCACATTTTTCATACAAATCTCTAAATTTCAATTCGTGCAGTGAGTTTCCATAAATAAATGCTTTAAACATGATAAAATGATAAAATGTTTCTTTAAAACATCTTTATGAAATAGACTCTCTATTATGAAGTTTCCTGGAGTCCTGCTATTGTTGGAAATTTAATTAGAGACTCCATGTTACTTGAGTCATTGTGGAATATAAGATGGTAGAATAGGAGAACTTAATTCTTGATAATCTCTGTCACTTGGAGAATTTCTTTAAAATAAATATCTACCATCCCATATATGCTTTACAATTACCAATCAAAAGCCAAAAGGATACTTACTTTGTATTGAGTTTGTTCGAATCGTGTGGATCCTTGTTAGAATTTTATCATACTCCGAAGGTCAAGGCTTCATTCATACATTACAAACACAAAAGATTCTCTCTTCCGAAGTAGTGTTGCGTTAGAGGCATGGGCTATGCAAAAATAATTAATTCAAGGAAATAAAAATGGGTAAAAAGTCCAACAACCTCGCAGTAGAATTAGGGGAGCTTTGCACCCACTCAAAAAAAACATATATACAAAGATAGCCCATGGTTCCTCTAATAGAAATACACCTGTAAGAGATGACATTATAATAAAATTTGACCAACAAGTCTTGATTTAAGAGTATGGCATTATTCTCCTCGGATCCCGGTTTGACCAGGCAATACATGCAAGGTGAGTATGCCACATTTACCTATACTTTTTTAGATTCAATTATAAGTGATCTGAGAGAATCATAAAAAGTGAGCTGAATATGCAAAAACTCCAAGTGACAAGATTGATAGATGAAGGGTATATATCTCTAGATACTTTATTCCTCAACTACTCATAGTGATATGGTGACTCTGCTAAATTCCCGCAGTACAGGTATAAAAAGGAACTTTTTACTATTGATGTCTAAACCTTAAGCTTATGTTTTCAGCATCCTTTTCTCGAGGACAAGTAAAGGCCTAAGTATGGGGGAGCTTGTTGACACCTATTAAGTATCAATTCTAAATATAAACTAAGCAAAAGAAAGGATATATTTGCAACACACCACCTAGACATAGGGTTTTAACTGACAGAATTCCATGAGTTTTGGTGTTTATCTGTTTTTGCAGGGAGACAACTGCAAAAGAGCAAAACAGGCCCACAAGTAAGGATTACATAGACACATAAAACCTTTGTATGAAAAAAATCAATCTAGAAGACTCTAGAACCAACCCCCTGGAAGGAGGGGCCCACCTGTCAGCAGGGTAGGGCGAGCGCCCTCCCCCTAGGGCGGCCGCCCAAGGCTATGGCCCAATGAGGGTCTGCCTTGTGGACCCTCTCTCCACCACCTTTGAGATCACATCTACACCATCCATTAAGGCCAGTTTGATCCGATGGCTGACGATCATTTGAGGGGGCTATATAAGGAGAACCCCTGCCCCCTGGCAAAGAGCAATCCATTATTCATTTACATATTTTCTAGAGAGGATTCTCCATAGAGGATCCCTTATGGATCTATTCTCTAGGGCTTAGCATACATGTGAGATTAGATTGAGAGAGTTAGAGTGGAGGTGTGGATTGGAGGAAGCCCGGCCTGTCTGTGTCTCTTCTTCGGTTTGTATCGACTGGATCAAGGCTCCTAACCCGAGGCTTGTTCCTAGGATTTCTTCAGTAATTCAACTTCTAATTCTAGTAAGTTCCCTGTTTATTAATTCTTTGGTTTGTGAGTTTACTTTATTCTCTTCGCGTAGAGAGTAGGGTAATCATCTCTAGCGTAAACGTGGTGTTTGGGCCAAGATACTCATAGATATCCCCTGTCTAGCCGAATCTTTGGTAATAGCTCGGAAAGTGACAATTTCGTAGATACCTTTGGAACCCACTATCTCGTTAGAAGGACCGGTAGGGTTTATAGGCCGCGTGGTAAGCATTCTCTGAGGTGTCTCTTATCACGACGGTTCTCCCCAATAGAATAATAACAGATATCTTATATAGACTAGAACGAGACTACAGTTGCAATCTTCTCTAATCGCCCATATCAAGATCACCTTGTTAATAGCCTAAAGGTTAATAGCATAGATTGGTTAGTCAAATGCACCCTTTCTCCCTGTGGAAATATAAATTATGATACTTTGGATAATCTTCCGGATGAAGTGCTCACCAGTATCCGTGCGCTTGCGGATTACTTCCAAGTGATTTCTCTGTTTGCGTTAACAAATATCAGCAGCAACACAAAAAGGTTCTGCCTTGTCAAGCTCTTCTTTGGGTAGCAGTGGATTTCCAAATTGGTACTTTGTGTTTTCCTTTTGTCCATATAGAGGCCACAGGTTCACTCTGATCCTTTTTGTTGGGTTCCCCCTGCCCCTGCTGCTCCTGCTTGGCTGAAACTTTTGGCTGCTCCAGGTCTGCAATTAGTCTTTGCTTGTCCAGTTTACTACTATCACTATTGGCTGCTTGCGGTGTGGACTTAGATGACTTCTTGACTGCCACAGATGTTTGGGATATTACCTTGGCATATCCCCAGGGACCTTATGGGCCTACCGACAAGAAGACAACCCAGCCCGCGAGGACTTCGAATAAGCCTTGCTCGCCAAGGAAGATCCTGATAGATAGACTCGGATCCCTTGCCTTAAGGGACCGATTGTAATCTGTTAGGATATGGAAATTGTAACCCTGTTCTCTAGCTATATAAGGCGAGCAGGGACCCCCTCAAAAACTCTCTCTCACAATCCCTTAGATCTCATCTACACCTCGTGTAACCTAATACTTAGATCAATCCAGCCACCAAAGCACATGGCATAGGGTATTACGGCGACGTGCCGGCCGGAACCTGTCTAAATCTCCGTGTTTACGCCCTCTGTGTTACGCTTGATCGTCGTCGCGACACCTTTGCCTACAATCTACTACCCGTGGGGTACCCCCTAGGTAGATTGCAATGAATATTACATCGACAGTTGGTGCGCCAGGTATGGGGTGTGTGCATCGACTTCATGACTCGTCAAGCGGTCATTTTCCCAGATTCGATGGTCCTCCTAGCAACCGGCACCGTGCTCCAGATCGGATCCATATCCTGGACCATTGGATCTACACCATGCAGGGCAGACGCGCCACCGCTCGCACGTCGTCTCGCCACGCCAAAGTACCACCCGCGGAAGAGGATCGACATCAACGATCTGATTGACGCCATCAATCGCTCCGATGCTGGCATCACCGATTGCATCAACCTCGCGCAGGTTGCACGACGGCGAACTCCCAGCCACCACGGCCGTCGACCACGTTGCCATCAGGTCCCAGCCAGAACGACAGCCGTGATGACCACAGGCATGCACCCTCCCCCGATGATGCTTCAGGTGCTCAGTAATCAGGTGGCTGTCTTCTAACGAAAGGTGCTCCGATCGATCTTCGACCAGATCCCGACGGCCCCCATCGTAAACACCGTCATCATCCCCACGATCTCTAGCGACTTCGAGCAGGCAGTATCCCTCGATGCCACGATCTCGTCGAGCTCGGCCACCAGCACAAGGACCGATATCGCTGAATCCTCCGGATCGACCAACAGCTTCCCGGAATTCCCCCAAGGCTTCGGAGGGATAGTCTTTCAAGTCTCCGCCGACAGCGTCGCCGCCGACAACGAGACAGATAGCGAACGCGTCGCGAGAGAACAGCACAACACCAAACGTGCGCAGAGGCACGACCTCGAATGTCGCGGCCAGGAGAAGCGAGACCAGGAGCGTCATGAGCAGGAACATGTCGCACGGGAACAACGCGAGTAGGAGCAGAGGAATTACGGTCACCCACCATGATGCAACCTCCAGCACGAGTTCGACTTGATGGGTAACGTCCCAGTTTACCCGACCCCCAGTGCCAATCTGACGGTAGCTATCTGTGAGCTGTGCAAGCTCCCCGACACACCCGGGATCGAGAAGATAGAAGCTCACATCATGGCGGTCACGGTCTAGATCAACAAAGCGGGTCCTCCACCCGAATTCTCTAGCCATTCCTATAGTAAGAACCACCCCTGAAACCCTCCGAGGGAGCACGGACAAAAATCCCCACGGCACGACAATGAAGAACGAGACAGGGCCCGGCGCAATCGAAACACTGGCACCGGCGTGCCGGAGCCCTCAAAGAGAACACCGACAAAGATCCCCACGGGATGACGATGATGAGCATGATAATCCCCAATGCAATCGAGCACCGGCGCCGACGCCCCGAGCTACGGGGGGACTGCGCCCCTTCTCAGCCCGTCTGCGTGCCATCTAGTGGCCCTAGATGTTCAGAGTAATGTCGGTGGAGAAATATGATTGCAAGGCAAACCCAGAGCAGTGGGCGTCCACATACGGGATCGATGTATATGCAGTCAGAGGTTATCAAGATGTGATGGCCAATTACTTGCCAAGAATGTTGTCGACCTCCACTAACAGCTGCTCCAGAAGATCCCAGAAGGCACCATCGACACCTAGGAGCAACTCAAGGAAATCTTCATCAAGACGTACAAGGCTACGTGTGTCCAGCCAGGGACGCGTTATGACCTGGAGAGCGTCCACCAAAGGAGTAACGAGAGCCTCCGGGAATACATCAGACGTTTCTCCGACAAGCGGCTAAGCATAACAGAGATCTCCGATCCAGAGGCTATCGCCATCTTCTCCAACGGCCTATGGGAAGACGACCATCGAAAAAAGTTGGCCCGGAAAAGCATAACAACAATAGAAGAACTGATGACGACAGCAAATCTCTACACCAACCAAGACGACACCACCCGCAGTAGGGAGAACAGGCGGCGCCATTCCCGTTCCCCGGAACGAGCAAAGGATAGCGATCTCCGGCCAGACAACCGCAGTGAAAGAGGACCCAACGACCACCGAGATCACCGGTCGGGCAACTCTGAACACTATTCGTAGAAGTACGACTACAGGCGAGACAATCGCCAACACGAACGCCCGCCCAAGGAAGAATTACGACATTAGCTACGAGAAGATCCTCGACGGCCCGTGCCCCATACACAAGAACTTTAAGCATTCCATGTGAGAGTGTGATCTACTTGAGTTAACTATGCGGGAAAGAGGAGAGAAAAGACAGAAGAAGGATGGCGCCGACAAAGACAAAGATCAAGGACCACCAGTGCCAGAGTTCCGAGCAGCCTCAACGACGTACTCCATCTTCAGAGGCAGCGTGGTCATCGAGGGGAAAGGAGACACCACCAAGTCTGCAAAGACATCTACTCAGTCACCGCCACAGGAGACAATGCAGCCAGTGCTCGATACCTCGATTGGTCGGAACAACCCATTAGCTTCTCTCAGGAATATGAGTGGACGGACTACAGATACCCCGGTCGTTTCCCACTCATCATCGACGCAACCATCGCCACGTGCCTCTTCAGGAAAGTACTGGTCGACGGTGGCAGCGCCCTCAACATCATCTTCACCGATGCTTTCCGCCAGCTCGACTATTCGAAGAAAGACCTCCTCCCGATGAATTACCCCTTCTGGGGGATCATCTCAGATAAGGCATCGATGACAGTGGGACAAATTACACTCCCTGTACAGTTTAGTGACCAGGACCACTTCAGGGTATAGAACATCAACTTCATCATCACCGACTTTGAAACAGCCTACCACGCGATCCTCGACCGCCCGACGCTCGCCAAACTTATGGCAGTCCCGCACTACACGTACATGGTGTTGAAGATCCCGACACCACATGGCATCCACTCATTGATCACAAATTTCAAATAGCCCAAATATGTCTTCCTGCCTCTATTGGAGTCGATGTCAAACACCTTTTTCCACAATAGAGCAATGATAACACCAACCCAGTGACCACCTGGGCTATGCGCAAACATCACAAATATTTTCGTGGAATGTCTCCTTAGGCATTTTCTAGATACTTCACGTTGTAATCTCTATCAGCACTCATAGTCTTAGTTGACAATGGATCTGGATCAAGAAGGCCGACTAGTAAAGATTTGTCCCTAGCTTCTACAACGAGGCATATAGGAATACAATAGCAAACAATAGGAATTTATTAGGAAGAAAATATATGAACAACATCCCTAGTTTAGAAATGGATGAACACATAATAGAAGATATTTTACTTACAGTGTAACTGTGAAGAATGGACACATCCAATCTGTAATGCTCGAGAGTCTAAACGGCTCAGATCCACTGAGCACGCTAAGCGAACCACACCCACCACCATCCCACTTAAGCTTTCATCCTCGCTTCGCTGAAAAGGATTAATCCGGGGATGGTGGGATGCACTCTAGAAGCCTTATATGTTGGTCTATCCCTCCCTAAACAACCATGGTGGGACTAAACCCTCGACAATATCTCATTAACACACATGGGCCATTACGGGCCAAACGGGTCGGATGTGACATACACCCCCCTCAAAGAACTCGACGTCCTCGTTGAGCCCAACATACCCACAACTGGGCAAACGATGACCATGAACGTTCCCTCTTAGCACACGCGACCGTGCGCCTAGTGCCAACACATGTGTCATGACGTGCGCCCCGCAGAGCCTACACGCGCAATGAACCTACCATGTCCGCACACCTGGCCCGCACGCGCCCGCTGCCGTGAAGGTCAGATCTGATACCATTTTTAACGCCCCAGAGTCCAAACGGCTCAGATCCACTCTGCACGCTGAGCGAACCACACCCACCACCATCCCAATTAAGCTTTCGTCCTCGCTTCGCTTAAAAGGATTAACCTGGGGATGGTGGGATGGACTCTAGAAGCCTTATATGTTGGTCTATCCCACCCTAAACAACCAAGGTGGGACTAAACCCTCCACAATATCTCATTAACACACATGGGCCACTACGGACCAAACGGGTCGGATGTGACACAATCCATCAAGATTGAATAGGTCAAACAAATCTTCTAATGCCACAACAAAAGCCTCACTTTTTGATTCACGCCAAAAATGATGGTGCCTGATCAAACCAACTAAGTCAGCTTTCCTTCGCTCTTGACATGTTTTCATGTATTCGGCATGAAGAGCAACACAACCAGGTTCTGCCTTGTCAAGCTCTTCTTTGGGTAGCGGTGGCTTTCCAAATTGGTACTTTGGGTTTTCTTTTTGTCCATATAGAGGCCACAGGTTCACTCTGAGCCTTTTTGTTGGGTTCTCCCTGCCCCTACCGCTCCTGCTTGGCTAGAACTATTGGCTGCTCCAAGTCTGCACTTAGCCTTTGCTTGTCCAGTTTACTACTATCACTATTGGCTGCTTGCGGTGTGGACTTAGATGGCCTCTTGCCTGTCACAGGTGTTTGGGATATTACCTCGGCATATCCCCAGGGACCTTATAGGCGTGCCAACTAGAAGACGACCCAGCTCGCGAGGCCTTGCGACACGCGACCAGCCCATTGTGCTCGTCAAGGACTCCGAAGAAGCCTTGTTTGCCAAGGAAGATCCTGATAGATAGACTCGGATCCCTTGCCTTAAGGGACCGATCATAATCTATTAGGATATGGAAATTGTAACCCTGCTGTCCGGTTATATAAGGCGAGCAGGGACCCCTCAAAAACTCTCTCTCATAGTCCCTTAGATCTCATCTACACCTCGTGTAAACTAATACTTAGATCAATCGAGCCACCAAAGCACATGACGTAGGGTATTACGGCGATTTGCCGGCCCGAACCTGTCTAAATCATCTTGTCTACGCTCTCTGTGTTACGCTTGATCGCCGTCGCCACACCTCCACCTACAATCTACTACCGTGGGGTACCCCCTAGGTAGACTGCGACGCATATTTCGTCGATAGTTGGTGCAGTAGGTATGGGGTGTGTGCATCGACCTCATGGCTCGTTAAACGGTCATTTTCCCGGATTCGATGGTCCCCCCAGCAACCGGCACCGTGCTCCAGATCGGATCCATATTGAAGGACCGAGAACGGCGACCAGAGGGGGGGGGGGTGAATGGGAGCCTCAAATTTCTCTCGGAATATTTGGGCCACTCTTCCCAAAACCCAAACCCAGTTGCTGGGTGCTCAACGGCAGTGGAGGAAAATCACCGGAAACCTCAAAACACATGTTTTCAACCCCTAGGGAAAAGAGGCAAGAACCTAGGCAAAACGGGATGAAACAACAACCAATAGGAAGCTCCGGACCAGATGGGACAGAGCTACCGGACTAAGGCGAGTAGTCCGGAGCTATGGTCCGACGCTGACCAAGCCGAGACCGAGAAGTGCAGAGAGCACCCGACCTCCGGACTACCTGCTCTGGACTAGTTCTGTGGTACGGGAGACTGCTCCGGTGCTCACTCACCCAGAAGTCCAGTAAGCTACCGACCTTCGGACCAGACCAGCGGACTACCCCGTCGGACCAAGGAGAGTGGTCCGACGCGTGGTAGCGTTCCTCAGCAGAGTCACCGGACCACTCGTCAAAGGTCTGGAGCTCAAAAACCGGGAGGTCCGGAGGGTGGTCTGACGCCCCTTGCTGCTTGACACGGGAGAGGTCAAGACCACCGGACCACTTGCTATGGTCCAGAGCATAGAAGGGAAGTGGTCCGACGTTCACAACTAGAAAATTGTTCCTCGCGAAAATGATCTTCTCTCCGCCAAATCTTCCCAAAACTCAACCAAATGATCACCAACTGCAACCAAACTTTGTAGGCATTATCCAAGTGCAGTTGGGGAGCTATCCCAAAGAAATTATCGCTCAATTTGGAGAGAATAAAGGGGAACACTTGGATTTGTAGGAGAAGAGAGCAAAACGACGAACGCCACAAAGAAATTGTCCGATCTACGCACTCGTGAGGTTTGAGGAGAATTCCTTCGGTGCAAAGAAGCTCCTCACGATTACGCACAACTTGGTTCAAACGGATTTGCAAGAGCTACTCCCTACAAAGAGAAGTCATCTCGGGAAAAGATGGAGCAAAAGCAAAACGCGAAGAACACAAGCAAAAACGGGGAGACGATCAACAAAACGAAGCCACCATGGCTTACGGAGGTTACGACCTCCGATTCCTCACAACAATCACAAGTTCTTACACCGGTGACACGGTGGATCTCAAGAAAGAAGAAGCTAGGGAAGGGAAAATCTAGGAATAGGTGGGAGAGAGAATAATGCAAGAGATAATGATGAGGATACCCCTTCATCCTCTATTTAACGGGGCTTTGGCTATCTCCCAAAGACCCCCTAGATACATTGAGTGAACTACCTAGCCTAAGAATTGCAGTCCAAGCTCCGGAAAATATCTCCCTCTGTTGACACCGTTTTTCAACGTGTCAAATGAGCTAAGGCTTGACTAGTCAGCGGCCGTTCTCCATCGGCATCGGGAAATCTTGAGCCGGCATTGCCGATGAGAGTGCTGCAGAAAGACCAAGTACGCTGCCGATGGAGGCTAGATGTTCTTTGCCGACAAAGGGTAATCGGTGAGGTCTTACTGATGCTGGTTGCCGATGAGGAGGTATTGTCGATTGCTGGTAAGAAGACATTGCCGATTACCGATGAAGGGTCATAGCCGACCGCCGATGAAGAGGTATTATCGATTGACGATAGAGGCATCGTCGTTTGCCGATCGAGAAGTATTGCCGATGCCGATGGGCGTGGAATGCTGATGGGCGTGACTTAGCATTTGGTGGCAGCAGAAGACTACAGGTAGCCAAAGAAGGAAGTCATAGGAATCTGCCGATGGAAAGTTTCCATCGAAGAGGAGTATAAGGAAACTGGTGTTTTGTACCAGTATTATTATAGTAGTTTGAGTCCGACTCTTGCATGAGTCGTTTATTTTCCTTTAAAATAGGCGTGTTTGTTTAGGGAAATAAATATTATTGTTTTAGATCCGACTCCTGCGTGAGTCAGTTTCCTTAAAGTTAGGAGCTTGTTTTAGGAAGGATACATGTCGTATCTTTGTACAACTCTCCATGCGGGAGTATAAATATGTGCCCGAGGGCTACGAAAAAGACAATCAATCCAATATCAAACAAACCAATTTTATCTTATTCTACCTTTTATCGCAATTTACCTTTTACTGCATTAGCTGTAGTTATCAACGAGTTCTTTCAAGCTTCGACGGGCTGCATCACCTTGATCTCTGTCAAATTCTTGCGAGTTCCGCGTGGGAGTACCTCTAAGCTTTGGCATTCTGGGCGCATCGTTGTTTGCCTCGTTCAGCTCTGCTCTAGTTATCCTGAGAAAGCTTCAATCCCAGCATCCGGGCGCATCGCCGTTGTCTGGATTGGATCTTGTTCTAGTTATCCTTGATCAATCTGAGCCTTGACGTCCGGGCGCATCGCTGTCGTCTCGTTCTGTTTTGTTCTAGTTATCATCCTTGTCGATTGATTGGTCAAATCGACTGGCACGCCTCTAGAATACCGAGCTTTGGGTAATAGCCCGAGGTGTTCACAGATCCTGACGCTTTTTGTGTCAACACCTCTTTTGGCACGCCTAGTGGGACCCGGTTATACAAATCTACGCATTTGGCATGAGTGATCACGCCGATGTCAACCAGAGGAATGTCATTGAAGTCTCTGAGGCCGATCTAAAAGATGATCAGAAGCAGGCCATGGAGCGGGCTATGGAGGAATACAAGCAGCTGTATCTCAAATCCTTCAACCTCAGCAGGAGCGGCGAGGCAATTCAGAAGCAAGATCCGCCGTTGCCACGGTAGGTCACGTACGACGCCAACCCTGGTAAGCTACAAGAGATGGTTAATGCTGCTGTAAGTCAAGCATTGATTAGCCACTCCAACGTGTTGTCCAATATTGTCTACAATGCTGTCACGCAATCATTGAAATAAGGGCACACACCATGATATGTCGGTCCAGCGTACCATCAACCTGGATTGGCATCTACGAGCCCATCGGCAGCCCCAATGGCGTCTTCCACCCCTGTGGAACCATCTGCCGATGTGGCTACGTCACCGAGGCCGAACGCTGGCAGCGTCACCAAGCTCAACACAGATCCGGTCGCGTCGGCAACTTCAGGACCAGCCCCCGCTAACTGGTGGGGATACGGTATGCCTCTGAATCTGTATGCTGGTTCTAATCTGGTGCAGGGAGACAGTTCAGCCTGGAGGAACTCTACGACATCGGCAACGCAGTCACAGCCGATGGCCCCTATGGTGCACAACTCTGCGCCTGCTCCAACCATACAAGTGCCATGAGATGATCTTCAAGTAATTCCCAAGATACCTCTGATGCCACCATCGGCAAGCTCGGTGCCGATGCAACACATTATAACCATCGTCAGTCAACCTCTGGTGGCAAATTCACAGGCTGGAGTGCCGATCCCCCAAGGTAATCTGGTGATTGACTGCTCCAGAATACAAGAACCGCATGCTCCAGTCAACTACCAGCCATCGGTAAGCCATATGCCGATGATTCATAATCCTGGATGGGTCAACCAGCCACCGGCTCGACGGCCTGGCACGTCAATATATTATTATGGAGGCCCAACTTACACTCAGAGCGGACCATCGGTACAACAACCAATGAATGTGATGGTTCAGCCAAATCCGCCAAGTGTGCAAAACTATCCATCGGTAAGTCAACCGATGCACAGTGTTCAGATGACTGGTGCTGCGCCCGCGACTACTACGCATCTTCAAGAGGCGCGTCAGCCGACTCCACCAGTCGACAACCAACCAATGAGTCGGCAAGAGCAGGATGCATACTGGGTCGGTAAGATTGCCGAAGTCATGAAAGAGCAGTTCGGCATCAAACCCAAGGTCAACACATACTCCTATTGGACTCCGTATGCTCCTGCATATGACTTGATTCCTCTTCCAAATCGGTACAAGGTGCCCGATTTCGCCAAGTTCTCCGGCCAAGACGACACGTCAACAATGGAGCACATCAACCGCTTCATTATCTAGTGCGGGGAAGCTGCCAGCAGGGAGGAGTTAAGGGTGAGATTGTTCTCTTCGTCATTGTCTGGATCGGCATTCACATGGTTCATATCGTTGCCGCCAAATTCTATAATTACATGGGCCGATCTAGAGAGGCAATTTTACAAATACTTCTTCGTTGGCATACATGAGAAAAAGCTTACCGATTTAGTCAAGATGAGGCAACGCAACAACGAATCGGTAGAAAGCTTTGTGCAAAGGCTACGGGACGTGAAGAACAAGTGCTACAGTCTGGTGCTCGATGATCGACAATTGGCAGATTTGGCTTTCCAAGGATTACTGCCGCACATCAAAGACAAATATGCGTCCCAAGAATTTGAAAGTCTAAGTCACCTGGTGCAGAGGATTGCCGATCAAGATATCAAAGCCTTTGAACCCAGGAAGACTTGGAACAAGAAGGTGACCTTCATCGGGAAAGAGGAAGACTCTAGATCGGATGAGGAGTTGAATGTCGATGCAGCTGAATGGGTGAAGGATAAGAAGCCTGTGTCTTGTCCGTTCGGCCAAAAGGAGACTAAAAGGTTCACCTTCGATATCACCAAGGCCGATAGGATGTTTGACTTATTGCTGCAAGAGGGGCGAATCAAGTTGGTGCCCAACCAGGTGATTCCATCGGCCGAGGAGCTCAAGAAGATTAGGTACTGCAAGTGGCATAATGCAACCTCACACAGTACCAATGACTGCAAAGTATTCAGGCAGCAGTTGCAGTCGGAGATCGAGTCTGGGCGTATTAAGTTTGAAAATTCTAAGGTCCATAAACCGATGAAGATTGATCAGCACCCGTTCCCAAACAATATGGTGGAGATCAGTGAAAAAACCAAAGTGCTGACATCGGAAGCTGCCAGGAGGAACTCATCGGTAGACCCTAACTACCAAGTGTCTGAGCACGACGCAAGGAGGTTTGCCGATGACAGGAAGGGTAAGAAGGTTGCCGATGAGGGTAACAGTGCCAACAGGGCTCCTGGGGTTGTGATCACACACAAACAGCCAAGGCGAAATCATCAGCAATCACGTGAAGAACGGTATCGTCAAGAAGAAGAGGAGCATCGGGAATGGCTTCGACACAAGGACAACTGGAGGTGTCCCTTCTTCGTTCATTGCTGGGAGGAAGGCATCAAGCTGCCTACTGCCGATAACTGTCCAGAGTGCAATGGGTACTACGCAGCCGATCGGTCAGGTAAGAGACCTTGTTTTGATGATCAGGCACCCAGGTACGCCAGGCCGCTTAGAGAGAACGGATCGGCACATGACCGACTGGGGGGCAAGCTCAGTGCCCATGATCGGCTTGGTAGGCGTGTTGATCAGGGGGAGCTGGAGGAGATGGCCAGTGCTAGAGTGCCCGACGAAGAGATATTCTCCAGAGATCCCAACATCGGAAGAAGTGCCGATGTGAGCGGCGGGAAGCAGCACCAACCTGTCTGGAAGACCAAGCTTCCTCCATGGTGCCCTAAGGGTTTGACTAAGACCCAAAAGAGGAGGATTCAGCGCCAGCGCCGCGACGACCTGTATGACGATGCAGAACCCTCAGGGGAGAAGCAATGGAGGCCGAAGCGCAAGGACAGGGACCCATCGGCAGATATAAACATGGTTGTCATGTTGCCGATGGAGTTCATGGCGCCCGTCAGCGATGATGAAGAGGCTGCCGATATGGCACAGTTGGTGCTGGATCCGATGACAGTTATCTTTGAAAAGCCTGCCGATGATGAGAGGCAGCACTTGAGGGCTCTGTTTTTTAAGGGCAAAGTGGATGGTTAGCCGATGACCAAGATGCTGGTGGATGGTGGCGCATCGATCAATATAATGCCCTATGTCGTGTTCAGAAAGCTTGGCAAAGGTGACAGGACTTAGTCGAGACCGACATGAAGCTCAAGGACTTCGAAGGCAATGTGTCAACCGCCATGGGAGCCGTATGTGTTGATTTAACCATCGGCAGTAAGACTTTGCCGACAACGTTCTTTGTGATCAGCGGCAAAGGTACTTACAACCTGCTCCTCAGAAGGGATTGGATCCACGCCAATTGCTGTATCCCTTCTACTATGCATCAGAGCCTGGTACAGTGGATCGGGGATAGAATTGAGGTCGTCCGCGGTGAAGCCCCATCTACTGTTGCATCGGCAGAGTTGGAAACTTATGAGCAGACCCAGTGTATATCTGGCGAAGCCTGGGATAAAGAGTTCCTCAAAATTGCCGATTACCGCATCAAGCCGATCCAAGCAGTCGGTCCTGAGGAGTCTTAATGGATCAGTTCGCCGATGACGGAAAATTGGGGCAAGGCTTTACGTTTGCCGATGACTTGCTCGAGGTCGACATCGGCGATGGTAGTAAACCTAGGCCTACTTTTATTAGTGCTAAGTTAGATTCCCAATGTAAACAGCAGTTAACCGATTTATTAAAGGAGAATAAAGATTGTTTTGCTTGGGATTATACAGAGATGCCTGGTTTAGACCGATCGATAGTTGAACATCGGTTACCCATCAAGTCTGGTTTCCAACCACATCGGCAACCTGCGCGTCGATGCAATCCTACTATTCTGCCCGACATCAAGGCTGAGATTACAAAGTTAATCGAAGCTGGATTTATTCGGCAATGCCGATATGCCGATTGGATTTCTAATGTGGTTCCTGTGTATAAAAAGAATGGAAAACTTCGTGTTTGTATTGATTTCAGGAACCTTAATAAGGATACACCGATGGATGGCTATCCGATGCCTATTGCCGATCTGCTAATCGATGCTGCTGCTGGACATCAAGTTATTAGCTTCATGGATGGTAATGCTGGGTATAATCCAATATTCATGGCTGAAGAAGACATATCCAAGACTGCTTTCCGATGTCCAGGTCACGTTGGCTTGTTTGAGTGGGTAGTCATGACTTTTGGTTTGAAAAATGCCGGTGCTACTTATCAAAGAGCAATGAATTTCATCTTTCATAAATACATCGGCACGATAGTTGAAATCTACATTGATGACGTGGTGTTTAAGTCTGGAGACTTCCAGAAACATCTTGCCGATTTGCGAAAAATATTGGAGTGCACAAGGGAACATGGGTTGAAGATGAATCCCAACAAGTGTGCGTTTGGTGTATCAGCAGGTTAGTTTCTGGGCTTCATGGTGCATCAGAGAGGCATTGAAATCGGCAGAAAGTCTATTGATGCAATTAATCAGGTGATTGCTCCTACGAACAAGATCGAGCTGCAGTCTTTGATCGGCAAGATTAATTTCATTAGAAGGTTTATATCCAATCTGTCTGGTAAGATTAAATCTTTTAGTCCTTTGTTAAAATTGAAAGCCGATCAAGAATTTATATGGGAAGAAGAGCAACAGGCCGCTTTAGAAGAGATTAAGAAATACTTGGTAAATCCTCCAGTCTTGGTCCCACCTCAACACGGGAAGCCTTTCAGGTTATATTTGTCTGCCGATGACGGTGTTATCGGATCAGCCTTGATTCAAGAGTTTGAAGGGAAGGAACGTGTAATATATTACTTGAGCAGAAGGTTGGTGGATGCTGAAACCAGGTATTCGGCCATAGAGAGATTGTGCTTATGTCTATATTTTTCTTGCATTAAACTGAGGCATTATTTACTGTCGGCTGAATGCATTGTTATCTGCAAAGATGATGTGGTCAAATACATGCTGTCAATGCCGATTTTAAGTGGACGAATCGGTAAGTGGATTTTGGCACTGTCGGAGTTTGACCTGAGGTACGAATCGGCTAAGGCTGTTAAGGGTCAGGTAATAGCCGATTTCGTCACTCAGCATTGTAATATGGTGAGCTTTGTTGAGATTGCTCCATGGGCTTTATTCTTTGATGGCTCTACATGCAAGGATGGGGCAGGTATCGGTATACTCTTGATTTCACCCCGAGGACAGAAGTATGAAATCTCATTGCCGATTGTTGCTACATCCACAAACAATCAGGCTGAATACCAAGCTTTACTTAAGGGGCTGGAATTACTCAGGGAGGTGCGTGCCGATGCTGTTGAAGTCTTCGGTGATTCCATGTTGGTGATTAATCAATTGATCGGGACATATGAATGCCGAAGTGAAGTGTTGATTGCGGCCCATGAACGATGTTTGCAGTTGTTGAAAGAGTTCAGAGAATACCGCCTTGAGCATATTCCCAGGCTGCATAATGAAGAGGCCAATCGGTTGGCACAGAACGCCTCGGGATATCAACCGATTCAAGAAATCACGATATCGATAATGGTTACCGATGACTGGAGAAAGGAGATTGCCGATTACTTGAGGGATCCATCTAGGAAAGTTGAAAGACGTCTACGGTTCCAAGCCACTAAGTATGTGCTCCTCGACGATAAATTGTATTATCGGACGATTGATGGAGTCTTGCTTAGATGCCTCGGCAAAGAGGAATCGAAAGAGTTGATGGGTGAGATCCATGAAGGTGTGTGTGGAGCGCATCAATCGGCATTCAAGATGAAGTGGATGATTAGGCGGAATGGATATTATTGGCCGACAATCCTTGAAGATTGCTTCAACTATTTCAAAGGGTGCCAGGACTGTCAGAAGTTTGGTAATGTGCAAAGGGCACCTGCATCGGCAATGAATCCTATAATCAAGCCTTGGCCGTTCAGAGGATGGGCTATTGATCTCATCGGCCAAATTTACCCGCCATCGAGTAAAGGACATAAGTTCATACTTGTTGCTACCGATTACTTCACTAAATGGGTTGAGGCAATTCCCTTGAAGAAGGTTACATCAGCAAACATGGTGGATTTTGTTAAAGAACACATTGTTTACCGATTCAGTATGCCTCAAACTGTTACTACCGATCAGGGAACCATGTTCACATCGGGAGAGTTTGATGAGTTTGCTGCTAGCATGGGTTTCAAAGTGTTGAACTCCTCTCCTTATTATGCCCAGGCTAATGGTTAGGCTGAAGCTACTAATAAAGGGGTTATCAAGCTTATTAAGCGCAAGATTGAAGAGAATCCTAGAAGGTGGCATGTGGTGCTAAACGAAGCCTTATGGTCATATCGGATGGCTTGTCATGGTGCAACCAAGGTTTCGCCGTATCAGTTGGTCTATGGACACGATGCTGTCCTGCCTTGGGAAATCAAAACTGGCTCTAGGTGATTATCTTTTCAGGATCAACTGACGACCGATGACTACACTACTCTGATGAAAGATGAGCTAGAAGACTTGGCAGGTCATCGGTTGAGGGCATTGATTAGCATTGAAGGAATAAGAAGAGGGTTGCCAGATGGTATGACAAGAAAGTAAAGGCAAAGGAGTTTGCCGATGGTGATTTGGTGTGGAAGTTGATCTTACCGATTGGGACTAAGAGCTCTAAATTTGGAAAGTGGTCCCCTAATTGGGAGGGTCCTTATCGGATAAAACAGTCTGCTCCTGGCAATGCTTACATTTTGGAAACTCTCGAAGGAGTGGCGTTCTCTAGGGCGATTAACGGTAAATACTTAAAGAGGTACTACCCTAGTATATGGATGGACGCGTAGTGCTCAGTTGAATGCCGATGCACGAAAAGTTATATAAACATCGGTAAAAACAAACTGGCATTATATTACAAGTCAAAATTGAGTATCAGAGTTACATTTTTGCTGATACAACAGATAAATTACAGTAAGGAGTGGATGGCTGATATCGCACGCAGGCGAATTTGCTCTATTTCGTCCATCTCCTTGGCGTCGGCATCGGCGGAACCCTCGACCGGCTTGATTTTCTTCTTCCACAGTATAGCTTGTCGCGCATTCTGGTCCCTTTCTTGCCGCAGGACTCTGATGGAGTCGGATAGTTGGGTTTTCTGCTGGTTGGCTGCAGTTAGACCCCCCTCGACCTTCTGTAACTCCGCCAGTAGCTCCTCCTTCTTTGCCGATAGTCGGGAGATTTCTTAATCAAGGTTGCCGATGGAGATTTCTGCTTGACCAATGCTTTTGTGCTTCTCATCGGCAATGGCTTTGAACTTAAGCTTTTCTTCCTCGCTCTTGGATTGAGCGGCCCTATCGGCAATACGACGGGTAAGCTTCTGATACTGGATCTGCTTAATGTCGAGGAAGGTTGCCTGGAGAAGGATTTCTGCCGTATCGGTGGGGAGATGGCTTTGGATGTCCTTGAACGCGATCCTTGCTGCCGATGAATCTTGGATGAGCTGAAATGTGTCTTGTAGCAGCAAGGAAAGCAACTCCTCCAGCTTAGATTTGATCTCTGCCGATAAGGGTGGGACCGAACTCTCCTCTTCGTCGTCATCGGGGATGTCGACTGTGAAAGAGAATAGGCTGTCTGCTTGGATGAGGCCTTGGCGTTCATCCTCGTTCTGAGGATTCAAGTTATAGGAGAAGAGACTGTCCGAAGAGTCCTGGGCCTGAAAGCAGGAGTTAAAATATGCCGATTGTAAAATTATACTATGCGCTTTGAGGTAATCGACTTACCATCTTGAAACGGATCTCCTGCCTGGGACTTGGCATACTGGATGGTCCAGCTTCATCTTGGACATCGGCAGCAGATGCCGATGACTGGGCCCTTGCTGGAGAAGCAGCCGACGCCGCTGGTGCTGGCATAGTTGTTGCCGGCGTCGCTTCCGATATGGTGGCCGGTTCTTGTGGCGGTGATCCCACTCTATCATCAGGGACTTCGGCCGACGGTGTCGATGCTGACGTTGCCTCTGCCGCTACGATGGGTGGAGTTGTCTCTTCGTCGGGGAATCTGGCCGATGGTGTCAGATGCATCCGCCATTGTAACGGGTGTTGTCTCTTGATGTGGGACATCGTCCATCGGTTGATCAGGCACAGAAGCCGATGGAGGATCTGCCGATGACCTGCCGGCGGTTGGTGCAACCGGGGTCGATGAGGGTTCCGTCGAGGGTACGCCGGTAGTTGGTGGTGCAAGTTGAGCCGGTGATGAAGGAGAAGCCAGCCTTAGACGCCTCTTTTTCGTCAGCGCGGCGGCAGGGGAGCCAACCCGTTTGGACGAAGACCGGTGGGCATCGGCAGCCGGGCTAGAAGGTGTTTGCCTGCTGGAAGCAGGTGCCGATGACCATAGTGCCTGGAAATACAGAGCACGTTATACAAGATAAAATGTTGCTGATAAAACAGTATGTAATCGGTACGGGTAAAGGCGAGTTTACTGCATAAACCCGCGTCAGGGCAACAGCAACGGCCGATGTAGCCTGGGCTTTTGTGGGTGTCGGTGTAGGTACCCGTTGAGGCGTGAAGGCGGCCAACGTCAAAGCTTTGTTGCCGATGATCGATATGGGGCCCATTATCCGAAGATTGAAGGGCCTGCCACTGTTGCTTGTTGTGGGGATTGGATCATCGGCCTGTCAAGCGCAAAGGAGTTAAATGCCGATGACGAAAGTAAAGTAATAAAAATACATCAGAAATGGTAGACTTACTGCGTCCTCAGGGATGATGTAGTCGGCGTCAATCAGGTGCCGATAATAGTGCGAAGACTTAGCGAGTAGCTGGCACTTCCACTCTTGCCACCAAGACTTGTACTCATTGGTGATGAAGGAGGTTGGCGACCAGGAGGACAAGTCGATATCTGGCGTATCGGCATCGGCAGGAAGATTGACGACTTTGTTCCAGTCTAGATTACTGGAAATTATCTGCCTGGGTCTTACTACCTTAGAGTAGCAGAGTTTGATCGGCAGTTGGCCAAATGCCAGTTGTCTCGCTGCTGCCGATGGGTAGTAGAACTCGTAGGATGGTGGGGCATTTTTCCCAGACCCAAAGATATTTACTGGAATAGCTCGGGGAGTAATGCTGGCCCTCATGATTGCTTGGTTCTCGGGCAGGTTCACATCAGTCAAGTTGAACAGCAGCGGGAACTGGTTGTGTTCATCAATATATGGCCACCAGGTCCGTTCCATGGAGGGAAGTCCGTTGTAGAACTTCTGGAAGAAGTAACCGAAGTGCTCTGTATCGGCATCGGTACCTGGCAGCACTATGATGGCCTCTCTAAAATTAAGTGGAGGGCGAGTTGCCGATTCGTCGTCCCCATATCGGTAATCTTCCGATATGTCCCTTGGGAATTGTTGGGCAAACAAATCGAACTGGAGGGCCTTGTGCATGTGTGCATTCAACCACAGATTGACAAACCACCAGGGGCCTCCGAGATTGCCAATGGGTTCTCCTAGCAGTAGCTTCTGGGATACTTGATGCAGCAATCGGTATACTAATCCAAGAAGATACGTGCCTAAAGGGAATCTTGTTCCATCGGCAAGTAGTTCAGCCGCTTGAAGGTGCATGGTGGTCGGGCCGATGGTTTTGCCACAGAAGACGAACTTTTCCAACCACATGTTTAGGAAAATGGCGTGCTCCCGTTGGGTTACCGATCCGGTCTTCTGGTTCTCTTTGATGTAGCCCGTCCAACCGCCGATATTCTGGGTGTTCACCTTGTACTCGGATTTTCTGTTGAAAAGGGTGAACGTATCGGCAGAGGTGATGTCCAAGCCGGTCAGCATGTAGACATCGGCAAGGGTTGGGGTAGCTGGTCCATGCCTAAAGAGGAAGGCGTTCATGCTGTCGGACCAGAAGTATGAGGCTGCCATCATTAAGTTTTCGTTCTTCTCCATATCGGCAATTAAAAGCCTAATACACTGATCCAGGTTACGTTCTTGCCAGTACACTTGCTGTGATCTAACTACTCTCAGGTACCAGTTCTTCCATCCCTTAGTAGGCTTGGGCCATGAGCGGAATGTGTCCTTCCACAGTCCTAAACCAAAACACTCAGATCTGAACGGTACCCGATTGGTTTCCGCATTGATGATGAAGGTGGGGTCTGGATTGCCCATTGGGCCTAAGCAGCTGAGGTTGGAACCGGCGAGTGGAATCACTACCTTATTGTACAGTTCCTAGGGTTCGAAGAAAAAGGGACGAATCAGAAAAAGAATGAGGATAAATCCAGATTCTTGCGAGGAAAAGAACCGTACAGGAGGTTGGATTAGGCGGGGAATAAGATTTACCTTTGGAATGTCAACTTGGATCGCCATTGGAGTCAGAGGAATGCTTGTAGTTCGTCCTTGGATTGCGAAGAAGTACTATTGCTCGAGCTCGTGTTCTTCAGAGCGGCTGGAGGTTGAAGACGAAGGCAGGGAGGTGAAAGTGAAAATGGGCTCGGGTAAAAAGGCGGTGTGGATCCCGGTAACTTTTATAATCTTACTCAGGGGCATTTTGGGGTTCCGTTTCACACTGTGCAGGAATGTGGAAAGGCCCGCGGTAGATACGCGCAGTGATCGAGGTGGTCTGCAACTGTTTGTGCTACAATCGAGGGATTTTATTATCAAATTGCAGTTCCACACGCGGGGATCGAGGAAACCGTGCATCTATCTTGGGTGTAACGGCTACAACAACGGCTACAACAACGGCTATAGTGGAGAGAATTTCGGCACGTAAAGTATTATATGTCCCGAAACTGGGGGGCATGTGTTGACACCGTTTTTCAACGTGTCAAATGAGCTAA
This sequence comes from Microstegium vimineum, assembly GCA_022036555.1. Classification (NCBI taxonomy): domain Eukaryota; kingdom Viridiplantae; phylum Streptophyta; class Magnoliopsida; order Poales; family Poaceae; genus Microstegium; species Microstegium vimineum. Next base: position 14,858,650 of record CM039124.1, on the reverse strand, counting down.
GGCTTGACTGGTCAGCGACCGTTCTCCATCGGCATCAGGAAATCTTGAGCTGGTATTGCCGATGAGAGTGCTGCAGAAAGACCAAGTACGCTGCCGATGGAGGCTAGATGTTCTTTGCCGACAAAGGGTAATCGGTGAGGTCTTACTGATGCTGGTTGCCGATGAGGAGGTATTGTCGATTGCCGATAAGAAGACATTGCTGATTACCGATGAAGGGTCATAGCCGACCGCCGATGAAGAGGTATTACTGATTGCCGATAGAGGCATCGCCGTTTGCCGATCGGGAAGTATTGCCGATGCCGATGGGCGTGGAATGCTGATGGGCGTGACTTAGCGTTTGGTGGCAGCAGAAGACTACAGGTAGCCAAAGAAGGAAGTCATAGGAATCTGCCGATGGAAAGTTTCCATCGAAGAGGAGTATAAGGAAACTGGTGTTTTGTACCAGTATTATTATAGTAGTTTGAGTCCGACTCTTGCATGAGTCGTTTATTTTCCTTTAAAATAGGCGTGTTTGTTTAGGGAAATAAATATTATTGTTTTAGATCCGACTCCTGCGTGAGTCAGTTTCCTTAAAGTTAGGAGTTTGTTTTAGGAAGGATACGTGTCGTATCTTTGTACAACTCTCCATGCGGGAGTATAAATATGTGCCCGAGGGCTACGAAAAAGACAATCAATCCAATATCAAACAAACCAATTATATCTTATTCTACCTTTTATCGCAATTTACCTTTTACTACATTAGCTGTAGTTATCAACGAGTTCTTTCAAGCTTCGACGGGCTGCATCACCTTGATCTCCGTCAAATTCTTGCGAGTTCCGCGTGGGAGTACCTCTGAGCTTTGGCATTCTGAGCGCATCGTTGTTTGCCTCGTTCAGCTCTGCTCTAGTTATCCTGACCAAGCTTCAATCCCAGCATCCGGGCGCATCGCCGTTGTCTGGATTGGATCTTGTTCCAGTTATCCTTGATCAATCTGAGCCTTGACGTCCGGGCGCATCACTGTCGTCTCGTTCAGTTTTGTTCTAGTTATCATCCTTGTCGATTGATTGGTCAAATCGACTGGCACGCCTCCGGAATACTGAGCTTTGGGTAATAGCCCGACGTGTTCACAGATCCTGACGCTTTTTGTGTCAACACCCTCGATTTGAATGGACGGCCCCGCTTCCTGCCGGGAGTTGTCGTCGCCTCGACGCAACCTCCAGGATTCCGCCACGTGCCATCCCCGCTTCCTCGGAAGCTCCGCCTAGGTTTTGAGGCCCAAACCCAGGAAAACCGCCACCGGTAGCTTTGGGCTCAACTACCAAACCCCAAGTTTTGCGGCCCAAACTCGGAAACTGACGCGGATGGTCTTGAGGCCCAAACCACCAAACCACTCGACGCGAGCCACCTTGTCTTCGCCCGGTCGGACTTCGAGTCCCCCGAGCCTCTGCTCGACTCGTGTGTCCACCATCTTGACTTGGTCAACTCGGTCTACCTCCATGTCTTCTCGCCGGTGCTAGTCCAAGTACTAGCCACCACAGCTAGTCCGCCGGCGCCCATGGTCCCTCAGTCCGAGTCCCGCTTCCGCCCTTCACCGCTCTCAGTCCATCGGCACGGCAAGCCTCTACTCGACCTTCTCCACGCCATTGACCACTGTCACTAGGCATAGCACCTGCACACCACAAGCCGATAGACAAGCACACATTTCTGCTTTCGCAGAGGTTAGGGTAAGCCACTCAAACTGAAACACTCACGTGTTGGACGATCACTCATCATCAAAGCTGAACATACATGGGTACTTATCCACCATGTGTTCGCACATATCTTGGACCATTGGATCTACACCGTGCGGGGCAAACGCACCACCGCCCGCACGTTGTCCCGCCACGCCAAAGTACCACCTATGGAAGAGGATTGGCATCGACGATCTGATCGACGCCATCAATCACTCAGATGCCAGCATCACCGATTGCATCAACCTCGCGCAGGTGGCACGACGCCGACCTCCTAGCCACCACGGCCGCCGACCACGTCGCCATCAGGTCCCAGCGAGAATGACGGCCATGACGACCATAGGCATGCACCCTCCCCCGACGATGCCTCATGGGCTCAGTAATCAGGCGGCTGTCTTCCAACGAAAGGTGCTCCGATCGATCTTCAACCAGATCCCGACGGCCCTCATCGTAAACACCATCATCATCTCCACGATCTCCAGTGACTCCGAGGAGGCAGTATCCCTCGATGCCACAATCTCGTTGGGCTCAGCCACCAGCGCAAGGACCGATATCGCCGACTCCTCCGGATCAACCAGCAGCTTCCCGGAATTCCCCCTAGGCTTCAGAGGGATAGTCTTTCAAGTCTCCGCCGACAGCGTCGCCCCCGACAATGAGATAGATGTCGAACGCGTTGCGAGAGAACATCACAACCAGGGAGCGTCATGAGCAGGAACGTGTCGCACGGAAACAACGCGAGCAGGAGCAAAGGAATCATGGTCACCCGCCATGACGCAACCTCCAACACGAGTTTGACTTGATGGGTAACGTCCCAGATTACCCGACCCCCAGTGCCAATCTGACGGTACCTGTGTGTGAGCTGTCCAAGCTCCCCGACACACCCGAGATTGAGAAGATAGAAGCTCACATCATGGCGGTCATGGTCTAGGTCAACAAAGCGGGTCCTCCGCCCGAATTCTCCAGCCCCACCCCCGAAGCCCTCCGAGGCAGCACGGACGAAAATCCCCGCAGCGTGACAACGAAGAACGAGACAGGGCCCGGCGCGATTGAACACCGGCACCGGCGCGCCAGAGTCCTCAAAGAGAACACCGACAAAGATCCCCATGGGATGACAATGATGACCATGATAATCCCCGACGCAATCGAGCACCGGCGCCGGCGCCCCGAGCTATGGGGCACTGCGCCCCTTCTCAGCCCATCTGCGTGCCATCTGGTGGCCCCAGAATTTCATAGTAACGTCGGTGGAGAAGTATGATGGCAAGGAAAACCCAGAGCAGTGGGCGTCCACATACGAGATCGATGTATATGCAGTCGGAGGGAATCAAGACGTGATGGCCAATTACTTGCCAAGAATGCTGTCGACCTTCACTAACAGCTGGCTCCAGAAGATCCCAGAAGGCACCATCGACACATGGGAGCAACTCAAGGAAATCTTCATAAAGACGTACAAGGCTACGTGTGTCCAGCCAGGGACGCGTTATGACCTGGAGAGCGTCCGCCAGAGGAGTAACGAGAGCCTCTGGGAGTCCATCAGACGTTTCTCTGACAAGCGGCTAAGTATAACAGAGATCTCCGATCTAGAGGCTATCGCCATCTTCTCTAATGGCCTACGGACAGACGACCTCTGAAACAAGTTGGCCCGAAAAAGCATAACAATAATAGAAGAACTAATGATGACAGCAAATCCCTACGCCAACCAAGACGACACCACCCACAGTAGGGAGAACAGGCGGCGCCACTCCCGTTCCTCGGAACGAGCAAAGGATAGCGATCGCCGGCTAGACTACCGCAGTGAAAGACGACCCAGCGACCACCGAGATCACCGGTCGGGCAACTTCGAACACTATTCGCAGAAATACAACTACAGGCGAGACAACCGCTACGTCGCCAACACGCCCACCCGCCCAAGGAAGAATTACAACGTCAGCTACGAGAAGATCCTCAATGGCCCATGCCCCATACACAAGAACTCCAAGAACTCCATGCGAGAGTGTGATCTCCTTGAGTCAACTATGCGGGAAAGAGGTGACAAAGGACAGAAGAAGGATGGTGCCGAAAAAGACAAAGATTAAGGACCACCAGCGCCAGAGTTCCGAGCAGCCTCAATGACGTACTCCATCTTCGGAGGAAGCATAGCAGTCGAGGGGAAGGCGACGCCACCAAGTCTGCAAAGACATCTACTCAGTCGCCACCACAGGAGACAATGTAGCTAGCGCTCGATACCTCGATTGGTCGGAACAACCCATCAACTTCCCTGAGGAAGATGAGTGGACGGACTACAGATACCCCGGTCATTTCCCAGACATGATCGACCCAACCATCGCCACGTGCCACTTTAGGAAAGTACTGGTCGACGGTGGCAGCACCTTCAACATCATCTTCACCAACGCTTTCCGCCAGCTCGACTATTCGAAGAAAGACCTCCTCCTGGCGAACTTCCCCTTCTGGAGGATCATCCCAGATAAGGCCTCCATGCCAGTGGGACAAATTACTTTCCCTATACAGTTTAGCGACCAGGACCACTTCAGGGTATAGAACATCAACTTCATCGTCGCCAACTTCAAAACAGCCTACCACGCGATCCTCGGCCGCCCGGTGCTCGCCAAACTAATGGCAGTACCGCACTACACGTACATGGTGTTGAAGATCTCAACACCACATGGCATTCTTAGCCTCCGTACGAACCTGAAGATCGCGTATGAATGCGAGCAACATACGATCAACACCATTGGGAACACCCGTGCCTAGGACACGTATGACTCCAATTCCAGCGACAAGCCCACCACGAAGAAGCCGAAGGAAGCAGACCCAACAACAACCAGCGCCGACCCCTTCTGCAGCTACATATAGAGGCCCTCGGTCCCCAGTGGAATACCAAAAGTTTAAAGTACTCCAATAAATCTTGTACCATGTACTTCTCAATAAATAAATAAATAAATAAAGGCGCCACGTTTTTTCATACTTCATGTAAATGGTTCAACCCCCACAAAACGCTCACAGCGTTCGGCGACCACTACAAATGGATCACGATGTCCACGACCTCTCCAAAACACTCCCATAATGTTCGACAACCTCTCCAAAACGCATTACAGTGTTCTCTCCAAACAGCCTGGCCATAACCAGAGGCCTTCGAACCTGGCCTATCAATTTTCATAACGTATGGAAGTAGCTACCCTATACGCTATGATCATGTCGATAGACCTCTCAAATGACATATCCCCATCAACGGGGAGATATCATTGAAGTCGAAGGTCACGAGGTTATGTGCCCAGAGTCTGTACACGACCACGATACGGTCGACGACTCTACAAGCAGCATGGCTTTTCATCCAGCGTCTGCAGGAACGGTCTCCACAAGCCCTAGTCACGCCACGATCAAGCCTCTTGGAAAAAGATCCTGTCCCTGACATCTTCCTAAGTGTGCATGAGCTGCTCACCCTCTGCGCTGCGGGTTGCCAGCAGCGTACCTCCCTAGTAATCCCTATGGTACCTACGTGTGCAGAGGCTCCGCGCCCCACGATCTGGGCCACAGGGAACCCAGGGCCGAACGATTCATCACTATGGCTCACGACTTAGCAGGCACGATAGGACATATAAGTGAAATAAAAGCTCACCGCCCGGACATTAACAACTTTGTAGTTTTCATTTACAAGTCCGAATTCTTGTATCTGGGATACAAACTACTGCTTTTCAGCAGCAAACAAACCGACATCTTTAACCACAATCTCCGCTACGCGATCAACATCAACCTCCAGACGGTCCGCCTCCTCGTCCGACGTCCCCGACGCAAATCCGGTCGCCACCCGACCAGGGTCAAACTTCGGGTAGTGTGACTGCAACATAGATAGGCCATGAGCAGCCACGCTCCGCGCCGCTGAGGTCGTAAAAGACTGAAGCCTAACCCACAGACCGCAGACCTTCGATAGCTCACCCTCCATGGTCGCTTGTTCAGCACGCTCAGGAATGAGCGTCTGGCCATCAACACACTCCACCACAAGGGCGATCTCTCACGCCAACGACCAGAAGCTATCATAGTAAGTATCCACCTTTGCCTGCAGGTCTACAAATTGAAGTTGAACGTGCCCTCGGTAAGCTGTGAAAATAGCAAACACCGGATAAGGCAGTCGTACAAACAAAGCGATAGGTAAGAAAACACTAGCTTCGTGCATCACACGCATCTTGTAAACCTCCTGTTCGGCAGCGGCGGCTTTCTCCATGACAAGGCGTTTCGCCTCTTCAGCACCAAGCAGCTCTACAACAAAAGAACAATTCATCACACGGCCAGAGCAACAAGTTATCAAATCAGAGAATGAAAAATACTCACGGGCGGAAAGCTCATCGACATTCTCAACATGCAACTGAAACTCCGCATTCTCGCGCTCCCTCTCCCGGACTGCGGCTTCCAAGACCCGCACACGCTGGTGCGCCGCCTCTAAGCTATCCTCCAACCCCGCAAACTGGGCCTCGGCGCGAGCGACATCGACACGGAGACGCTCATTCTCAGCGGCTAGCTTCGCAAGCTGGTCGGCCATTGCCTGGCGCTCCTTCCCGACCTTGAAAAGCCCCTGCGGCCAGACAACAACAACTCAGCACAGGAGAAACGGCGGTGATACCAGATTCGTAAAAACACCATAATCACCTAGACCCGTCCCAGCAGATTGTTCGCGTCATTAAGGAAGATCGCCGCCTCCTCCTCTGCCTCATCATCCTCGACGACAACGAAGTCCTCACCGTCACGGCGAAAGGTCCGGACCGGCGTCGGCTACGGATCACCTCCTGCGCGCGGAATCTCCTCTACCAACTTTGGCTCCTCCAAGGATATCGTCACCCTCTTCCTTTTTGTCGGCCTATGGCCTAGCACCGAGGCTGCCAACGAGGCCCACGCATTAGGCCACCTCGGATTGGCAGCAGACCCCTCCGCCACCGACCCAGAAGTAGCATCATGGAAAAACCCGACCACCGGGACCTCAGCCTGAAGACCCTCCGCAAACGTCGACCTGCCGCCCGCAGGATCACCAACCGAATGCCCACAAGATCAGGCTCCGACGCCCCGAGAAATCTGAAGGCGCCGGGGCACCATGTCCCTTCGGATCAGGCTCCCCACACAAAAGCCCAGAAGCATCCAACATATCACCATATGGGGTAGTCGGATCCCCAACATCCGGTGTCCTACCAAAAACCGCGCCATCAGCAGACAGACACCAACCGACGAAGCCTCAAACAAAACAAGGATGAAGTACTTACAAGTCTGACTTCCGGCGTGCCTTCACGAACCTCCGGGCCGGAAAACCCCCCGCCGAACTTGACGGCGCAACCATCGGCGGACGCTTTGACTCCGCGGCGGCAACTTCAACCACAGCAGGCCCTCTGACACTGAAAGGTCCTAGATGGCTAGAGGGGGGGTGAATAGCCTAATAAAATTCTACAAATCACTAGAGCAAAAGGTTAGATAACACTTAAGCGAAGCTTTTTGCTCTAGCTCTACTTGGGGTGCAAAGCCACCTATTCAATACAATTCTAGTTAACTAAGTGCTTAACAATCAATAGCAAGAACTTAAAGCACTTAGCACAAGCTAGCAAGAACAACTACTAAAGAAGCTAACTAGACAAGATATGAAAGAGTAAATACAAGAGAGGAGGTGATTGCTTATACCGATGCCTTGAGTGGAGAATGTACCAATGAAGAGCTAATCACAATATGAACACCAAGAGTAGCCGGGAGACAAGATGAACACAATGATTTTTCTCCCGAGGTTCACTTGGTTGCCACCAAGCTAGTCCCCATTGTGTCAACTACTCAAATGGTGATTCGGTGGCTAATAGGCAATGACAAGCCTAGCCCACTAACTCAGGCGCCAAAAGAATCCACCCAAATGAGAGTAACTCAATGACACGAGGAATCAACTAGAGTTACCCTTTGGCGCTCCGCCGAGCTGGGTACAAGCCCTCTCACAATCGTCGAAGTCGGCCACGAACAATCACCAACACGTGCCGAAGCTGCTCCACAATCGCCAAGCCATCTAGGTGTTGGCAAACACCAAGAATAACAAGAAACTTCGCAGAGATGACGATGACCAAGTGCCACTATGATGCAATGCAATGATCAAAGCACTTGGATCACTCAAACTCTCACAAGTATGCAACAAGAGTGAAGAGAATGAGTTGGGGGCTATCTCAAGCAAGCACAAGTATGTCAAATGAATGGGAGGTGCAAGAGTGAGCCCTAGGAGCCGACCAAAACATATAAATAGCCACCACCATGGAACTAGCAGTTTTGCCCCTTGATCACAGCCTTCTGCGCCGGTCCGGACGTAGTCTCATGGGGAGTCCGGACCAACGCGCATGCATCTGGACCCTCCTCCATTTCAAATCCTGTCGTTGGCGCCCTTCCTGGTGCCGACGTGTCACCTCCAGACGCGCGCAATAGTGTAGGGTCCGGACCATCGCCTGGCGTCCGGACTCTACACAGAGCCAGTACAGAGAGCTCCAAGTCTCCGGTCGCATGCCCGGTGTCCTGTGTCCGGACCCTACACAACGTACGGATATGTTTTTCCAGAAGCAACAGAGAGCTTCCAAGCTCCGGACCTGTGTTCGGTGTTAGCGTCCGAACGCTGATTGCTGTCCGGACCCCCTGTTCGCCGAGGCCGAGCCCTAGGGTCAGCATCCGGACGCGTCTGCGTTAGTCCGGTCAGAGCGACCCTAGCGTCCAGACCTTGCGTCCGGACCTCTTTTCTTTGTCCAAACGAGTTGCTTCTTCTTCTCCAAGTCTTCTTGTGCTAACACCTTGTGATCCAACACTTGGTCTCCTGTGTTAGCCTTTGCAACATATTTTCTTGGATTTAATTTATGTTTGTGTCACTTAGGTTCATTTTATATGAATGCAATGCAAACCTAGTGGCACGTGATAACCGTAATCGAAACGAGTTTTCCCTTCTTGATAGTACGACTATCTATCCTAAATAGTGTCTTGATCATTAAACCAAAAATGGCCTTATGATATACCTTTGCCTTGAGTCCATTTTTGTTTTTCTCTTTCTTCTTTTCCTTAGTCCATGGAGCACTTGATCCATCATGGTCATCCATCTAGCTCCATAGATCAAGGTGAACCACCCTATCTTGATCATACACTTAGTTCAAGGGTTACTCCATAGGTTTCATCAATTAACCAAAACCAAACAAGGTCTTTCAATCTCCCCCTTTTTGGTAATTGATGACAACCTTTCACAAATGAATATATATGATGAAAATTTTCACTTTGGTAGTATTAGCTCCCCCTACATATGTGATATATGAGTTTGGTTCATTTTGATCACATATGCATAATTAAGAATTATGGGAGAATGAATGCTACCAAATGATGCTAAGGTGTGTAGGATGGACCTTTGAAGCGTGATACCAATCGGAGTGCGATATTATACCATCCTTAGCACCATAAATGCCTAGAAACCACTTGAGAACACTTTGAGATGCAAACTTGAGAGAACTAGATTACCACATGAAAATAAAAACACCTAATCATGCTAGTTCTTCAAGCACCATATCATTTAGGTTTCTAGCATTCACCACACAAGCTTATCATGAATATGAGTACATATGCAAGCAAGCACTTATGAATGTACAAATATATGCAACAACTTTATTCATAGGCTTGCTCCCCCTACTTGTGTGCTTTTATTTTTAAATTTTCAAAAATATTTTTCTTTGTTGTACTACTTACTTCTCCCCCTTTGTCATCTATTATCATAAAAGATGTGCTCAAAAGGATTGATTATTGGAGAGAAGCTTAATTGTGGTTCAATCTAGATTACTTGCCCCAAGGTATTTAACTCGGTTTAAACCATGGACAAGCTTGTTCACACATCCTAGAATGGTTATCTTGCCCATGTTGAGCTAAACATTTGAAGTTCATGATCTAGATCAAACACTAGGATTGCAAGCCTACAAATATGTCATATGATACCACTAGATCAAATCAATCATAGAAGCAATAGTGGTACCGTATAAGCATCAAAACATTTGATTTTCATGAATGATCCTAATGAGTTGATGTCTAGATGCACTAACAAGTCCTAATAATGGATGAATGACATGTCAATCAACTTGTACCTTGCATAGCTCGAAGTAGAGGCATGTCATATATGGGGGTGCATCAACACATATTTGAGAAGTCAAGAATGTTCAACTCATTTCTTAGCTTGCAAAACCTCTTCTCATCAAGTGGCTTGGTGAATATGTCGGCAAGTTGATCATCAGTGCCAACACTTGTCATTTTGATATCACCCTTTAGTTGATGGTCCCTTATGAAGTGGTTCCTTACATCAATGTGTTTGGTTCTTGAATGTTGAACCGGATTGTTGGTGAGCTTCACCGCACTTTCATTGTCACATAGCAATGACACTTGCTTGAATTTGATTCCAAGATTCAAAGTTGCTTTCATCCAAAGCAATTGAGCACAACAACTACCCGCACTAATGTATTCGCCTTCGGCGGTAGAGAGTGCAGCACTATTTTGCTTCTTTGATGACCAAGACACAAGTGACATGCCTAGCATTTGACATGTGCCCAATGTGCTCTTTCTATCAATCTTGCATCCCGCGTAGTCGGAGTCCGAATATCCAATCAACTCAAAGTTAGACCCCTTGGGATACCACAATCCAACATCTTATGTATGCTTCAAGTACCTCAATATTCTCTTTGTAACCTTCAAGTGACTTTCTATTAGAGAGGCTTGGAATCTTGCACACATGCATACACTAAACATCACATCCGGCCTAGAAGCGGTCACATAGAGTAGGGTTCCAATCATAGACCGATACAACTTTTGATCCACCATGTTGCCACTAGCATCACTATCCAAGTGTCCATTAGTGCCCATTGGAGTGATAATGCCTTTAGACTCTTCTAAGCCAAACTTCTTCATCATATCCTTGATGTACTTGCCTTGACTCACAAATGTGCCATTCTTCAATTGCTTGATTTGAAGACCAAGGAAGTAGCTAAGTTCACCAATCATTGACATTTCAAACTCATTTGCCATCATCTTGCCAAATTCTTCACAAAATTCTTGATTGGTTGAACCGAATATGATGTCATCCACATAGATTTGGAGCATAAATAGATCCTTGCCAAGCTTCTTGGTGAAGAGAGTAGTATCAACCTTCCCCATGATGAACCCTTTAGATAGAAGAAAGTCCCTAGATCTTTCATAACATGCTCTAGGTGCTTGCTTCAAGCCATATAAAGTCTTCCTCAACTTGTACACATGGTTGGGCTTCTTGTCATCTTCAAATCTGGGAGGTTGCTCAACATATACTAGCTCATTGATGTATCCATTCAATAAAGCACTCTTCACATCCATTTGGTATAGCTTGATGTTGTGTGCACATGCATAGGCAAATAGAATCATTATTGCCTCTAATATTGCAACCGGTGCATAAATTTCTCCAAAGTTAAGATCCTCAACTTGAGTGTACCCTTGAGCTACCAATCTTGCTTTGTTCCTCACAACTATACCATCTTGATCTTGCTTGTTTCTAAATACCCATATTGTGCCAATCACATTGTAGCTCTTGGGTCTTTCAACTAGTTCCCAAACTTGGTTTCTAGTGAAATTGTTGAGCTCTTCATGCATAGAATTGACCCAATCAACATCTTGTAGGGCTTCATCTATCTTTGTTGGCTCTATGGATGATACAAAAGAGTATTGCTCACAAAAAGATGCCAATCTTGATCTTGTTTGAACACCACTAGTAATGTCACCAACTATTTGATCAATGGGGTGATATCTTGCAATGTTGGTTGGTTGAAGAGGTGGAACTTGATTGCTTGAGTTTGGATGAGATGAACTAGCAATTTGTTGATCTTGCACTTGAGAGTTACTAGCTTGCATTTGAGGTGAGTTGAGCACTTGATCTTTGTCATCCTCAATGTCAATCACTTGCCTAGGCCAGATATCACCTATATCCATGTTCTTCATAGCCTTTGACAATTGAGGACCACTCACATCTTATAGATTCTCATTCTCAACTTGGGAGCCTTTGGTTTCATCAAATTCAACATCATGAACCTCCTCAAGTATACCGCTAGCCGAATTCCAAACTCTATAGGCTTTGCTTGTTGTTGAGTAACCAAGTAAGAACCCTTCATCACACTTCTTGTCAAATTTCCCAAGTCTTGTGCCTTTCTTCAAGATGTAGCATTTGCACCCAAAGACTCTAAAGTATGCAATGTTGGGTTTTCTTCCCTTCAATAGCTCATATGGAGTCTTCTCCATCAATGGGTGACAATAGAACCGATTTCTAGAGTAGCAAGCGGTGTTGATAGCTTCGGCCCAAAAGGATTGACTCACATTGTACTCACTAAGCATAGACCTTGCCATATCAATCAATGTTCTATTCTTCCTCTCAACAAGGCCATTTGATTGTGGAGTGTACTTGGTCGTGAGTTGATGTTTGATTCCAAGCTCATCACATGGCTCTTCAACTCTTGTATTCTTGAATTCACTTCCATTGTCACTTCTCACTTTCTTGATGGTAGTTTCAAACTCATTGTGACATCTCTTGACAAAAGATTTGAAGGTGGCAAATGTATCACTCTTGTCATTGAGAAAGAATACCCAAGTGTATCTTGTAAGACCATCCACTATCACAAATCCATATTTGTTCCCTCCAATACTAGTGTATGTTGTTGGTCCAAATAGATCCATATGCAACAACTCAAATGCTCTACTAGTTCTCATCATGCTCTTCTTTGGATGGGTGTTACCAACTTGTTTGCCGTCTTGACAAGAGCTACAAAGTTTGTCCTTCTCAAACACAACATCTTTCAAGCCTCTTACTAAGTCATGTTTGATCAATCTATTCAATTGCTTCATCCCAACATGAGCAAGCCTTCTATGCCATAACCAACCCATACTTGATTTAGTGAGCAAGCAAGTTGACAATTGAGCTTCACTAGCATTGAAATCAACTAGATAGAGGTTCTCATATCTAAAGCCTTTGAAGATTAAGTTTGAACCATCTACACTAATGATCTCAACATCATCTACTCCAAATATGCATTTGAATCCAAGATCACACAATTGAGCTTCCGATAGCAAATTGAAGTTCAAGCTCTCAACTAGCAAGACATTGGATATGCTCAAATCATTGGATATTGCAATCTTACCAAGACCCTTGACCTTTCCTTTGCCATTATCACCAAAAGTAATACTATCAATGCCATCATTGGTGTTGAAGTTGATTGATTTGAACATTCTAGAATCCCCGGTCATGTGTTGAGTGCACCCACTATCAAGCACCCAATGCCTTCCTCCAGCTTTGTAATTTACCTACAAAACAAATTAGTTTTTCTTAGGTACCCATACTTGTTTGGGTCCTCCAAAGTTAGTGACCAAGGATTTTGGCACCCAAATAGCCTTCTTCTTTGGGCCAACTATGGATGTGCCAACATACTTAGCCATGATACCTTTAGCACTTTTGGTAAGCATATAACAAGAATCAAAGTGCATAGAGGTAGCTTTAGCAAACTTGGTTTGGATCATGTTAAGTTTGCAATATTGGTCAACATGCCCCACTTGCTTGTATTTGTTGCAAAACTAACCATTGCTCCTCACCAAGCTAGGCTTAGGAGTTACAAAGGTCGACTTACCTTTCTTGGGGGTATAGCCCAAACCCTCTTTGAAAAGGGATAATCTTTGGCTACCCAAGCACTTTAGCAAGCGGACATCTCCACCATATGCTTTACCCAAAGCATGAGTGAGTTCATTAACATCATTTTTCAATTTATCATTTTCAATCACTAGTGTAGCATCATCCTTTGAGCTATCACTAGTGGATGTGCAAGTGGAAGTGCTACATTGTATTTCTGCGAACACATGGTGGATAAGTGCCCAAGATGTTTAGTTTTGTGATGAGTGATTGATCAACATTGGGGTGTTTCAGTTTGAGCGGTTACTTATAACTCTTGCGAAAGCATGTGTATGCCTGTCTATCAGCTTGTGGTGTGTAGGTGCTATGCCTAGTGACAGTGGTCAATGGCGTGGAGATGGTCGAGTAGAGGCTTGCTGTGCCGATGGACTGAGAGCGGTGAAGGGCGGAAGCGAGGCTCGGACCGAGGGACCATGGGCACCGGCGGACTAGCTGTGGTGGCTAGTGCTTGGCACCGACGAGTGCGACAAGACATGGAGGTAGACCGAGTCGACCAAGTCAACACGGTGGACGAGCGGGTCGAGCGGAGGCTCATGGGACTAGGAGTCCGACTAGGCGAGGACTCGGTGGCTCGAGTCGAGCAGTTTGGTGGTTTGGGCCGCAAAACCACCGCAGGACGGTTTCCGAGTTTGGGCCTCAAAACTCGGGGTTCGGTAGTTGAGCCGAAAGCTACCGGTGGCGGGTTTCGTAGGTTTGTGCCTCAAAACCTGGGTGGAGCTTCCGAGGAAGCGGGGATGGCACGTGGCAGAATCCTGGAGGTTGTGTCGAGGCGACGGCAACTCCTGGTAGGAAGCAGGGTCGTCCATTCAAAGTGCGAGAGATATTTTCCGGAGCTTGGACTGCAATGCTTAGGCTAGGTAGTTCACTCATGTAAGGATTTGCACTTTGATTATGTTGGGAATCAGAGGCCTTACCCTCCGTAAGCCATGGCGGCTTTGATTTCATGATTGTGTCTTCTTTACTTGTGTTCTTCACTAATCGCGTTTTTGCTCCTCTTAATCCTCTTAGTTCTTGCAATGATTTCTCTTGATTGAGAGCGAGTTTTGCGATTCTGTTTGAACCAAGTTGTGCGGGATCATGAATAGAAGATTTGCACTGAAGGGCTTCGTCCCAAACATCTTGAGCACATAGATCGGGCAATTTCTATTTCGTGTTCTTCATTTTTGTAGTTTTTCCCGAAATCATTTTGTTCCCGTTTACTCACACCAAATTGAGCGATGATTTCTTTGGGATAGCTCCTCCATAGCACTAGGATCATGCCTACAAAGTTTGGTTGCTATTTGTGAACATTTGGTAGTGATTTGGGAATATTTGGGGGAGAGGCGATTCAAAATTGCCCCCAAATCGTCTCTGTCCAGGCATTCTCGGACTGTCCGCGGTTCATTTGCGGACTGTTCGTGGATCGGGGCAGAACCAGTGCTTCTCGGGCTGATTTTCTGAGTTTTGCCGGCGGACTGTCCGAGGTTTTTTGCGGACTGTCCGCAGTTCAAATCCGCCAAACAACACTGATTCTGGACATTCTGTTGGGCGTTTTTCAGCAAGGGCGGACAGTCCACGGTTCTCTCCCGGACAGTCCGCGAAAGCTGCATAACTGTTTTGCTTGTATCTCTCTCGTCCAGACTGCGAATCAAGTTCCGTTTGTTGCGTTGGATTCTTATTCACGTAAGGAACATGATTAGGTACTTTTGAGACCAGATATCGTAAGTATTTTTTAGTTTGCTCTTGCCTCTTCTCTGTAGGGGTTGAGAGTCCTCTTTCGGGTCGCGTTTCGAGTTCGTGGTTTCGATCTTTCACCGACCTTCTCCGACCGCTTCGCTATACCTCTAGGGGTCTTCATTAGGTGTCCACCTACCTGTTAGGTCGTGTGAGGGTCGTTTCATCCGAGCTCGAGTTTTGGGTGTGTTTGGGACAAGGGCCAAGCAATTGAGTTGGATTTTTATTTGGCTCCCATTCACCCCCCCTCTAGTCGCGGTTCTCGGTCCTTTAGTTTCGGTTGGGGCAACAATGATAGGAGTGAAAAATGATTCATCTAGAATATCACAAGTTACTCCAATGTTACATGATGCAACAACCTTATCCTTATTTTGATCAAGGAGAGAGGAGTGAGCCTTTTCAAGCTTGTGGTGAGTCCTCTCAAGCTTCTCATGGGCTTCCATTAGCCTCTCATGAGAACCATTGAGCTCATCAAAAGATTGTTCAAGAGCCTTAAGATTCTTGTTCAATTCTTTGCACTCCTTCCTCTTTGTCTCAAAGCAATCATAAGTTTGCTTCATCATATCAACTAGTTCCTCCTTGTAGTACTCCTCCTCATCATCACTACTATCATCATCACTATCACAATCATCATAAGATTGTACCTTAGTTGGCTTAGCCATGAAGCATGATGGAGTGTCGACAATGGATGGCTTGTTGTTGATAGCAATGCTTTCCAATGCCTTCTTCTTGGACTTCTTCCTCTCATCATCACTAGAGTCATTGTCGGAAGAATCACTACTATCCTAAGTCACCATATAAGATTCAACCTTCTTCTTCTTGGTGAAGGATAGCTTCTTATCTTTCTTTTCATGCTTGCTCTTCTTCTTCTCATCATCATCACTATGATTGGGACAATCTGCAATCATGTGACCGGTGCTCTTGCACTTGTAGCATCTCTTCTCATATTCTTTGCTCTTGAAGTTATCTCTTCTCTTTCTAGCACCATAGCCCTTCTTCTTCATGAACTTGCCAAACTTGCGCACAAAGAGGGCCATCATCTCATCATCATCATCACTTGCATCTTCATCATCACTAGATTCTTGCTTCTTTGCTTTGCCCTTGCTCTTGGATGATGAAGCCTTGAATTCTAAGCTCTTCTTTTTCTTTCTTTTCTTCCTTGACCTCTTCTTCTTATTCACTTTCTTCATTGTATTGCTCTTCGGTCATGATCTCACCAAGTACTTCATTGGGAGTGATCTTGTTCAAACCATCTCTCCTAATTATTTTCCTCAAGGTTTTGTATTTCTTGGGCAAACAACCAAGAAAGCGGTTTGAGAAGTCTTCATCTTTGACCTTCTCACCCAAGCTCTTGAGATCATTGATGACCACTTGGAGCCTATGGAACATCTCCGGGATGGACTCATCATCCTTCATCTTGAAGTGACATAGCTTGTCCTTGAGCATGTACAACTTGGCATTCTTTACCGTTGAAGTGCCTTCATATGTATCTTCAAGTCTCTTCCACACTTCAATTGGCTTCTCAAGATCTTTGATTTGTTCAAACACCTTGGAATCAATGCCATTGTAGATTACATTGAGTGCCATGGTGTTGCATTGCCGGTTCTCTTGCCATGGTGAACATTTGGTAGTGATTTGGGAAGATTTGTGTCGGTGTTATGACCCGGGGGTCAAGACCACCAACTAGTAAATTTGTATATCGCGTGCTGCCTCTCTCAGATGTGATGCAAGATGGACACAAGGTTTATCCTGGTTCGGGCGAAGAAGGCCCTACGTCCAGCGGGGGAGGATGGCTTGTATTATCTCGCACCCAATGTGCTCGTACAGGGGGGGTACAAGCTGTGTTACACGGGATTGCTCAGAGGAGCTGCGGCCTAAGGCTAACAAGGCTACCCTAGGCGGTGGGTCGCTTGCTCGAGGGGTCGCTCAAGCAACGGTGTGGGTGTGGTACGGGTATGGAGTCGTCCAAAGAGTGGAGTCTGAAAAAGGTCTCTCCAGAGTCCCTAGATCCGAGATCGATCAGAGATCAGAGATCCCCCTCCTTCTACCTCGGCGTCCCCTTTTATAGACAAGGGGAGGTCCGAGGGTACAGGATCCTAACTGTGTAGCATGGGCGGTGTGTCCATAGCATAATGCCGGCGAAGGGACGTCATACACTGTGCCGGCATGGCCTTCCTGTCCTTTTGGCGCTCCGGGTCGTGGTGGCAGTGGAAGTCGCCGCGGCACATCGCGGCACAGCCTCCGTAGATGGGCGCGAATCCCACAGCTGAAGCGAGATGGGATGGATGGGACGGGCCCCATACCGAAGTTGTTGGAGGGAGGGGTCGAGCCCCTCGATCGAGGGGGGGTCGAGGCCTGCGTGGCTCTGCCGTATCCCCGAAGCCGTCGTCGAGGGCTGCACTGTTCACGTTCCGAGGGGTGCTGCTGGAGTCCGTACTCGCGTCGTGGCGGCAGTAGCAACACAGTTGACAGGAATCAGGGACATGATGGAGAGCTGTTGGATTTGACTGCAGATGCGGGCGCCCATGGCATTAGGCGGATTTACTTTAATCCATGCCGGGAGCAGTTGGGCTGATCGAGCCTCCCGTCCGGGGTCGTTCGTTCGACCCCTGGTCCGTCGCTCGTCGTCGAGGTAGGGTCAGAGCAGAGGCGGAGTCGGAGGGATCGAAGTAGAGGCCGAGGGGTCGTTTTTTCGACCCCTCGTCCATCACCCGGTGTCGAGGTAGGAGCCGCGGGGTCGTTCGTTCGACCCTCGGTCCGTCATTTGACGTCGAGGTGGAGGCCGAGGGGTCGTTCGTCCGGCCCCTCGTCCGTCATTCGGCGTCAAGGTGGAGACGGAGGGGTCGTTCGTTCGGCCCTTCGTCCATCTCTTTCCGTCGAGGTGGGCCGGCCCGCGACTTGTTGCCATAGCCGGTGCAGGGGGCCTTCACGTGATGGGCCTTTCCTTACTGACTTGAGCAGTGGGCTGGTTCCTGTCTTAAAAATGGTTGCTATGTTTAGCGTTAATTTATCGAAGGGTTTAGGGTACCCCTTACCTTCGTACCCGACAGTAGCCCCCGAGGCCCCAGAGGAGTGATTGAGAACTCCTCTGGGGGCTATGATATATGTTTTCTCGGAGGGAGTAAGGATTACCCGGAGGTTTTGTCCTTGACCTGCAGGGTTAGTGAGAGGTTCGATTCTCCGTGGGGTGCGCGCGAGCGCACCCCGCAGGGGTAGCCCCCGAGGCCCCAGAGGAGTGATTAAGAACTCCTCTAGGGGCTATGATGCGTTGTATCGAGGGGATTTAAGGTTACCTGGAGATGTGGCGCCCTATCGAGGGGTCGACCTCGTCCGCCAGGTTGTGGGCGTTCTTTTTCCTGAAAAGAGGAGTGTTCGAGGGCGGCTGTCGAACCCTACCGAGGGCCAGCCTTCGCTCCCTCGAGCATAATTGGAGTCAGAGCGCCCCACCCGAGAGGTCGACTCTGTCTGCCAGGTCACGAGTGTTTTCGACCCTCTTTCGTCGAGGGGTGCCGTGCGTAGTTGGGCCTTCGAGCCCTCGAATGGCTAGGCCTTCACTACCTCGTAGCGTCCTTCCCACGGATCCTTGTGTTCGGATTGTGGGGTGAAGAGCATTGTGCTATCCTCGTTAGGACGAGCCCGAAGTCCTCGGTGAGCTGTTGTTGGGCATGATTCCATTAAAAATGGTGCCCAGTACGGGTAAAAATCCGAGTGAGAACTCGTGCCCCATTCGATAGGGGTCGACTAGTGGCCCGGAGGCGTTCTCATTTAAGTAAGACCGTATGGCTTACTAAGCACGACCATATGGATTACCAAGGTGCCAACCCCATTCGATAGGAGTTGGTGGCTCGATGCCTCCCAGCGTAGGGATCCTTAGGTATTCCTTGGTTATGCCTCGAATATGTCCCAGGGGACCTCGAGAGTTCGTTCTCGAGCTAGGGGCACGCGCCTGGCCCCCCCGGGACATCCCTGACTCGCGTACTCGAAGGCGGCTGTCGAACCCCGTTCGCGGAGCCAGCCTTCGCTCCCTCAAGATTTAGGGGTGGACCTGAGTCCGTTCACCATGGGTCCTTCCTGACCTCAGGTACTCGAGGGCGGCTGTCGAACCCTATGTAAGGGCCAGCCTTCGCTCCCTCAAGATTTGACGGATGGTTCGTCATCAGACGCTATCCTCAGGAGGAGGAGTCCTTCCTTGTGGAGCGCCGAGGGGGAAGAATGGGTAATTATATTGAACTTGGAGACATACTTGTGCCTTTGCCCATTGGGCTGGAGCTCTCGAGGGAGGCTGTCGAACCCCACGAAAGGGCCAGCCTTTATCCCTTCGAGGCTGGGGAGTGGACTGGAGTCGACGACCCGAGGTCTCCTCAGACCTCGGGTACTCGAGGGGGGCTATCGAGCCCGTTCGTAGGCCGGCCTTTGTCCCCTCGAGATTTTTGGGGGTGGACCGAAGTCCTAACCCGAGGTCATCTCTGCCCTCGGGTACTTGAGGGTAGCTGTCGAACCCTCTTTCGAGGGCCAGCTCTCGCTGCCTCAAGATTCCTTACCTCCGAAGATAACGCTTTCGGCCGCGCGCCTTTTTAGGCGATGTCCGTTTGGCGCAACAGTTGCTGGCGCAGGTTGGAGTGCGGTGCGGAGCCCAACGATGGGATAGAACGCCTTATCCTGGAGGGATACGAGGAAGGGGAGTACAGGCGCATTAAATGCAGAGATTCTCTTGCCTGTTTTGCCGGTTCCGTCCGTTGGCCTCCCGCTTATAAATAGCGAAGGTGAGGAGTCGGGTGCTTTTTCCGCGCATTTGTCTTTCCTGCCTCCTTGCCATCGCCTTCCCTGCCTCCTTCTCCCCGCCATTGCCTTAGACGCCCTGCGAGCCGGACCTCTGCGCACGCGAGAGAGAAAGAGAGGGGAGATTGGGAACGTACCTTCTCGATCCCATGGCCAAGTACAGCCTTGTCGGTCCCGATGACTGGCTCGCGTCTTCGATGACCGACTCACGCCTGGGAGATTTGGTGGAGAGTGGTCTCCTTCGGCCTGTCACCTCGACCAACCAACCGGAGTGGTTGTTGCCATCGCCGGACCACGCCGAGCCCAATCCGCCAGAAGGATATGTGGTGAGCTTCGAGGTCTTCCACCGGGCGGGACTAGGCACCCCACCCAGCCGTTTTCTGCGCGTGATCCTCTACCATTACAGCTTCAGCATCTCACCCCCAACGGCGTCTGCCATGCGGCGGTCCTCGCCGTCGTGTGCGAGGGCTACCTCAGGATCGAGCCTCACTGGGAGCTGTGGCTCCATCTCTTCGAGGCGAACATCTTCCACGCGTAGGCCATCAAGGGCACCCGCAAGATGGTCAGCGCCGGGAGCTGCTGCATCTCCCTCAAGCGGTTGGATTTCTGGATCCCGGCAAAGCTTTTGTCGAGCCACTCCGGATGGCACTCCGTGTGGTTTTACCTGAGGAACGACGACAACCTGCTCACCGCCTATACCGGGAGGACAATCAGCGCGCAGCCCGACTGCTAGAAGTACGGAGTCGTGTAGCAGAAGCAGCGTCGCCTCGATAACCTGCTGGACGCGGTCGGGCGTCTGAAGAAGGAGGGACTCACGGCGGCGATCGCCGCGTCGGCGTCCCATCAGCGGCGGATCGTGCCGCTGATGGCTCGACCCCTCCGCCTCGACGAGATGCGTCCGGGGGTCGACCTCTCGGGGTGTCGCCTCCTGGGAAACGAGCTGCCCCCCGAGAGGGTGGTCCGCCGCGTCCGCCACTTCTTCGCGGGCTCGTTCGACGCCAAGAACGTCGCCAGGATCCCCATGAGGCCGGACGAGGGGTACATCGAGCTGGTAAAGTCCTCTTCCTCTGTTAGAGTTCTTGTGTTTGCCTTGTCCGCCTTTTTTGCTTACGTTCTGACTGCCTTGCGCTCCCCAGGGGAACGTTCCCTTCCGGAAGTCGCTCCCGCCGGTGAAGGAGGACCGGGATGATTCCCAGGCGAGGCGCCTCCAGGCCGAGAAGGACAAGGAGGCCAAGGACAAGGCCAAGAAGGCCAAGGCTAAGAGGGCCCAGGAGAAAGAGGCGAGGGATCAGCGCCGGGCCCGACAGAGGCTGGAGGGCCTTCCCGAGGAGGAATCGCCCTCGGAAGAGGAGGACGAGGAGGAGGAGGATAGCGACAGTGATGTCGAGGTGGAGTGGAGCGAGGAGGAAGAACAGACGGCGCCCGAACAGAGGGTGGCCGTCCGAACCGGAGGAGGAGAGGGGTCGACGTTGAGGTCGGCCCCTACTGTCGAAGCCGAGCCACGGGGGGAGCGCCCCGTGGCCTCTCAAGATGAAGTGCCACGGCAGACGCGCGGGTGGTCGTCGCGATCCCTGTCGGGGGGTCGATCGAGCGAGCCCTCGGTGCCTGCCGCGTCGAGCGCACGGGCGTCGGGCCCGTCGGAGCAGGAGGAAGTCAGCAGGGGGACGACGGGGGCGTCGTCGGCCCCTACCCAGGAGACGGTGCCGAGGGCGGCCTCGACCCCCTCCACCCGGCGGGTTGTGTTTAGGCCCTCGATCGGCCCGAAGGCCGTCGGCCAGAAACGCCTGGCCCCGAAGGGGTAAGTTATCCTTCCGGCTGGTCGATGGTACTTGTTATGTTTCTCTTTTTGTTGCTGACGACCCGTGCTTATCGTCGTGCACGGGTTTCTTTCTCAGGTCGAAGCGCCCGTAGGAGGAGGTGTCCCTCGCCCCTGCCAAGAAGCTAAGGGTGGGGGCTGCAATCGAGGCGGCCGTCGAGGCTGGTCCCGCTGCTCCGCCCCCTTCGACGCTCACCCCCGAGGCGGCATGGGCAGCCAAGGCCCGGGAGGCGATGGAGCGAGGGATAGCGCAGGGTGCCTCGGCATCTGCCCAGGCGGGAGAGGAGACGGGCCTGCCCGCCCCACCGGCGAGGGCCGCCGAAGTGATGGGCGTCGCCGTGCCCGTGCAGCTGTCAGAGGGAGTCGCACCCGGCGCCTCAGAAGGCGCGGGACCTTCTTCGACGGCGGTTGCAGTCGAGGGGGGCGAGCCCCAAGCCGCCGCTGAGATGGAGGTGGTCGGGCCCCAAGCTTCTGTGAATGAGGGGGAGGCCCCGGCTCACCCAACGTCGGGGCGGTGGCCCGAGGGTCTAGCCTCGCTGGAGGCGCGACTGCGGCTCGAGCGCGAGGGCACGGCCGCTGCCGCATCTGAGGGCCCTTCGCCGGTGGCAGAGGTCGAGGAGGGGGGTCGGGTCGAGTGGCCCAAGGCGACACCCGCGCCGGAGAAGGGTGGGATGCTGATGGAGCCCACCGCCGAAGAGGTGGCCGAGATGGTGGCCGAGCTGGTGGGATCAGTGGGGACGACCGCCGTCGCAGCCCCTCGTGCGGAACTGGAGGTGGCTCGGCCTCGCCTCGAGGCTGGGGTGTCGTTGTCTCGAGGTAAGTCGTGCTCTGACTTATTCGAGTCGTAGTGGGTCTGTGGTGCCAGGTACTGATCTCTTCGTGTCTTTCCCCATGCAGGGCCGTTCTGCTGGCCGGGGCTTGCTCTGCTCGGTGGTGAAGGCTCGGCGGGACCGTCGACGTCCTCGCGGGGTGGCCCCGAGGCCGGGAGAGGCCAGGCGGAGGGGTTTTCCCCCTTCTTCGCTTGGCAAGGGGAGGTGGAGCGTCGCGGGGGTGCCGCCGCAGTGCGCCAGGGCGTCATGCGGGAGGTCCAAGAGAGGATCGCCACCCGCAGCGCGTACTTGGGACAAGAGGTCCTCGAGCTGGCGGACCCTCAAGACCCTGAGCAGCTCTTCCTCACGCTCGACGACCAGGCCGAGCTCCGGCAATGGGAGCATCTTGAGGAGTACCGGGCCTGGTTCGAGCACTCGGTACGCCTCGCCGCGAATATCGCCGTCGTGGACATATGCCGGGGGATGGAGGTGGGTTTCGCTCTCCCTTAGATTTTGCTTGGATTGCCTGATTGCTGTTCGCTGACGATCTTCCTTTTCATCCTTGTCAGATGTTGTAGGCGAGGTCCTACGAGAAGTCCCAGTTCATCCTCCGAGCGCAGGAGCAACTCCCGGCCCTCCGTGCTTCGCTGGAGAAGGCAGAGGCTGAGGCTGCCCAAGCGAAGGCCGAGGCGGGCAGCTGCTCGGGAGGATGCCGAGTCGAAGGTCGCTCATGCGAGAGCCGGCTTTAAGGCCGTGCAGGAGGAAGCCCGGGCCGCCTAGGAGGCGGCGCAGTCGAGGCTCGATGACGCCCTTCAGTCGACCATCAAGGTCGGGCATGAGCGGGACGCTGTCCTCGAGGCCAAGCTCAGGACGAGGAAGAGGCCGCCCGGCTGAAGGAGGAGCTGGCCCGGGTGACGGAGGGCATCTGAGGGCTCCGGGGCGACCTCGACGCCGTCTCCTGCGAGCGCGACATGCTGGCTGTGGCGGAGGAGAAGGCTCGGACCCACGCGATTTCCCTGGGCGTGGTGGCGATGAACCAGAAGAGAGCCCTCGATGACGCAGGCAAGACCATCGAGGGTCTCGAGGCTAAGGTCACTGGTCAGGCCTCCGAGCTTATCGACGTCCGCCGCTAGCTCAAGGAGACCGAGCGGAGCTACGCCACTCTGGAGGCGCATGCCCAAGGTAAGTGTCTCGAGAGTGTTGCTGAATCTGCCCTGCCTCGACCCTCTTCCTGCCCTTTTGGGTTTTGACCGGGTTGTGTGCTTGTTTTGGCAGAGCTTGCGACGGACAAGGCCCGAGCCCACGAGGACCTGAACAGTCTTCAGGGCCTCCTCAAGACTGAGGCGAGCCTTAACGCGAGGCTCGCGGGCGTCATCAACATCTTCTGCGACGACCTCTTGGTCGAGCCCGAGCCGGAGGTCGAGGGTGACGCTCGAGGGGACTCCCTGCTGCGCCGCTTCTACTCCATGACGCAGGAGGTGACAGAGCATGTCCGTGCTGCCCTTCATGTGGGCGTGAAGCAGGCTCTCGCGGTCGTCAACTCGGCCTACAATTATGACCTCAACGTCGTCGCCAATGGGTTTGCCACCGACCCGAGGCTGATCGACGAAGAGAACGACGCGAGGTGCCAGAAGTTGATGGATCTTGCGGAGGTGCCCGGAGGCGAGCTGGCGAAGCTCTTCAAGCCCGAAGTGGTCCCCTCGGCGGACGGAGGTGGCGCCGAGTAGCCCTCGGATGTCGTCGATGAGCTTTTGCAGACTCTTCACCTTCCGATGTGGCCAACGCGTGATGCCCAACTTCCTGCATTGCTTCTTGAGGACGGTGACCCCCTCGCTGAGTAGTCCCAGGCCTGCGAGCCATATCTGGACAGGAAGGTCCGTGTAACAGTTAGGCTTTTGTAATGATACAATGCCGAGCCCCCAAGGGCTTCTTATATCTAATGCATTTTGATCGAGATGCACATTGTTATTTTCGTTTCTCGAGCTCTCCCTGCTTTTCTTTGCCTGAGTCAATGCTTGTGGACTTAAGTGTTCGACGCATGCTCATATCCCTGGAAGGGGGGAGCGAGCGGGGATACCGTAGCCCTGGGGCGTAGGTAAGTCCCTGGCTCGATGACACCCTCGACCCTTAGGGAGTTCGAGGCGCCTTTACTTAGTCGCGAAGCGTGCTCAAGGGAAAGATCGAGAGGGAAAGCCGAGTTTCGAAAAAAAGTTCGAGTTTTTCAGGGACTTAGGAGGGGGTGCCCCCCCTGTTAGCCCCCGAGGGAGGCTTGACTTTGCTGGGGCAAAGTCGAGGCTACCTTAGTGTTGTAAACGGGTGTGTTTTGTTATTTCTACTTCTCGAGCTCTCTCTGCTTTTCTTTGCCTGAGTCGACACTTGTGAACGAAATGTTCGACGCATGCTGCTCGTATCCCTGGAAGGGGGGAGCGAGCGGGGATACCGTAGCCCTGGGGCGTAGGAGAGTCCCTGGCTCGACGACACCCACGACCCTTAGGGAGTTCGAGGCGCCTCTACTTAGTTACGAAGCGTACTTGAGGGAAAGATCGAGAGGGAGAACCAAGTTTCGAAAAAACGTTTGAGTTTTTCGGGGACTTAGGAGGGGGGTGGCCCCCTGTTAGCCCCCGAGGGAGGCTCGACTTTGCTGGGGCAAAGTCGAGGCTACCTTTGAGTTACGAACGAATGTGAAATGTGTTTCAAAAACATTTTATTCGTTCGCAACGCGATAAGGGTACATAATGCGGAAATGTACGAGGCGTCGAGGCCTCAGGGATAGAAACGACGTAGTTGTTCGATGTTCCACGCATTGGTGAAGATCTCGCCCTTCTCGTTCTTCAGCTTGTAAGTGCCGGGTTTTAGCACCTCTGCCACGATGAAGGGTCCCTCCCAAGGTGGCGTCAGCTTGTGATGACCCTTGTTGCTTTGTCGACGGCGCAGAACGAGGTCGCCGACGTCGAGGTCCGTTTTGCGCATCTTTTTGTCGTGGTAGCACCGCAATGTCTGCTGGTACTTTGCCGACTTGAAGAGGGCCACATCACGGGCTTCCTCGAGCTGGTCGAGGGAGTCCTCTCAGGCTACTGTGTTGGCTTGCTCGCTGTAAGCTTTCAGTCGAGGGAACCCGTACTCAAGGTCAGTGGGGAGGACGGCCTCGGACCCATAGACCAAGAAGAATGGAGAGAACCCTGTGGCTCAACTTGGCATCGTTCGGAGACTCCATAGCACAGCGGGCAGCTCGTCGACCCATCTCCTGCCATGTCTGTTCAGCCGATCGAAGATCCTTGGCTTGAGGCCCTGCAAAACCATACCATTGGCACGCTCGACCTGACCGTTAGTTCGAGGGTGGGCGACTGCGGACCAATTCACCCTGATGTGGTGATGGTCACAAAAGTCCAGGAACTTTTGGCCGGTGAACTGCGTGCCGTTGTCGGTGATGATGACGTTGGGGACCCCGAAGCGGTGGATGATGTCGGTGAAGAATAGAACGACTTGTCGAGACTGGATATTAGCGATGGGTCGAGCCTCGATCCACTTCGAGAACTTGTCTATGGCCACGAGGAGGTGGGTGTGGCCACCCTTGGTTCTTTTCAGGGGGCCGACCATGTCGAGCCCCCATACTGCGAACGGCCAGGTTATGGGTATCATCTGAAGAGCTTGGGTGGGTAGGTGGGTCTGCCTGGCGTAGAATTGGCATCCCTTACAAGATCGAACGAGTTTGGTGGCGTCGGTGACGGCCGTCGGCCAGTAGAAGCCTTGTCGAAAGGCACTTCCTACCAGCGTTCTTGGCGCCGCGTGGTGGCCACAAGCCCCCGAGTGTAGATCCTTCAGCTGTGCCCTCCCCTCCTTGAGGGTGAGGCAGCGTTGAAGTACACCGGACGAGCTGCGTCGATATAGCTCGCGGCCATCCCCGTACAAGACGTAGGTTTTGGCGCGTCGGGCCACACGACGGGCCTTGGTGCGGTCTTCTGGGAGTTCACCTCGTGTCAGGTACTCGAGGTAGGGTGCGCGCCAATCCGTCGGAGGGGTTGGCGTGACGGCAGCCTCGTCGATCTCCATGACCTCTTCCCCGCTCGAGGTCGGATCGGTCGAGGGGGGTTGATCGACCTCTTGCTCAAGGGCAGGAGCCCCCGGGTCTAGGTCGACGGATGGCTTGTCGAGGTCCCTCGAGAAGACGTTGGGAGGAACTGTACCTCGAGTAGACGCGATTTTGGCCAGCTCGTCGGCAGCTTCGTTGTACCGACAGGCGACGTGATTGAGCTCGAGTCCGTAGAACTTGTCCTCGAGTTTTCGGACCTCCTTGCAGTATGCTTCCATCTTGGGGTCGTGGCAGCTCGAATGTTTCATCACTTGGTCGATCACCAACTGAGAGTCCCCTCGCACGTCGAGGCGTCGAACCCCGAGTTCGATGGCGATGCACAGGCCGCTGACGAGGGCCTCGTACTCAGCGACGTTGTTGGAGGCGGGGAAGTGGAGCCGGATGACATAGCGCATGTGAACCCCTGAGGGTGATATGAATAGCAATCCGGCGCCTGCCCCCGTCTTCATCAATGATCCGTCGAAGTACATGGTCCAGAGCTCGTTCTGAACCTACGCTGGGGGTAGTTGGGTGTCGGTCCATTCTGCAACGAAATCTGCCAGTACCTGAGACTTGATGGCCTTCCGAGGGGCGTAGGAGAGAGTCTCCCCCATGTGCTCGGCCGACCACTTGGCGATCCTTCCAGACGCCTCCCGGTTCTGGATTATCTCTCCGAGGGGGAAAGATGAGACCACAGTGACCGGGTGGCCCAGGAAATAGTGCTGGAGCTTACGCCGAGTGAGGACGATCGCGTACAACAGCTTTTGGATGTGGGGGTACCTCGTCTTGGTCTCGGAAAGCACCTCTCTCATGAACTAGACAGGCCTCTGAACCGGCAGGGCGTGTCCTTCCTCCTCCCTCTCGACTACTATGACCGCGCTGACTACCTGGGTAGTTGCTGCGACGTAGAGCAGGAGGGGCACGGCCGGACTCGGGGGTACCAAGACCGGGGGCGAGGTGAGCAAGGCCTTGAGCTTCGAGAGTGATTCCTTGGCTTCGGCGGTCCACGCGAAGTGTTCCATCTTCTTCAGGAGGCGATAAAGGGGTAGGGCCTTCTCTTCGAGCCTCGAGATGAACCGGCTGAGGGCGGCGAGGCACCCTGTGACCCTTTGCACGCTCTTGAGGTCGTTGATCGGGCCCATCCTCGTGATTGCGATTACCTTCTCGGGATTGGCCTCGATCCCGCGCAAGGAAACTATGTACCCCAAGAGCATGCCTCGAGGGACCCCGAAGACACACTTCTCAGGGTTTAGTTTTATGCGATTCGCCCGGAGGCACCCAAACGCGATCTCGAGGTCTCCGACCAGGTTTCCGACTGTCTTGGACTTGACCACGATGTTGTCGATGTAGGCCTCGACGGTCGGCCCTATGTGTTTCCCGAAGACGTGGAGCATGCATCGCTGGTATGTGGCCCCGGTGTTTCGCAAACGGAAGGTCATGGTGAGGTAGCAAAACATGCCGAAGGGAGTGATGAAGGAGGTCGCGAGCTGATTGGACTCCTTCGTCTTTATTTGGTGGTAGCCGGAGTATGCATCAAGGAAGCAGAGGGTTTCGCATCCCGCAGTGGAATCCACTATTTGGTCGATACGTGGTAGCGGGAAAGGAACCTTGGGACAGGCTTTATTTAAACTGGTGTAATCTACACACATCCTATCCTTCCCATTCTTTTTCTTAACAAGTACGGGGTTAGGTAACCACTCGGGATGATGTACCTCCTTGATGAATCCGGCCTTCAAAAGCTTATCAACCTCCTCCCCGATGATCCTGCGCTTCTCCTCGTCGAAGTGGCGCAGATGTTGCTTCACCGGTTTGGACCCGGCCCGGATGTCCAAGGAGTGCTCGGCGACCTCCCTCGGAATGCCCGGCATATCCAAGGGGCTCCATGCAAACATGTCGGCATTCGCACAGAGAAAGTCGACGAGCACTGCTTCCTATTTGGGCTCGATGGTGGCGCTGATCGTCAGTACCTTCCCATCCGCGAGGCCGGGGTCGAGTGGGACGGTCTTGGTATCTTCCGCCGGCTTGAAGTTGCTGGCGTGTCGCTTGGGGTCGGGGATCTCGCCGGACAAATCGTCGAGGGCCGCGAGGATGGCCGAATCCTCGATAGCTTCGGCTTTTTCCACGCACTCGACGTCGCAGTCGTATGCGTGCTCGTAGGAGGTGTCGACGGTGATGACCCCGGAGGGCCCTGGCATCTTGAGCTTGAGGTAGGTGTAGTTCGGGACCGCCATGAACTTGGCGTACCCCGGTCGACCGATGATGGCGTGGTAGGTGCCTCGGAACGCAACCACCTCGAAGGTCAGCTCTTCCTTTCGGAAGTTCGAGGGGACGCCGAAGCAAATAGGTAGCTTGATGCGGCCAATCGGGAGTGCCTTCTTCCCCGGGACGATCCCGTGGAACCCCCCCGCGCTGGGCAGGAGCATGGTCCTTGGGATCCCCAGGAGGTCGAGGGTCTCGACGTAGATGATGTTGAGGCTGCTCCCCCCATCCATGAGTACCTTTGTGAGGCGGGTGTTGAGGATGATCGGATCGACGACGAGCGGGTAGACCCCTGCGTTGGGGCTGTGCTCAGGGTGGTCGTCCTGGTCGAAGGTGATCGGCGTGTGTGACCAGTCGAGGTACCGAGGAGCCTGGGCTCGAACGGAGAAAACCTCTCGACGCTCCCTCTTGCGCTAGCGCGTGGTGAGTCGAGTCGAGGGTCCCCCGTAGATCATGTAGCAGTCGTGGATTTCGGGGAAGCCTCCTTTTTTGGCATCGCCCTTGACGTGGACATCACAGGGCGGGTCTTCTTTGTTGTCGTCTCTCCTGAAGCCAGGAGGGATGAAGTGCTTTCGAAGCATGCGACAATCCTCGTGATAGTGGTTGGCCGGTCCCATATGATAGGGACAGGGCTCCTTCAGCATCTTATCGAAGATGCCCCCGTCGAGAGGGGGCCCTCGAGGCATCTTCTTGTCTGCCGCAGCGACAAGGTCGTCGGGCTCGTCGTCGGGCTCGACGTTACGTTGGCCCGATTGGTTCTTCTTCTTCTTCTTCTTCCTGCCGCCGTTGCCGTTGTTGTTCCTTCTGGGCCCATTGTTCTTCTTGGGCTCGTTGTCCGAGCCCCCAGGCTCATCCGTCTTGCCCTTCCCCTTCTCTGGAGGTATCTGGAAGAACGCGCCGACGGCCTCTTCGCCAGCTGCGTAGTTGGTGATGATGTCCATTAGCTCGTTGGCGGTCTTGGGGGTGTTTCGCCCCAGCTCCCGCACCAACTCCTTGCAGGTCGTTCCAGCGATGAACGCCGTAATGACCTCGTGGTCGGAGATGTGGGTTAGTGCGGTACGCTGCCTCGAGAATCGGCGGGTGAAGGCGCGGAGGGTCTCCCCTGGCTTCTGCTTGCAGCTGCGGAGGTCCCAGGGGTTGTCGGGTCGCTCGTAGGTGCCTTTGAAGTTGCCCTCGAAGATCCGGACCAGGTCGGGCCAGTCTTGGATCAAGTCGGGGGGCAGCTCCTCGAGCCATCTGCGAGCGGTGTCGGAGAGGAACAGTGGGAGTTGCCGAATGATGACGTGATCATTGTCGGCTCCTCCTAGCTGACATGCCAGTCGGAAGTCGGCTAGCCAGAGCTCTAGCTTGGTTTCACCGTTGTACTTGACAAGGCTGGTGGGTGGACAGAAACGGACGGGCAGGGGGGTCCGCTGGATGGTTCTGCCGAAGACTCGAGGCCCCGGTGGCTCCGGAGATCGGCATCGGTCTTCGTCGCTGTCGTAGCGCCCACCTCGGTGAGCATTGTAGCCTCGAGCCTCGGTGTCGCCGTACCGATGTCGATTGTTCACCCGAGGGGGTCAATCGTCGATGAGGCGTTCCTGAACTGGTCGTCGCTCGACTTGGCCCTGGGGCGCGTTGTCCTGGTGGACGGATACCTCTCGATTTTGTCGAGGGGGTACTTCCTGTCGCTCGGAGGCAGCCCTCGACGCCTCGAGGCCGAGCTCTCCACCTGCTGCACGGCCGCAGTTTGGAGAAGCCCCTGGATTTCGTCCCTGATACGTCGTGCTTGGAGGGTCGATGGCGCCGGCATGTCACGGAGGAGCATTGCGGCCGCTACGACATTCTAGCTGGCGCGGTTGTAGACTTGAGGCCCGTTCGCCCCTTCCTCAATGATTTGCCGATGGACTTCCCGGGCCCGCTCGCGAGCTCCTCCACCCTGTGGGCGCCCTCGATCCCGCTCGAGGGCGTGCTCGAGTTGCTAAAGTCGCAGGCGCTCCTCCTCGAGCTTGATAAGAAGCTCTCGGACTTGCGTGATCTGGGCGTCTAGGGGTGGATCGGCTCTATCAGGACTCGGGGGGTTGGCATATCGTGCTGGTGTAGCATTGCCCCCTCCTCCTTCTTCTGTGGCCGTGGTGTCGTCGACATCATCCTGGGGGTCGGCCTGCTCGTCGAGGTGGAAGCATTCTCGGGTGGAGTCGTAACCCTCATCGGGAGAGTCCGAGTCGGGGTCGGCGTGGTAGAAGTGGGGGAAGGATCCCCTGGGCTCCTCCGCTAGGCGTCGCCGCTACGTGCCCCATGTCAGGGCTAGTCTCGGCTCCGGGTGCTCGCCTGGTGAAGAGGTGGTGACGGGGTTGACCATCGCACGCGGCAGAGTCCCTGGAGACCCGCTACGTGTCTGTATCTGCGAACCTGCGAGGGCAGATCAAAGTTTTGCGCTGTTGTGGAGCCCGTACGGGAACGGGTTACACGGTGGTGGCGAGGTCGAGTGTGTCGGAGAGGCCACGGGGACCCCCAGGGACAACGATATGGCGGAGCCAAAGTCCCGGTCAGAGGGGCGCCCGCCCTCGACCCACACGCATGGGTCAAACAGGCTCCCGGGAGGAGGGACTGTGTCGCCAGCTGGGGCCGCGGAAATGGCATCTGGCGTCTCGAAATCCGCACGACGACGAGCGCGTCGGAGTCGCTCGTGCCTCCTCCTGATCGCAGGCCAGAGGCGCAAGCGGAGGGATCGTCGCCTGATCCTTGCTGGCCTCGGCGTACCGGTGCTGCCGCTATCCAGGCCACGAGCGAAGGGAAAGACTATGAAGTGGCCCTAGCCCGTGGATACGAACCCTAGACTACCGAACCAGACGACGGTGGTGAATGGAAATAGTGGGATGGTGGGATCCATCTGAGAGAGTAGTTCGGAGTTGATCGACACGCAATTCCCCCTACCTGGCGCGCCAACTGTCGGTGTTATGACCCGGGGGTCAAGACCACCAACTAGTAAATTTGTATATCGCGTGCTCCCTCTCTCAGATGTGATGCAAGATGGACACAAGGTTTATCCTGGTTCGAGCGAAGATGGCCCTACATCTAGTGGGGGAGGATGGCTTGTATTATCTCGCACCCAATGTGCTCGTACAGGGGGGGTACAAGCTGTGTTACACGGGATTGCTCAGAGGAGCTGCGGCCTAAGGCTAACAAGGCTACCCTAGGCGGTGGGTCGCTTGCTCGAGGGGTCGCTCAAGCAACGGTGTGGGTGTGGTACAGGTATGGAGTCATCCGAAGAGTGGAGTCTGAAAAAGGTCTCTCCAGAGTCCCCAGATCCGAGATTGATCAGAGATCAGAGATCCCCCTCCTTCTACCTCGGCGTCCCCTTTTATAGACAAGGGGAGGTCCGAGGGTACAGGATCCTAACTGTGTAGCATGGGCGGCATGTCCTCAGCATAATGCCAGCGAAGGGACGTCGTACACTGTGCCGGCATGGCCTTCCTGTCCTTTTGGCGCTCCGGGTCGTGGTGGCAGTGGAAGTCGCCGCGGCACGTCGCGGCACAGCCTCCGTAGACGGGCGCGAATCCCACAGCTGAAGCGAGACGGGATGGATGGGACGGGCCCCATACCGGAGTTGTTGGAGGGAGGGGTCGAGCCCCTCGGTCGAGGGGGGGTCGAGCCCTGCGTGGCTCTGCCGTATCCCCGAAGCCGTCGTCGAGTGCTGCACTGTTCACGTTCCGAGGGGTGCTGCTGGAGTCCGTACTAGCGTCGTGGCGGCAGTAGCAGCACAGTTGACAGGAATCAGGGACATGACGGAGAGTTGTTGGATTTGACTGCGGACGTGGGCGCCCATGGTGTTAGGCGGATTTACTTTAACCCATGCCGGGAGCAGTTGGGCTGATCGAGCCTCCCGTCCGGGGGTTGTTCGTTCGACCCCTGGTCCGTCGCTCGTCGTCGAGGTAGGGTCGGAGCAGAGGCGGAGTCAGAGGGATCGAAGTAGAGGCCGAGGTGTCGTTCGTTCGACCCCTCCTCCGTCACCCGGTGTCGAGGTAGGAGCCAGGGGGTCGTTCGTTCGACCCTCGGGCCGTCATTTGACGTCGAGGTGGAGGCCGAGGGGTCGTTCGTCCGGCCCCTCGTCCGTCATTCGGCATCGAGGTGGAGACGGAGGGATCGTTCGTTCGGCCCTTCGTCCGTCTCTTTCCGTCGAGGTGGGCCGGCCCGCGACTTGTTGCCATAGCCGGTGCAGGGGGCCGTCATGTGATGGGCCTTTCCTTACTGACTTGAGCAGTGGGCTGGTTCCTGTCTTAAAAATGGTTGCTATGTTTAGCGTTAATTTATCGAAGGGTTTAGGGTATCCCTTACCTTTGTACCCGACAATTTGGGGGAGAGGCGATTCAAAATCGCCCCCAAATCGTCTCTGTCCAGGCATTCCCGGACTGTTCGCGGTTCATTTGCGGACTGTTCGCGGATCGGGGCAGAACTAGTGCTTCTCGGGCTGATTTTCTGAGTTTTGCCGGCGGACTGTCCGGGGTTTTTCGCGGACTGTCCGTAGATCAAATCCACCGAACAACACTGATTCTGGACATTTTGTTGGGCATTTTTCGGCATAACGGCGGACTGTCTAGGATAAATTTGCAGACTGTCTGCAGTTCATTTTTCAGCAAGGGCGAACAGTCCGCGGTTCTCTCCCGGACAGTCCGTGAAAGCTGCATAACTATTTTGCTTGTATCTCTCTCATCCAGACTCCGAATCAAGTTCCGTTTGTTGCATTGGATTCGTATTCACGTAAGGAACATGATTAGTTACTTTTGAGACCAGTTCTTATAAGTATTTTTGGGTGTTCTCTTGCCTCTTCTCTCCAGGGGTTGAGAGTGCCTTTTTCGGGTCGCGTTTCGAGTTCGTGGTTTCGATCTTTCATCGACCTTCTCCGACCGCTCTGTTGCACCTCTAGGGGTCTTCCTTAGGTGTACACCTACTTGTTAGGTCGTGTGCGTGTCGTTTCATCCAAGCTCGAGTTTTGGGTGTGTTTGGGACAAGGGCCAAGCAATTGAGTTGGATTTTTATTTGGCTCCCATTCACCCCCTCCCTCTGGTCGCCATTCTCGGTCCTTCAATTGGTATCAAAGCCGGTTACGGATCAATCCACCTTACACGGTTCTTGATCCATGAAGGAGACATGGAGCGAGGTGTTGGCAAACCTCCGTTTTTTTATGAAACGAATTTCGCCTATTGGAATGTGCGCATGTTTGCTTACCTTCAAGGGCTTGATTCGAAAATTTGGGAGATTTGTGAGCTTACTATGTGGTTTTTGGTGCTTAGATCAGTGAGCTTCAAATCACACAACATGCGTCGAACGCAAGAGCCTGTAGCATCCTCTTCTCAAGTTTGTCTCTTCCTGAGTTTGAGCGGATTTCGAGTCTCACTACGGCACGAGAGATCTGGCAAACACTTGTGCAATATCATGAGGGCAACCCTCAGATCAAGTCCAGACTCTTCGACACGTACCATAGGGAGTATGAGAACTTCATTCAGTTGGCTGGTGAATCTATTGATGGGATGTTCACTCGCTTCCAATCTATCGTCAACAAGATGCGTGCTAATCGAGCCAACTTGCCTTATGATGATCATGAGATGGATATCAAGCTTTTGCATGATCTTGATCGGAATGTGTGGGAGATGAAGGTGGCTGCCATCCAGGAGTCACCGGGCTATGATGCCCTGACCGTGGATGTGCTGTTCAGCAAGATCAAGTCCTCGGAGATTGACTACCAGACCCGGGCCAAGCTTGAAAACCCGTCGAAACCATCTATGGTGTTAGTTTCTGGCCTCGGCGGTACGTCTTCTTCCTCCTCTGACCCTTCACACTCTTTGTTCGCTTTGTCTTTGATGTCTATGACAGAGGAGCAAGTGGAGGCCCTTGGAGATGATGAGCTGGCTTTGGTCATCACTAGGTTTTCACGGTTTCACAACAACTATTTGAACCGACGACATGGTGGCTCGGCCAAGGGGTGCTACCATTGCGGTGATGAGGATCACTTCGTCGTAAACTTCCCCAAGAAAGCTATGGGCGACTTCACCAAGCGCAAGGACAAGCGCGAGCACGACTTCGAGAACAAGCACAAAGCCAAGGGCGGCTACAACCGAAGGTCCTCCAAGAAGGTGATCGACAAGGTGAAGGCCAAGCACCGAGCCTTCCTCGCCTCCCTCAGCAACATCGATGCCTCCTCAGACAGAGGTGCTTCCTCAAGCAATGATGAGTCGAAGGGAAAGCTTGAGGACAAGTTCAACGGCCTATGCTTCTAGGCCGACACCAAGCACGGTGGCTTTTGCACCATGGCGATTGAAGAAGGCAAGGTCGGCAAGCGCAAAGATGACACCGACTCCGACTCTGACACACCCGAGGTATCACCCACATCGAGTCCCTCACTCTCGAGCTTGAGTGTTTGAATGACACCTTGATGAGTACGGATGCTTTTCTCAAGCGTGCCGCGTGTGAGAGGAACGATTTCAAGGCTAAGTATCTTAGCGCGCTGCATGAGCTAGAGTTTGCTAAGGCGTCAGTGGTGGTTACCGAGGAGGTAGAGTGTGATGCTTGCGCCATTCACATGTCTGATCTTGTCACTCTCCAGGACAAGTATGGCACTCTACTTGAGGAGGTCAGTGAGCTGAAGGCTAGGCCTAGCTTCTTGGTGCATGCAAGTCTTGCTTAGGCTTGCGTTCTGAGCTGGCACAGAAGGATGCTAGGATTGCTGTGTTAGAGAAGGTCAGCTCAGATAGCACTAGAGAGTCGGAACGCTTTGAGGCTTTGGAGCTTGAGATCGTGTCCTGCAGACACGACAGGATGGGTACCAAGGAGGAAACACACATACCTTCGGTCCATCTTGAGCTGGGTGTCTTGCCGAGAGCCGCAGTTGGGGATGTTGCATAGCCAATGCAAGCAGGCTGGCAGAACGGGAGTAGGCTTTGCTGTAGGTGGGAAGGATGATAGCATGTTCGGTAAGATCGGTGAGTGCAGTGGTTTGAGAATGAGTGAGAAACCCACCACACCTCCCAAGTTTACCAAGTTTTCCCCACCTAAGTCTACCGACCCTACCAAGCTACCTATGAGAGATGGTGTGTTTGAGGAGCCTCCCAAAACCCCTCCACAGAAGCAAGTGTGGATTGCCAAACCGAACCACCTTCGCAACCCACTTGACACACTGCCAGACATCTCTAGTGATCCCCTTCCTAAGAAAGCTAGAGCCACCCAAACCACCAAGAGAGTGTCTACCAAGAGTGTGGTGAGGTACCATTGTGAGTATTGTGAGCGGGATGGGCACTTGGCTAAGTTTTGCTTTAGGAGGAAGAGAGATGATCGGAGGCAGGTTGAGTTGAACAACCGGGACATGTACCACCCACGAGTTGGGGTGTGTGAACCGGAAGTTCAGAGGCGCACTTCTAGGCCTAGAGGTACAATGCCTCAAGGTGCTAGGCCTTAGGATGTGAGACCACATGGTGGTCGTGCCCGGTGGGGTACCAGTCGTGACCCATACGGCTACGGGCCTCATGGCGGTCGTGACCCATACGTTTTCCCTATCGTGGTGATCGCTATCCCCCCATGGGATAGGAGATGTTTGGTTTTTCTCCTAACCCATTCTTTGGGCAAGTGGGACAACACTAGTATCCTTCACAGTTTACTAACTCCAGTGTTGGTCTATTTGCTCACCCTATGTCTTTTTATTGATGTAGGAAGGAGGACTAGAGGAGACTTGGCTTGTGGATTCCGGATGTTCATGCCATATGATTGGAAGTGCCAAGTGGTTCTCCAGCCTTGACCCCGTGCGCCACACCGAGTATATCACATTCGGGGACAAGAGTAAAGGTAAGGTTGTCTCCCAGGGGTCCATCCGAGTTAATTCGTCTTTTGTCCTCAAGGATGTTGCTTTGGTTGCGAATTTTCATTTTAACCTTCTCTCGGTTTCGCAACTCCTTGAAGACGGTTTTGAAGTGAGCTTTAAGACAAACTTGTCTCAGATTTTGGACTCTCGTGGTGATCTTGTTTGCCGGATTTTGCCCTTCGGGAAGGTTTTTCGTGTGGATTTTACTATCTCTCCTGGACCTTCTCGTCGTCTTCTTGCCGGTTCTTCCTCCGAGCTTTGGAAGTGGCATAGGAGATTGGTACATTTGAGTTTTGACTTGCTTGCAAGGCTTAGCTCAATGGATCTTATCCAAGGATTGCCAAAGCTAAAGTTCGAGAAGGATTTGGTGTGCCATCCTTGCAGACATGGCAAGATGGTTGCCACTTCCCATCCTCCTATGACTGAGATCATGACCAGTCGACCCGACGAGCTCTTACACATGGACACAGTTGGTCCAACTCGGGTCAGGTCGGAAGGAGGGAAGTGGTATGTGGTTGTAGTCATTGATGACTACTCGAGATACTCTTGGGTGTTCTTTTTGGAGAGTAAGGATGAGGCTTTTCCACTTGTTCAAGATCTGATTTTGAGATTGCAAAATGAGCTACCTAAGAATGCCATGAGAGTTATCCGTAGTGACAATGGAACAGAATTCAAGAATGCTCACTTTGCAACTCTTTGCTCTTCTTTGGGTCTCGATCACCAGTTTTCCTCACCTCACACTCCCCAACAGAACGGTGTTGTTGAGCGCAAGAATCGAACCCTTGTTGAGATGGCCAGGACGATGCTCGTGAGCATAGGACTCCTAGGCGGTATTGGGCCGAAGCACTCAGTTCTACTTGCTATGTTTCCAATCGCATTTTTCTCTGAGCTTTCAAGAAAAAGACTTCTTATGAGCTGCGATTTGGGAGACCACCCAAGGTAAGTCACCTACGGGTGTTTGGGGGCAGGTGCTTCATCCTCAAAAAGGGCGGTAAGTTGGATAAATTTGAATCATGATCTTCTGACAGTATCTTTCTTGGTTATTCTACTCACTCTCATGCTTATCGTGCACTTAACCTTGAGACTAAACCGAGTGATGGAGACTTGTGAGATTAACTTCGATGAGACTATGCCCTGTGTTTCCACTGCTTTTGAGCTTGCAGGTGATGATGAGGTGAACACTAGCATTTTTGTGGAGGAGGAGCAGGACAACGCCGATTGGGATGATACCGAGCCAACTCCACTGGCTACCCCCATCGACCCTGCGACATCCACTTCGGCTCACGGTCCTGATCCGACTACTTCCTCTATATGGGGGCCATTTAAGCAGCTTCCTCAGTCAGTGCCCGTTGCACCAGAGGGAGCTCCAGCTACTGTCGAGGGGCAGGCCACTTCGTCCAGGCAGGCTCCCCGCCACATCCAGCGGCAGCACCCGCCGGAGAACATCATCGGCGACATTGACCGTCGAGTCACGCGGTCCAGGTCCTATATCTCTCACTTTGCTCATTCGGCTTTTGTCTCTTCTTTTGAGCCCCAAGATGTTGGACACACTTTGATGGATCTGGATTGGGTTAATGTCATGCATGAGGAGTTAGAAAACTTTGAGCGAAACCGCGTTTGGGTCTTAGTTCCTCCACCACCTAGTTGCCACCCCATAGGTACCAAATGGGTTTTCAAAAATAAACAAAGTGAAGATGGGTGGTGGCAGTGCGCAACAAGGCTAGGTTGGTAGCTCAAGGCTTTTGTCAAAAGGAGGGAATAGACTATGAGGAAACCTTTGCTCCCGTAGCTCGTTTAGAAGCCATTAGAATCCTTCTAGCTTTTGCGGCTTCTAAGGGTTTTAAACTTTTCAAATGGATGTTAAAAGTGCTGTCTTAAACGGCTACATAGAGGAGGAAGTTTATGTTAAACAACCTCCCAGTTTCGAAAATCCCAAGTTTCCAAACCATGTTTTCAAACTCCAAAAAGCTTTGTATGGTTTGAAACAAGCACCTAGAGCATGGTACGATAGGCTAAAAACCTTTTTGCTTGCTAAGGGTTTTAAAATGGGATCGGTAGATAAGATGTTGTTTCTCCTCGAGCAAGGCAAAGACAGTCTCCTTGTCCAAATATACGTGGATGATATCATCTTTAGTGGTTCTTCTCATGCTCTTGTTGCCAAGTTTGCAGATATTATGAGCAGGGAATTTGAGATGAGCATGATGGGAGAGTTGACTTTCTTTCTCGGGTTGCAAATCAAGCAAACCCGGGAAGGGATGTTTGTGCATGAAGGCAAGTACACGAAGGATATCTTGAAGAAGTTTGACATGGGCGAGGAAAAGCCTCTTTCGACACTCATGTCGACTACGACTGCCTTGGATGCGGATGAGGAAGGAGAGGCTGTGGATCAGACAGAGTACCGAAGCATGATCGGGTCGCTTCTATACTTGACAGCGACTCGGTCGGACATTCAGTTCGTCGTCTGCCTGTGTGCACACTTTCAGGCGTCCCCATGGACTTCGCACAAGCAGGCAGTGAAACGCATCATGAGGTACTTGCGCTTCACTCCTGAATTTGGACTTTGGTATTCCACCTCTTCTTCTCTTGCGCTTTGTGGTTATTCTGATGCCGACTTTGCCGGTTGTCGTCTTGATTGGAAGTCCACTTCTAGCACTTGCCAGTTTCTCGGGTCTTCTTTGGTGTCTTTGTCTTCTCGCAAATAGTCTAGCGTGGCACAGTCGACGTGCGAAGCAGAGTACGTTGCCGTGGCTAGCTGTTGCTCACAGTTGATTTGGATGATTGCCACTTTGAAAGATTTTGGTCTTGTGCTTACTAAGGTGCCTCTGCTTTGCGATAGCACGAGTGCAATTAGTGTGGCCAAAAATCCCGTGCTTCACTCTAAGACCAAGCACATTGAGGTCCGCTTTCACTTCTTGCGTGATCACTATGAGAAGGGCGACATTGACCTCCGGCATGTCAAGACCCAAAACCAGCTTGCGGACATTCTCACAAAACCATTGGATCAAGCTGCATTTTCGTGCCTTCGGGGCGAGTTGGGTGTTTGCTTCCCCTTTTTAGTTGAGGGAAGCTCTTTGTGTATCTTAGTCCTTTTCAGTTCTTTTTTGTCTTTTATTTGACTTTCTTTTCTTTTGGTGTTTTTTAGTTGTTAATTGGTGTCAGTTTGCATTTTGCATCTCATTTGCATTTGTGACATAGTTCATTTTAAGCTTTATACCTATAGCCGATATAATGAATCTATGCTCTGTTTGAGGTGCTTTATGTGTCTATGGTGTTGCCTAACTTAGACTCTCTTTGATCTCTAGATATGCAATAGAGCTAAGTTAGAAAAGCTTTAAAACTGAATTTAATTCCCCATGTCACCTCTGAAATGGCACTAGCATGTGTAGGCTTTTGAAGATCCTTCTTGGTTATCTTGTATATAGCTTGTAACTATGGCTCTTCATTGCTTCATTCACTTCCATTGAGCACCATGATTAAAAGTGATCTAAAATGAAATTGCTCTTTGTTTTGTAAAAGGGAAAGATCGAGTTGGGTATGCATTGTGAGCACTTCACCGTGTGTTCGAGACTGCTTCCCATATGGGTGGAACTTGAGCGGTGTCGTGTATGACCGAAACCGGTGTGTCATGTGCTTTGACTTCGCCCGGTTGGTAAGTGGCATCACTTTGCTTACAACCACTCGCATACAACTTAAATGTGCCTAAAACTGAAATTTGGCTGCGAAACTCTGAAACTTGAAAATTTTATTCAGTTGGGTCATTGGCTTGTTGTATGAACTTTGCTAGGGATAGTTCTACTTGCTATACATGAGATTGATTTGAGATAGATCCTATCTTGTTTGCCATGTTTAGTTGTCTCTAGGAGGTGATACCCATTCCTTGCTCACACATGTAATCTTCTCTATTTTGGCTTCTAAAGTGATCTTTTGCTCAACCTGAGTCTTTGTTGGGCACTAAGAGCTTTTCCTATTCTCACAGGATCACATCACTTAGAGCATCTATTCATTGTCTTAGATCTATGTATGAAGCTTGTTGCACTCATTTTGCATATCATGGCATTTGTGGTCGGTTCTTGAGTGTTGAGCTTTGATGAGCTAGATGTGTCACCAAGGGGGAGAAATGTGCATTTCATTCATATTCATCCAAAGGGGAGAAAACAGTGCATTTTCATACTTGCACTAGTCAAGGAGGAGCTTTTGAGCCTTTAAAAATTGTTCAGATTGGTATCTTGTTTTGGCTCTTCTATAGGTATTCAATTGGTATCTTGCTCAGGGGGAGCTTTTGCTAGATGTGTTGAGTCATTGCCTCTTCTGGAGGGTCTAGCTTGTTTTGTTGGCTCCGACAGGTTTTGATTGGCTTCTTGAGCCTTATGAGGTTTAATTTGTATCTTTAAGCTTCTCTTGGTGTTCCAATTGGTATTCTGAGCCTTGAGAGCTTTGATTGGTATCTTGGATTTGCTAGTGGTGTTGAGCCCGTTTTTTGCCTCTTCTTGAGGGCTAGCTTTGATTTGCTTGGTTGCGTAGAGTCGTTGCCCATGTCTTTGGGAACCAAGTTCTGGATGCAATTTGCTTCTCTCAAGTGACCCTGTTTTGGCTTTCTTAGCTTTTTGGTCATTTGGAGAGCTTTACCTTGTGGCTCACATCTGAAATGCACTTGTGTTGACAATGCACTCATCAAGGGGGAGATTGCGAACACATGGTGGACAAGTGCCCATGATGTTCAGTTTTGTGATGAGTGATTGATCAACATTGGGGTGTTTCAGTTTGAGCAGTTACTTATAACTCTTGCGAAAGCATGTGTATGTGTGTCTATCGGCTTGTGGTGTGCAGGTGCTATGCCTAGTGACAGTGGTCAATGGCGTGGAGAAGGTTGAGTAGAGGCTTGTTGTGCGATGGACTGAGAGTGGTGAAGGGCGGAAGCGAGGCTCAGACCGAGGGACCATGGGCACCGGCGGACTAGCTGTGGTGGCTAGTGCTTGGCACCGACGAGTGCGACAAGACATGGAGGTAGACCGAGTCGACCAAGTCAAGACAGTGGACGAGCGGGTCGAGCGGAGGCTCATGGGACTCAGAGTCCGACCAGGCGAGGACTCGGTGGCTCGAGTCAAGCGGTTTGGTGGTTTGGGCCGCAAAACCACCGGAGGATGGTTTCCGAGTTTGGGCCTCAAAACTCAGGGTTCAGTAGTTGAGCCGAAAGCTATCGGTGGCGGGTTTCGTGGGTTTGTGCCTCAAAACCCGGGCGGAGCTTCCGAGGAAGCGGGGATGGCACGTGGCAGAATCCTGGAGGTCGCGTCGAGGCGACGGCAACTCCTGGTAGGAAGCGGGGTCGTCCATTCAAAGTGCGAGAGATATTTTCCGGAGCTTGGACTGCAATGCTTAGGCTAGGTAGTTCACTTATGTATCTAGGGGGGTCTTTGGGAAATAGCCAAAGCTTGTTAAATAGGGGGTGAAGGGGTATCCCTCATCCCACCTCTTGAACCCTAGTCATTTGCACCACCTCTCTCTCTCTAGTTTATCTCTCTAGTTCATGAGGTCCCTAGTGTAAGGATTTGCACTTTGATTATGTTGGGAATCGGAGGCCTTACCCTCCGTAAGCCATGGCGGCTTTGATTTCGTGATTGTGTCTTCTTTACTTGTGTTTTTCACTGATCGCGTTTTTGCTCCTCTTAATCCTCTGAGTTCTTGCAATGATTTCTCTTGATTGAGAGCGAGTTTTGCGATTCTGTTTGAACCAAGTTGTGCGGGATCACGAATAGAAGATTTGCACTGAAGGGCTTCGTCCCAAACATCTTGAGCACATAGATCGGGCAATTTCTATTTCGTGTTCTTTGTTTTTGTAGTTTTTCCCGAAATCATTTTGTTCCCGTTTACTCACACCAAATTGAGCGATGATTTCTTCGAGATAGCTCCTCCATAGCACTAGGATCATGCCTACAAAGTTTGGTTGCTATTGGTGAACATTT
Source organism: Microstegium vimineum (assembly GCA_022036555.1). Classification (NCBI taxonomy): domain Eukaryota; kingdom Viridiplantae; phylum Streptophyta; class Magnoliopsida; order Poales; family Poaceae; genus Microstegium; species Microstegium vimineum. The sequence goes on along the minus strand of CM039124.1, from coordinate 14,815,997 downwards.
GGTAGTGATTTGGGAAGATTTGGGGGAGAGGCAATTCAAAATCGCCCCGAATCATCTCTGTCCAGGCATTCCCGGACTGTCCGCGGTTCATTTGCGGACTGTCCGCGGATCGGGGCAGAACCAGTGCTTCTCGGGCTGATTTTCTGAGTTTTGCCGGCGGGCTGATTTTCTGAGTTTTGCCGGCGGACTGTCTGGGGTTTTTTGCGGACTGTCCGTAGTTCAAATCCGCCGAACAACACTGATTCTCGACATTCTGTTGGGCGTTTTCAGCAAGGGCGGACAGTCCGCGGTTCTCTCCTGGACAGTCCGCAAAAGCTGCATAACTGTTTTGCTTGTATCTCTCTCGTCCAGACTGCGAATCAAGTTCCGTTTGTTGCGTTGGATTCTTATTCACATAAGGAACATGATTAGGTACTTTTGAGACCAGTTCTCATAAGTATTTTTGGGTGTGCTCTTGCCTCTTTTCTCTAGGGGTTGAGAGTGCCTCTTTCAGGTCGCGTTTCGAGTTCGTGGTTTCGATCTTTCACCGACCTTCTCCGACCGCTCCGCCGCACCTCTAGGGGTCTTCATTAGGTGTCCACCTACCTGTTAGGTCGTGTGCGCGTCTATTCATCCGAGCTCGAGTTTTGGGTGTGTTTTGGGACAAGGGCCAAGCAATTGAGTTGGATTTTTATTTGGCTCCCATTCACCCCCCCCCCCCCCTCTAGTCGCCGTTCTCGGTCCTTCAGTTTCGGTTGGGGCAACAATGATAAGAGTGGAAAATGATTCATCTAGAATATCACAAGTTACTCCAATGTTACATGATGCAACAACCTTATCCTTGTTTTGATCAAGGAGAGAGGAGTGATCCTTTTCAAGCTTGTGGTGAGTCCTCTCAAGCTTCTCATGGGCTTCCATTAGCCTCTCATGAGAGCCATTGAGCTCATCAAAAGATTGTTCTAGAGCCTTAAGCTTCTTGTTCAATTCTTTGCACTCCTTCCTCTTTGTCTCAAAGCAATCATAAGTTTGCTTCATCATATCAACTAGTTCCTCCTTGTAGTACTCCTCCTCATCATCACTACTATCATCATCACTATCACAATCATCATAAGATTGTACCTTAGTTGGCTTAGCCATGAAGCATGGTGGAGTGTCGACAATGGATGGCTTGTTGTTGATAGCAATGCTTTCCAATGCCTTCTTCTTGGACTTCTTCCTCTCATCATCACTAGAGTCATTGTCGGAAGAATCACTACTATCCCAAGTCACCATATAAGATTCAACCTTCTTCTTCTTGGTGAAGGATAGCTTCTTATCTTTCTTTTCATGCTTGCTCTTCTTCTTATCATCATCATCACTATGATTGGGACAATCTGCAATCATGTGACCGGTGCTCTTGCACTTGTAGCATCTCTTCTCATATTCTTTGCTCTTGAAGTTATCTCTTCTCTTTCTAGCACCATAGCCCTTCTTCTTCATGAACTTGCCAAACTTGCGCACAAAGAGGGCCATCATCTCATCATCATCATCACTTGCATCTTCATCATCACTAGATTCTTGCTTCTTTACTTTGCCCTTGCTCTTGGATGATGAAGCCTTGAATGCTAAGCTCTTCTTTTTCTTTCTTTTCTTCCTTGACCTCTTCTTCTTATTCACTTTCTTCATTGTATTGCTCTTCGGTCATGATCTCACCAAGTACTTCATTGGGAGTGATCTTGTTCAAACCATCTCTCCTAATTATTTTCCTCAAGGTTTTGTATTTCTTGGGCAAACAACCAAGAAAGCGGTTTGAGAAGTCTTCATCTTTGACCTTCTCACCCAAGCTCTTGAGATCATTGATGACCACTTGGAGCCTATGGAACATCTCCGGGATGGACTCATCATCCTTCATCTTGAAGTGACATAGCTTGTCCTTGAGCATGTACAACTTGGCATTCTTTACCGTTGAAGTGCCTTCATATGTATCTTCAAGTCTCTTCCACACTTCACTTGGCTTCTCAAGATCTTTGATTTGCTCAAACACCTTGGAATCAATGCCATTGTAGATTACATTGAGTGCCATGGTGTTGCATTGCCGGTTCTCTTGCTCTCTAGGTGTGGGAAGTTTTTTGCTCTAGCTCTACTTGGGGCAAAAGGTTAGATAAGACTTAAGCGAAGCTTTTTGCTCTAGCTCTACTTGGGGTGCAAAGCCACCTATTCAATACAATTCTAGTTAACTAAGTGCTTAACAATCAATAGCAAGAACCTAAAGCACTTAGCACAAGCTAGCAAGAACAAATACTAAAGAATTTAACTAGCAAGCTAACTAGACAAGATATGAAAGAGTAAATACAAGAGAGGAGGTGATTGCTTATACCGATGCCTTGAGTAGAGAATGTACCAATGAAGAGCCAATCACAATATGAACACCAAGAGTAGCCGGGAGACAAGATGAACACAATGATTTTTCTCCCGAGGTTCACTTGGTTTCCACCAAGCTAGTCCCCGTTGTGTCGACTACTCAAATGGTGATTCGGTGGCTAATAGGCAATGACAAGCCTAGCTCACTAACTCGGGCGCCCCAAGAATCCACCCAAATGAGAGTAACTCAATGACACAAGCAATCCACTAGAATTACCCTTTGGCGTTCCACCGAGGTGGGTACAAGCCCTCTCACAATCGTCGAAGCCAGCCACGAACAATCAACAACATGTGTCGAAGCTTCTCCACAATTGCCAAGCCGTCTAGGTGTTGGCAAACACCAAGAATAACAAGAAACTTCACGGCGATGACGATGACCAAGTGCCACTAAGATGCAATGCAATGATCAAAGCACTTGGATCACTCAAACTCTCACAAGTATGCAACAAGAGTGAAGAGAATGAGTTGGGGGCTATCTCAAGCAAGCACAAGTATGTCAAATGAATGGGAGGTGCAAGAGTGAGCCCTAGCAGCCGGACAAAACATATAAATAGCCACCACCATGGAACTAGCTGTTTTGCCCCTTGATCACAGCCTTCTGCGCCATTCCGGACGCAGTCTCATGGGGGGTCCGGACCAACGCGCATGCGTCCGGACCCTCCTCCATTTCAAATCCTGTCGTTGGCGCCCTTCCTGGTGTCGACGTGTCACCTCCGGACACGCGCAATAGTGTAGGGTTTGGACCATCGCCTGGCGTCTGGACTCTACACAGAGCCGGTCCAGAGAGCTCCAAGTCTCCGGTCGTGTGTCCGGACCCTACACAGCGTCCGGATATTTTCTTCCAGAAGCAACAGAGAGCTTCCAAGCTCCCGACATGTGTCTGGTGTCAGCGTCCGGACGCTGATTGCTGTCCGGAACCCCTGTTCGCCGAGGCCGAGCCCTAGGGTCAGCATCCGGACGCGTCTGTGTTAGTCTGGTCAGAGCGACCCTAGCGTCCGGACCTCTTTTCTTTGTCCAAACGAGTTGCTTCTTCTTCTCCAAGTCTTCTTGTGCTAACACCTTGTGATCCAACACTTGGTCTCCTGTGTTAGCCTTTGCAACATATTTTCTTGGGTTTAATTTATGTTTGTGTCACTTAGGTTGATTTTATATGAATGCAATGCAAACCTAATCACACTCTCTATAGTGTCTTGATCACTAAACCAAAAATGGCCCTATGATATACCTTTGCCTTAAGCCCATTTTTGTTTTTCTCTTTCTTCTTTTCCTTGGTCCATGGAGCACTTGATCCATCATGGTCATCCATCTAGCTCCATAGATCAAGGTGAACCACCCTATCTTGATCATACACTTAGTTCAAGGGTTAGTCCATAGGTTTCATCAATTAACCAAAACCAAACAAGGTCTTTTAGACACCCACTGACGTCGGCGATGGACCAGACGACATTCTGGACGGAGGCACCTTAGCGCTCGGAGAAGACCCACCTTCCCTATCCAGGGTCACCACCAGCATGTCATCTCCCTCATCCGACCACTCATCGGTCCAATCAGATAGCGAGGGCGGCGGCTGAGCGACGCCTTCTCTAATAACAAACTTGCCGCCGGTACTAACCGACGGCTTCCACTTCTTCCGGACCGGGTCGGCTAGGCGTTTCCCCAACGGATCGTTACACGCCCGGCGTCTTCCAGCAAGAGGCTCGAGGACTCCCCCCCCCCAACGAGAAGAACCCCGACCATCATCATCATCCACGTCTGCCAACCTGGCCGCCCGATCAACACCCGCAGGCCACTCCGGCAATGGGACTCGGGAGACAAAGATGGCACGCCCCTGCAAGCAGAACTCAAGACAATCAACAACCCCAAATAGGATAACAACCAGGAGCACATACCAACAAGAGGCATCAAACTCACCGACGGTGGGGGCACGCCAACACGAAAGGGTTCCCTCGGATTCTTCATGTACAGGAAGCTAATATCAAAAACCAAGGAAAGGCGGTCAAGCCCCTCTTCTGGCTCCATCGAATCCGACGTCTCCCGGGTGGGGTCGCGACGACCAGTATAAAGGAAGGCAGGGTGAACCCTATCCTTGCAAGGTTGACAACGCCTCATGATGAAGTTCCAACCAACCGAAACCCCATCAAGCGACGCCCGGTCCACTAGCGCGAGCAGCTCTTTCACCTGATCCATGGCCGCCAACGAAGAAGCTGCCAACCAGCTAGGCTACGACACCGGAACCTCCGCTGGGTCACCACGCACGTACGGTTTCTCCTGGGGAATGTAGAACCAACAAGACTTGTACTCCACCACCTTGGAAGGCAGAGTAGTGGCGAGATACACATTCACCATTCCCTCCCGAAGCTGGAGATTCTTGACGGTCCTTAAGTACCAAATTCAACTGTCAACTAAACAAGGATAAGGACCTAAATGAAACCAATAGCTAGAAATAGGATTTATACTGACAGAATTCCAAGAGTTTTGGTGAATGTCTATTTCTACAGGGAGTTATCATGAAATATGGAGGATAGGCCCACATGTAAGCATTACATAGAGATAATCATCATCTGCAGAAACAAGAATACTCTAGAAGGGTCAAGAAGGCGCGGGAAGGAACAAGAGGCTAAGCGGGCCCAGGAGCAGGGCGCCCACCCTACCCCTGGGGCGGCCACCCTAGGGCAAGGCCCATTCAGGGTCTGCCTTATGGACCCTTTCCCCAACGCCTTTGAGGTTGCATCTAAGCCCTCCATTAAGGTCAGTTTGATCTGACAGTTGATGTTCATTTGTGGAGGCAATATAAGGAAGGTCCCCTAACCTTGAGGAGAGAGCCCCCCTGAAACCCTAATTCATTATTCAAGATCCATCTCAGGAGGAGAGGTCCCTGATCAAGCCCTAAAGACACCACATCAACTAGATCTCTAGTTTAGCATAGCTATATAAGATTAGAACTAGGAGGAGTCAATCTTTGATTGGTTTCCAGATTTGTCAAGAGGATTCTTGGTAATTCTCTCTCTAGTTCTTCATTTTTTTATCATTATTCTTCAGTATTATGAATATGACTTTGTTCTACTTCATTATATTGATTATGACTTTACTCTATTCGATTATGTTCTTAGTTATATTGTTCTTAGTCTATTATGATTATATACTTGGTGTAGTTATATCTGAATCATATCCATGTTTAGGATCGTATAGCATTTATCCATCAGTACTATGGGTAAATGATAGATATTGTGTAGGCGTGGTGCCTAGACCATATTTATCTGCGATTGTACCCTATATTCCGGATCGTGAGGTAGTTCGCGGGAGTGACAGTCCTGTTGAGTCCTTTGTAGTCCTCCCATTTATAGGGCAGGAAGAGCAGTACTATTACAAGGAAATGGTTGCTATGTTTCTCATCTTCCTTAGTAATACTCACTACACATGAATATCTCTTATCTCACCATGATTGCCATGTATAATTACACTAATCATAGTATGCTAGACTGTATAGTTAAGAATGACTTAGGAAATATCTTTATAGTTCGTCCTAATTCCATGCTAATTTCTTGATAGAATATCTGTTGAGGTGCTTATCATTATGTGGCTATATACATATGTTGATTAGTATTTATCTTTTGTCACTATCCATTAGTTATCTATATCTTATGTGACACTTATCCTGTATTGAGAGAGATAGATGAAAACTCTCCATTACACATGCAGTGATACTCATTACTCATTCCTCATTTATTCCTTAATATCCATCCACGTGAGCCACAAGAAGGAGAACACCCATGCATACTTGTCATTAGCCTCGCGGCCCTAACTTGTTAGAGTATACTAGCGAAAGGTTATGTAGTGAAACCCTTCCACGCCTCCTAGGTAGAGGTATAGTGGGCCTTGCAAACCCCGACAAATGGGAATCACGGCTTGGGGGTAAATATGTACAACCTCTACAGAGTGTAAAACTATCATGATAGTCATGCTCGCAGTTATGAGCGGCTTGGATCCTTACTATGTGATGTCCTTATGTCATAGCTCATTAGTTGTTATTTTGGCATTGATTATCGTTATTTGTTCATAGAAGCATTATATCTTGTTCACTTGATCATGTGGTTATTGGGCTTATGTTGATCTTGATGCTACTCAATTGCTAAAATTATGACTTACTAAAAGCTAATGCAGTTAAACCTGTGTCTATCCTTTTTGAGCCTCATAAACCCCATAGTTATACTTGTTGAGCATGGTGAGTTGACGCTTGTTGACATCACCTTTATATGAAAATCCCGGATGGGTACCAGATGGTGGTGCAAGTAAGGTGTTACCAAATGAGTACTAGGCAAGTGTACCCCCAGTCAACTGTCCCTATGGACTATGGAGACCCGAAGATAGGAGATATAGAATAGCTTCTGCGATGCTTTGTTATAGATGTAAGTCTTGTTGTAACTATGTTTCGATATATAATAAAGCATTGACTTTGATAATCTCCATATTTGTATATATGTTTTGTGTGGACATCCTGGGCACACATATACATAGCATTCGGTATTCTTTGGGAAAACCAGGTGCTACATTGTTCGTAAAAAGAACAATGAATGGAGAATGTGCATCGACTACACAAGTTTCAACAAACATTGCCCTCCCGATCCTTTCCCTCTCCCGCGCATCGACAAAGTCGTCGATTCCTTCGCCGGCTGCGAGCTACTCTCGTTCCTCGACTGTTACTCCGGCTACCACTAGATCGCGCTAATGGTAGAAGACCAAATCAAAACTGCGTTCATAACCCCCTTCGGTGCCTACTGCTACACGACGATGTCCTTCGGACTCAAGAACATGGACGCCACTTATCAATGCGCCATTCAGGAGTGCCTGAAGGATCTCATCCCAGAGAAGGTCACGACCTATGTAGACGACGTGGTCATCAAAAACACACTCCACAGAAATGTTGGTCGCCGACGTCGAAGCAACCTTCAAAGCTCTCAACGAGTTCAGATGGAAACTAATCCGAAGGAAGTGCATATTCGGGGACCTTGCTTGGCAACATCGTCAGTCGTTCCGGCATCTGGGCAAACCCCGCAAAAACCTCTGCAATGCTACAAATGAAGCCTCCTTCCAACGTCAAGGACGTATAGAAGCTTGCTGGATGCATGGCCGCCTTAAACCGCTTCATCGTCTGCCTACGTGAAAAATGACTTCTGTTCTTTGGACTATTGAAGGGCGTCAAAAATTCGTGTGGAACGGCGAGGTCGATCGGGCATTTGCGGACCTGAAGATGTACATCACGGAGCCTCCAGTACTCACCGCCCCGAAGGACGACGAACCAATGTTGCTCTACATCGCCGCCACCAACCAGGGCGTCAGCACCGTTATGGTGGTCGAGAGCGAGGAAAACTAGCGCGCCTACCCCGTCCAGCGACCATGTTACTTCGCAAGCGAGGTGCTTAACGAGTCCAAAACATGATACCCTAGATGTAGAAACTACTATACGCGATCCTCATCACCGCACGAAAGCTCCGGCATTATTTCCAACGACCATCGAAGGTGACCGTCGTCACCGAATTCCCGCTAGGAGATATCCTATGCAACAAAGACACCACAAGACGAATCATCAAATGGGCGGTTGAGCTGGGAACGTTCAACATCGTTTTCCAGAGGCACCAGACGATCAAATCGCAAGCACTCACCGACTTCATCGCCGAATGGACCGACATCCAAACACCAATAACGACAGAAGCTCCTGAACACTGGACCCTATTCTTCGACGGATCCCTATCCATCCACGGAGCGGGGGCTGGTCTCCTGTTCATATCCCCATAAGGCGACAAGATCCGTTACATCCTTTGACTGTTGTTCCCAGCATCCAACAATGCCGCAGAGTACGAAGCAGCCCTCCACAGACTCCGCATTGCCAGCGAACTCGGCATTAAGCGCATAATCATCAACGGTGATCAGCCCTGGTAATCAACCAGCTGAACAAGGACTGGAACTGCTCCAACGAGAAGATGGACGCATACTGCGCCACCATTCAGAAACTGGAAGGCAAATTCTTCGGGATTGAATACCACCGCATCTTCCGTGACTGGAATCAGGCAGCCAATGAGTTGTCCAAGCTAGGATCGTCACAGTCTCCCGTACCAATGGGAGTCTTCGTTCAAGACTTACATGAACCATCCGTCACCGACAACCAAGAAGCCCCATCTGATGGCATACCGCCCCCACAGGGTGACAAATTGGTCGGAGCAATTCCCGCCCAACCAGTCGACTGGCACGATGACTTCATCCAATACTTCTCAAATAACCTTGTACCATCCGACAACATGGAAGCCAAGCTCTTGGTCCGCCGCGCCCACAACTAAATCCTCGTCGACGGAGTACTGGTGAGGAAGAACTCCAAGTTAGAAGCACTATAGAAATGCGTCTCCAAGGAAGAGTGCACTGCAATCCTACAAGACATCCACACCGGCACCTGCGGGAGCCACGCCGCCGCAAAAACGCTAGTGTGCAAAGCCTTCTGAGCAGGTTTTTATTGGCCCACGATAGTTGCCGACATGGAGAACATGGTCTGCACCTACAAGGGAGTCACCTTTCGGCTCAAGAGCTCCAAGCAATATCGGCCTCCTAGCCCTTTGCATGTTGGGGCCTTGACATGCTCGGCCCTTTCCGACCAACACTGGGAAACTTCAAGTGGATCTACGTCGTCGTGGACAAGTTCTCCAAGTGGATCGAGGTCAAGCCGATCACCAAGGCATCTGCCAAAAACGAAGTTGCCATCATCGACGAAATCATACACCGATTCGGCCTACCAAACTCCATCATCACCAACCTTGGCTCCAACTTCACGGGCAACCTCTTCTGGGATTTCTGCGAGGAGCATATCCTTGGAGTCTTTATTTTTAGTTAGATGGGTAAGTCTAGTTGAGTACCTTACCATACTCAGGGTTTATCCCGTTTGTTGGAGATGGCCAAGTATACTTTGGCTATTGTAAGCATTGTCTCTATCCTATCGAAGGAGAAGAGGAGTAGGCCCTAGGCAAGGTCTTCCTGAAGCTCATCTTTTGTTGTTGCTGGACATTGTCTCTTGGCACCCATATTATTTAAGTGTGTGTTAGTGCGGAGTAAAACTTTGGAAATTGATTTGAAAACAATGTTTTAGTTGGCCACGTGTGTTGTGGCATAAGACTTATTGTTTTATTTGGAACTGAGTGTTGTAATAACTAGTTATTTCTTACTTAAGTTATTTTGGATTAAATTCTTGTTTCATTCGAATGTGCATACCTGAGTTTGCGCGATCTTGGTCGGATATACGATTGCAAGAAATTCTTCGAGATTTCCGGACTACCGGGATTATATGGGCTCAAGTGCTCTAAGTGGCAGTTAATTTGGCTACTTTAGTACTTGATCTCTTATAATTTGGACGATTCTACCACAAAACCCCCTCAGTTAAGGCAACAGATCGGCCACCTATCAAGGCAACTATAACTTATCAAGGAAGCATCATAAGCACAATGACTTAAACTATTCAAAATGGAAATGCTCACCTACAAGAACGCTACATGTTGGGGTACTCTGACGAGATGAACACCGCCAAGTGACGACAGCAGGCTGAGCTGAGGACTCTGGTTTCCTCTTCCTAGAAAGCGAGATGCATTGAGCAATCCTAGGATCGGGAACGTATGGAACATACCCATCAGTAATAGAAAAAACAGGAATCAACCTGGAGGCAGGAGCATCAACACTAATCCGAGGGCCAACAACAACAGCAGCCTCTTCATCACCAATCCTTTCCACAACCACCTCATCACCAGCAGCAACAGGCACTTCAAGTCTGAAGGCCCGACCATATTCCTACCAAGAAGAAAAACAAATCAGCATATACAAAACATATAACAGGAAAAGAACTCGGACAAGCTTTCAGATTCCAAACCTGAGGGGGATGATCAGCATCATACTCTGGAACCCGCACTAGCATTGCGGACACACCACTAAGAACCCTCCCCAACCTACCAAAGATCTCCTCAGACAACTCAAATTGAGAAATAATCCGAGAAGAACCCGAAGGCCCTGTATACTCAAAGCCAATATGCTCCCTCTTCATGAGAGGTTGGACCCGGTGGCAAAAGAAGCTTGCAACAAGACCATTCCCGGTCAACCTAGATTTTTTCAACTGGCTAATTCAGGCCAACAAAGGTTTAAGAGCCAAGGTTTTAGAAGAAGAAGGACTATCCTTCCAGATAGGAAGAGGAATCTTCATTGCAACAAGGTTGAAGAGAAGGAAGAATCCGGCTTCAAGATACAAAACCACTTATTCGCACAATCCTTGATAGAATCATAAGGTGTGAAAGAAGGGAAGGAATCCTTAAAACTCTGGCAGACTTGAAGGGAATAGTAGCCAAATGAATGGCCAAGCTTACTGTCCAAAAGCCGGACAAGGAAGAACTAGCGAAACAAAAAAAGAGAAGGAGGAATACCAATGAAAGCCTCGCAAAGGTGAGCAAAGGAAGTAAGGAAAAGAACCCCGTTAGGAGCCAAATGATGGAGTTGAATCCCATAAGACCTAAGAAACTCCAACAAGAAATCTGAGGGGGGAATAGAGGTCAGCCCAGATGAAAGCAAGAAAAAAGAACGGATTGGTCAGGAGAAGGAGTAGGAATCAAATGCTCACCAGGCGGCAAATAATTGGAGTATACCTATGCTTGAATTAAACCGTGAGCAACGAGCAAATCTAAATGCGCTTCTTGAATCAAATGCTTCATCTCAAAAAACTTAGGGTTGTCAATCTCTTTGAGCACAGTATCCTCGTCAACGAACTTAACCTTGCCCTTCCCCTTCTTCACCATCTAAGGCTAAGAAAAGGAGATTCAAGAGGAAGCATTGGATGTGGAAGCAGCAAGAGAGCTAGGGTTCATGAAAGATTTGGGAATGTTTTTATCGCAGCAACAAATAAGGGAAATAGTAAAAGATAACATATCTTATAGGAAAGCAAAATACGAGAACTATTCTCAAAATGGGAAACAAGTGCAACGGTTGCCAAAACCACCGTTCCATGAATCAAGCAACATATAAAGGAAATCAACGGTCAGATCGCATCTCAGTAGTTAGATTCCACAATGGTCACCTTACGTAGTAAACAACTCGGTATATAAAGAAAACAAGTCGACAACCATACAGCCTCACATCCGCTACAGTCATTCATGTACAAGAACTCGAAAGTAGTACAAAAGAACCCGATGCCCAACAAGGACAATTTTATTAATTGATTTCATCATAATACAACACATTTACAACAAGATACGAAGTCTAACAGTTATAGCATAAAGAAAGCTCATCTGTTTTGACAAACAAGGAACCCAATAGAATTCGAGGTTATAGCTACCTGTTAACACCGTATTTTGGCACGACCAGACGTGCGCTTATGGGCCCCAGGCAGGCCTTCGGAGGAGGCATCCAAGATAGACCCGAAAGATCGACTAAGGAAACAAGAGATCACAAGAAGATCTTTCGGCCGATTTTAACAACACGCACACGATGATTCCGGCAATGGTATGGATTGAGGCCCAAGTCATGTTTTGTTTCCTTATTATTAGGGCTTGTGTGACAGCCAGTTAGGGTATATGATATGGTCTATAAATAGCAAGGCCTAGAGAATGAGAATGACATCCAATCAATCAAATACACAACTAGTACTTAGTTTCCAGCCTCATGCCACCCCTAGGAGTAGGAGTAGAGTAGATTTCAGTCAACCTTCGACTGATTGGGCTGCATCGACTAGATCGACCTCCGGTTTGCTTGTAAATTTAGCGTTGGTTCATGTCTCGTTTGTACGGTTGTATTGTGTAACTCGTGCAAGCTCGGTATGAGCTGGTTATCGGTTTGAATCTATTGTTCATGGGTTGCATTGCATCAATCTCACATGAATCATGGCTTCGAGCTAGTTATCAGCTCTATTAGATTGGTGATCTAATAGATTCATTAAGTTATCGATATTGTCGGTTATGCTTTGTCTAATCTATTGCTACAATATCATGCCCAATCTCATCTGATGGATTGGCCCGCGCTTTATCTCTTATCTGGATCTATTGCCTCCAATGCATTTACTTTTATACTTGGAGAGGTGATAGATCTAAGATTATCTCAGCTAATCCATTGGTTGTGATTGTTACATGTTGCGGGTTCGAGACATGTATTCGGTCATTATATTGGTTTGAGTCTGGTTTGATCTAGTCCAACATACATGGTACGACTGCATCTACCGGACCCCACTACCATGTGTGTTGGGCTATGTCTTTCCAGGCTTAGATCCGTCCGATGCTGAATACATGGATCTTGTTCAAGCTTCATGGATCCCATATCAGCTAACATAGCTGATCTGGTTATGCTTCAATCATACAACACATACCCATTGTCATCGCAATCTATTAGATCTATTAAGTATACTAGACGTACTTTGGCTTGTTTACTTTTATGGCTGCATGGAAACACCCCAATGCTAGTAAATTGGTCAGGTTATCGGGTTAACTATCATCACGGCTACATGGGAACACACCTCTGTTGATGGTTAATCTTTATCTGGTATGCTTGGTGGATTTGGTAGTTTGATGACGATAATGTTGTATGTGTCGCAACTTTACGTTATCCTCATCATATGATCGGCTAATCATGTACCTCATGCTTAATATCTTATGACAACCATTCGTATACCATTATCATGTTTCACACTATCCGGAGTTGACTCTTTAGTCAATCTCCCATATTCATCGGCTATATGAGAGTCGCACACTTATGGAACTGTCTGGCAAAAACCGGCAGGTTCCATAATTTAATGTTTCATCTCCTTGTCAATTGTAGTCCAAATTGACTAGCACGCCTAGAATCGATCATCGAAGTGGCCTAGGCCGCTTAAGAGGTTTAGGAGATCAAGCTCTGCTGCTGCACGGTATCTGTAGGCCTTACGCAGTGCTGACGCCAGAAGACCCCATTTTTGGCGTCCACACATTTTGGTACACCCGGTGGGACCACAATCATCAAACATGGACAAAGTCAAAGCTAGAATCTCACACTCGACTCAATATGAAAGGCCGAGGGCCCTCAGTCCGGATTCCCGAGTGACCGAGGAAGAATTTCAAGATATCCTGCAAAGGATGGAGAAACAAAGGGCCTTGCTCATCTTCGATGGGATAATCAATCCACCTGCAGCCGAGTATTTGCCTGTTGTTCAAGCTAGGTGGAAGCATCAGAACGAAGAAGACAAAGGAAAGAAGCCGCTGATAGAGCATTCCAGAGTTGTAGAACCAATCGACGTGCATGGGAATTGCCCATTCTTCGCATACTGCCTCGTCAAGAATCTGGAGTTGCCTACCAAGGATAATTGTCCTCGGTGCAATGAATGATTTGAGGGATACATGAGGCTCCAAGTTGATGGTTCGTTCACTCGAGGGCAAGTGGAATACAAGGAGGGGAACCGGCATGTCGTCGAAGATGTCATTCGTGGTTGGCCCAGTACCGAGGTTGTCAGCATAGACCGTGCTCAATCTCGGCCAAGCCAGCCCAACGAACGCCAAACATATCAGAATCCTAGAGGGCTGACCAAGACCCAGAAGAGGAGATTTCGACGTCAGAGGGCTGACAGGAGGCGGTGCGAGGCAACGGGTCGTGTCGCTATCTTCTTCCTGCCTGTGGGGTTCAGGGCACCATTGGATGCCGAAGGCTAATCCAACTTTGATGAGTCAGAGTTTGGAGAACAGGCTGGTGCGCTCACACATGAATTCCATGCAGTTTTAGCAAACCTGCAAAGCATAGGCACTTAAAGGCACTATACATTTAGGGATACATCAATGAGAGGTTTGTTGGAAGAATACTGATCGATGGTGGTGCCTCAATCAATCTGATGCCAGATCACATCATTCCTAAACTCGGGCTAGAGTCCGAGAGGCTCTTCAATACAGACCTGGAACTTGGCGACTTAGGGTGGAGAAAGTCGGAAGCCAAGGGGGTCCTGCAAGTCGAGTTGACGGTTGGCAGTAAGACCCTATTGACGACCTTCTTCGTCATCGACGGGGATAGTTCGTACAATCTACTCCTGGGCAGAGACTAGATCCATGCCAACTACTGCATCCCATCTACAATGCATCAGATTACAGTGCAATGGCTGGACAATGATGAAGTAGAAGTCATTCCGGCCGATGATTCAGTTTCCATAGCAACCGTTGACCCTGCTCTCTGGGTTTTGGAGGACTACGCTCTTAACTGCTTCTCAGGCATGAGGTTGCAAGAAGACATCACTACTCTCAACATTGTGTGTCAACAACTGACCTGAGCAGTCAGCTTGAGCGAAGCGGAGTGATAAGTAACAGTGAAGACAAGCTGGGCAAAAGGCCTACGTCGGTCGGCAAACTGAATGGTGACAAACCTAGGCCGATGCACAATAGCACCCAGACCAAGTCCCGAGAGTCGAGAGGATAGTTGCTCTGAAAGAGCGCAGGGAATGTTTGGTTTAGGATTGCAAAATGCCCAGTCTTGACTAGAAGCTGATTGAGCATCATCCACCGATTAAAACAAGCGGCAAGCCAGGAAGGCTGGAATCAACGTCATGACCGATACGAAGGAATCGCTCGGCCCTGTGGAACAAAGGTCATTCGAGAAAGCGAAGATGCCAAATGGACCACCGACATGGTCCTTGCATGTAAGAAGG
Organism: Microstegium vimineum; assembly: GCA_022036555.1. NCBI lineage: Eukaryota > Viridiplantae > Streptophyta > Magnoliopsida > Poales > Poaceae > Microstegium > Microstegium vimineum. The sequence continues at coordinate 14,800,954 of CM039124.1, read as the reverse complement.
AAGGGCAAGTGACAACTTGCATCGATTTTAGGGGCCACCACAAAGATACACCGACGAACGAGTATCCAATGCCAGGGGCCGATATGCTGGTTGATGCAGCAGCAGACCACAAAGTGATCCATGCATGAGTGGCGATGCTGGGTACAATCAGATCTCCACGGTGGAAGGTGGCGCATGGCTGTCGTCGGGTGCCACGATATGCTGGGATTACACAAGCGAAGGATCATGACCTTCAGATCGAAAAGGGTCGGTACATCAGAGAGCTACAAAGTATATTTTTCATAAGTTGGTCGGCGAAGTCTGCAACGTGGCGGTGAAAGACCTAGGAATACCGAGAGCACCTTGAAGATCTCAGAACCACCTTAGGGTGAGCAAGGAAACATGGCTTGGGGATGGACCCTCACAAGTGTGCTCTCGGAGAAACTACTAGGCGGTCTCTGAGCTTCCTGGTATAACCAAAGCGTCAAGGATAATCACGGGGGTTCTGACACGATCAGGCTGTATCATCAACCACAAAGATCGAGTTATAATCTTTGATCGGTAAGGCCAACTTGTTCGACGGTTCACACTGGACTTGTTGGTCGGGATCCTGCCGTTCTCGGTCTTGAAGCCGAGGAATCAACAAAGGTACCCATGGGGGAGCGAATAGCAGAAGGCTTTCGGGGCGTCAAGGAATATTTGAAGTCTTCATCAATACCAACCCCTCCGAAGTAGAAGGCTCTCTAGATTGGACGCAACAACCGATGATCATATCGTCGGATCGGCTTTGGCATAAGAGTTCAAAGGGGAGAAGGTAGCAGTATGTGATCCATGAATTACTCGATCCCGAAACAAGCTACTAGAAGTTATGCTTATGTTCAAGCTCTTCTACGTCGTCACCTGTCTTCATACAGTGTACGATAGCGTCGAGGTTTGACGTTAGCAAATGCATACTACCAATGCCTATTTCCAAATGGAGGAATCGACAAATGGATCCTTGCTCTGCCACAATCTGTATAAGTCAGCCAAGGTGATCAAGGGGTCAGAGGATGATTGACTTTGTCACCCACCATCCCGAAAAGGAAATTGGCTCGGTAGGTGTGGCTCCGCTAGTGTTGATAGTTGATGAACCTACCCACGAACAAAGCAAAAGCATTGGAGTCATCTCGGCACCGCCTCGGGGGGCAAGTTTCAAATGTGCTTCGCCGGTCAGATCGATGACTGCCGATAATCAAACAGACCTTTGGAATTAACCGACCAACGCTGACTACATGAAGGCGGGGACAAGTATTGGAGCGTGATGGAAACTGTCATGGGCTGCCTGGTTCCTTCTCTCGTATCAGCATCAAACAATCATCTAGGGGGGCTGAACACCGACAAAGAAGAGAAACTCGAAAAGGGTTTTGGTTTGGAGATTCACCTTACCCTTTGGGACTAAGACAGTAAAAACGGTAGATGAACACCAAACCAAAAAAACCCAGGATGCAAAAGGTATCTAGGTGAGGCTTATGGAATTCTAGGGGAAGGAGAATATTCTGGAAACCTTAAAGAAGAACCTTTCGGAAACGCTACTCCAACGTATGAGCCAACACGTCATTTGGTCGATCAGGATGGGTAGCCGATATGATTCATATCGCCTCCAGCACAACAGTGGTCAGCTTGAAGCTGATGACAGGCGATACAATGTATCGCTTTTAGATAAAAAATACATAAAAAGAAAAGGAGTAGGGCGCGATTCAAGCGGAAATAGGACATTCTGGTAACACGAAGACAACAGTATCCATAGAGATATGTCAGATATCTACAGTCAACTCCTATTCCAAAGACAAGCAGTCGATCAGTTCGTCCACGGGCATTACTTCAGCGATGGCATGTCGCACTGGTTGGAATCCCCTATCATTGCAAGGAAGTCATTGTTGGTAAGGCTAGGTCGCTTATTCCGACTTGACTTGCGTTGAGTATTCCCGTGTTATTCTTGGAATTGGCATACGACGATGTCTCCTTTTCCGAGTCGGTTTCGTATCCATCTTCATCTACTCGTCTGGTTGGTTTCGAAATTGTGAGATTTTGGGTCCTTTGATTCAGTTCTTGAAGATCTTGATCAACTCCTTCTTCTTGGAGTCGGCTTTGAATCTTTCCGTCGTCGTTGATCTTGCAGATCCATGATCCGAAGAAAAATGTTGATTCCGTCGATTTCGTCATCTTGAGGTCGTAGTCCACCAAGCTTTCGAGAAAAAAATCGCCGAAAGCCCCTACCTGGCGTGCCAGCTGTCGATGTTTTAGCACCGATAGCCTGCTACGAGGTTACCCGAGACAATAGTTCATGCCTCAGTGAATAGTGAAACCTTGGTGGTTGAACAAGTAGGGACACACAGTTTATACTGGTTCAGGCCCTCGACACAGTCGAGTAATAACCCTACGTCCAGTTGGGTCGCTTGTTATTGCTCTGATATCGTAATACAAGGTGTTGTGTATCGCTCTACGTATCCGGTGTTGCATAGTATGTTCAGATTGTTTTTGGGTGATGCCCTCACCAGCCCTTTATAGTCTAAGAACTGGTCGAGGGCTGCTCTAATCCTACTCGGTTACAAACTTAGAGTAGAATTCGGTCTTGTCGTCTTTACCGAGTAGAATTCGGTTTCGTCTGTCCGTCTTCCTTTGTGGACCGAGGAAAGGAGGTCCAAAGCTCAGGTCAGCCGGTCCATAGGTACCCTATAGGATATCCCATCGACATTTGGTAAGACTAATCTTTGACTAGCTAATTCAATTAGAAAACCTTAGAAAGTCTCTTTTTACCCATAAAAATATTTTTAACTTCTGTTTATTTTTAGACGATTTTACTTTTTACTATTATATTTCATGTTTTTTTGAAAATCGATACCTTGTATTACTCCTGGGTGAAAGCTACATCAATATTCATACGCTTGCAGATTTTTTCTATAAGTGTTATAAAATACTAACAGACACCCAAGCCTTTTTAGGTGACAATGTATTACAATAGGTTTCCACGGTATGTAGCTATCTATTAAGTCCTTATTTGTACATGCGTGTATCTTTCTCAAATCACATGGATTAGAGTGGATATTAATTCAAATACACTTCAATACATGTGGTTTGAAAGAGATACATATGTATCAACCCTCTATGACACAAGTATTTCTTACCCTACGAGATTAACCCTCGAATGCACTAGTATTTCTTATCAAATTCAATTTGATCTAATAAAAATAGTTATCTCATTATTATTAGGGAAAATTTTGAAGATTGACATTATAATTTTGTTAAATTTGAGATATGTCATCCTGTCTCACGTTTCATTGACTCAGATGAGCCCCACATGTTATCAGTGGTATATCTTTAATTTTGCAAAATTATAATGGTAATTTTCAAATTGTCAATGAATTGAGCATCCCATTATGTCCTACGAATATGTCTACTGATTCAGGACTTGTTTGAAATAGAGTATTTTTATAGGAAAAGTAGAGGAGATAAAAACAGGAGGAAAGTTTTTTTACCATAACGTTTGTCAAAGGATTCTCTCGTTCCTTTCTTGTATATTTCTGTTGCAGGCTTCTCATTTCAGGGAAAACAAAAATTTAATCTAAGCTCAGTGTCGGTGTTATGACCCGGGGGTTAAGACCACCAACTAGTAAATTTGTATATTGCGTGCTCCCTCTCTCAGATGTGATGCAAGATGGACACAAGGTTTATCCTGGTTCGGGCGAAGAAGGCCCTACGTCCAGCGGGGGAGGATGACTTGTATTATCTCGCACCCAAAGTGCTCGTACGGGGGGGGGTACAGGCTGAGTTACACGGATTTGCTCGGAGTGAACTGGTGCCTAAGGCTAGCAGGGCTACCCTAGGCAGTGGGTCGCTTGCTCGAGGGGTCGCTCAAGCAACGGTGTGGGTGTGGTACGGGTATGGAGTTGTCTGAGGAGTGGAGTCTGGAAAAGTCCATCGAGAGATCCCTTTCTTCTACCTCGGCGTCCCCTTTTATAGACAAGGGGAGGTCCGAGGGTACAGGATCCTAACTGTGTAGCATGGGTGGCGTGTCCTCGGCATAATGCCGGCGAAGGGACATCGTACACTGTGCTGACATGGCCTCCTCGTCTTTCTGGCGCTCCGGGTCATGGTGGCAGTAGAAGTCGTCGCGGCACATCGCGGCACAGCTTCCGCAGATGGGCGCGAATCCCACAGCGGAAGTGAGACGGGGCGGATAGGACTGGCCCCATGCCGGAGTTGTTGGAGGGAGGGGTCGGGCCCCTCGGTCAAGGGGGGGGGTGAGCCCTGCTGCATCGCCCTCAAGCGGTCGGATTTCTGGATCCCGGCGAAGCTTTCGTCGAGCCACTCCGGATGGCACTCCGGGTGGTTTTACCTGAGGAACGACGACAACCTGCTCCCCGCCTACACCGGGAGGACAATCGACGCGCAGCCCGACTGCTGGAAATACGGAGTCGTGCAGTAGAAGCAGCGTCCTCTCACCAACCTGCTGGACGCGGTCGGGAGCCTGAAGGAGGGACTCACGGCGGCGATCGTCGCGTCGGCGGGTCGTGCCGCTGATGGCTCGACCCCTCCGCCTCGACGAGATGCGTCCGGGGGTCGACCTCTCGGGGTGTCGCCTCCTGGGAGACGAGCTACCCCCCGAGAGGGTGGCCCGCCGCGTTCGCCTCTTCTTCGCGGGCGGGTTCGACGTCAAGAATGTCGCCAGGATCCCCATGAAGCCGGACGAGGGGTACATCGAGCTGGTAAAGTCCTCTTCCTCTGTTAGAGTTCTTGTGTTTGCCTTGTCCGCCTTTTTTGCTTGCGTTCTGACTGCCTTGCGTTCCCCAGGGGAACGTTCCCTTCCGGAAGTCGCTCCCGCCGGTGAAGGAGGACCGGGCTGATTCCCAGGCGAGGCGCCTCCAGGCCAAGAGGGACAAGGAGGCCAAGGACAAGGCCAAGAAGGCCAAGGCTAAGAGGGCCCGGAAGAAAGAGGCGAGAGGGCCTTCTCGAGGAGGAATCGCCCTCGGAAGAGGAGGACGAGGAGGAGGAGGAGGATAGAGACAACGATGTCGAGGTGGACTGGAGCAAGGAGGAAGAACAAACGGCGCCCGAATAGAGGGTGGCCGTCGGAACCAGAGGAGGAGAGGGGTCGACGTTGAGGTCGGCCCCTACTGTCGAAGCCGAGCCACGGGGGGAGCGCCCCGTGGCCTCTCAAGATGAAGTGCCGCGGCAGACGCGCGGGCGGTCGTCGGGATCCCCGTCGGGGGGTCGATCGAGCGAGCCCTCGGCGCCTGCCGCGTCGAGCGCACGGGCGTCGGGCCCGTCGGCGCAGGAGGAAGTCAGCAGGGGGACGACGGGGGCGTCGTCGGCCCCTACCCAGGAGACGGTGCCGAGGGCGGCCTCGACCCCCTCCACCCGGCGGGTTGTGTTTAGGCCCTCGATCGGCCCGAAGGCCGTCGGCCAGAAACGCCTGGCCCCGAAGGGGTAAGTTATCCTTCCGGCTGGTCGATGGTACTTGTTATGTTTCGCTTTTTGTTGCTGACGACCCGTGCTTATCGTCGTGCACGGGTTTCTTTCTCAGGTCGAAGCGCCCGCAGGAGGATGCGTCCCTCGCCCCTGCCAAGAAGCTGAGGGTGGGGGCTGCAGTCGAGGCGGCCGTCGAGGCCGGTCCCGCTGCTCCGCCCCCTTCGACGCTCACCCCCGAGGCGCCGTGGGCAGCCAAGGCCTGGGAGGCGATGGAGCGAGGGATAGCGCAGGGTGCCTCGGCATCTGCCCAGGCGGGAGAGGAGACGGGCCTGCCCGCCCCGCCGGCGAGGGCCGCCGAAGTGACGGGCGTCGCCGTGCCCGTGCAGCTGTCAGAGGGAGTCGCACCCGGCGCCTCAGAAGGCGCGGGACCTTCTTCAACGGCGGTTGCAGTCGAGGGGGGCGACCCCAAGCCGCCGCTGAGATGGAGGTGGTCGGGCCCCAAGCTGCTGTGAATGAGGGGGAGGCCCCGGCTCACCCAACGCCGGGGCGGTGGCCCGAGGGTCTAGCCTCGCTGGAGGCGCGACTGCGGCTCGAGTGCGAGGGCACGGTCGCTGCTGCGTCTGAGGGCCCTTCGCCGACGCCGGAGGTCGAGGAGGGGGGTCGGGTCGAGCGGCCCGAGGCGACACCCGCGCCGGAGAAGGGCGGGATGCTGATGGAGTCCACCGCCGAAGAGGTGGCCGAGATGGTGGCCGAGCTGGTGGGCTCGGTGGGGACGACCGCCGTCATAGCCCCTCGTGCGGAACCGGAGGTGGCTCGGCCTCGCCTCGAGGCTGGGGGGTCGTTGTCTCGAGGTAAGTCATGCTCCGACTTATTCGAGCTGTAGTAGGTCTGTGGTGCCAGGTACTAATCTCTTCGTGCCTTTCCCCATGCAGGGCCGTTCTGCTGGCCGGGGTTTCCTCTGCCCAGTGGTGAAGGCTCGGCGGGACCGTCGACGTCCCCGCGGGGTGGCCCCGAGGCCGGGAGAGGCCAGGCGGAGGTGTTTTCCCCCTTCTTCGCTTGGCAAGAGGAGGTGGAGCGCCGCGGGGGTGCCGCCACAGTGCGCCAGGGCGTCATGCGGGAGGTCCAAGACAGGATCGCCACCCGCAGCGCGTACTGGGGACAAAGGTCCTCGAGCTGGCGGACCCTCAACACCCTGAGCAACTCTTCCTCATGCTCAACGACCAGGCCGAGCTCCGGCAGTGGGAGCATCTCGAGGAGTACCGGGCCTGGTTCGAGCACTCTGTACGCCTCGCCGCGAATGTCGCCACCGTGGACATACGCCGGGGAATGGAAGTGGGTTTTGTTCTCCCTTAGACTTTGCTCGGGTGGCATGACTGTTCTTTTTTGATGATCTTCCTTTTCATCCTTGTCAGACGCTGCGGGCGAGGTCCTATGAGAAGTCCCAGTTCATCCTCCGGGCGCAGGAGCAACTCCCGGCCCTCCGCGCCTCGCTGGAGAGGGCGGAGCCCGAGGCCGCTCGGGCGAGGGCCGAGGCGGCAGCCGCTCGGGAGGATGCCGAGTCGAAGGTCGCCCACGCGAGGGCCAGCTTTACGGCCGTGCAGGAGGAAGCCCGGGTCGCCCAAGAGGCGGCGCAGTCGAGGCTCGACGACGCCCTTCAGTCGACCATCAAGGTCGGGCATGAGCGGGACGTTGCCCTCGAGGCCAAGAGCAAGGCCGAGGAAGAGGCCGCCCGGCTGAAGGAGAAGCTGGCCCGGGCGACGGAGGGCATCCGGGGGCTCCGGGGCGACCTCGACGCCGTCTCCCATGAGCGCGACACGCTGGCCGCCACGGAGGAGAAGGTTCGGACCCGCGCGACCTCCCTGGGTGTGGTGGCGATGAACCAGAGGAGATCCCTCGGTGACGCCGGCAAAGTCATCAAGGGCCTCGAGGCTAAAGTCAGTGGCCAAGCCATCGAGCTTATCGACGTTCGCCGCCAACTCGAGGAGACCGCGCGAGGCTACGCCACCCTGGAGGCGCATGCCCAAGGTAAATTTCTTGAGAGTGTTGCTGAATCTGCCCGGCCTCAACCCTATTTTGGTTTTGATCGGGTTGTGTGTTTGTTTTGGCAGAGCTTGCAGCAGACAAGGCCCGAGCCCACGAGGACCTGAACAGTCTTCAGGGCCTCCTCGGGACTGAGGAGAACCTTAACGCGAGGCTCGCGGGCGTCATCAACACCTTCTGCGATGACCTCTTGGTCAAGCCGGAGCCGGAGGTTGAGGGCGACGCTCGAGGGGACTCCCTGCTGCGCCGCTTCTACTCCATGACACAGGAGGTGACGGAGCACGTCCGTGCTGCCCTGCATATGGGCGTGAAGTGGGCCCTCGCGGTCGTCAACTCGGCCTACAATTATGACCTCAACGTCGTCGCCAACGGGTTTGCCACCGACCCGAGGCTGACCGATGAAGAGAACGACGCGAGGTGCCAGAAGTTGATGGATCTTGCGGAGGTTCCCGGAGGCGAGCTGGCGAAGCTCTTCGAGCCCGAGGTGATCCCCTCGGTGGACGGAGGTGGCGCCGAGTAGCCCTCGGATGTGGTCGATGAGCTTCTGCAGACTCTTCACCTTCCGATGTGGCCAACGCATGATGCCCAACTTCCTGCATTGCTTCTTGAGGACGGTGACCCCCTCGCTGAGTAGTCCCAAGCCTGTGAGCCATATCTGGATAGGAAGGTCCGTGTAACAGTTAGGCTTTTGTAATGATACAATGCTGAGCCCCCGAGGGCTTCTTATATCTAATGCATTTTGATTGAGATGCACATTGTTATTTTCGTTTCTCGAGCTCTCCCTGCTTTTCTTTGCCTGAGTCGACGCTTGTGGACTTAAGTGTTCGACGCACGCTCGTATCTCTGGAAGGGGGGGAGCGAGCCGGGATACCGTAGCCCTGGGGCGTAGGAGAGTCCCTGGCTCGGCGACACCCGCGACCCTTAGGGAGTTCAGGCGCCTTTACTTAGTTACGAAGCGTACTCGAGGGAAAGATCGAGAGGGAAAGCCGAGTTTCAAAAAAACGTTCGAGTTTTTCGGGGACTTGGGAGGGGTGCCCCCCTGTTGGCCCCCGAGGGAGGCTCGACTTTGCCGGTGCAGAGTCGAGGCTACTTTGAGTTACGAACGAATGTGAAATGTGTTTCGAGAACATTTTATTCATTCGCAACGCGATAAGTGTTCATAATGCAGAAATGTACGAGGCGTCGAGGCCTCAGGGATAGAGAAGACGTAGCTATTCGATGTTCCACGCGTTGGTGAAGATCTCGCCCTTCTTGTTCTTCAATTTGTAAGTGCCGGGTTTCAGCACCTCTGCCACGATGAAGGGTCCCTCCCAAGGTGGCGTCAGCTTGTGACGCCCCTTGTTGCTTTGTCGACGGCGCAGAACGAGGTCGCCGACGTCGAGGTCCCTTCTTGTCTGCCGCAGCGACAAGGTCGTCGGGCTCGTCGTCGGGCTCGACGTCGGGCTCGACGTTGCGTCGACCCGGTTGGTTCTTCTTCTTCTTCTTCTTCCTGCCGCCGTTGCCGTTGTTGTTCCTTCTGGGCCCATTGTTCTTCTTGGGCTCGTTGTCCGAGCCCCTAGGCTCATCCGCCTTGCCCTTCCCCTTCTCTGGAGGTATCTGGAAGAACACGCCGACGGCCTCTTCGCCAGCTGCGTAGTTGGCGATGATGTCCATTAGCTCGTTGGCGGTCTTGGGGGTGTTTCACCCCAGCTCCCGCACCAACTCCTTGCAGGTCGTTCCGGCGATGAACGCCGTAATGACCTCGTGGTCGGAGATGTGGGTTAGTGCGGTACGCTGCCTCGAGAATCGGCGGGTGAAGGCGCGGAGGGTCTCCCCTGGCTTCTGCTTGCAGCTGCGGAGGTCCCAGGGGTTGCCTGGTCGCTCGTAGGTGCCTTTGAAGTTGCCCTCGAAGATCCGGACCAGGTCGGGCCAGTCTTGGATCAAGTCCGGGGGCAGCTCCTCGAGCCATCTGCGAGCGGTGTCGGAGAGGAACAGTGGGAGTTGCCGAATGATGACGTGATCATTGTCGGCTCCTCCTAGCTGACATGTCAGCCGGAAGTCGGCAAGCCAGAGCTCTGGCTTGGTTTCGCCGTTGTACTTGACCTGGCTGGTGGGTGGACGGAAACGGATGGGCAGGGGGGTCCACCGGATGGTTCTGCCGAAGACTCGAGGCCCCGGTGGCTCCGGAGATCGGCATCGGTCTTCGTCACTGTCGTAGCGCCCACCTCGGTGAGCGTTGTAGCCTCGAGCCTCGGCGTCGCCGTACCGGCGTCGATTGTTCACCCGAGGGGGTCGATCGTCGACGAGGCGTTCCCGAACTGGTCGTCGCTCGACTTGGCCCTAGGGCGCTTTGTCCTGGTGGACGGATACCTCTCGATTTTGTCGAGGGGGTACTTCCTGTCGCTCGGAGGCAGCCCCTCGACGCCTCGAGGCCGAGCTCTCTGCCTGCTGCATGGACGCAGTTTGGAGAAGCCCCTGGATTTCGTCCCTGATACGCTGTGCTTGCAGGGTCGATGGCGTCGGCATGTCGCGGAGCAGCATTGCGGCCGCTACGACGTTCTGGCTAGCGCGGTTGTAGACTCGGGGCTCGTTCGCCCCCTCCTCGACAATTTGCCGGTGGACTTCCCGGGCCCGCTCGCGAGCTCCTCCACCCTGTGGGGGCCCTCGATCCCGCTCGAGGGCGTGCTCGAGTTGCTGAAGTCGCAGGCGCTCCTCCTCGAGCTTGCTGAGAAGCTCTCGGACTTGCGTGATCTGGACGTCTGGGGGTGGATCGGCTCTATCAGGACTCGGGGGGTTGGCATCTCGTGCTGGTGTAGCGTTGCCCCCTCCTCCTTCTTCTCTGGCCGCGGCGTCGTCGATGTCATCCTGGGGTCGGCCTGCTCGTCGAGGTGGAAGCATTCCCGGGTGGAGTCGTAACCCTCATCGGGAGAGTCCGAGTCGGGGTCGGCGTGGTAGAAGTGGGGGAAGGATCCCCGGCGCTCCTCTGCCAGGCGTCGCCACAACGTGCCCCATGTCCGGGCCAGTCTCGGCTCCGGGTGCTCGCCCGGTGAAGAGGTGGTGACGGGGTTGACCGTCGCATGCGGCGGAGTCCCTGGAGACCCGCTACGTGTTTGTATCTGCGAACCTACGAGGGCAGAGCAGAGTCTTGCGCTCTTGTGGAGCCCATACGGGAACGGGTTACACGGTGGTGGCGGGGTCGAGTGTGTGGGAGAGGCCACGGGGACTCCCGGGGACGACGATACGGCGGAGCCAAAGTCCCGCTTAGAGGGGCGCCCGCCCTCGGCCCACAAGCGTGGGTCAAACAGGCCCCTGCGGGTAGGGGCTGTGTCGCCAGCCGGGGTCGGGGAAACGGCATCCGGCGTCTCGGAATCCGCACGGCGACGAGCGCGTCGGAGTCGCTCGCGCCTCCTCCTGATCGTAGGCCAAAGGCGCAAGCGGAGGGATCGTCGCCTGATCCTTGCTGGCCCCGGCATACCGGTGCTGCCACTATCCAGGCCACGAGCGAAGGGAAAGACTATGAAGTGGCCCTGGTCCGTGGATACGAACCCTAGACTGCCGAACCAGACGACAGTGGTGAATGGAAACGGTGGGATGGTGGAATCCATCTGAGAGAGTAGTTCAGAGTTGATCAACACGCAATTCCCCGTACCTGGCGCGCCAACTGTCGATGTTATGACCCGGGGGTCAAGACCACCAACTAGTAAATTTGTATATCGTGTGCTCCCTCTCTCAGATGTGATGCAAGATGGACACAAGGTTTATCCTCGTTCGGGCGAAGATGGACCCAAAGTGCTCGTACGGGGGGGGGGGGGCTGTACAGGCTGAGTTACACGTATTTGCTCGGAGTGAGCTGGTGCCTAAGGCTAGCAGGGCTACCCTAGGTAGTGGGTCGCTTGCTCGAGGGGTCGCTCAAGCAACGGTGTGGGTGTGGTACGGGTATAGAGTCGTCTGAGGAGTGGAGTCTGAAAAAGTCCATCGAGAGATCCCTTTCTTCTACCTCGGCGTCCCCTTTTATAGACAAGGGGAGGTCCGAGGGTACATGATCCTAACTGTGTAGCATGGGCGGCGTGTCCTCGGCATAATGCCGGCGAAGGGACGTCGTATACTGTGCTGACATGGCCTCCTCGTCCTTCTGGCGCTCCGGGTCGTGGTGGCAGTAGAAGTCGTCGCGGCACATCGCGGCACAGCTTCCGCAGATGGGCGCGAATCCCACAGCGGAAGTGAGACGGGGCGGATAGGACTGGCCCCATGCCGGAGTTGTTGGAGGGAGGGGTCGGGCCCCTCGGTCGAGGGGGGGGGGGGGGGCGAGCCCTGCGTGGCTTTGTCGTATCCCCGAAGTCGTCGTCGAGGGCTGCACTGTTCACGTTCCGAGGGGTGTTGCTGGAGTCCGTACTCGCATCGTGGCGGCAGTAGCAACACAGTTGACAGGAATCTGGGACATGACGGAGAGTTGTTGGATTTGACTGCGGACGCGGGCGCCCATGGCGTTAGGCGGATTTACTTTAACCCATGCCGGGAGCAGTTGGGCTGATCGAGCCTCCCGTGCGGGGGTCGTTCGTCCGACCCCTGGTCCGTCACTCGGCGTCGAGGTAGGGTCGGAGCAGAGGCGGATTCGGAGGGATCGAAGTAGAGGGCGAGGGGTCGTTCGCTCGACCCCTCGTCCATCACCCGGTGTCGAGGTAGGAGCCGAGGGGTCGTTCGTTCGACCCCTCGTCCGTCATTCGGCGTCGAAGTGGAGACGGTGGGGTCGTTCGTTCGGCCCCTCGTCCGTCTCTTTCCGTCGAGGTGGGCCGGCCCGCGACTGGTTGCCATAGCCGGTGTAGGGGGCCTTCGAGTGATGGGCCTTACTTTACTGACTTGAGCAGTGGGTTGGTCCCTGTCTTAAAAATGGTTGTTATGTTTAGCGTTAATTTATCGAAGGGTTTAGGGTACCCCTTACCTTCGTACCCGACACTCAGGTTTTCTATTCCTCCACAAAGTATTAGACAACCACACTGGCATTAGCTACCTTGTGCGTTTTGTTAAAATTTGACTTATGTTGAATGCTTATGCTGATTTGTTGTGGTTCATTCGATGAAAAGTAGAGCTGAAGTAGTGCTGGCGCTGCTATATATATATATATATATATATATATATATATATATATATATATATATATACAATTTTATGTCTGGCCAGAAAAGATGGTGTACAACACATATGAGCGGGTATAATACTCCAGTATGATAGCTCTCAACTCAAGTGGCCGGCCTAGTAGCTGGGTGTCATCGCCCTGTAGCTTGCACTCATCTATTTGTATATCTATATTTACTAATAATAAATAGACAAAAAATTTCTTCTCTATTTTTTGATCCGATTCTTCTAATTACTGGGCAAAGTACGAAGTCCGATTCTTACAAGTATTGAGTTTTGTTGTAATGTATGGGCATGGAGTCCATTTTCTACACATATTAAGTTTTGTTGCAACACACGGACACATTTGCTAGTTTAGTACTAAAACTTGCTTTATTACTTCTAATTTATTTGATTCTACCATTCTAAATCCCTATGTTTCAAACACCTATACATGTATTTTTCTGTGTTTTTCTATTCGTTTATTTTTATGTAACACCTATACTCCCTCAGTCCTAAATAAATATCATTCTCACTTCCCCAGATTTTAAATTTAACCAATTATATATAAGATAATATAAATATTTATGATATATACCATTAGATAGATAGTTGAATATATTTTTATAATAAACTTATGTAGATATATGTTGCTCGTTTTTCTAGCACCCAAGTCGAAGTGAAGAAAGTTTAATTTGCACGTGTTTTATAGCGATTTTTTTGGACAGGAGAGAGCTCGTTCCTGCGTTTTTTTTTGCATTTCCTTTGTTAAAGTATGTTTTAGGTCATATTACTGTTTTTTTTACCTGCAACGAATTTCTCTCTCTTTCGTGTCATCGTGGTCTCTCTCTCTCTCCCTTTGTTTTTACTCCTTTTCCAGATTTGTCAAAAAAAATATCAACCTGTTTTCATGTTTTTTTACCCATGATGACGCTGCAGGCCACACCATACAGCGTCCTGCCTGCCTGCCTGCCTGCTGCCTTAGCCGGACCTCACCTCATCTCATCATCGCCTCCACCTCACCAGAGAAAATCCTCCTCCTCCCTAGTCCCTAGCCAATTTTTTCTATCAAACCCTCTTCCCCCGATCTCAGATCCCTCTCCCGTCCCAGCTCGATCCTGCCCGATGGCCGCCGGATCCTACACCGCCACCGCCCGACGCTGAGCGACAAGGACAACCACCTCCGACGACCCCCCGAGCACCCACGAGATGGTCGCGGAGGCGGCGCCGTCCTCCTCGTCGGCGATCTGGTCGCGCCGCCGCGACGAGATCACCTTCGACCGCCTCCACAAGGTACCGCCCCTCCCGGGCTCGTCCCGATCGGATCTGCTCACCCGCCCACTTGCCCGCCCGCCCGCCCGCCCGCTGACCCTGACCCGAGTCGACGCCACGGATCTGAGGCTCCCGCCCTACTGCTCCCGGGTCCTTCCCGCGCCCCTGCCCATGCTCCGACCATCCGCAGAGCTTTTGGTCGCGCCCGGAGATGGTGCTTCCTGCAAGCGCTGGTTTCGTCTGTAGGTTTGATTTGATTTGTTGCGTGCCTGTGGGAGGATTCTATTAGGTTGGACTGCTTCGGCTTCTCAGCTGGCGTGGACTCCCTGTGGTTGATGCTGTGTGTTGCATGGAGCAGACAAGCGGTCGACTGAAGAATCTGATTGCTTTGTCCCCATTTGGATATTTGGATGGGTTGAATTGAGTTGAGGGAGCTTTTTCGGGTGTGTTGCTGCTAAGCTAGCTGTCCAGAGAAGTGGGAGCAGCCTGAATTGTGAAAAGCAATCGATCATAGCTAACTGCTTGGCTGACTGATCAGATTGGCTTGTCTCGCTTCTGTACAAACAGAAGGAATGGAGGTGCTCTAAGCTGAATCCCTTACTACTGGTGTTGTTGTGCTAACCGAGTAGTAGTGATGGCGGCAAACCAAACTTTGGAGAGTATTTACTCTATCCTGGTCTGATTAGCCAGCTTCTTGACTCAAGCATCGGATTGGTTCGTCTCATTTAGGCACATGGATGTAATACGTTCGAGCCATTATAGGTGGCTTTGTTGCTGTGCTAACTGACCATAGTTGTGATGCAGACAATCTGGATTTTTAAGAGTGCTTATTGGTGCTTGGTTAAGGGCAATTTTGAGTAGGAAATCATTGCAACCTATGCCTTAACCATTCCACTTGTTTGTGGTTGTCACACTATTTACCTATACCTAGGGGCCTCTTCCATTTCATTAGATTATACTGTTAGGTTGTCCTACAAACATCTTATTCCAGGTAGAATCATATTTATGAAATGGTGTCATTCCTAGTGTATGTTGAGGCGACCAGATTTTATTGTCAATCTCTGGTCTGAGTAGTAATGGAATGTCGATTACTGATGATCTAGATGATGTAGATACCTTATTTAGGAAGGGTCCTGTGTTAGTAAATGGTTATAAAGTTTATCGGAGTTGTTAATTCAAAATGTTGCTCTGTAAAGTTTTGCTAATTATGGGGGTTCAATGCGCTATACTACTTTCACATCAAAGAGAGCTCATGATTGCCATGATACTGTACATTGAATTGATCACTAATTGCGATCGACTACTTGAATGCACTATCTGTTTTCTTCAGCCCTGAGATGTGCAGTAATCTTTTTTATGCATACTATCAGAACTGTTAGTTTTCAATATCAGAACTGAATACTGTTACTGATATTTTATTCCTGTGGATACAATTTGTTCCAGTTTTGGAGTGCCCTGTCACCTCATGCACAACACGAGCTGCTAAGACTTGATAAACAGACCCTTATTGAGCATGCTCGCAAGAATTTATACTGTTCAAGGTGTAATGGGCTGCTTTTGGAAAGTTTTACACAAATAGTCATGTATGGGAAGTCACTGCTTCATGAAGGTTCATGTGAGCCAAGGATTCAGGAAGTTGAAGCAGAAGAAGTTCAGGACCCTTCAGTTCATCCTTGGGGAGGTCTTTCGACAACAAAGGATGGCATCCTAACTCTTCTTGATTGCTTCATAAATGCAAAATCTCTTCATGTGATCCAGAATGTACGCCTGAAACAGTAGCTTTTGTTTTCTTTATTTTCTTTATTTATCTACTTCATGAACTTCTTCCTTGATATTTTTGTGTGCTCTCTGATTGTCTGTCTTGGGCATCTTTCTGTGGCATTCCTCTGAACTTGTTCCTTGATCATTCTAGAGTTCTTACTCCAATGTACTCCACATTGCTTTGACTAGGTATTTGACAATGCACGTGCGAGAGAACGTGAACGTGAGATGCTTTACCCTGATGCATGTGGAGGGGGTGGCAGAGGATGGATTAGCCCATTGATACCTAACTATGGCAGGGGCCATGGAACACGAGATACTTGTGCTTTGCACACTGCACGCCTTTCTTGTGATACTCTGGTGGATTTTTGGTCAGCGCTGGGTGAAGAAACTAGATCGTCTCTTTTAAGGATGAAAGAAGAGGACTTCATCGAAAGACTTATGCACAGGTGAGTATAAAAGGTGCTTTTGTTTGTACTATTTTTAACTAAATTACTGTGACAAATACTATCAAGGCCGCAAGGGATTCAGGGATACAATTGGGTTTGTCTCGGAACCAACAAATAGGTCATTCTATGCTGGTTGCTGTCAATCATTTAAAATGACCTATTTGTGAGTGTGCATCCCTAAGTGATGTGCTATCATGAACAAGAATGAGATATTGATAGGGAATAGCTTTTAACTGTACACAAATTATTATTAGCAGTACTTACTATTTTTTTGCTTTATAAGATGAGTTGATTTGCTTCTTGACACTGACAAAATATCCTGAGGTATATGAAATACCATACATAACATCAAGGTTCCAAAAAGTGTTATAAGCGCTCACTTAAGCGTGCTAAAGCGTTGAGCAGAGGGTCACCGGCTCATGGCTTCGCTTTGGGCCATAAACGCTCCCTAGGGACCTGAGAGGGGGAGTTGGGGAGCCGAGAGCAGGGAGCTGGGAGAGGGAGTGGCCAAGAGGGGAGCCGCTGCGGCGTTGCGCGCCTGCACTAACCGGCGACAGCCCGCCTTCCGCGGGCCGTGGCTACTGGCTGCTTGCCGACCGGCCACACCCTAGGATCAGAGAGGAGGAGCTGGGAGCAGGAAGCTAGGAGAGGGAGCAGCTGAGGGGATCCGGCGTCGACAGGGAGCTGCTCGCCATGGCGCCGCGCGACCTTGCTACCTTGAGCGCGTCTTGCGACCAAGCGCCCGAGTCTGTGGGTGGTGGTGGGGAGCGCTGAGCGTCGTGCTCTGGCCTGTTGTGCGCCCCTGCTCTGCTTGCCCTAAGGATCGGTTAGTGAGATGGGCCACTAAAAAATAAAAGCCCATACTATCCCTTTTTCTGTTCCATTTCTTTTTGAACATGCAAATGAGGTATGTTTTTATTTATACTTCTGAAGTTGATAGCCTATTACATGAATCTGATTTGCTACAGTATAGAGCGCATAAGTGATGCTTAGAACGCTAAAGCCTGCTTAAGCGCTAAGCGGTGGGTCACCGCTTGCTTAGCGCTTTTTGGAACTTTGCATAACATTTACTGATTCTACTAATAGCCAGAGACTGCGTCCAACAATCTATTACAATTCTACATTGTCAGTGGGCCTGATGATAGTAATAACAATTATATATATTTATGAATTCACAGATACATGTTTGCTTTTGTAACCTGGGTAAATCCGTTATAAATTGGTCTGCATTTAACATTGGTCCCAATTTTTATTTCTTATAATGCACCACCTTCGTCTTGGAACTGGTAATGAAGTAAAGCTATGCTGTAAAGTTGTTGCAGCATACTTGTTCTAATGTTTTTATGCTTTGCGCCATTCTGCTTGATACTTAAATGTCGAAAAAGCCAACAATCTGTAATGTCATGAGTAGTGACTATCTTGATTTTACCTTTGTTATTTTCCAATGCAACCTATTGATGAGATGTTGTGTAGGGATATGGATGCATTTTCAGTCAATATCTAAATGGTTTACTAACTTTTTTGGATGAAATTCCTGTGCAGGTTTGACAGCAAGAGATTCTGCAGAGACTGCAGAAGGAATGTTATTCGCGAATTCAAGGAGCTCAAGGAACTAAAGCGCATGCGAAAGGAACCTCGCTGCACTAGTTGGTTTTGTGTTGCAGATACCGCATTTAAGTGTGAGGTGAGGATACTATTCCTTGTCATTATTCTTATGCAAGCTCATGTTTGTTTTTGTCTTATTTTTTGGGAACCCATCCTGATTTGGTAAGACCATATGGAGACAATCCGTATAAAGCAATAATAGTCAAGGATCTTGCATTCACATTTTTAGTGTAGTATGGTGACAGGACTTGATTAGTTAGCATGTTGACTTTTTATTTGTATATTTGCAGGTGTTTGAGGATGCTATTCTTGTTGATTGGCATCAATCCTTATTGGAGCAAGATGGAATTTACCATCATTTCGAGTGGGCTATTGGAACAGATGAAGGAAAATCTGATATTCTAAACTTCGAAAATGTGGGCCTGAATGGGCAGGTCCACAGGAAAGGCCTCGATCTTGATCAGTTTGAAGACTATTTTGTTACGCTCAGAGCATGGAGGCTGGATGGCCGCTGTACAGAATTCTGTGTGAAGGCCCATGCCTTGAAGGGCCAATCATGTGTTCACCGGAGGCTAATTGTGGGGGATGGATTTGTGACAATTACCAAAGGTGAAAGTATTAGAAGTTTCTTTGAGCATGCTGAAGAAGCAGAGGAAGAGGACGTAAGTGGCTAATATTTTAAATTATTAACACCAAACATGATCAGAATATTTGTTATTCAGCACTTGAACAAGCATGGATCTGGGATTCATATAACCTGATTCAATGACATACTCATGAGCAGGAAGATGATGTAGTGGACAGAGACAGCAATGATCCTGATGGTGATATCGCTCATCCACAGAAGCATGCTAAGAGCCCTGAACTTGCAAGAGAATTTCTCCTGGATGCTGCTGCAGTGATCTTCAAAGAACAGGTAGTTATGGCACTGGATACATAGTACTGAATCAACTGTTGAGAAAGTAAAAGCTCATACTTAAGTGTTATTGAAGAACAAAAGTTTGTCTACTATTATTCAGTGAATTGAATTGTCATTGTGGGCTTTCTCAGTGTCACAGTAATACCTGGAGTGTCTTCACTTTTATATATCAACGTGTTGGAAGAAGAAACTTCTTTTGTATATGGCACACTGAATATCTCTTTTGTTGATGTCATTCTGTAATTAGTATGTATTGCTTTTTTAAATAGCCAGTACAACCGAATTATTATTACCATTTTAAGCTGTAAAACTATTTATGGGTATGCTACCACTTATCAGCATACTTGACGTTTATTAATTGTACCAAAGATTATATATAGTCAGCATTATCTGCAGAGCAGTTGTGCTTACTAACAAGTTGAGTGATCTTTGAGAAATTAGACCAAAGCAGTAATCTCTTGCAAATTGTTGGTGTGTTTTACAGATTGAGAAGGCTTTCAGAGAAGGCACAGCGCGGCAAAATGCACATAGTATTTTCGTGTCCCTTGCTCTAAAACTGTTAGAAGAAAGAGTTCATGTTGCTTGCAAGGAAATAATTACATTGGAAAAAACAGGTATTTATTTGATACCTTGATAGCAGTATAATGATTATTGGATACCATGATATGCCACTGGGAATTTGCTGTTTTGTTTATCTGCCATCTTGAATCTATTATTTGTCTATCTGATATGATTTGTTGTGCTGCTTGAGTTTATGTATGTCACTGGCTAGTGGCACACACACAAAGGCCAATGTGGTTTTATTGGAGCATACACAAATAGCAAGTCTGGATCACACGAGCAAAGCAAGTACATCCAAATGGCATACACACAAATTTACCTAGTAGTTGTAAAAGATGCAACATTGATGTGGATTATTTGCTTAACCTTTTGTGATGGATGCTAACATGGATTTACTCTTTCAGACCAAGCTTCTTGAGGAAGAAGAGAAAGAAAAACGGGAAGAAGAGGAACGCAGGGAGAGAAGGAGAACAAAAGAAAGAGAAAAGAAGAATAGAAGAAAAGAGAGGCTGAAAGGAAAGGACAGAGATAAGGAAAAAACACTGTTTCGGTCAAAAAAATCAGATGATCTCTCACCACTTTCCTTGTGCAACCAAGCAGCACCAAGTAATAATGAGTCTCAGGATGTTCTAGACTTGAGATATTCAGATAGTGAAGATGAAGACAATGTTGTGGTCAGGGAACACTATCCTGATTCCTCTGCTGATCAATCTTCAAGCAAGGACAGTGATGAACGAAGCAATGAGCATGAATGCAGTGCAGCAGTAGAATTTGTTCCCTCAGATTGTGATGGCTCATTCTTATGTGACGAGTCTAAATCATCAAGAAACTTGAGGTTTAGAAGAGACTTCCCTCAAGAGAAAGATGCTAGTTATTGGTATGAGGATTGCCGTGATGACTCTGGAGATACTCAATGGCAGTCTAGGGAGAGGATCAGAAACAACACTAGAAATTACAACGCTGTATTTAATGCAAATAACCGAACAAGAGACAGGTACAACCCCTGCAGCTGTGGGCATCAAGAAGACTACAGATATTTTTCCACAGCAACTAGATCAAATAGGGAGACAAAGATGTCCAGGAAATCAGTGGCTGAGAAACCCAGGTTACAATACCGCAGGTGCTATCCTCCGGATAGCTTCGCTGTGTCAAATGGAGGACGTGCTGGTGGTACACCAAACAAGAGCCCAGGTCCAAAGCAAGTATGGGAGCCAATGGATGCAAGAAAGAAGATAGTGAATGTGAATAGTGCTACAGGGGCTGCTGATGGTTCACATCAAGTGGAATGCTCAAAGGATATCAGTGAATGTGAAAAGGTTGAGGTAGTGTGTGAACCACTTGCTGAAATCTGTTCTGAGATATCTGCAGAAGCCTGTAAGTCAGACACAGATCAACCATGCAGACAAGGTGAGAAGAATCAGTCTTCTTGCAGCGATGGATCTAAATGCGTGGATAAGCCAAATTGCTGCTTGGCAAAGGACACTGGTAGGACAACAAACTTAACCAGTTCGGACAGCTCCTCGTGTCTAAGTGAGGGAGATAGAGATAGCAGCATGAGCAGCATGACATCACTGAGTGCTCAGAATGTAGAGTCTTCATCTACATCTGACTCAGAAGAGTCTTCAGACAGAAACAATAGCAGCCCAAGCGATCCACCAGCAAAGAATGTTTCTCGTTCATTGCTTGAGATGTGTGCAGGAAATGGTTTCAGGGAGTACCAACCGAAAGGCTTGAACCCAACTAATGGCAACCAACTTGGATTTATGGTGGCCCCTTTACAGGACCAGATGTTGCACCAACAGAAGGTCCATGCACCACCATACTCGTCACCATTCATGGGGTTCCACAATCACCCCTTGACAGTTCCAACAAATGGGTACTTGCCATATCCTCAGCCTGGTCACTTCTACCCTGGCCCTATGGCCCCTGTTGGATATGGAGTTGCTGGCAACCAGTGTGTTGACTTCCAAATGCAGTACAGCAGTAACATCCATGCTTGCTCGGGCCCTGAATTTGGTTTTCTGCCTTCACAACCAGTTCACAAGACCCCAGTGAGCTTCCATGCCGTGCCAGTGCCACCATTGACCCCGCTGTGTAGAAGCGGAGTGCCAGTGGTGATAAATCAAGAGAGGCAGCAGAGCCCTGCCCTCTTTCCTAAATTAAAACAGGCAGTGCCGGTCCCTGAGACCGGCTGTGCAGAAGACAACACCTTCAAACAGAAAGGTGATGATGCAGACAGCACACCATTCTCCTTGTTCCAGTTCAACCTGCCGATCGCCCCTCCCACCCTGGCAACACCCAAAGGAGAGCAAAGTGAAGCGATGCCGTCAACGGCACCTGCACCAGCTCAGATAGCTCGAGCCCAGCCGTGCTCGAGGGAGGATACCAACGTCAAGGAGTACAACATTTTCTCCGGGTGTAACGGGGTGATGTTTCAGCTCAACTAGAGACGAAGAAAAGTGAGCAGCTATTCAATATACAGTGATACATGGTGAGTGATTTGTATTCTCCTAAAACAGAATAAAGTAGATCGAGGTTTTTACTGTGTTGCCCTCGAATATTTATTTCCCTTTTTTCCCATTTTGATTTGTTTTGCTTCCCTCTCCCCGTTTTTGTGTGAATGGAAAACTGAAAAGATAGTGAGTGGTATAGATTCTGCAGTTTTGACACCCGAGTCATCTAGTGTCACTTCTTTACCCTCGGATGGTTTTTGTGTATATAATACATGCTTTCTCATGAGTCGGACGGACATAGATAAAGTTTCACGGCTGAGAACCAACATGTGTTCTGAGGTGCCTGCAGCATAGCAATGGATTCAGCTTCGTTGCAGTAAAATCCTCCAACTAGGGGCTCGAGCTCCTCTACAATAGCAGCAGCCAGTGAAGCGTTCAGAA
This sequence comes from Microstegium vimineum, assembly GCA_022036555.1. NCBI lineage: Eukaryota > Viridiplantae > Streptophyta > Magnoliopsida > Poales > Poaceae > Microstegium > Microstegium vimineum. The sequence goes on along the minus strand of CM039124.1, from coordinate 14,778,935 downwards.
ATCATCAGCAGCTCCTCTATTCGTTAGTTCATTTTCAGCTTATTGAAGCCAGAGCTGTTTTTAGTTTTTACTACAGCTACAGTACTGTGGGGTTATACTACATCATAGGTACCCCTAAGGCCAGTCTGAGTTAAATGATGTGACATGTCAAGAAAACCTGTTGTTTTGCATGTATCGAGAAGAAGAGAAGATCAGAGTTTGATAGCCTGGCACCGTTTCACACACCTTGGAAACCGAAAGAAACCTCAGTTGCGACGGTTTCTCTGGTGTCATTCGATCCGGTGTGGTCGTTGTGCCGCTTCTCATCCAAGCTGAGCCTGATGCTACCAAGATCGAGATCACCCGTAGGGCCGCCACTTGTTCTGGTTGTGACTCCGCCTCCGGGTCCTCGGTTGCCGGCTCAAGGAGGTGCCGCCGTGCTGGACTGCTGGAGGGCTAGGGTGGAGCTTACTTGAACTTTGCTGGGGAAGATACCTTCCTGTTGAAATTGATCAACGCCGCCTCCAAGCTAGGCTCCAACAACAGGCATCGGCATCGCAATCCCCGGTAGCACCAACACATCAGCAGCCTACTACCATCGCCGCCTGTGAACTGAATTCGTGAGTTTGTTTGTTTGCTGCGGCTGTTGCCTATTTCCACCAAGTGTTGGTTGCTTTTGGCTAGGAGGACTGCTTGCAGCAGCGCTTGAATGTTTTGTCGGTCTCATTGTTTCCTCGTTCCTCCAGGAATGCATGTGGAAATCAACAAATAGAATCATGTACTGTGATAGGAGTTTGTTGATCGACCCTGTTTGGATACTAGGGCTAGAGCTAGTTTGGGGTAGTTTGCACTCAACTAGCCTAAAAGTATCAAATATGAGAGCTAGATTGAGCTAGTTGCAATTAGCTCACCCAAAAAAACTAGCTCCCCAAAGAGATGATTATTTGGGCTAGTTATGGTGAAAAGTGGGACCCACCTCATATGTAACTAAAAAAAATATTATAAATAACAAACCAAATATCCAAATAAAATTCTAATTACACCATTGAATTCGTTACAATAAATACTTTAAAACTAGATCCCACATAGATATATTTGGATGATTTGTAAAAATAATTTATTATCCAACTAGCACAAACTAGCCTTGGATCCAAACACCTCCTTGGCTAGAGCTAGTTTGAGCTAGTTTACAAACTAACTCTAACCTCTCTGAGCTAGAGTGATCCAAACATGGCCAATGTCATTTGAACGACATTGCATTCTATACTGCGAAAACAATTGAATTACAAGTGGTTACATGAATCATATGGTACAATGATCACAACTTCATGTAAGAATTAAATGTTGAAGGTAGCCTATGAAACTGTGAAATAAAATTTTGAATTGAGAGAGAGTGTTTCATATATTCATCTACAAAGCTAACGTGGCACTTGAAAACTGGGTCACCAAACCATCCACTGATGCCGGTCTCAATAGAGTTTCATCAAAATTTTATGGACATTAAATACACTGATGTCCACTGTATTAATGAAGAGAGAGGTCATGAAAGTTCATGGTAGTAGAGATAGTTTTATGGGGATGAAACTACTGTGCGCTGTTTTCAAAATATGAATGTGTTAGAAATTGTGACATGAAACACACATTGAGGATGGCCTGAGGCCAGTCTCAATGAAGATTTCATGTCCCAGTTTTCAACGCATCAATATTTTAGAAACAAATGCATAAGAGTTTCATAGGGATGAAACTATCTCTGCTCCTATGGAACTTTTACTGTCTCTCTTCATCAATATGTTATCACATTACCATATTTAATGCCCATAAAACTCTGAGAACACTCACAATGCAGAAACCACCGGTAGAAGCCACCTTTCACAATGCAACTTTTTTCATCCTTGAGTCTATCCAATAAGGGACTCTATGCTTATTTCACATAGATGCAATCTGTTTCCTGAGATTCACCATAAACCATAAACCCTAAACCCTAAATCTTTAAACCTTAACCCTTATATATATGTATATATATATGTATATATATATGACTACATATAGAATTATGTCTATGAAAGGATCAAGATGCCCAAGAGGGGGGGGGGGTTTGAATTGGGCTCTTTTTAATTTCTAAACAAGAATTAAACCTATAAAGAGCCAATTAACTCACCAGTGCCTACCGCTTGTGTGTCTTAACTAGGAAGCGGGGTAGCAAGTCAATAGAAAGCAAAAACTTCCTACACAATTCTAGTATGAATTGAAAGACAAATGCGGAAAGTAATGCGGTAAGAAAGAGCTAGGGAAAGATATGCTTGACACGACGATGTTTTGCCGAGGTATCGAGAAGTCGACACTCCCCCCTAGTCCTCGTTGGAGCACCTCACAAGGTATAGCTCTCCCTCAATCCCGCGCAAGGGATGAGTGCTCTCTACGGGCTGATTCTTCGCCACTCCGACTCGGTGAATCGCCCACAACCGATCACAACGTCGATGAAGAAGGACCGCCGACAATCCTCCGGCGATCACCTTCCTCCAAGCACCACCGGACCGTCTAGATGATGTCGATCACCAAGAGTAACAAGCTTTGATCTTCACTTGACTCACTCAAGCGTCACAACTAGAGGATGCACACTTGAACTCTTGGATGAACTAGAGGAGAGGATGGATGAAATCGCGAATCACTCTCTCACTCTAGGGCTCTTGCTCTCTTCCCAACCTTCTCAACAAACTCAGCAACTCAAATGAGCAAAGGCCAGATGGGAGAGAAGTGTGAGGAGCTATAAATAGCCCCTCAGAAAACTAGCCCGGGCTGGCAACTTAAGTTGGCGACGGACGCTCCGTCGCATGCCCCAACGGCTAGTTCTGCACAAAGTTTGGGCGACGGACGCTCCGACGCCCTGCCCAACGGCTATCTCTGACACGATTTCCAAGCGACGGACGCTCTGTCACAGGGGCGATGGACGCTCATCCCAGCGTCCGAGGCTACATTCTGGCTCGGGCTGAAAACCACCCTCACTGGAAGGCCGACGGACGCTCTCCAAGCGTTCGACGCCTGACCGACGGACAACGTCCATCGGCCCTGAAGAACTTAGCCAGAAAACACGGCCACTGGAAGGTCGACGGACGCTGTGGACTCAACCACCCAACGTCCGATGCCTTGGTCCGACGTGACGGACAGCGTCCGACGCCTCCGTCAGGAGCGTCCGTCGCCCAGAAAACAGTCCTCTCAACTTCGTTTTTCGTCGCGATGAATATGGAAGTTGTTCTAGGCTATCTTACGGTCACCATAGGCTTGCTTAGAGCTAAGGAAGTCAAGTGTGCAGAACACCTAAGTCATGAAGCTTTCCTAAGTCAAGCTACTAGTCTGAACCCCTCTTAATAGTACGGTCAAAGATCAAATAAAAGCCCTATCTATTTCTAAGTGCCCTTCATCACCTTATGACACTTAGCCTATTATTCTAGGGTCTTCATCATGTCTCCTTGAAATCCGAAACGATATCCATCTTGAGGGCTAAGTGATGACCATTAATGCCCATTCGTGTTGATCACTATGGCTAAGCTACGCATAGCCTCTGCAAAACACACGTTAGCCATACTAATCGCTAATTGTAGTTAATCACCGAAACCAACTAGGGCCATGATTCTTCAATCTCTCCCTTTTTGGTGATTGACGACAATAATTCCTCGAGTATGGATAAGAGTGAGAGTTTAGGATTTTGGTGACTTGGAATAGTTGAGCAAGGGTTAGTGAATTTGTAATGAAACATACTTGCTCACCCAAGCCAAATCACAAACCATGATACTTATAGATATAAATGTAAAGAGGAGTACCTCTTGATATTCTCAACACATGTAACGGAGTATAGCGCGGAAGCTCAATTATCATTTGAACATATAGATATATCATGAAACATGAGACAACTCACAAGATGTATTAGTGATAATCAAGAGTTTGTCACATCCAACCATATCTCACACAAGCATCAACCATAATATTCAACACACATAGATACAAGTGCATAAAAGTAGACATGATGAATGAGTACGGGGAATTTAAGCACACAAAGATTCAAATCCCTCCCCCTATCTCTATACTCAACTCTCTCTCCCCCTTTGGTGTCTAGCACCAACAACTAAGCATCTGGGGCTGGAGAAGGTGAAGGAGCTGCAGCCTTGCGATCGAGCATGATGAAGTCTTGACGATCTGACTCGTCTGACTCAACATCTGCCTCGGCCTCTGCAGGTGTAGGCGCAACTAGGGTGACCTCTGGAGCTGACACTGGAAGCTCTAGAGCTGCTGACTCAACTGACTCCCCCTGAGGCTCAGCTGGTACCTCTGACAGTCCTGCCTCTGTTGTAGCGGGCCTGGGAACCCGACGAGTAAAGACTCGAGGCGCGGGGGAAGGTGTCACTGCCAGTGCAACTAGTGACTCTGCTGGGTGAGTCTGAGGTGGAGAGGAGATTGCAACTGTAACTCCCTCATCCTGAGCCTCTATAACAGCTGTCTCAACTGCTAGTGAAATAACGTCTGTCTGAACTGCAGCTGGAGGAGTTGTAACTGTCTGCTTGGACTGCTTAGGTGCAATCTCCGACGAGGCAACTGAAGAAAGGTAAGTGCCCGTCGCCGGAGGATCCACCTCAACCTCTGGAGCTGGTTAGTCTAGCTGAGCCGCTCCTGGGGAATCATCTCCTGTGATCTCCAAGTAGGAGGCTGAGAGGTCACGCGAGGCCTCTGCTATGGTAGTTCCCCGGATAGGAGTAAATCCTGTCTGAAGCTCACCGGGCGAAACTAACCAAGAGGACACCTGGGTCCTCGGAGACTAGCACTCTAGAGAGGCTGGTGCCTGGAATGGAGGAGTAGCTGGTGCCTGACTCGGTTGTCCTCCGGACGGTAAGACTAGAGTTGGTACCACTACAACTGGAGTCTGCTGTGCCGGTGAGTTGAACTGTTGCTGCTGCGAGACTCCGGGCAACTGAATATGAGGAGTGAATGTCTGCCTAGAGCTGGAGGCTAGAAGATGCTCAAGTAACAAGGTCTGGGTCTTCTGAATCTCTGCCTGCTACAGCTGATAGGCCAAGAACTGGCGCTGAAACTCGTCCTGTCTGGCCTGAGTCTGTGCCTGAGCGGCCAACTGCTGCTCTGTAAGCCTCCAAATGTCGGCAGCCTGTCGTCTCTCCTCCTCTGCCTGGCGTGACTGCTCCTCCTGCATCCTCGAAAGGATGGTAAGTAAAGTAGCCTCTAAGGTGCTGGGACCTGAAGCTGGAGCTGCAGCTGTACCTGATCCTCCTGCCTCATGGTCATGGGACATGGGTGCGTACTCGCGCACTGGCTAATAATCTTCATCTGAACTGTCAGAATCCAGGTCCTCTCTGTAGACAGTCTCTGCAGCGGTGTCAATCTCAGCATCAAGATTTGCATGCTCTGCCTGGGCAATCTGCTCAACTGTGGCGTCAATGTCCTCTGCCGACTGAGGTGACACACCTGCCTGTCTAGTGCCTGGTCTATATGCTCTGCTAGGGCGAGGCAGGTTTCCATGCATGACTAGCTGACTCATCGAGTACACTGGAAACTCAGTCGCTGACCTGGTAAGCGTGACTCGCAGAGCTCCTGATCGGGTCTTGGCAACTATAAGGTATGAAATCCAGTGAGCAAACTGTAGCTACCAGTGACCTCTAAATCCTGCAGCTATGATATCCTCAAGCTCGCTGACAATCAGATCCCAAAGGTCAAACTTCTCCTTCCGGATGATATGAGCAAGGAGCCACAGCTGGAGGCGGGTAATGGTGTCCCGAGCTCCAATCCGAGGAAGGATGATACGCCTGAGTACCTCGTGGAGAATCCGAGCAAGAGGAGTAAGATCCCTTGGTGTACGGCTCGAACCCTCTGAGAACGGCAGCTGAAAGCACGACCTCACGAAGTTTGTAGATGGCACTATCCCGTCGTGAGGTCGGCGAGGGGCCTCCTGATCCCCGTAGCACAAGCTGTGAATCCTCGTAGGGGAGGACTCTAAGTGAAAAAGCTCTCTGAACCGAGTAGCTGAGACCCTGAAGTCACGGCCCTGAAATCCGAAGTGGAAGAATTCATGATCAGGGGAGATCCATAGCGAGGCATAGAACTGATAAACCCAGTCCTTCTGATAAGCTCCTGATCGTCCCATCATATCTGACAGGCCCTGAAGATACTGCAGGTGCTGAAGGATCTCTGGACCACCGACCCCCTCTATGTGAGCAGGTGGGCACACTCTGTGAGCCCTAAGAGGAGCATCAGTGTCGACATACGCTCTGTAGAAGTCCTCGTGAACCGTGGTGTAGAATGCACGTCCAGCACGGGGGTGTCTCTGAGCTGGGAACCAGGACTAAAAGTCCACGAAGCGGAGTAGCTGAACCTGCTTCGCTGTGAGAACCCTGACCTGATGCCTCACTGGATCTGGTAGCTGAGGTCCTGGAGGACTAGGTGGTGCACCAGAGCCTCTGGACCGTGTAAATCTACGGCTCATTAGCTCACCAATCGAGGACGGGCCCGCAGCCTCTGTCTACTCAGTCTCTGGGACGGGCTCTGCCTCCTCTACCTCAGTAGCCTCGGCGGGCTCTGTCTCTGGACACGTAGGGGACTCACGACGCGCTCCACGGCGAGGCGAGAGCCTCAAACCGGCGTGACGTCCTCCTCGCTCCGCGATCTCTGCGGCCTCGGCCACTGCAAGTGCTGCTGCTGAATCTGGATCCATAAGTGGCCTCTTGCGCTTCCGTGACACAACCTTCTGCTTACCCCTTCCTCGATCAGTGGGTGGATGCGGTGGAGGTGGGGGGTCACCACCACTACCGGGAACGGGGCCGACGTTCTTCGTTCTTGCCATTGATCAAGCTTTGCAAACAGTCTCCAAGCAAATCACTGACACAGAACAAACTAACCTGTCAACTGCCAACTGACAATCCACGGAGTAACACAAGCAACCAAGATTGGCTCAACGACCCTGGACTATCCTTTCGAGGCTTTGCCCGAGTTCACTGACACTGTCACACTGACCCTCTGATCAACTGACCCTGCTCGTTAGATAGATAGGTATATAACATGTAAGCACATAACTAGGGGTAAGCAATGTCTAGTGAGAAGCATGAATTTAGGTAAGAAAATAGATCAAACTGCCAAGCCATACCTATAACACTGACCAAATCACTTAGAAAAGAGAAGGAAAGACGTCTCGGTCAAATTTCAAAGCACAATCCGCAATCTAAAAAGGAAATGCAGAGTGGTGGTTTAGATAAAGGAAGAAGAAAGGGGGATCAACACCAAGAGAAGGGGGAATGCAAGACAACAATTCACCTTAGAGATCCAGGGAGGACCTCAGGGGAATCCTGGAAGGACACCCTGGTAAACACCGGGAGAATGAGGTTCTCTGCATGGCCAACACGCATAGGTCAGAGGGGAGGTCTCCGGTGAGCGGTGAAGGCGGCGCTGGGCGCGGGGTGGCGCACGCCGGCGGTGAGAGTGCGGCGGTGGCGCTGGGTGGTTAGGGTTATGCGGCGATGCAGGAGAGGAATCACCGGAGGCGAGGACTCCGGCGAGGGAGCTGCAGTGGGGGAGCGAGCGCAGAGCGGCGACGGATCGAAGCTAGGGTTAGGACGACGGTGGCGACGGCGTACGGTAATCTGAAACTGACCGAGAGAAACAGAGGAAGAGACGGGGATTTAAAAAAAAATTGCGCCTTAAGTTCGCGACAGACGCTCCGTCGGACTGCGACAGACGCTTGGATAGCGTCCGACGACATCGTCCGTCGGGCTTCCAGAACAGGTTTTGAAACGCCCAAACGCATTGACCGCGTCGGACGCTGGGGAGCGTCCGTCGCCCTGTGAGCGGGCAACATTCAGTCTCTGGACGATAGCGACGGACGCTAAGGCATTTGACGCCGAGCATCCGACGCCTTTTAAATAGAATTTTTCAAATTTTGTTTTTGCATCTTTCTCCCAACCAAGTTCCAATCCCAATAAGATCCAAATAACACCTGATTGGACTTGATATGAGAACCATCTCTCAAACTCTTATTTCCAAATAGTTTGCCATAGGCTTAGATTTTAGTTTTAGCTGAAAATATTCGAATGGAAGAACCAAGGAGTCATAATATGGCCACAAGAGGGGTAAAGAAGAGTTTTGAGCTTGGAATGCTCCCCCTAAGTGGACGAACATAGAGGATGCTCAAACTTGACCGAAAAAGAACGACAAACAACACATGCACATGCTATGCATTACGGAAGTTGAATCTAGGTTGCTTGCAAGTTTAAACCGCGGTTAAGATTTGTCACACGCTTTGAGGGCGGTTATCTCAACCGCGTTAGCCAAGCCTATGTGCATTACCAAAAAAGCATGATTATATTACACATGATGCAAGATGGGTTCACACAAGATCATCTTTTAGAGAAGTTAGAGTGATCAAGCACATTCAACTCGCTTCTCAACCTACAAAAGGTTGCTTCATCGAGAGGTTTAGTGAAGATATCCGCCAATTGATCTTCGCTCTTAACTCCAACTAGTGTTATGTCTTTCCTAGCCACATGATCTCTAAGAAAGTGATGGCGAATATCTATGTGCTTGGTGCGAGAGTGTTGAACCGGGTTGTTAGCAAGCTTTACGGCGCTCTCATTATCACACAAAAGTGGAACATCTTTTAAAACAACGCCGTAATCAAGAAGTGTTTGAGTCATGTATAAGATTTGTGCACAACTTGCTCCCATGGAAATGTATTCCGCCTCGGCGGTTGACAGTGCCACACTGTTTTGCTTCTTTGAGGACCAAGAAACAAGTGATCTTCCTAGCATGTGGCACCCGCTGGAGGTACTCTTCCTATCAACCTTACACCCGGCATAATCCGAATCGGAATAGCCAACTAATTGGAAGGGAGCTCCTTTGGGATACCAAAGACCCATGCTAGGGGTGTGCCTTATGTACCTAAGGATTCTTTTAACCGCACAAAGATGCGACTCCTTAGGGCTTGCTTGAAACCTAGCACAAATACACACACTAAACATGATATCCGGCCTAGATGCGGTGAGTTAAAATAAACTACCGATCATTTAGGAGTAAAGAGTTTGGTCAATCGGTTTACCTCCCTCATCGAGATCGAGATGCCCATTAGTAGGCATTGGGGTCTTGATTGGCTTGCAATCCTCCATCTTGAATTTCTTGAGCACATCATAAGTGTACTTCTCTTGAGATATGAAGGTGCCCTCCCTCAATTGCTTCACTTGGAAGCCAAGGAAGAAGGTTAGCTCGCCAATCATCGACATCTCGAACTCCTTGGACATCAATGCACCAAATTCCTTGCTATGATCTTGGTTTGTTGACCGAAATATAATGTCATCGGCATACACTTGGCAAACAAAGATCTCTCCATCTAGCACCTTGGTGAAGAGTGTGGTATCCACTTTCCCGATCTTGAAGCCCTTCTTGAGTAGGAAATCCCTTAGCCTCTCATACCAAGCTCTTGGAGCTTGCTTCAATCCATAGATAGCCTTGGACAACCTATACATATGATTAGGACAATTGGGGTCTTCAAACCCGGGAGGTTGTGAGACAAAAACAAGTTCATTGATGAAACCATTTAGAAAGGCACTCTTCACATCCATTTGAAAAAGTCTCATTTTACGATGTGAAGCATATGCCAAAAGGATACGAATGGCTTCTAGTCTTGCAACCGGTGCAAAGGTCTCCCCAAAATCCAAGCCTTCAACTTGTGAGAACCCCTTTGCCACCAATCTTGCCTTGTTTCTCACAACCACGCGTTGATCATCTTGCTTGTTCCTAAACACCCACTTGGTGCCAATGATTCTTGCTCCTTTGGGCTTTTCTACTAGTGTCCACACTTCGTTCTGGGTGAAGTTGTTCAACTCTTCATGCATGACATTCACCCAATCCGGATCCGCAAGTGCATCCTCCACAGTAGAAGGCTCAACAAAGGAAACAAAAGAGTGATGTTCAACATAAGAAGCAAGTTTAGATCGAGTTGTTACCCCCCTTGATGGACTCCCTATGATAAGGTCTTGTGGATGAGCTTGAAGCATAGGTGTAGATCTTCTATCAATCACTTGGGGAGAAGGTTGTGGTGCATCAACATCACTAGCTTGAGCCTCGGCTTGATCTTGAGGGATGAAGGTATCTTCTTGTGCTTCCCTCACTTGTTCTTCATCAACTTGAGGCGTGTGAGGTGGAGAGGGTACTTGATTTGCATCATCTTAAACTTCTTCCACCTCTTGTGGGTTGATTGCACCAACGGGCATATTCTTCATAGCCTCCCTCAAGGGTTCATCACCTACATCATCAAGATTTTCATGCTCTTCTTGAGAGCCATTAGTTTCATCAAACTCCAAGTCATATGTTTCTTCAACTAGGCCGGAGGCTTTGTTAAATACTCGATATGCCTTGGATTTAAGAGAATAACCAAGTAAGAAACCAATGTCACATCTCCTTTGGAACTTGCCCAAGTGTTGGCGCTTCTTGTAGATATACACTTTGCATCCAAACACTCGGAAAAAGGATATATCCGGTTTCTTCCCATTCACAAACTCATAGGGGGTCTTATTGAGAAGCCTTTGGACAAATAGCCGGTTGGCCGCATAGCATGCGGTGTTGATTGCTTCGGTCCAAAACTTCTCGGGGGTGTTGTATTCATCAAGCATTGATCTTGCAAGAGTAATAAGTGTCCGGTTCTTCCTCTCTACTACACCATTTTGTTGAGGGGTATAGGTGGCAGACACTTCATGCTTGATCCCAACTTCATCACAATAGTCTTCAATCTTGGTGTTTACAAACTCGGTCCCATTGTCACTTCTTATCTTCTTGATCTTCACATCAAACTCATTTTGGGCTCTAGTTGCAAACTTCTTGAATATTGATTGAGTCTCTCCCTTGTCTTGAAGAAAGAACACCCAAGTGTACCTAGAGTAGTCATCAACTACCACCAAGCAAAAGAGATTGCCACCAAGGCTAGCATAGGTGGTAGGTCCAAATAGATCCATGTGAAGTAGCTCTAGGACTCTTGAGGTTGACATGAAAGCTTTGGTTGGATGAGTGTTTGCCACTTGCTTGCTGGCTTGACATGCACTACAAAGTTTGTCCTTCTCAAACACAACATCCTTCACACCTCTAACCATCTCCTTCTTGACAAGCTTCTTTAAAGTTGACATTCCCACATGTGCTAATCTTCTATGCCATAGCCAACCCAAAGAACTCTTGGAGAATAGACATGTTTGCAAACTAGCTTCATTTGAGGTGAAGTCCACTAGGTAGAGATTGTTGTGCCAAAACCCTTTGAATATCAATGATGAATCTTCAATCTTGGACACAACTACCTCATTTGGAGTGAAGAGACACTGGAAACCAAAATCACATAGTTGTCCCCACCGATAGCAAGTTGAAGCTCAAAGATTGTACTAGCAAGACATTTGATATTGATTGATCATTTGAGATTGCCACTTTGCCTAGGCCTTGCACTTTTCCTTTTGAGTTGTCCCCAAAGGTAATCTTGTCTTGCCCTTCACAATCTTCCTCAAGTGTGGTGAACATCCGGGAGTCACCGGTCATATGTTGAGTGCATCCACTATCAATCACCCATTGACTTCCACCGGTCTGTAGTTCACCTACACACAAGCAACTTGAAGTTAGGCTTGTTGTTTTGGAACCCACACTTGGCGAGGTCCCATAGCCTTGTCCACCAACTCCTTAGCAACCCATAGCACTTTGGGCTTGTTCTTCATCTTAGGACTGAGAAACACAACTTGGGGTCTACCCTTGGAGTCCTTGTTGATGATGAAGTGTGCATCATGAGCGAAAGGCCTTGTGTGCTTGGGCAAAGTCTTGGGAGGTGGAGTCTTGCATTGGAATTCAAAGTGACCCTCTTGACCACATCCAAAGCACTTCTTAGGCTTGGGCTTTGGTGTGTCATAATTGTTCCTCATGGCCTTGTTCTTGTAGTAGTTCTTAGTTTCTATCTTGACCTTGGCCTTCATGATTTGGTTCTCCTTGAACCCAATGCCGGACTTGTCGGTCTTCATGATAGTGTTCATCAAGAGCTCACTTTGGAGGTTGTGGCCCTTGGTGAACTTCTCCATTCCACTTGCAAGCTTGATCTTCTCAACCTTGAGCTTTGAATTTTCCTCTTTGAGAGAGTTGATCAAGGTCATTGCATCATTGTCATCTTGCTTAGCCGACTTGATAGTGAATGGCTTGCTTGCCTTGAGGTTGATTAGCTCTTCCTTGAGCTTGGAGTTTTCTTGCCTCATCTTCACATAGTCATCATACTTTTTGGCCTCAACTACCTTCTTGCCCTTGCACTTAGCATTTTTCTCACTAGCAACTTCATCAAGCAAGTCCTCACAAGAAGTAGCTATATGACACTTAACAACCGGGTTAATAGCAACATGTGTAGCAAGATCATTTGTAAGCAATTCGTTAGCTATCACAAGTGTGCCATGTTCATTTCTAACTTGGTTGTAGTCATCTTTTAGCAAGTTGTATCTTATATGGAGCTCTTGTGTTGACCTCTCAAGCTTATCATGTTTCTCATTAGCTTGCTTGAGTGAGGCTTTGAGCTCCCTAGCGCTAGATGAGAGAGATTTGTTCTCAGGCTTTAAATCATCATTAGCACTAGACAGGTCATCAAGTTTAGCATGCAAGTTATCGTTGGCTTTCTCTAGTGATTCACTTTTAGCTTTATACTTCCTAATGAGCTTAGTGTATTTGTTACAAATCACAATTAGCTCATCGTAGGAAGGTGCCTCAAACTCATCATCACTATCATCACTAGAGCTAGCCTCATCATCATTATCCTCTTTTTGTACCTTCTTGTCACTTTTAGCCATGAGGCATAGGTGTGTACAGGATGAGCCCGGAGATGATGAAGGAGGTGGCGGTGGAGTAAATGACCCAATCACCAAGGCGGCCACCTTCTCATCTTCACTTTCATCTCCGGATGAGTCACTTGTGTCTTCAATGTCGGTGAGCCAATCACCAACAATGTAGGCTTTGCCATTCTTCTTTTTCTTTTGGAAGTTGAAGTTCTTCTTCTTGAATGGCTTGTCATCCTTCTTCTCCTCATCACTTGACTCATCTTTGTTGCCCTTGTTGTACCTGAACTTGTTGTTGACTTTCTTGTTCTTGTACTTGTCTTTCTTCTCTTCGGGGCAAGCATGAGCCAAGTGACCAAGTTTTCCACAATTGTAGCAATCCATCTTGGAGAGAGGCTTTCTTGAAGAGCTTGTGAAGAATTTCTTCTTCTTTGAGTCAAACTTGACTCCATTCTTGTTCAGCTTCTTCAACATCTTAGTTGTTTTCTTCACCATGAGAGCGAGGTCATCATCATCCTCTTCATCACTTGCACTCTCATACACAATTTGCATCTTGTACTTCTCCGAGGAGGATGCCTTGAGTGCCAAGTCCTTCTTCTCCTCCTTCTCTTTTTCTTTCTTCTTGGAGGAGGAAGAAGAGCCACCATCACCAATCTTCATGTACATCTCATGGGCATTGATCTTGCCCAAGATTTGTGTTGGTGTAGCGGCGGAGAGATCTCCTTGGTGAAGAACCGTGACGATGTGGCCATACTTCTCAATGGGCAATACACAAAGGATCTTGCGCACCACATCGGCCGGTGCCATTTGGTTGAGACCGAGCCCATTCAATTCTTCTACAATAACATCAAGACGTGAGTACATTTCATTTGCATGCATGGAAAAAGAATTGAGCTTATCCATGACCAAGTGATAGCGTTCCTCACGCTCACTCTTTGTGCCTTCGTGAAGGGCAAAAATAGTAGTCCACAACTCAAATGCGTCTTTGGCATTACGCACTCGGTTGAAGACATCCTTGCAAATGCCACGAAAAAGAATGTTCTTCGCCTTGGCATTGTGCTTATCAAAGTTGAGGTCCTCCGCGAAGAGAGTGCCTCCCTTTGTGGCGGCTTTGAGCACGCCCACGTCAATGGCCTCTAGATAGACCTCCATACGAACTTTCCAATAAGGAAAGTCATCTCCATCGAACATGGGAGGTGGTCCATCCCCATGGGACATCTTGCTCTAGGCGGTGAAGCTTAATTTAGAGAAAACCTTGCTCCGATACCAATTGAAAGGATCAAGATGCCCAAGAGGGGGGGGGTGAATTGGGCTCTTTTTAATTTCTAAACAAGAATTAAACCTATAAAGAGCCAATTAACCCACCAGTGCCTACCGCTTGTGTGTCTTAACTAGGAAGCGGTAGCAAGTCAATAGAAAGAAAAAACTTCCTACACAATTCTAGTATGAATTGAAAGACAAATGCGGAAAGTAATGCAGTAAGAAAGAGCTAGGGAAAGAGATGCTTGACACGACGATGTTTTGCCGAGGTATCGAGAAGTCGACACTCCCCCCTAGTCCTCGTTGGAGCACCTCGCAAGGTATAGATCGCCCTCAATTCCACGCAAGGGATGAGTGCTCTCTACGGGCTGATTCTTTGCCACTCCGGCTCGGTGAATCGCCCACAACCGATCACAACGTCGATGAAGAAGGGCTGCCGACAATCCTCCGGCGATCACCTTCCTCCAAGCACCACCGGACCGTCTAGGTGATGTCGATCACCAAGAGTAACAAGCTTCGATCTTCACTTGACTCACTCAAGCTTCACAACTAGAGGATGCACACTTGAACTCTTGGATGAACTAGAGGAGAGGATGGATGAAATCGCGAATCACTCTCTCACTCTAGGGCTCTTGCTCTCTTCCCAACCTTCTCAACAAACTCAGCAACTCAAATGAGCAAAGGCCAGATGGGAGAGAAGTGTGAGGAGCTATAAATAGCCCCTCAGAAAACTAGCCCGGGCTGGCAACTTAAGTTGGCGACGGACGCTCCGTCGCATGCCCCAACGGCTAGTTCTGCACAAAGTTTGGGTGACGGATGCTCCGACGCCCTGCCCAACGGCTATCTCTGACACGATTTCCAAGCGATGGACGCTCTGTCACAGGGGCGACGGACGCTCATCCCAGCGTCCAACGCTACATTCTGGCTCGGGCTGAAAACCACCCTCACTGGAAGGCCGACGGACGCTCTCCAAGCGTTCGACGCCTGACCGACGAACAACGTCCGTCGGCCCCAGAAGAACTTAGCTAGAAAACACGGCCACTGGAAGGTCGACGGACACTGTGGACTCAACCACCCAGCGTCCGACGCCTTTGTCCGACGCCTCCGGCAGGAGCGTCCGTTGTTTTTCGTTTTTCGTCGCGATGAATATGGAAGTTGTTCTAGGCTATCTTACGGTCACCATAGGCTTGCTTAGAGCTAAGGAAGTCAAGTGTGCACCACACCTAAGTCATGAAGCTTTCCTAAGTCAAGCTACTAGTCTGAACCCCTCTTAATAGTACGGTCAAAGATCAAATTAAAGCCCTATCTATTTCTAAGTGCCCTTCATCACCTTATGGCACTTAGCCTATTATTCTAGGGTCTTCATCATGTCTCCTTGAAATCCGAAACGATATCCATCTTGAGGGCTAAGTGATGACTATTAATTCCCATTCGTGTTGATCACTATGGTTAAGCTACGCATAGCCTCTGCAAAACACACATTAGCCATACTAATCGCTAATTGTCGTTAATCACCGAAACCAACTAGGGCCATGATTCTTCAGTCTACATGGAATTTCATATTTTTAACATGTATATCATGTCAAGACAAACACCACAAAATTTATTTCACTAATTTTGGATTCATATTTCTCAAGATATGAATTTTTGAAGCCTTTTGAATGTAGAAATCCATTTCTATAGGGGGTTGGCAGTGACCACTGCCTACAGGCGGGGGTCAATACCAACCGCTTGTAGAAATGGCCACACTAATAAGGCAGCTCTCGAGCCCGAATTTTTTCCAAGTCCAAAGGCGCAAGTTCATTTTCGAAAGACGCCGTCAGGCTACCCATTTTCTCCACGAGCCGCCGCTCCGCCCTTCCCACCATCGCCGGCCATCTCCGTCGCACTTCTTCGTGCGAGCCGGGGTAAGGGCTCTCTTCGGCTGTTCAATCTTCTTCCTTTCTATGGTGGCGGAAGTTGCGCGCGAGGGTGGTGGTGGCGGTGGCGCGTGGTGGTGCCCCTCGTCAGCTTTGGCGCTCCTCGGCGGCACTCCCTTGCGCGTGTAGGCGGTGGCTAAACAGCTCCGAGGACTTGAGCTTGCTGAACAACTCGTCCACGGTCAGAGCATCATAGCTCGGTGACTCCTGAATGACAGCCACCTTCATTTCCCATACCTTCCGATCAAGAGCATGCAAAATCTTGATAGCCATCTCATGATCATCATAAAGCAAGTTGGCTCGATTAGCATGCATCTTGTTGATGATAGATTGGAAGCGAGTGAACATCCCATCAACAAATTCACCGACCAACTGAGCAAAGTTCTCGTACTCTCTACGGTACGTGTTGAAGAGTCTGGACACTATCTGAGGATTGCCCTCATGATATCTCAAGAGTGTTTGCTAGATCTCCCGTGCCGTAGTGAGACTCAAAAGTCGCTCAAACTCAGGAAGAGACAAGCAAGTGAAGAGAATGCTACGGGCTCTTGCGTTTGACGCATGTTGCCTGACTTGGAGGTCGGTGATTCGAGCGCCAAGAACCACGTAGTCCTCATTCTCACAAATCTCCAAAAACTTCGTATCAAGCCCTTGGAAGTAAGCGGACATGCGCACCTTCCAATAGGCAAAGTTGGTTCCATCGAAGTAAGGAGGTTTATCAGCACCTCGCTCCATGTCGCCTTTGCGGATCAAGAACCGTGTAAGGTGGATTGATCCTTAACCGACTCTAATACCAATTGAAGGATCGAGAACGGTGACCAGAGGGGGGGGGTGAATGGGAGCCTCAAATTTCTCTCGAAATATTCGAGCCACTCTTCCCAAAAACCAAACCCAGTTGCTGGGTGCTCAACTCCAAGCAAGGACCAAGCAAGGACCAAGAACAAGGGTCCATTCACACAGAACAAGCCCCACGGTCCGACCCCACGGAGCAAGTACAAGACACCCACCAAACGGGGCAAGGCCTTGGGTTGTCCGACCCCACGGAGCCAGTACAAGATACCCACCAAACGGGACAAGGCCTAGGGTCGTCCGACCCCACGGAGCAAGTACAAGATATCCACGAAACATGGCATGGCCTAGGGTCGTCCGACCCCATGGAGGAAGAAGAAGAGAACCAATCAACTCCGGAGAACAATTGGAGCCCTAGCGATGACTTCGAGCTTCCCGAAGTGAGGAAGGCTCAAGACCAATTTGAACGTGAATTACTCCATGACCCTGATTATGATCCAGAAGCCGAGGAGGTAATTATATCGTGCCTATTATTATATAATTTCATGTTTCTATTTAATTACATGTCTATATAGAAACCATCACCATTAAACTCACAATGTCTATATTCAGAGGGCATTGACTCAGATGATAGAGTTAATCTTGCAACATGACGCGGAACGTGCCGGAGACGCACCCAAACCGACCGCGACAACGAGCACTGAGGGATCAAGGAAAAGGAAGTGGAGCGGTGCCAAATGAGGCGAGAGAGGGTTGAACAAGTTTCTAGACGACATATATGTCATCTTAGAAGTCGGCCCGACCGGACTGCCGAGTATCGGAACGCAATTGGCTTCTGTGTAAGGGACTTTTTTGACATCACTAACAAGCACTGGTCCAGCGTGTCGGAGGATGACAAGACAAGAATTTGGGAAAAAATGAAGACGAGGTTCCAGTTTCCTCGAGCCATACCAGAGGCACTAAATATTAATATATTTCAAAGTAATTTTTTTGAAGGGCTAAGTGGGGAAAAAACCCCACCTATTTTTTTTCTTTTATTGATGAAAGATATAAGAAACAAAATTACAAGAGAACAAATGCACGAGCGCATTTCAAAGAAGCTTGCAAAGCTCAAAACTATTTCAAAGTAAATTATGGTTTAGTGAAACAAAAACATGATATACAACAAATTCGAATCAGATAAGAAGACCATGTTTAATATACAACAAATTCCATATCACATCAAATGTTTGACACTAATTTAGTATGTTAAATATGGTCTATTTACAAAACTAATTGCATCAATTGAGACTAATTTGCGAGATGAATCTATTAAGCCTAACTAGTACATGATTTGACAATATGATGTTAGAGTAAACAAGTGCTAATGATGCACTCCCTCCATCTCAAATTATAAGACATCCCAAGAATTTTGGAGATTCAAAGTATTTCAAGTTTGACCAAAATTCTAGAAAAAACTATAAAAATTTATGATATCAAATATGTATACTATGAAAATATAATTAATGAAAATTCTAATGATACTTAATCCATCTGTCCAAAAATAAAAGTTATTCTCTGTTGACACAAAAAGCGTCGGATCTGCGAACACCTCGGGCTTATACCCGAACTCGATATCCAAAGGTGTGCCAGTTGATTTGACCAGTTAATCAACAAGGACGATAACTAGAACAACGATGAACGAGACGACAGCGATACGCCCGGACGTCAAGGCTCAGGTTGCTCAAAAAACGGAACTCGCGAGGTAGACGGAGATCTTGTAGATGCAGCCCGTCGAGATCGTAAGAACTCGTAGATAAACTATAACTAATGCAAAAAAAGTAGATACTGAAAAGTAAGACAAAAATAATAGATTTGTTTGATTGTATTGAATATGCCTTGATACATCTCCCCTGGGTACATATTTATACTCTGGTAACAGGAGTTGCAAACAGACACAACTCATACCTAAACAGAACTCCTTTTTTAAGGAAATAAAACGACTCGTACAGGAGTCGGACTCAAACAACGACAATAACACTGGTATAAAATCACTAGTTTCCTTATTCGTTTCCTTTACGACGAAGCCTTCCATTGGCAGACTCTTTCTAATCTGCAACCTTCCTCTTATTTCCATCGGCAACTTTCTGCTGACGTCAGCCACATCCTTTGTTCATCAGCAATACCTTCCTATCGACAATATTCTTCTACTTTCATCGGCAACATCTTCTCATCGGCAAATGTCTTTCCTTTTTACCCTTGACATTTCTTCTATCACATCCACCATCGGCAGATTCTTCTGCTTCCGTCGGTAATGAAACCGATAGCCCCTTGATGCCGATGAGGAACCCCTTTACCGATCAATACACTTGGTTTAATATTGACCTGTACAAAAAATGGCGTCAGCACATGCCCCCCAATTTCGGAGTATAAAATATCTTATGCGCCGAAATTTGCTCTTTTCCCTCCAAAACACGCCATCATCTCGATTACCGCACCTAAAAACTGCAAGTTACCAACAACCCCCGCAACTGTAGTACGAACTCTTCGATCACCGCGCAAATTCACTGCGATACCCTTACTTATCTTTGCTCAGCAAAAAGAAAACTCGAAAATGCCCTTTAACCTAGGCCTATAAAGATCGCCGTCTGCCTTCTCTTTCACTCTGAGTTCACATTTTCACCTTCATCTCAACATTATCCAAAGAGCACTATTCTAGCGGCGGTTCTTCTTTCATCAGAAAGCACGACCCTTGCAAGAACTCTGCTTCAATGGCGATCAACTTCACTGCTCCCGCGGTAATCTTCTCTTCTTTCCCTGTTGTATATACTGCAGTTTTATCCTTCCGCATTGCTTTTCAATTCCTTTTTCCTCTTTCTTTTTGTTCTCTGGATCTAGGAAATGCGCAACAAAATAGTGATCCCTACCGATCAAGAACATCTTTGTTGCCTAGGTCCAATGGGGAATACCGATCCGACCAATCTGATCAATGCAGATACCAACCACATCCCTTTCAGATCTGAGCATTTTGACTTAGGGCTATGGACCGATACCTTCCGTTCTTGGCCCAAACCCACTAAGGGGTGGAAGAATTGGTACCTCAGGATAGCAAGGTCACAGAGAGTCTACTGGTCAGAGCACAACATCGAGCAATGCATTAGGCTGTCCATTGCCGATATGGCCAAGAATGAGAACATGATGATCGCCGCCTCCTACTTCTGGTCCGATACAATGAATGCATTCCTTTTCAGACACGGGCCAGCCACCCCCATGCTTGCCGATGTGCACATGCTCACTGGCCTTGATGTTTCTTCTGCCGATCCTACCACTCTATTCCGCAGGAAATCTGAGCGTTGGGTAAGTACCCGCAACATCGGTGGTTGGACTGGGTATATCCAAGAGTACCAGAAGAGTAGATCGATAGCCCCAGGGAGCATGCCACCTTCCTTAACATGTGGTTGGAGAAATTTGTCTTCTGTGGCAGAACAGTCGGCCCAACCAACATGTATCTCCCCGCAGCAGAGCTCTTAGCCGATGGAGGATTTCCCCTTGGCCGATACCTCCTTGGCTCAGTCTATCGCCTTCTACATCAAGTGTCAGAGAAATTGCTGCTAGGCGAACCCATCGGCAACCTCGGAGGTCCCTGGTGGTTCATCAACATGTGGCTAAATGCCCATATGCACAAATGCTTGCAATTTGATCTGTTCAGCCAACAGTTTCCATGAGACATATCTGAAGATTATGTCTATGACGATGATGAATCGGCAACCCGTGCCCCACTCAACTTCGGGGAAGCCATGATAGTGCTACTGGGAACCGATGCCAATATCGACCAATTCGACATGTTTTTCCAGAGGCTCTATTGCGGAATCCCTGCTGCAGAACGAGCCTGGTGGCCTTACATCGATGAAGACAACCAATTCCCACTCTCCTTCAACCTCACCGATGGGAACATACCACAAAATGAAGCAATCATGAAGGCCACCCTCATTCCCCGAGCTATCCCGGTGAACGTTGTCGGGACTGGAAAGAACTCTAGCCCATCTTACGAGTTCTACTATCCATCGGTAGCTGCGAGACAACTAGCATTCGGTCAACTACCGATTAAGCTAAGCTATGTCAACATGATCAAACCAAGAGAAATCATCTACAATGCCATGGATTGGAACAAAATCATCACCCTTTCCCCTCATGCCGATGTATCCAATATCAACCTATCTTCTTGGGCACCGACATCTTTCATCACCGAATCTTTCAAGTTGTGGTGGCAAGAATGGAAAGAGAAATTATTTGCTCCATCATCCCACTACTATCGGCATCTGATTGATGCTGACCATATCATACCTGATGATGCGGTAAGCTTACTTCCGATACTTCTCTTTGTTTACCTTTTCAAATGCATCAATAACTAACCCTCCGTCAACAGGTCGATGATCTGGTCCCTCAGCAGAGCAAGAGCGGGAAACACTTCAACCTGCGATCAATGAACCCCATATCATCAATCGGCAGCAAGGCCCCTTCACTGTCTGCGCTCATGCATCAGAAGGCAATCCCTAAAGTTACCATCCGGTCTAGACCACTATCGACCGATGATGCTGCTGCCGCTACCTCTGCTGCTACTGTCATGGTACAAGCCTTCAAGGTAACAAATCTTCATTTATTCCTGTTGATCATACTACGTCAACCGACAACTTTACTCAATTTGTACCAAACTTTCCTTTGCAGCGAACAAGTTCATCGGCAGCCATTTCGAGCGTACAATCCTCCATAGCTCAACCTGCCGATACCCCCAAATCGCAACAGCCAAAGCGCCGAGGTTCATCAAGTGCCGCTCCAAAACCAAAGCGTTCAAAGCCATCGGCTCCAGCTGCACCTTCTCAAGCTTCTGCCGATGAGCCAACAACGGAGCCAACACCGACGCCTGTCCCTGAGCCATCACAGTTTGAGAATCCTGACCAAGGGACAGCGCTGTCACCGCAAGAGGTGTCTATAACAACAGAAACGATATCGGCATCGGTACCAATATTAGCACCAGATGAAATCCCTGACCAAGGGGTAGCAGCGCCTCCTCAAAAGTCAGTGGAAGCGGCACCAACACCAGCACCAGCTTCAGCACCAACCATCCCTCCTACTGAAGCAAGCTCATCAGCAACCATTGCCGATCCTCAAGATACGATTGCATCGGTTACTCAGTCAAGCCAAAGGCGAGAAATTACTTTAAAGAAGGTAAACCGATTACTTCTATTACAAATTTGTGAGACACAAACTCCTTCCTGACATATTTTAATTTTTTATCTATCCAGGCCCAAGATTCTCCCAACAACCTGTTCTCCTTTCCTGTTAACGTTCCAGAAGATGCCGATGAAGAGGCAGATTCTACCCAAGCTTCAACTGTCGTATCGGCAGAACTGAAATCCAAGCTTGAAACCCTGCTGCTCCTACTGCAACAAAGTACATCCCAACTGGTCCAAGATTCCAGTGCAGTAAGGGCGGCTTTCAAGGAAATCCAAGATCAACTGCCTGCCGATATCGAAGAACCACTTTTCCAGGTGGCTTTCCTTGAGAGTCGGCAACTCCAATACAAAAAGGCTTTAGGTCGCATTGCTGACAGAGTTACTCAAACAAAACTTGAAGAAGAAATATCCAAGTTCAAGCAGACTGCAGACGAAAAGCACAAGGACATCGGTCGCCTAGAAGCCTCCGACACCGAACTTGATCAGGAGATCAACCGTCTGTCGGCACGAAAAGAAGAGCTGTTGGCCGAGCTGAAGAGAGTGGATGAAGCCTTAGATTCGGCCACCCAGAAGAAGACCTAGCTCCCTATCATAGCCAAAGCTTTGCAACAGGAGAGAGACGTCAACGCTCGCGAAGCTCTTCTGCTGAGGAGAAAGTCAAAACAGTTGATGGCACTACTGACGACGACATCAGGGAAATAGAGGAAGCCAACCAAGTTCGCCTTCGTGCGATTTTATGTATTCAAACCCTGTTGTAGCTTGTTACTCCTGAGCTTGACAAGTGATCTGTCTGTAGTATAACATTTAACGTCTTCCCACCGATGTTCCTTGTATGATAACTTTGTCATCGGTATATACGTATTGCTTTCATGCATCCATCCAGATACTAGGATAATACTTCTTTAAATATTTACCATTTATTGCTCTGGAAAATGCAACTCCTTCGAGAGTTTCCAAAATATAAGCGTTGCCAGGAACAGATTGATTTATCCGAAAAGGGCCTTCCCAATTAGGAGACCACTTCCCAAACTTTGAACTTTTGGTTCCAATCGGTAAAATCAGTTTCCACACCAAATCTCCATTGGCAAACTCTTTCACCTTTACCTTCTTGTTATACCACCTGGCAACTCTTTTTTGTTCTCCTCAATACTGATTAGAGCTCTTAGCCGATGACCCGCTAGGTCTTCTAACTCATCCTTCATAAGGATATCATACTCATCGGCTGCTAACTGATCCTGGGAGAACAACCGTCTAGAACCACTTTTAATTTCTCAAGGTAGGACAGCATCATGTCCGTAGACTAACTGATATGGAGAAACCTTAGCAGCACCATGACATGCCGTCCGATATGCCCACAAAGCTTCGTTCAGTATCGTATGCCATCTCCTAGGGTTTTCTTCAATCTTGCGCTTGATAAGCTTGATTACCCCTTTATTGGTTGCTTCAGCCTGACCATTAGCTTGAGCATAATAAGGAGATGAGTTTAAAACCTTAAACCCCATACTGATAGCAAATTCATCAAATTCTCCCGATGTGAACATAGTTCCTTGATCGGTAGTAATAGTTTGAGGGATACCAAATCGGTAAACAATATGCTCTTTCACAAAATCTATCATGTTTGCCGATGTCACCTTTTTCAACGGAATAGCTTCAACCCACTTCGTAAAATAATCGGTAGCAACAAGTATGAATTTATGTCCCTTACTTGATGGTGGGTAAATCTGACCGATGAGATCAATGACCCATCCTCTAAACGGCCAAGGCTTGATTATAGGGTTCATTGCCGACGCAGGTGCTCTCTGAACATTACCAAATTTCTGACAATCTTGACACCCTTTGAAATACTCAAAAAAAATCTTCAAGAATCGTCGGCCAATAATATCCATTTCGCCTGATAATCCACTTCATTTTGAATGCCGATTGATGTGCTCCACACACCCCTTCATGAATCTCACCCATCAACCTCTTCGATTCCTCTCTGTTAAGGCATCTGAGCAAAATCCCATCAAGTGTACGATAATACAATTCATCATCAAGGAGCACATGCTTAGTAGCCTGAAACCTCAACCGTCTCTCCACTTTCCTAGACGGATCTCTTAAGTAATTGGCAATCTCTTTTCTCCAGTCATCGACAACCATTACCGATGTCATTACTTCTTGAATCGGCTGATACCCCGAAGCGTGTTGTGCCAACCTATTGGCCTCTTCATTATGCAACCTAGGAATATGCTCAAGACAATACTCTTTAAATTCCTTTAATAACTACAAACACTTCCCATGATATTCAATTAAAATATCACTTCGGCACTCATATGTTCCAATCAACTGATTGATCACCAACAAAGAGTCACCGAAGACTTCAACGGCATCGGTACGCACATCCCTGAGTAACTCTAACCCCTTCAGCAACGCCTGGTACTCAGCCTGATTATTCGTCGAAGTAGCAACAATCGGCAATGAGATTTCATACTTTTTTCCTCGGGGTGAAACTAAGATAACACCGATGCATGCTCCTTCCTTACATGTGGAACCATCAAAGAACAAAGTCCACGGAGCAATCTCTACTGAATTTAGCGTACCGCAATGCTAAGTAACAAAATCGGCCATCACCTGCCCTTTAACTGCCTTAGTCGATTCATACCTCAGATCAAATTCTGACAACGCCAAAATCCATTTGTCGATCCTCCCATTCAATATCGGCATCGACAGCATATACTTGACTACATCGTCTTTGCATATAACAGTACACTCAGCCGATAGCAAATAATGTCTTAACTTAGTACAAGAGAAGTATAGACATAAACATAATTTCTCAACGGCCGAATACCTGGTTTCAGCATCCACCAGCCTTCTGCTCAAATAATAAATCACATGTTCTTTCCCTTCAAATTCTTGAATCAAAGCTGACCCGATAACACCGTCATCGGCAGACAAATACAATCTGAAGGGTTTCCCATGTTGAGGTGGAATCAAAACCGGAGGATTCACCAGATACCTCTTAATTTCCTCCAAAGCCGATTGCTGCTTTTCTCCCCACACAAATTCCTGACCGGCTTTTAGCTTCAGCAGTGGGCTAAAAGATTCAATCTTCCTAGACAGATTAGATATAAATCTTCTAATAAAATTAATCTTATCGATCAAAGATTGCAACTCAGTCTTGTTCGTAGGAGCATCCACTTTGTTAATTGCATCAACAGATTTTCTGCCGATCTCTATACCCCTTTGATGCACCATGAACCCTAAGAATTGACCCGACGATACGCCAAACACGCACTTATTTGGATTCATCTTTAGCCCATGCTCCCTTGTGCATTCCAGAATCTTCCACAGATCGGCAAGATGCTTTTCAAAGTTTCTGGACTTAACCACCAAGTCGTCGATATAGATTTTGACCAACGTACCGATGTACTTATGAAAAATAAAGTTCATTGCTCTTTGGTAAGTGGCCCCGGCGTTCTTCAACCCAAAAGTCATTACGACCCATTCAAATAAACCGACGTGACCTGGACACCTAAAAATAGTTTTGGATATGTCTTCTTCAGCCATAAATATTTGATTATATCCAGCATTACCATCTATAAAACTGATAATTTTGTGTCTAGCAGAAGCATCAACTAGTAGATCGGCAACGGGCATCAGATAGCCATCCATTAGCGTAGCTTTATTGAGATTCCTGAAATCAATACAAACACTAAGTTTTCCGTTCTTCTTATATACAGGAACTACATTAGAAATCCATTCAGCATATCGGCATTGCCGAATAAATCTAGCTTCGATTAACTTGGTAATCTCAGCTTTAATATCGGGTAGTATAGTGGGGTTACACCGGCGCGCTGGTTGCCGATGTGGTTGAAAACCCGACTTAATAGGTAATCGATGTTCAACTATTGATCGGTCCAAACCAGTCATCTCTGTATAATCCCAAGCAAAACAATCTTTATATTCTTTTAACAAGTCACTCAGTTGTTGTTTACATTGGGAATCCAACCTAGTACTAATAAAAGTCGCCGATGTCTATTTCTAGTAACTCATCGGCTGATATGAACCCCTGCCCAAGCTTTCCATCATCAGCGAACTGATCCATTAAAACACCTCTTCAGAACCGACTGCTTGGATCGATGTAATTTGGAAACCAGAAAACTTTGTGAAATTCGGCACCTCGTACCGATTTGGAAGAGAAATCAAGTCATATGCCTGAGGGTATGGTGTTCGATAAGAATATGTATCGACCTCAGACTTACTACCGAACTGTCCTTTCGTCACTTCGGCGATCTCATCGGCCCAGTATACATTTTGACCCTGCCGATGCGTTGGCTGTATGTTTATCGGCTGGACTGGTAGATACATCCCTTCTTGCCTCTGTGGTAGGTAAACCGATCCGATTGGCGTAAGCATAGCACCATGTTGCTGAACATTATACATCGGCTGATCTGTCGATGTATATCCTTGGACACCAGCTGGAGTCTTTTGAGATACTATCGACATCTGATTTTGAACATCCGCTGGGTAATGGTATTGCTGTGCTCCTTCTGCCTGATATCTAGGTTGCACCAACTGCTGTTGCATTGATGTCTGACTAGTCCATCCAGGATCAAAAGTCATCGGCATGTGATTTATCGATGATTGATACCCATTCAGAGCCTGTTGCCCTTGCATTCTAGGACAATTAATAGATTTATCTCCTTGTTGTATTGATACCCCCGTCTGAGGATTTATCATCAAAGAATAGCCTGCATCTGCCCTATTTTGTTGCATCAGCAAAGCGCTTGCCGATAGTCGCCCACAAGGCATCTTAGGTACCACCATCTGAAGACTTCTTGTCGACGACTGCCCGTCTGGAGAAGGCGTAGCATAATGCATCACTGGATTCATTGGCTGCACTGATACTGCCGATTCCACAGGGGCTTTCCCCCCGTATCTTCACCTTGGATCGACTTGGCATCGGTCGATGAATTTGGAGGCATATCATATCCCCACCGGCTAGTAGGAATCGGTTGGCTCTAGATTACAGGCCCTGACACCTCCGATGCTACTAGGTCTGTATTCAGCCGAACAATGTTTACATGGCTTGATTTTAGAGTAACTTCACCGGCAGACAGCTTCACAGGCTGGGAGGATCCCGCTGGGATTGCCGATGGAGTTATAGTAGATGCCGATCTAGATTGATGATACGATGAATCAACATAATGAGATGCCTGCCCTTCTTTGAAGGATCACATAACAGCGTTGTGTACAGCGTTGGACAACATAGTAGAGTGGTTAATCAATGCTTGTTTTAATGCAGAATTAACCATCTCTTGAAATTTACCAGGATTGGCATCGAAAGTGACCTGCCGTGGTGACGGCGGATCTTACTTCTCGACTGCTTTGCCACTCCTGTTTAGGCTGAAGGACTTTAGATATAGCTGCTTGTATTCCTCCATAGCCTGCTCCATAGCTTGCTTATGATCATCCTTCAGATCTGCTTCGGAGACTTCAATGACGTTCCTCGGACCAACGTCAGTAGAACCACCCATGATCATGATCAAGAGATGTATCTAGCATCCCACCGGGTGTGCCAAAAGAGGTGTTGACACAAAAAGCGTCGGATCTGCGAACACCTCGGGCTTATACCCGAACTCGATATCCAAAGATGTGCTAGTTGATTTGACCAGTTAATCAACAAGGACGATAACTAGAACAACGATGAACGAGACGACAGCGATACGCCCAGACGTCAAGGCTCAGGTTGCTCAAAAAAACGGAACTCGCGAGGTAGACGGAGATCTTGTAGATGCAGCCCGTCGAGATCGTAAGAACTCGTAGATAAACTATAACTAATGCGAAAAAAGTAGATGCTGAAAAGTAAGACGAAAATAATAGATTTGTTTGATTGTATTGAATATCCCTTGATACATCGCCCATGGGTACATATTTATACTCCGGTAACAGGAGTTGCAAACAAACACGACTCATACCTAAACAGAACTCCTATTTTTAAGGAAATAAAACGACTCGTACAAGAGTCGGACTCAAACAACGACCATAACACTAGTATAAAATCACCAGTTTCCTTATTCATTTCCTTTACGACGAAGCCTTCCATTGGCAGACTCTTTCCAATCTGCAACCTTCCTCTTATTGGCATCGGCAACTTTCCGCTGACGTCAGCCACATCCATTGTTCATCAGCAATACCTTCCTATCAGCAATATTCTTCTACTTTCATCGGCAACATCTTCTCATCGGCAAATGTCTTTCCTTTTTTCCCTTGACGTTTCTTCTATCACATCCACCATCGGCAGATTCTTCTGTTTCCGTCGGTAATGAAACCGATAGCCCCTTGATGCTGATGAGGAACCCCTTTACCGATCAATACACTTGGTTTAATATTGACCTGTACAAAAAACGACATCAACATTCTCGTTTCCCAAAGTCAGCTTTTTTAAACTTTGACCAATTATTTATAATACATAATTGATATCATTAGATAGATTGTTAAATATACTTTCATAATAATTTGTTTGAATATAAAAATGTTGTACATTTTTTTTATAAATTTAGTCAAAGTTGAGAAAGTTTGACGTGCATGCATCCCATAGCATCATCTATTCTGGGACGGAGGGAGTAGTTGACATCCTAAATGTTATAATATTATCATATAAGTTTGGTCAAACTTGAGATGCTTTAACTTTCCAATATTTTTGGAAGGTCTTATAATTTGGAATGGAGGAAGTATTAATTAGGATTCAAAATTTGTCTCATGAATAGTTTTAAAATTAGGTATTTAGTTCTCCTAATTAGCATATGAACATTCGATGTGACATAGACAAAAAATTTAGCTTCTGGATCCAAAGACCCTCTAAATATCAAGCTAGGAATTAATTTTTAATTTTAATTAAACATAGCATATTCTAATGTAGACAACCAAATAAGCACTCTTGAAGGACTGAGAACGGCGACCAGAGGGGGGCTGAATGGGAGCCTCAAATTTCTCTCAGAAATATTCAGGCCACTCTTCCCAAAAACTAAACCCAGTTGCTGGGTGCTCAACTCCAAGCAAGGACCAAGCACAAATGACATCTCCAAGCAATGACCAAGCACAAATGACATCTCCAAGCAAGGACCAAGCACAAAGGACATCTCCAAGCAAGGACCAAGCACAAATGACATCTCCAAGCAAGGACCAAGCACAAGGGTCCGTTCACACAGAACAAGCCCCAGGGTCTGACCCCAAGGAGCAATTACAAGACACCCACCAAACGGGGCAAGGCCTTGGGTCGTCCAACCCCACGGAGCAAGTACAAGATACCCACCAAACGGGGCAAGGCCTATGGACCTCATGAACTAGAGAGAGGTTAGAGAGAGAGAGAGAGAGTTGGGGCAAATGATTAGGGTTCAAGAGGTGGGATGAGGGATACCCCTTCACCGCTACTTATCGGGCTTTGGCTATTTCCCAAAGACCCCCTAAATACATTGAGTGAACTACCTAACCTAAGCATTGCAGTCCAAGCTCCGGAAAATATCTCTCGCATTTTGAATGGACGGCCCCACTTCCTGCCAGGAGTTGCCGTTGCCTCGACGCAACCTCTAGGATTCCGCCACGTGTCATTCCCGCTTCCTTGGAAGCTCCTCCCGGGTTTTGAGGCCCAAACCCGCGAAACCCGCCACCGGTAGCTTTCGGCTCAACTACTGAACACCTAGTTTTGAGTCCCAAACTCAGAAACCGTCCTCGGATGGTTTTGAGGCCCAAACCACCAAACCGCTCGACTCGAGCCACCTTGTCCTCGCCCGGTCGGACTCCGAGTCCCATGAGCCTCCGCTCGACCCGCTCATCCGCCGTCTTGACTTGGTCAACTCGGTCTATCTCCATGTCTTCTCGCACTCGCCGGTGCCAAGTACTAGCCACCACAGCTAATCCTCCGGCGCCCATGGTCCCTCAGTCCGAGACCTGCTTCCGTCCTTCACTGCTCTTAGTCCATCGGCACGGCAAGCCTCTACTCGATCTTCTCCACGCCATTGACCACTGTCACTAGGCATAGCACCTGCACACCACAAGCCGATATATAGACACACATTTGCTTTCGCAAAGAGGTTAGGGTAAGCCACTCAAACTGAAACACTCAAGTGTTGGACGATCACTCATCACAAACCTGAACATACATGGGTACTTATCCACCATGTGTTCGCAATCTCCCCCTTGATGAGTGCATTGTCAACACAAGTGCATTTCAGATATGAGCCACAAGGTAAAGCTCTCCAAATGACCAAAAAGCTAAGAAAGCCGAAATGGGGTCACTTGAGAGAAGCAAAACGAGTCCAAAACTTGGTTCCCAAAGACATGGGCAATGGCTCGACGCAACCAAGCAAATCAAAGCTAGCCCTCAAGAAGAGGCAGAAGACGGGCTTAACACCGCTAGCAAGTCCAAGAAACCAAACACAGCTCTCAAAGCTCGGAATGCCAATTGAAATACCAAGGGAAGCTCAAAAGATACCAACTAACTCAATTAAAGCTCAAGAAGCAATCGAAATCTGTCGAAGCCAACAAAGCAAGCTAGACCCTCTAGAAGAGGCAAAGGCTCAACACATCTAGCAAAAGCTCCCTCTGGGCAAGAGCACACTCAAGATACCAATTTAGCTCCTTAGGACAAAAGAAGCACAAAAACTCCCCCTTGACCAAAGAAGCTCTAAACCAATGAAACTAAAAGAGATGCACTCTTTCTCCCCCTTGGATGTAGATGGCTGAAAATGGAGTGAAATGCACATCCTCTCCCCCTTGGTGACACATGTAGCTCATCAAGGCTTACGTACTCAAGATTTGTGCCACAAAAGCCATGTAATGCAAAATGAGTGCAAAAGCTTCATACGTAGAGCTAAGACAATGAATAGATGCTCTAAGTGATGTGATCCTGTGAGAATAGGAAAAGCTCTACGTGCCCAACAAAGACTCAAGTTGAGCTTAAGATCACTTTAGAAGCTATTTTAGAGAGCATTGCATGTGAGAGCAGAGAAAGGGTATCACCTCCTAGAGACAACTAGACATGGCAAACAAGATAGGATCTATCTCAAAGCAATCTCATGTATAGCAAGTAAAACTATCCCTAGCAAAGTTCATACAACAAGTCAATGACCCAACTGAATGAATTTTTCAATTTTTAGAGTTTTGCAACAAAATTTCAGTTTTAGGCACATTTCATGTTGTATGTGAGTGGTTGTAAGCAAGGTGATGCCACTTACCAACCGGGCGAAGTCAAAGGACTTGACACACCGGTTTCGGTCATACACAACACCTCTCAAGTTCAACCCATATGGGAAGCAGTCTCGAACACACGGTGAAGTGCTCACAATGCAGACCCAACTCGATCTTTCCAATTCACAATTCAGAGAGCAATTTCATTTTAGATCAATTTAATCATGGTGATCAAAGGTAGTGAATGAAACAATGAAGAGCCATAGTTACAATCTATATACAAAATAGCCAAGAAGGATCTTCAAAAGCCTACACATGCTAGTGTCATTTCAGAGGTGACATGGGGAATTAAATTCAATTTAAAAGATTTTCTAACTTAGCTCTATTGCATATCATGAGATCAAAGAGAGTCTAAGTTAGGCAACACCATAGACACATAAAGCACCTCAAACAAAGCATAAATTCATTATATCGGCTATAGGTATGAAGCTTAAAATGAACTATGTCACAAATGCAATGATATGCAAAATGCATTGACACCAATTAACACTAAGAAGACACCAAAGAAAAGAAAGAAAAGACAAATAAGAACCAAAAAGAACTATGATACACAAAGAGCTTCCCTCAACTAAAAGGGGAAGCAAACACCCAACTCGCCCCAAAGGCGAGAAAACGAGCTTGATCCAAAGGTTTGTGAGAATATCCGCAAGCTGGTTGTGGGTCTCGACATGCCGGAGATCAATGTCGCCCTTCTTGCAGTGATCTCGCAAGAAGTGAAAGCGAACATCAATGTTCTTGGTCTTAGAGTGAAGCACGGGATTTTTGGCCACACTAATTGCACTCGTGCTATCGCAAAGCAGAGGCACCTTAGTAAGCATAAGACCGAAATCCTTCAAAGTTGCAATCATCCAAATCAACTGCGAGCAACAGCTAGCCACGACAACGTACTCAGCTTTGCACGTCGACTGTGCCACGCTAGACCGTTTGCGAGAAGACGAAGACACAAGAGAAGACCCAAGAAACTGGCAAGTCCCAGAAGTGGACTTCCGATCAAGACGGCAACCGGCAAAGTCGGCATAAAAAATCGCAAAGCACAAGAGAGGAAGAGGTGGAAAACCAAAGACCAAATTCGGGAGTGGATCGCAGGTACCTCATGATGCGTTTCACCGCCTGCTTGTGTGAAGTTCGTGGTGATGCCTGAAAGCGAGCACACAAGCAGGCCGCGAACTGAATGTCCGGTCGGGTCACCGTCAGGTACAAGAGCGACCCGATCATGCTTTGGTACTCTGTCTGGTCAACCGTCTCTCCTTCCTCGTCCGCATCCAAGGCAGTCGTAGTTGACATGGGCATCGAAAGAGGCTTTGCCTCACCCATGTCAAACTTCTTCAGAATGTCCTTCGTGTACTTGCCTTGGTGCACAAACGTCCCTTCCCGGGTTTGCTTGATTTGCAACCCGAGAAAGAAAGTCAACACTCCCATCATACTCATCTCAAATTCTCTGCTCATAAGATCTGCAAACTTGGCAACAAGAGCATGAGAAGAACCACCAAAGATGATATCATCCATGTATATTTGGACAAGGAGAGTGTCTTTGCCTTGCTTGAGGAGAAAAACGTCTTATCTACCGATCCCATTTTAAAACCCTTAGCTAGCAACAAGGTTCATAATCTATCATACCATGCTCTAGGGGCTTGTTTCAAACCATACAAAGCTTTGTGAAGTTTAAAAACATGGTTTGGAAACTTGGGATTTTCAAAACCGGGAGGTTGTTTAACATAAACTTCCTCCTCTATGTAGCCGTTTAAGAAAGCATTTTTAACGTCCATTTGAAAATTTTTAAAACCCTTAGAAGCCACAAAAGCTAGAAGGATTCTAATGGCTTCTAAACGAGCTACGGGAGCAAAAGTTTCCTCAGAGTCTATTCCCTCCTTTTGACAAAAGCCTTGAGCTACCAATCTAGCCTTGTTGCGCACTACCAACCCATCTTCACTTTGTTTATTTTTGAAAACTCATTTGGTACCTATGGGGTGACAACTAGGTGGTGGAGGAATTAAGACCCAAACACGGTTTCGCTCAAAATTTTCTAACTCCTCATGCATGGCATTAACCCAATCCGGATCCATCAAAGCGTGTCCAACATCTCGGGGCTCAAAAGACGCGACAAAAGCCGAATGAGCAAAGTGAGAGAGATAGGACCTGGACCGCGTGACTCGACGGTCAATATCGCTGATGATGTTCTCCGGCGGGTGCTACCGCTGGATGTGGCGGGGAGCCTACCTGGACAACGTGGCCTCCCCCTCGACACCAGCTGGAGCTCCCTTAGGTGCAACGGGCACAGATTGAGGAAGATGCTCGAACGGTCCCCATGTAGAGGAAGTAGTCGGATTAGGACTGTGAGCCGAAGTGGATGTCACAGGGTCAACTAGGGCAGCAGGTGGAGTCGGCTCGGGATCACCCCAATCGGCGTCGTCCTGCTCCTCCTCCACAAAGATGCTAGTGTTCACCTCATCATCACCTGCAAGCCCAAAAGCGGTGGAAATACAGAGCATAGTTTCATCGAATGTAATCTCACAAGTCTCCATCACTCGGTTAGTCTCAAGGTTAAGAGCACGATAAGCACGAGAGTGAGTAGAATAACCAAGAAAGATACCGCCAGAAGACTGTGACTCAAATTTGTCCAACTTACCGCCCTTTTTTAGGATGAAGCATCTGCACCCGAACACCCGTAGGTGACTTACCTTGGCTGGTATCCCAAATCACAACTCATAAGAAGTCTTCTTCTTGAAAGCACGGAGGAAAATGCGATTGGAAACATAGCAAGCAGAACTGATCACTTCGGCCCAATACCGCCTAACAGTCCTAAGTTCATTGAGCATCGTGCTGGCCATCTCAAAAAGGGTCCCATTCTTGCGCTCAACAACACCATTCTGCTGGGCAGTGTGAGGTGAGGAAAACTGATGGTCGAGTCCTGTCGGATACCTCGAAATAGGGTACCCAATTTAACAGACTCCACAAAAACAAAATCACCATCAAGGGCTCTTCCGCCTCGCCCGAGCCAAGGTGGCGTCATCCGAGACGTCATCAACCCTCGGGGCTCCTCCGCCTCGCCCGAGCCAAGGTGGCGTCATCTGAGACGCCATCAACCCTCGGGGGCTCCTCCGCCTCGCCTGAGCCAAGGTGGCGTCATCCAAGACGTCATCGACCCTCGGGGGCTTCTCCGCCTCGCCCGAGCCAAGGTGGCGTCATCCGAGACGTCATCAACCCTCGGGTGCTCCTCCGCCTCGCTCGATCCAAGGTGGCGTCATCTGAGACGTCATCAACCCTCGAGGGCTTCTCCGCCTCGCCCGAGCCAAGGTGGCGTCATCCGAGACGTCATCAACCCTCGGGGGCTCCTCCGCCTCGCCCGAGCCAAGGTGATGCCATCCGAGACGTCATCAACCCTCGGAGGCTCCTCCGCCTCGCCTGAGCCAAGGTGGCATCAACTGTGACGTCGTCAACCCTCGGGGGCTCCTCCGCCCCGCTCGAGCCAAGGTGGCGACGCCCGTGACATCATCTACCCTCGGGGGCTCTTCCGCCCCGTCCAAGCCCAGCAAACGTCATCCGTGACATCCCTCGCCCTCGGAGATCTCACCGCCATCCACGGCCTAGGGGGCCCTAGCCCATATAGTCAAAAGGTCCATAGTCTCCTCCGTCCTCAGGCATGGGGCTTAAGGCATGAGTCGCCATGCCGACCTCTGTTCACACTGCGGTACAAGGTCCTGTGTTTCCTAACCGACGACTTCTGCGCGTTACATCCGAACTCCGACATGTATAGAAATTTACTCGTTGGCCATCTAGACCCTGCCATTTTAGACACCGACAGTTGGCACACCAAGTAGGGGACCTTTGCGTGTCACCCGTATTTTCGAGTTTCGGATGGCTGATTGCCACGTTGATTTCGCTCCGGGCTCCATTGTTCGTTTTGGTAGCCTGGACTTCAGTGCCACGGACAGGGGGCCGACCTGGCTCTCCGCCGCCCTACGGCACCCTCGGAGGTAGCCATGGGCGCCATCACCGCATCCATGGCCCATCTCCATCTGTCTCCCTCCGGGGAACAAGCCGCTCATCGGGCCATCGTCCCGCGAGCCGATCATTTTCCGTTCGAGCGCCAGCTCGACACTATCAAGGGACCCCAAACTCAGGAGTCTCTATGAAACCTCTGCTTCGTATTCGCCAATATGGCGGCGCAGCTCGCGGGAGGACAGCCGCTCTCTTTCGGGCGCAACGCACCCGTACGCGAAACGAGAGCTCCGGCGCTCACGCCGCGGGGCGAGCCGCAGTTCCCAGACCCCCGATGGCCGGGTCTCGGAAGGCCCAACGCCGCAGGACGGTAACCCGAGAAAGGACGATGACGGCTGGTCTGCAGGCACCCCCTAGCGCCGTCACGACCTATACACCGGACGAGAAGGCGACCGGCGGGACCTTCCTTTCTAGCAAGGCAAGGCGCATGCTGAGACGCGACTGCGACGTCGCTGTCACGTTAGCGGATCGTGGGCCCCCTTTCCCTCCCCACGGCGGGAGGAAGGGAGGTGGCTACGACAACATCCTCACCAAGCCATGCCTATACCACAGCATGCCGGTCAGACATACTCTTAATCAGTGCGACAAGATGGCAAGATATCTCTCAATCGTCGAAAACGAGGGAAGAGGTCGCGACTGCTTTTCCCTCCCTGAGGGCAAATGCCTCATGATCTTCGGTGATTCAGGGGCCGGATACCACAAGTGTCAGCGGGAGCAGGAGCGGCGCGAGGTCTTCGCGGCCGTCCCAATAGCCCCTGTCTTCCTCGACTGGTCAGAGACCGACATCACTTTCGGGCAAGGCGACCACCCGAAACATATCACCCGTCCAGGAGGCTATCCACTCATCGTGGACCCGATCATAGGGGGTGTACGCTTCACCAAGGTACTGATGGACGGGGGCAGCGACCTCAACATCATCTTTTACAACGCCTTCGAGGCCCTAAAGGTACCTCGGGGAAAACTTCGCCTACTGGAGGGGGTTGCCTTCCATGGGATCGTCCCCGGGAAACCTTCCATACCCCTCGGGCAGGTTGAGTTGCTCGTGACGTTTGGGGAATCGGATAATTTCCGGACCGAGCTCCTCACCTTCGAGGTCGCTCACTACCGCGCGCCCTGGCACGCGGTGTTGGGAAGGCTGTGCTACGTGAAGTTCATGGCCATCCCGAACTACACCTACCTCAAGTTCAAAATGCTAGGCCCTCATGGGGTTATCAGGGTCACCTCCGAGCTGGCGGAGGCATACCAGTGCGACGTGGACAGTTGCGAGAAGGCAATGGCCGGGGCACGATGCCCGGAGCTGGCGATGGCAGCCGAGGCCGCGAGCAACGAGAGGGTCGACTCTAAGGGCACGGGAAAATTCACCCCCCTAGAGGGGTTAAAAGAAATCCTGCTCGATCCATCCAAAACGGACGACCGAGCGCTGCGCGTCAGCGCCTCCCTAGAGCCGGAGCAAGAATCAGCGCTCATGGCCTTTCTCCGCGCGAATGGCGATATGTTCGTGTGGAGCCCAGCGGATGTTCCGGGCATACCGAGAGACGTGGCCGAGCACGCATTGATGATTCAATCCGGGGCCCAGCTGGTGAAGCAACGCCTACGCCATTTCGACGAGGAGAAGTGGCGGGCCATCGGCGAGGAGCTCCACAAACTTCTTGCGACTGGATTCATCAAAGAGGTATTGCATCCCAAATGGTTATCTAATCCAGTTCTAGTTAAGAAGAAGAGTGGAAAATGGAGAATGTGCGTAGATTACACCAGCCTGAACAAGGCATGCGGCAAGGACCCGTACCCTCTGCCGCGTATCGATCAAATCGTCGATTCCACCTCAGGGTGCGAAATGCTTTCGTTCCTCGACGCGTACTCCGGTTACCATCAAATCTAGATGAAGGAGTCAGACCAGCTCGCTACATCCTTCATCATGCCGTTCGACTCTTTCTGTTACGTCACTAGGCCATTTGGACTCAGGAATGCGGGAGCCACGTACCAACGGTGCATGCGCTCGGTTTTTGGGAAACTCATCGGCACGACAGTTGAGGCATATGTGGACGACATCATGGTGGAGTCCAAGCGGATGGAAACCATGGTCGCAGACCTTGAAACAACGTTCAGGGCCATGAGGCTCAAGCGCGTCAAGCTCAATCCCGAGAAGTGCGTATTCGGGGTTCCGCGCGGCATGCTTCTCGGCTTCATTGTCTCCGAGCGTGGCATCGAGGTCAATCCCGATAAAATCTCCGCCATCACCAGTATGGGAGCAATCCGCAACATGAAGGGGGTGCAATAGGTCATGGGATGTCTTACGTCTTTGAGCCGCTTCATCTCGTGCCTTGGCGAACGAGGCCTCCCCCTTTACCGACTCCTCAAGAAGACCGAACACTTCACCTGGACCACCAAGGCGCAGGAGGCCCTGGACAAGCTCAAGGGGATCCTCACGAGTGCGCCCATCCTCGTTCCACCAATGCTACACGAGGACCTTCGCCTATATATAGCCGCCACTACCCAGGTGGTGAGCTCCGTCATCGTCGTCGAAAGGGAGGAGGAGGGACACGCGTTTAAGGTCCAGCGACCGGTATACTTCATCAGCGAGGTACTATCCGAGACCAAGACCAGGTACCCTTGAATCCAGAAGCTCCTTTATGCGGTTCTCATCACACGAAGAAAGCTGGCCCACTATTTCGACAGCCACCACGTCACCGTCGTGTCGTCCTACCCCCTCGGGGAGGTGATACAGAGCCGCGAGGCTACGGGGAGGGTGGCGAAGTGGGGACTGGAGCTCATGGGAGAGTTTATCTCTTATGCGGCACGACCGGCCATCAAATCCCAGGTCCTCGTGGATTTCGTCACCGAGTGGACTGAGATCCAGCTGGCACCGACGGCGGAGAACCAGGAGTTCTGGGTCATGTATTTCGACGGATCGCTGATGAAGACCGGTGCTGGCGCCGACCTAGTTCTCGTCTCCCCGCTCGGGGTCCAGCTCAAGTACATGATCCGTATGTTCTTTCCGGCATCTGACAACGTCGTGGAATCCGAGGCCCTGGTAAACGGGCTACACATAGCAACGGAGTTGGGCATCAAAAGGATCGACGTACGAGGCGACTCTCAGCTCGTAGTCGAACAGGTTATGAAGGAGTCGAACTACCACGACCCAAAGATGATAGCATACTGCCAGGCGGTCCGCCACCTGGAGGAAAAATTTGACGGCCTGGAACTCAACCACATCGCCAGAAGATACAACGAGGCGGTAGACGAGCTCGCAAAGTTGGCTTCCAGTCGAGGTGCGGTCCCGCCCGGAGTCTTCGCCAGCGACCTCCACAGGCCGTCCATCACCTGGCATGTGGAGTCCGAGGCCGAGACCCCAGAGATTACCGTGGCAGAGTTCATGGACATCGAGGAGGTGCGTGACATCGGGGACGACGTCCCTCCCCCCGACTGGAGGGTACCTATCCTGGATTGGTTGGTTCGGGAACGCCTCCCCGATGATAGGAACAAAGCACGCCGCATCGCACGACGCGCCAAGTGCTTCGTCGTTATCAACCAAGAACTCTACAGACGTAGCCCCACAGGAATCTTGCAGCGTTGCATCCCTACGGAGCAGGGCGTGGGCCTGCTGGAGGACATACACGCGGTAGACTGCGGACACCACGCAGTCCCCCGCACGATCGTTGGAAAGGCGTTCCGCCAAGGTCTCTACTGGCCAAAGGCCGTAGAAAACGCCACGAAAGTAGTACACGCCTGCGAAGGGTGCCAGTTCTACGCCAACAAGTCTCATCTGCCCGCACAGGCGCTGCAGACCATCCCCCTTACATGGCCCTTTGCGGTCTGGGGTCTGGACCTGGTGGGACCACTGTCCAGGGCCTCCGGGGGCTTCAACCACCTTCTCATCGCCATGAACAAATTCTCGAAGTGGATCAAGGCACTCCCCCTCGCCCGGATCAAGTCTGAGCAGGCAATCATGTTCTTCACAGACATAATATATCGATTCGGAGTGCCCAACACGATCATCACCGACAATAACACCCAATTCACTGGCAAGAAGTTCCTGGACTTCTGCGACAGGAACCACATCCGGGTGGACTGGGCCGCCATCGCGCACCCCCAAATGAATGGGCAGGTCGAGCGCGTCAACGGGATGATCCTGCACGGGCTAAAACCAAGGATCTTCATCCGGCTTAAGAAGTTCGAAGGCTGTTGGGTCGCGGAATTGCCAGCCGTCCTCTGGAGCCTCAGAACGACCCAGAGCAGAGCCACCGGCTACTCCCATTTCTTCATGCTCTACGGGGCAGAGGTCGTGGTCCCCACCGACCTGGAATACGGTTCCCCACGGGTCAAGGCTTACGACGAGGAGGGAAACCAAGCCAACATGGAGGACGACGTGGACCAGCTAGACGAAGCAAGAGACATCGCCCTCCTACATTCCGCAAAGTACTTGCAGGCCCTCCAATTGGAGAAAGAGATACACAGACAAGAAATTACAGAAGAAGTGGTGGAGGTGTGCAAAGGCTTCAAATAGAACATTGTTCAACTTGTACAGAACTTACCTTGCCCAAGATACACCAGAAGGTGCCAAGGATATGATGAACACCTCACAAGAACACTGGAGTAGAGCTTTTTTCAGGCTTGGATCCAATTGTGACTCAGTTGACAACAACATGTGTGAGTTTCAACAACAGTATTATGGAAGCTAGGTTCTTTCCTATGATATCTATGTGTGAGGCCATAAGGAAGAAGTTGATGGTTAGAATTCAAGAAAATAGAGCAAGAGCCTATGTTTTCATAATACATCTCCCCCCGAATTACATACGCCCGCATGTAATTTTCTTTTGAGAAAAGATTCGATATGCGCCACGCAGGCGACGCGCAGCCCGAACGCTAAGTAAAACGTGCGCCCAGCCTGTGGTTGCACGACTTACTCGGGGGCTGGATAAAGGGGCTGCTTTTCCTCGATTTTTTTTCAAATAAAATCTTGCCTCGCCCCGTTTTCCTCTCCGTGCTCGACCGTTTTCGCTCGAATTTTGTCCCCGCTCGCACGTGGAAACAGTTTTTTTTCTGACATTCGCAGGAACACTTGGCTCACCGCCACGCTTACCGCCAAGCGCAAGCAGGGCTCGGCCCGACCCCCGGCATGGTTCACCCGACGCATCTGGAGTTCAGAGAAACACATACACACCAACACCAACGGGGACGACCTCTGGGTCCAGGTAAGACCAAGGGATAAGGGCCACAGGCGCCCCGACGGCCCGCTACGGTCCAGAGATACGAAGGCCAACCCAGCGGGGTTCGAAACGGTCGTCTCAGGACAACAGAGCGAGGGCGAATAGGGAATGGACACGCTAGCGATCATTAGCCTGGCAACCGGATGGCAAGGTCATTCCCAGATTTCGTATTTGAGTCTGTCTCCATGGATGATTGGTTCATGGTATTCCTACCGAAGGAAGGCAGCAGGCTCCCGGGACCCATCGTACGAACCCGGCTACTATATGAAACCGATTTGGGGTGAGCCACGACATGGGCCACTAGCCAGGACCCCAGCGAACGGGAACCGAGCACCCCACTTAGATTTTCCCGTTATTACCTCGACGAGCATCCATGGTTCATCCGTCTCGAGGATAGCATGGTCTGGCTTATACTCCCCCTTCTCGTGGAGAGATGCACAGGGAACGTACGAAAAGACGGCAGAGACCCGAGATGTTTCCTTATGTCGAGTAGAGACTCGGGGGCTGCCGCCGCACCCCTCCTACTGGTTCAAGCAACTATATAATGGAGAGGGAAAAAAGGCGCACCAAACCACACGCGTCAGAGGTCCACATAGGTAAAAACGACAAACGAGCATCACATTCTTATACACTAATCCTTGCGAAGGTTGCATACTTTTCAGGTACCACAAGGGCCAGACCAAATTGTCACACACCTAATCGAACACGAGGTGGGCTAAAGGGGGATCCCGGCCGAGGGCCAAAGGAAACGGAAACAGGGCAAGCTTCAAGCGCCCTGCGCACACCGGTAACGTCGCTCCGAGGGCTGCCTATCAGGCGAATGCCCAATGAGCAACCTGCCCCTGCTTCATCTCTTGTGACGGGGTAGCGACTGCACCACCGTCACCCAAGACCTGCGCGGTCGACTACGTCCCTAGAAAAAGGCATGATGAGTTGGTCAAGCATTTTTCTGGGTCACGCTTCGAACGCCGGGCCGCGGAACGCACGTCGGTCCGGTGACACACCCCGCCCTACTCCGGGAGGGCGTTCACCAGCACCGAGGGACGTTCAGGACCACTCCCCCAAAGCCCAACTAGGCATGCAACACCAGTGGTTACACAGGTGCCACATAATCAAGGCAACCGCGGGCGCATGCGCGGATGGTCACCTTCTGTACCTAAGGCTT
Organism: Microstegium vimineum; assembly: GCA_022036555.1. Classification (NCBI taxonomy): domain Eukaryota; kingdom Viridiplantae; phylum Streptophyta; class Magnoliopsida; order Poales; family Poaceae; genus Microstegium; species Microstegium vimineum. The sequence goes on along the minus strand of CM039124.1, from coordinate 14,737,358 downwards.
CGGGGGACGGCACTGACACGTCCACGCCCGGACACGACCAGGCTCACCAGCCCGCAGGACCACCGTCTCCCAATGGTGGTGTTTCTGCCAGTAGGCCCAAGGAACGTATGGATTAGAAAGCTGAGCGGGCGGACCACACAGTCTTTCCGCTAGACGCATCCTTGCCCCCTGCTACGGGAGACGGCAAGGGAGCATGACCATCCCGTGGGACGAGATGACGGGGAAGAACTGCGCATGCCGCAAAACTCCCCCTGACATCTCCCGCCCGATGACACGAGATGGTGGCGCTCCCACCGCATAACTTCCTCTGAACCCGGTGCTGCTGTCAAAATGCCACCCGCCAGGGCGGCTCAAGGGACTCTCTGACGAGGCCTCGGAGGAAGAATCTGGGGCAGGCCATGCTGTGTGGATGTGGATCTCCCCATAAGCGGTCGCCTCTATTTATAGCCCGACAGGGCACTCACGTGGAAGTAGGCCCGTGCATCTACAGCAACTCCTCCCAACCACGCCGCACTGTGCGACGGCACCCACTTGGAGAGGGTGCAGTGGGGCTATAAATGGCCAGGCAGATGGGTGGCTCAGGGCGCGCCATCCGGAGCCTAAACCACTGAGCAAGTAGCGCTCTGACGTCGTTCTTCGAACGGGAAGACACGACACGTCCACTTTTGGGCCACGGGGGGGGGGGGGGAAGAAGGGCGCAGTCAGACCCCGAAACCCGACAAACATATCTTCGACCGGTCAATCGCCCGTACAGGCCAAAAGGCAGCACGACGCAGTACCGACTCGTCATCTCAGGGCACGGTAGCCCGACGCCAACAGTGCAACCCGCAGCAGGGCTGGCGTGCAGCCAAAGCTTTGGCTCCGACGTACGGAGTAGACCACTCCCTCCCCGTCTCGTGAGGAAGGCGAAGGGTCAAGCACTGTGCAAGGTTTCCGAATAAGCCCTTAGGAAGAAATATCTTCCCCCTAAGGCCTCGGGGGCTACACCCGGCGGGTGCGCTCGCACGCACCCACTGGAATCCAAAGACCATAAAGCACTCTCGGAAGCCTCCGGTGTAGTCCTTCACTACATCGAAGGCTCGAGGGCTACTGTCGGATATCTAGAAATAGGGTACCCAATTTAACAGACTCCACAAAAACAAAATCACCATCAGGGGCTCTTCCGCCTCGCCCGAGCCAAGGTGGCGTCATCCGAGACGTCATCAACCCTCGGGGCTCCTCCGCCTCGCCCGAGCCAAGGTGGCGTCATCCGAGACGCCATCAAGCCTCGGGGGCTCCTCCGCCTCGCCCGAGCCAAAGTGGCGTCATCCGAGACGTCATCGACCCTCGGGGGCTTCTCCGCCTCGCCCGATCCAAGGTGGCGTCATCCAAAACGTCATCAACCCTTGGGGGCTCCTCTGCCTCGCTCGAGCCAAGGTGGCGTCATCCGAGACGTCATCAACCCTTGGGGCTCCTCCGCCTCGCCCGAGCCAAGGTGGCATCAACCGTGACATCGTAAACCGTCGGGGGCTCCTCCGCCCCGCTCGAGCCAAGGTGGCGATGCCCGTGACGTCATCTACCCTCGGGGGCTCTTCCGCCCCGTCCGAGCCCAGCAAATGTCATCCGTGAGATCCCTCGCCCTCGGAGATCTCACCGCCATCCACGGCCTAGGGGGCCCTAGCCCATATAGTCAAAAGGTCCATAGTCTCCTCCGTCCTCAGGCATGGGGCTTAAGGCATGTGTCGCCATGTCGACCTCTGTTCACCCTACGGTACAAGGTCCTACGCTACCTAACCGATGACTTCTACACGTTACATCCATGCCATGTCTCCGACGAACACTTCAACAGGAATTAGGGTGTCATCAGCCTTGTATGACGGAACGCGGGGGTGCCCGGTCCTGTGCGGCCGACCTCCCCCCATGCCCTGGTAAGGGGATAACAGGGTTCCCGGTCACGAAATGCATGGCTACAACGCGACAAGGACGAACAGGACTCGGACATGTGTCTACTGGCGCGATGTTCCTCAGGAAGGAAGATAGGATGAAGACAAAGCTCTCCCTCGGCAGCAGCCCAAGTTGGGCCCACGATCACTCCCCCTCTCTCTACTGTACTCCTCCATCTCCCCCTACGTATGAAGGGAGGGAATGAACCCCCAATTTAGCTCTCTCGACATCCCAACATTCATTCACCCACACTCAAACTCGCACACACACGAGCACCCACCAGAACCAAGAACCTCATACGCATGAGACCTGGGAAGGCGCTTCCCTCTCTCACCAAAGCTTGTAGCTCTCCTCTACGAGCTCTCCACGCTCGGTAATACGACCCCGCAACACACTGGACGTAGGGCATTCATGCCTGAACCAGTATAAACCTCTGTGTTCTCCGACCCTAACCATCCGAACTCCGACACGCTTAGAAATTTAATCGTTGGCCGTCTAGACCCCGCCATTTTAGACACCGACAAGTCCCAAGGAAGAGCAAAAAGATGCAAAGTGAGCATTTTTGAATTCTGTGCCATTGTCACTGCGGATAGCTCTCATGGCATTCTTTGGTAGCTCATTTTGCAATCTCAAAATCATATCTCAAACCAAAGGAAACGCCTCATCCTTACTCTCCAAAAAGAACACCCAAGAGTATCTCGAGTAGTTATCAACAACTACAACTACATACCACTTCCCTCCTTCTAACCTGACCCGAGCTGGACCAACTGTGTCCATGTGTAAGAGCTCATCGGGTCGGGTGGTCATGATCTCAGTCACAGGAGGATGGGAAGCGACAACCATCTTTCCATGCCTGCAAGGATGGCAAACCAAATCCTTCTCGAACTTCAGCTTTGGCAATCCTTGGATAAGGTCCATCGAGCTAAGCCTTGCAAGCAAGTCGAAGCTAAGATGTCCCAATCTCCTATGCCACTTCCAAAGCTCGGAGGAAGAACCAACAAGAAGACAACGAGAAGGTCCGGAAGAGATAGAAAAATCCGCACAAAAAACCTTCCTGAAGGGTAAAATCCGGCAAACAAGCTCACCACAAGAGTCCAAAATCCGAGAGAGATTAGGCTTGAAACTCACTTCAAAACCGTCATCAAGGAGTTGCGAAACCGAAAGAAGGTTCAAATGCAAATTCGCAACCAAAGCAACATCCTTGAGGACAAAAGAAGAGTTCACTCGGATCGACCCTCGGCAGACAACCTTACCTTTACTCTTGTCCCCGAATGTGATATACTCAGTGTGGTGCACGAGGTCGAGGCTAGAGAACCACTTGGTACTTCCGGTCATATGGCGTGAGCATCCGGAATCCACAAGACAAGTCTCCTCCAGTCCTCCTTCCTACATCAATAGAAAGACATAGGGTGAGCAAACGGTGCAACACTGGGGTTAGTAAACTGTGAAGGATACCAGTGTTGTCCCATTTGCCCAAAGAATGGGTTAGGAGAAAAACCAAACATCTCCTGTCCCATGGGGGGATAGCGATCACCACGATAGGGAAAACGTGGTCCGCTAGAGAAGGGTGGAGTAAAGCCACCGCCACAAGGACCGTAGTTGTATGGGTCACGACCGGTACCCCGCTGGGCACGACCACCACGTGGTCTCGCCTCCTCAGGCCTAGCAACTTGAGGCATTGTACCTCTAGGCCTAGAAGTGCGCCTCTGAACTTTCGGTTCACACACCCCAACTGGTGGGTGGTACATGTCCCGGTTGTTCAACTCAAACTGCTTCTGATCATCTCTCTTCCTCCTAAAGCAAAACTCAACCAAGTGCCCATTCCGCTCACAATACTCACAATGGTACCTCACCACACTCTTGGTAGGCACTCTCTTGTTGGGTTGGGTGGCTCTAGCTTTCTTAGGAAGGGAATCACTAGAGATGTCTGGCAGTGTGTCAAGTGGGTTGCGAAGATGGTTCGATTTGGCAATCCACACTTGCTTCTGTGGAGTGGTTTTGGGTGGCTCTTCAAACACACCATCTCTCACAGGTAGCTTGGTAGGGTCGGTAGGCTTAGGTGGGGAAAAATTGGTAAACTTGGGAGGTGTGGTGGGTTTCTCACTCATGCTCAAACCACTGCACTCACCGATCTTACCGAACATGCTATCATCCTTCCGACCTATAGCAAAGCCTACTCCCATGCTGCCAGCCCGCTTGCATTGGCTAAGCAACATCCCCAACTGCGGCTCTCGGCAAGACACCCAGCTCAAGATGGACCGAAGGTATGTGTTTTCCTCCTCAGTACGCATCTTGTCGTGTCTGCACGACGCGATCTCAAGCTCCAAAGCCTCAAAGCGATCCGACTCTCTAGTGCTATCTGAGCTGACCTTCTCTAACACAGTGATCCTAGCATCCTTCTATGCCAGCTCAGAACGCAAGCCTAAGCAAGACTTGCACGCACCAAGTAATCTAGGCCTAACCTTCAGCTCACTAACCTCCTCAAGTAGAGTGCCATACCTCCTCTCACAAGCGGCACGCTTGAGCAAAGCATCCTGACTCATCAAGGTGTCGTTCAGAGACTCAAGCTTGAGAGAGAGGGATTCGACGGTGGGTGTGTTGGGAATATGCCCTAGAGGTAATCATAGAGATGATTGTATTTCCTTGTATCCATGACATATTATGAGTTCAATGAATATCCATTAAAGACAACTTGTATCGATAAGCAATTATGTGAATTGTTTGTGAAACTCTTTTACTTGTATGGTTATTCTAAAGTTGTCCCTGATCGAAGTTCGTACTAGAATGTACATGAATATTGGATCAACACATTATTAGTTGATGACTATGTTTCACAAGTCATGGACATGGAGATGTCGAACTAATAATGTGGGCACATGTAGGACATGGTGCTGGACAGACCCGACATGAGATTGTCTCTATACACATCATGTATGTTATGTCCTTAGCCCTGAGATTGTCGTATGTACTCAAGATGTGAAACGACCTACCTTGGGACTACCAAACGCTACTCCGTGACTGGGTAGTTATAAAGGTGCCTTCGGGTTTGTCAGGAAACATGCTGTGAGACATAGTCAATCAAGATGGAATTTGCCACTCTCCATGAGAGAGAGAGATATCACTAGATCACTCAAATGATTAGATCATGAAATGCATGGCCGTGCTTGGGTTAAGTGTTAACCCACGAGTTGAACCAAATATCATGAGGCAAAGGAATAACATGTATATTGTAATGTGGTGGTTCGTCTGATATGATCGTAGCGTATGCATAGGAGTTCACATGCCTTGCTAGAGGCCGCTATCAACTATTGGTCGAGTAAGAGTACTTGGGCCATGTCTATGTGTGCGTGAGCCCATAGGGTCGCACTCTTAAGGGGCTAGAAGCCTAATTCGGGTTGGACCCGAATTAGACTAGGTTTAGGGTTACTAATGGGCCTCCAACATGGGAGCTCGTTAGGACGCCTATATAAGAAAGGGGTGGCGCGGGGCGAGTTGATCTAACGTCCTTTGGCAGCCGTCGTCGCCCTCCCCACGCTCACGCCTAGTACTCCTCACGGACCTAGCAGTCCAGAGACGTGACGCTTCTTCCCTGCACGTGTGGGATTCCTCAGAGGTGCTGCATTTGGAGCACAAGGACGAACCACGAGTAAGAGACGTTGAGACAGACGACCTCACAACTGCTATGACGCGCACGACTACATCAAGTCGCTTCCGCTCCACCTGCGCGTCTAGTGGTAACCCCGTGATCTATAACTAGCACTAGTTCCTAGTTTATGGGGTAGAAAATTTTGTTTTTCGGCTAGCGTAGCAACCTCATAAGCCTACAGGGTGATACCTTGGGTGTGTTAGATTCGTAGTCGGAGTCATCCTTGCACTTGCCGACCTTGCCTTCTTCAATCGCCATGGTGCAAAAACCACCGTGCTTGGCGTCAGCGTAGAAGCATAGGCCGTTGAGCTTGTCCTCAACCTCTCCCTTCTACTCATCATCACTTGAGGAAGCACCTCCGTCGGAGGAGGCATCGATGTTGCTGAGGGAGGCGAGGAAGGCTCGGTGCTTCGCCTTCACCTTATCGATCACCTTCTTCGAAGACCTTCGGTTGTAGCCGCCCTTGGGCTTGTGCTTGTCCTCGAAGTGGTGCTCGCGCTTGTCCTTGCGCTTGGTGAAGTCACCCGCAGCTTTCTTGGGGCAATTTGCGATAAAGTGATCCTCATCACCGCAATGGTAGCACCCCTTGGCCGAGCCACCACGTCATCGGTTCAAACGGTTGTTGTGAAACCGTGAGAACCTAGTGATGACCAAAGCCAGCTCGTCATCTCCAAGAGCCTCCACTTGCTCCTCTGTCATAGAAATCAAAGACAAAGCGAACAAAGAGTGTGAAGGGTCAGAGGAGGAAGAAGACGTACCGCCGGGGCCAGAAACCAACGCCATGGATGGTTTTTATGGGTTTTCAAGCTTGGCCCGGGTTTGGTATTCAATCTCCGAGGACTTGAGCTTGCTGAACAGCTCGTCCACGGTCAGGGCATCATAGCCCGGTGACTCCTGAATGGCAGCCACCTTCATTTCCCATACCTTCCGATCAAGAGCATGCAAAAGCTTGATAGCCATCTCATGATCATCATAGGGCAAGTTGGCTCGATTAGCATGCATCTTGTTGATGATAGATTGGAAGCGAGTGAACATCCCATCAACAGATTCGCCAGCCAACTGAGCCAAGTTCTCGTACTCTCTACGGTACGTGTCGAAGAGTCTGGACTTGATCAGAGGATTGCCCTCATGATATCTCAAGAGTGTTTGCCAAATCTCCCGTGCCGTAGTGAGACTCGAAACTCGCTCAAACTCAGGAAGAGACAAGAAAGAGAAGAGAATGCTATGGGCTCTTGTGTTTGACGCATGTTGCGTGACTTGGTGGTGAACCGAGCGCCAAAAACCACGCTGTCCTCATTCTCACAAATCTCCCAAAACTTCGTACCAAGCCCTTGGAGGTAAGCGGACATGCGCACCTTCCAATAGGCAAAGTTGGTTCCATCGAAGTAAGGAGGTTTACCAGCACCTCGCTCCATGTCGCCTTCGCGGATCAAGAACCGTGTAAGGTGGATTGATCCTTAACCGACTCTGATACCAATTGAAGGACCGAGAACGGCGACCAGAGGGGGGGGGGTGAATGGGAGCCTCAAATTTCTCTTGAACTATTCGGGCCACTCTTCCCAAAAACCAAACCTAGTTGCTGGGTGCTCAACTCCAAGCAAGGACCAAGCACAAATGACATCTCCAAGCAAGGACCAAGCAAGGACCAAGCACAAGGGTCTGTTCATACGGAACAAGCCTTGGGTCGTCCGACCCCACGGAGTAAGTACAAGATACCCACCAAACGGGGCAAGGCCTAGGGTCGTCTGACCCCACGGAGCAAGTACAAGATATCCACGAAACAGGGCATGACCTAGGGTCGTCCAACCCCATGGAGGAAGAAGAAGGGAACCAATCAACTTCGGAGAACAATTGGAGCCCTAGCGATGACTTCGAGCGTCCTGAAGTGAGGAAGGCTCGAGAACAATTTGAACGTGAATTACGCCATGACCCTGATTATGATCCAGAAGCCGAGGAGGTAATTATATCGTGTCTATTATTATATAATTTCATGTTTCTATTTAATTAGATGTCTATATAGAAACCATCACCATTAAACTCACAATGTCTATATTCAGAGAGCATTGACTCAGATGATAGAGTTAATCTTGCAACATGACGCGGAACGTGCCGAAGACGCACCCGGACCAACCGCGACAACGAGCACTGACCGATCAAGGAAAAGGAAGTGGAGCGGTGCCAAATGAGGCTAGACAGGATTGAACAAGTTTCTAGATGACATATATGTCATCTTAGAAGTCGGCCCGACCGAACAGCCCACACCTCCTTTGGAGGCCCTAGCCAAGTATCAGAACACAATTGGCTTCTGTGTTAGGGACTTTCTTGACATCACTAACAAGCACTGGTCTAGTGTGTCGGAGGATGACAAGACAAGAATTTGGGAAAAAATGAAGACGAGGTTCCAGTTTCCTCGAGCCATACTAGAGGCACTGAATATTAATATATTTCAAAGTAATTTTTTTTGAAGGGCTAAGTGGGGAAAAAACCCCACCTATTTTTTTTCTTTTGTTGATGAAAGATAGAAGAAACAAAATTACAAGAGAACGAATGCACGAGCAGTGCATTTCAAAGAAGCTTGCAAAGCTCAAAACTATTTCAAAGTAAATTACGGTTTAATGAAACAAAAAAATGATATACAACAAATTCGAATCAAATAAGAAGACCATGTTTAATATACAACTAATTCCATATCACATCAAATGTTTGACACTAATTTAGTATGTTAAATATAGTCTATTTACAAAACTAATTGCATCAATTGACACTAATTTGCGAGATGAATCTATTAAGCCTAACTAGTACATGATTTGACAATATGATGTTAGAGTAAACAAGTGCTAATGATGCCCTCCCTCCATCTCAAATTATAAGACATCCCAACAATTTTGGAGATTCAAAGTATTTCAAGTTTGACCAAAATTATAGAAAAAAGTATAAAGATTTATGATATCAAATATGTATACTATGAAAACATAATTAATGAAGAATCTAATGATACTTACTCCATCTGTCCAAAAATAAAAGTCATTCTCGTTTCCCAAAGTCAGCTTTTTTAAACTTTGACCAATTATATATAAAAGACTATTAATATTTATAATACATAATTGATATCATTAGATAGATTGTTAAATATACTTTCATAATAGTTTGTTTGAATATAAAAATGTTGTACATTTTTTTTATAAATTTAGTCAAAGTTGAGAAAGTTTGACGTGCATGCATCCCATAGCATCATCTATTCTAGGACGGAGGGAGTAGTTGACATCCTAAATGTTATTATATTATCATATAAGTTTGGTCAAACTTGAGATTCTTTAACTTTCCAATATTTTTGGAAGGTCTTATAATTTGGAATGGAGGAAGTATTAATTAGGATTCAAAATTTGTCTCATAAATAGTTTTAAAATTAGGTATTTAGTTCTCCTAATTAGCATACGAACATTCGATGTGACACATACTAAAACTTTAGCTTCTGGATCCAAACACCCTCTAAATATCAAGCTAGGAATTAATTTTTAATTATAATTAAACATACCATATTCTAATGTAGACAACCAAATAAGCACTCTTGAAGGACCGAGAACGGCGACCAGAGGGGGGCTGAATGGAAGCCTCAAATTTCTCTCGAAATATTCGGGCCACTCTTTCCAAAAACCAAACTCAGTTGCTGGGTGCTCAACTCCAAGCAAGGACCAATCACAAATGACATCTCCAAGCAAGGACCAAGCACAAGGGTCCGTTCACACAGAACAAGCCCCAGGGTCCGACCCCACGGAGCAAGTACAAGACACCCACCAAACGGGGCAAGGCCTTGGGTCGTCCAACCCCACGAAGCAAGTACAAGATACCCACCAAACGGGGCAAGGCCTAGGGACCTCATGAACTAGAGAGAGGTTAGAGAGAGAGAGAGAGTTGGGGAAAATGATTAGGGTTCAAGAGGTGGGATGAGGGATACCCCTTCACTCCCTACTTATCAGGCTTTGGCTATTTGCCAATCACCCCCTAGATACATTGAGTGAACTACCTACCCTAAGCATTGCAGTCCAAGCTCCGAAAAATATCTTCCACATTTTGAATGGACGGCCCCGCTTCCTGCTAGGAGTTGTCGTCGTCTCAACGTAACCTCTAGGATTCCGCCACGTGCCACCCCCGCTTCCTCGGAAGCTCCGCTCGGGTTTTGAGGCCCAAACCCGCGAAACCCGCCACCGCTAGCTTTCGGCTCAACTACCGAACCCCGAGTTTTGAGGCCCAAACTCGGAAACCGTCTTCGGATGGTTTTCAGGCCCAAACCACCAAACCGCTCGACTCGAGCCACCTTGTCCTCGCCCGGTCAGACTCCGAGTCCCATGAGCCTTCACTCGACCCGCTCGTCCGCCGTCTTGACTTGGTCAACTCGGTCTACCTCCATGTCTTCTCGCACTCGCCGGTGCCAAGTACTAGCCACCATAGCTAATCCTCCGGCGCCCATGGTCCCTCAGTCCGAGCCCCGCTTCCGCCCTTCACCGCTCTCAGTCCATCGGCACGACAAGCCTCTACTCGACCTTCTCCACACCATTGACCACTGTCACTAGGCATAGCACCTGCAGACAACAAGCCGATAGACAGGCACACATTTGCTTTCGCAAAGAGGTTAGGGTAAGCCACTCAAACTGAAACACTCAAGTGTTGGACGATCACTCATCACAAAAGTGAACATACATGGGTACTTATCCACCATGTGTTCGCAACTCTATTCGGCCTGATTTTATAGATGTAGTCAACCAAACAAGTTTGAATTTATGCAGCTTGTCAAGCTGGAGCATGGTTCCTAGATGCGAGCCAAGCTCCCTAACCAAGCTATAAGTGATTTTGGTTAAGGGAATAGGGCATGTTCAAGCATAGGCTAAGGAAAAGAAGAGTGCTTGGTTTCTTTGCTCACCATTGGATCAGCCTCTATGTTTTTTATAAAACAAAAGACGAAGTTCATCCTTAACATCTCTGTCTCTTCAAAATATTCCGTCAAGATCTTCAAAATATACCATCAGAAGGTGTAGAATGGGAGCTCGGCCCTTTGTATGGGAATCTAGCACCTTATGTTAAACCTTAACTATGCTTGTTTACTTAATTGCATCTTAGTTATTATATACAACCATTCAATGTGCTTTCATGTGATTAAACCTAGGAGGTATTGGATACAACCATTCAATGTACTTTCGCGTGATATAAACCTAGGAGCTGTTGGATACAACCATTAAGAATCTATTTGGTTCTCGTGATGCACCCGTCATTGGCTTCTAGGATGCACTCATCCTTGAGCCAATCTTGGGCATGCACGCTCTAGAGCCTGACTCCCGGAAAACAGATTGAAATATGTTTTTCTCACAGCATGGCTCACGTGAGTTGTCTAGGCATACACATGAGAGGGCAACGATGCAGGTACGAGCGCAGATCAAGGCAACCAAACAACTTCCCATTACATCCAGTCTCTACTGAAGAAGTCAACCAAACAAGCATGGCTTGCATGGACATAGCCCACCTAACACGAGCCTCGCTATCTAGATATGATTAAGCCTAGGTGAGAAGAGAACCAAACAAACCCTTAGTGTGCCTTCATGTGATATCACAAAATAACACGCCCCTTTCATGTGCTTATGGTAATTTTTTTAAAAGTGGGTCTATATCACAAATATTCTCAAATGACCCTTCCATGTGATATAAAACTAGAAAACTTACAAAATATTGTGTGCATATGATAATTATTATAAAACTTGTGTGTATTGAGGTAACCAACAGTAGCATTCTAGACATTTTCTTTCTTACGCCCGTTGATGTCAATTGATGTTGAAGCTTGACATTGTGGAACTCTTCTTGACTGCCTCTTGATTTCATGACCTACTATCATTAAGGTTTTTTAAGGTTGTTGATGCCTGTTGACACAAAAAGCGTCGGATCTATGAACACCTCAGGCTTATACCCGAATTCGATATCCAAGGTGTGCCAGTCGATTTGACTAGTTAATTGACAAGGACGATAACTAGAACAAAATTGAACGAGACGACAGCGATATGCCCGGATGTCAAAGCTCAAATTGCTCAAAACGCGGAACTTGCGAGGTTGACGGAGGTCGTGTAGATGCAGCCCGTCGAGACGTCGTAAGAACTTGTAGATAAACTAGAGCTAATGCAATAAAAGTAGATTTGCTGGAAAAGTAGATGAAAATAATAGATGTATTTGATTGATTGTCTATATTTTACGTAAGCCCTAGGTACATATTTATACTCCGATAGGAGGAGTTGTACACAGACACGACTTATACCTAAACAAAACTCCTATTTTTAAGGAAATAAACGACTCGTGCAAGAGTCGGACTCAAACTATAAAAACAAATACTAGCATACAATCACTAGTTTCCATATCCGTCTTTGTTACGATGACACCTTCCATCGGCAGATTTCCTTAAATCTACAACCTTCCTTTAACGCCATCGGTAGTCTTTGCTGACGTTAGTCACGCCATTCTGCATTCACCGGCATCCCTCCCTATCGGCAACACCTTCATCGGCAACTTTCCCATCGGCAAGCAGCCTTCTTCTCTTCCTGACGCTCCTTTAATCACCTGCTTCTATCGGCAATCTGATTAGCAGTTTCTTGATGCCGATAAGGAACATCAACCATCCCTTCATTGATCAGCACACTCAATTCATATTGACACGTACCAAAAACGGTGTCAACACATGCCCCCCAATTTCGGAGTATAAAAATCTTATGCGCCGAAATTTCTTCTATTGTAATCTTTTCCCTCCAAAACGTTCATGCCGTCATCTCCAATCACATCACCAGTTGCATCTCCTCAAGCTACTACCGACACACCAACACCGGAGCCAGCATCGGCACCCATCCTTGACCAATCAATAGCCGAAATTCCTAACCAAGAAACAACACCGTCGCCGCAGGGGCTGGCCGCAACAACAGAAACAGCACCGACATCGGTATCAGTACCAGCACCAACTATCCCTCCCACCGAGGCAAGTTCATCGGCAACATTTGTCGATCCTCAAGACACAGTTACGCCAACTACTCTGCCAAGTCCAAGACGGGAGATCGCTCTCAAGCAGGTAAACCAAATACTTATTATAAATTCGCAAGATACAAGCTTGCAGCTGACAAATCTTAATCCTTCTCTTTTCAGGCTCAAGATTAATAGTTTATTCTCCTTCACTATCAACTTGCCAGACGAAGACGAAGAAGACGAAAGTTCCGCTCCAGCCTCAGATATCATATCGGTAGAAGTAAAGTCCAAATTCGAAGCCATACTACTCTTACTGCAGCAAAACGCTTCCCAACTAGTTCAAGACTCCAATGCAGTAAGAATAGCTTTCAAAGAGATTCAAAGCCAACTTCCTGCCGATATCAAAGAAACGCTCTTCCAAGAAGCGTACCTTGAGAGCCGACAACTCCAATATCAAAAGGCTTCATGTAGCATTGCCGATAGAACCGCCCAAATAGAACTTGAAGAAGAAATGCTTAAATTAGCGAACCACCGAAGAAAAGCACAAAGACATCAGCCGTTTGGCAGCTTTTGGTATTGAGCTTGAACAAGAAATTGTTCGTCTATCGGCACGAAAAGAGGAGCTGCTAGCGGAACTAAAGAAAGTTGATGAAGATTTAGGTACAGCTAATCAAAAGAAGGCTCAACTCCCTGCCGCCACCAAAGCCATACAACAAGAGAGAGATGCCGATGCTCGTGAAGCCCTTCTGCTGAAGAGGAAGATCAAGCCAGTTGAGGGCTCTGTCGATGACGACGCCAAGGAGATAGAGGAAGCAGATCAAATTCGCCTTCGTGCGATCTCATCTATCCAAAATCTGTTGTAATTTATTGCACCTATAACCGTGAACTTGATGACTATTCTCGTTGTAAATTAACGCTTCTTCTACCGATATTTCATATAATGACTTTATCATTGGTACTCATATTTGCATTACTTCATGCATCCATCCAGATACTAGGATAATATTTCTTCAAATATTTACCATTGCTTCCTCTGGAAAATGCAACTCCTTCGAGAGTCTCCAAAATATAAGCGTTGCCAGAAACATACTGATTTATCCGAAAAGGACCTTCCCAATTAGGAGACCACTTCCCAAACTTTGAATTCTTAGTTCCAATCGGTAAAATCAGTTTCCACACTAAATCACCATCGGCAAGCTCTTTCACTTTTACTTTCTTGTTATACCATCTGGCAACCCTTTTCTTATTCTCTTCGATACTGATTAGAGCTCTTAGCCGATGACCCACTAGATCTTCCAACTCATCCTTCATAAGGATATCATACTCATTGGCTGCTAATTGGACTTGGGAAAACAATCGCCTAGAACCAGTTTTAATTTCCCAAGGTAGGACAGCATTGTGTCCGTACACCAACTGATATGGCGAAACCTTAGTAGCACCATGACATGCCATCCGATATGACCACAAAGCCTCATTCAACACCACATGCCACCTCCTAGGGTTCTCTTCAATCTTACGCTTGATAAGCTTGATCACTCCTTTATTGGTTGCTTCAGCTTGGCTGTTAGCCTGAGCATAATAAGGAGAAGAGTTTAACACTTTAAAACCCATACCGACAGCAAATTCATCAAATTCCCCCGATGTGAACATGGTTCCTTAATCAGTTGTAATAGTTTAAGGAATACCAAACCGATAAACAATATGCTCTTTAACAAAATCTATCATGTTTGTCGATGTCACGTTCTTCAGCGGAATAGCCTCAACCCACTTCGTGAAATAATCGGTGGCTACGAGTATAAACTTGTGACCTTTACTCGATGGTGGATAAATCTGGCCGATAAGATCAATAGCCCATCCTCTAAATGACCATGGTTTGATTATAGGATTCATTGCCGATGCGGGTGCTATCTGAACATTACCGAACCTCTGACAATCTTGACACCCTTTGAAGTATTTAAAACAATCCTAAAGAATTGTCGGCCAATAATATCCATTTCGCCTAATCATCCACTTCATCTTCAATGCCGATTGATGCGCTCCACATACTCCCTCATGGATTTCACCCATCAAGACCTTTGATTCTTCTTCACTAATACATCTGAGCAAAACTCCATCAATCGTCCGATAATACAATTCGCCATCAAGGAGCACGTACTTGGTAGCCTGAAACCTCAAACGCCTTTCGACCTTCTTAGACGGATCCTTCAAGTAATCGGCAATCTCTTTTCTCCAGTCATCGGCAACCATTACCGATGTCATTACCTCTTGAATCGGCTGATATCCCGAGGCGTGTTGCGTTAGCTGATTGACTTCTTCATTATGCAACCTGGGAACATGTTCAAGACGGTATTCTTTAAATTCCTTTAATAACTGCAAACACTTCTCGTGATATGCAATTAAAATATTACTTCGGCACTCATATGTTCCAATCAACTGATTGATCACTAACATAGAATCACCAAAGACTTCAACGACATCGACACTCACATCCCTGAGCAATTCCAACCCCTTCAGCAATGTCTGGTATTTAGCCTGATTATTTGTCGAAGTAGTAACAATTGGCAATGAGATTTTATACTTCTGTCCTCGGGGTGAAACTAAGATAATGCCGATACCTGGTTCCTCCTTACACGTGGAACCGTCAAAGAACAAAGTCCAAGGAGCTATCTCTACGGAGCTCACTGTACCACAATACTGAGTAACAAAATCAGCCATCACCTGCCCTTTAACTGCCTTAGTCGATTCATACCTCAGATCAAATTCTGACAACCCCAAAATCCATTTGCCAATCCTTCCACTTAATATCAGCATCGACAGCATGTACTTAACTACATCATCTTTGCATATGACAGTACATTCGGTCGATAGCAAATAATGCCTCAATTTCGTACAAGAGAAGTACAGACATAAACACAACTTTTCAACGGCCGAATATCTGGTTTCAGCGTCCACCAGCCTTCTACTCAAATAATAGATCACACGTTCCTTCCCCTCAAACTCTTGAATCAAGGTAGACCCGATAACGCCGTCATCGGTACATAAATACAACCTGAAGGGTTTCCCATGTTGAGGTGGAATCAAAACTGGAGGACTTACCAAATATCTCTTAATCTCTTCCAAGGCCGATTGTTATTCTTCTCTCCATATAAATTCTTGATCAGCTCTCAGCTTCAGCAACGGGCTAAAAGACTTAATCTTTCCAGACAAGTTAGATATAAATCTTCTAATAAAATTAATCTTGTCGATCAAGGACTGTAACCCAGTCTTGTTTGTAGGAGCAACCACCTTATTAATCGCATCAATTGACTTTCTGTCGATCTCTATACCTCTTTGATGTACCATAAAACCTAAAAACTGGCCTGCCGATACACCAAACGTACACTTATTAGGATTCATCTTCAGTCCATGTTCCCTTGTGCACTCTAGAATTTTTCGTAAATCGGCAAGATGCTTATCAAAATTTCTAGACTTAACCACCACGTCGTCAATATAGATTTCAACCAATGTGCCGATGTACTTATGAAAAATGAAATTCATCGCCCTTTGGTAAGTAGCACCGGCATTCTTTAAACCAAAAGTCATCACGACCCATTCAAACAAACCAACATGACCTGGACATCTGAAAGCAGTTTTGGATATATCTTCTTCAGCCATGAATATTTGATTATATCCAGCATTACCATCCATGAAACTAATGTTTTGATGTCCATTAACAGCATCAATTAGCAGATCGGCAACGGGCATTGGATATCCATCCATCGGTGTAGCCTTATTGAGGTTCCTGAAATCAATACAAACACGAAGCTTCCCGTTTTTCTTATACACAGGAACTACGTTAGAAATCCATTCGGCTTATCGACATTGCTGAATAAACCCAGCTTCAATTAACTTCGTAATTTCAGCTTTAATATCGGGCAATACATTAGGATTGCATCGGCGCGCTGGTTGCCGATGTGGATGGAACCCAGATTTAACAGGCAACCGATGTTCAACTATTGATCGGTCTAAACCAGGCATCTCCATATATTCCCAAGCAAAACAATCTTTATATTCCTTTAATAGATCACTCAACTGTTGTTTACATTGAGAATCTAACTTAGAACTAATAAAAGTTGATCGAGGTTTACTACCATCACCGATATCTATTTCTACTAAATCATCGGCCGATGTGAATCCTTGCCCAAGTTTTCCATCATCGGCGAACTGATCCATTAAACCTCTTCTTCAGAACCGACTGCTTGGATTGGTGTGATTCGGTAATCGGCCACCTTGAGGAACTCTGTATCCCAAGCTTCACCCGATATGCACTTGGTCTGCTCATAGGTTTCTGATTCTACCGATGCAACAGTTGATGGGGCTTCACTTCGGACAACTTCAATCTTGTCTCCGACCCACTGCATGAGGCTTTGATGCATCATGGAAGGATTACAACAATTAGCATGGATCCAATCCCTTCCCAGAAGCAAGTTATAGGTACCTTTACCGCTGATTACAAAAAATGTTGTCGGCAAAGTTTTGCTGCCGATAGTTAACTCTACACATACTGCTCCCATAGCTGGTGACACATTGCCTTCAAAATCTTTGAGCTTCATATCTGTCTTGACTAAATCTTGGTCACCTTTTCCAAGCTTCCTGAACATGACATACGACATTATATTAATCGACGCCCCACCATCTACCAGCATCTTTGACACTGGTTGCCCATCAACCTTGCCTTTGACAAACAAAGCTCTCAAATGCTACCTTTCATCATCGGCAGGTTTTTCAAAGACAGCAGCCATCGGATCTAGCACTAGCTGAGCCATATCAACAGCCTCTTCCTCAGCATCAGCGGGTGCCATAAATTCCATCGGCAACATAACAACCATATTGACTTCTGCCGATGGACTCCTCTCCTGGCATTTTGGCCTCCACTCCCAAACTGGAGATTCTCCCTTCGAAGGATTCTCACCATAACACAAATCGTTCTAGCATTCACGCTAGATCCTCCTTCTTTGAGCTTTCGTCAAACCCTTAGGACACCATCGAGGAAGCTTAGTTTTCCAAACAGGCTGGTACTGTTTTTCACTGTTCATGTTTGCACCACCCCTTATGTTTGGATCCCTAGAGAATATCTCTTCATCAGGTACTCTTGCATTAGCTTTTTCTTCAAGCTCTTCTTGACGGATACGCTTGCCGAGCCTGTCATGTACGCTGAGTTTGCCCCCAAGCTGATCATGCACCGACTCCTTCTTTCTGATCGGCCTGTCATAGCTTGCTTCTCGATCATCCGAATAGGATCTCTTCCCTGGCCGATCGGAAGGATAGTACCTATTGCACTCGGGGCAATTATCGGCAGTGGGTAGCTTGATGCCTTCTTCCCAACAATGACGAAGAAAGGACAATTCCAATGATCTTTATGCCGATGCCACTCCCGGCTCCTTTCTTCCTCCTGCTGCCGATATTGCTCTTCCTGCGAGCGCTGATATTCCTATCGCGGTTTCCTGTGTGTGATTACAACGCCATATGATTCATGTCCACGAGACCTCCCGGCGCTGTCACCTTCATCAGCAACTCTCTTGCCCTTCCTATCATCGGCAACTCTTTTTCCCTTCACATCATACACAACTATTTGATGCTTAGGATCCACCGATGCATTCTTCTTGGCAGCTTCCGATGTTAACACTTTAACCTTTCCACTAGCTTCCACCATATTATTTGGAAACGAGTGTTGGTCAATCTTCATCAGCTTCTGGGTTTTAGAATTTTCAAACTTAATTCATCCAGACCCGATTTCTGACTGCAATTGCTGCCTAAAGACTTTGCAATCATTGGCAGTGTGTGAGGTTGCATCATGCCACTTACAGTACCTCATCCTTCTGAGCTCTTCAGCCGATGGAATCACTTGATTAAGCGCCAGCTTTATCCGCCCTTCTTGAAGCAATAGATCAAATATCGTATCGGCCTTAGTTGTATCAAAAGTGAACCTTTCAGCTTCCTTCTGACCAAACAGACAGGATATTGGCTTCTTATCTTTTACCCATTCAGCAACGCTGATATCCGTCCCTTCATCTGATTCTGAGTCTTCTTGCTTAGTGAAGGACACCTTCTTACCCCAAGTTTTCCTAGGCTCGAAAGCTTTAACTTCCTGATCAGCAACTCTCTGCACAAGATGGCTCAGACTTTCGAACTCTTGAGATGCGTACTTGTCCTTAATGTGCGGCAGTAATCCCTGGAAGGCCAAATCTGTCAATTGCCGATCATCAAGCACTAAGCTATAGCACTTATTCTTTACATCCCGAAGCCTTTGGACAAAGCTTTCTACTGATTCACCATTTCACTACTTTAACGTGACCAAATCGGTAATCCTCTTCTCATGTATGCCAGAAAAGAAGTATTTGTGGAACTGCTTCTCTAGATCAGCCCAGGTGATTACGGAATTCGGAGGTAGTGAAATGAACCAGGTAAATGCCGATCCAGACAATGATGACGAGAACAATCTCACCCTTATCTCATCTCTACTAGCTGCCTCTCCACATTGGATAATGAAACGGTTGATGTGCTCCATCGTCGATGTATCATCTTGGCCAGAAAACTTTGTGAAATCTGGCACCTTGTACCGATTTGGGAGAGGAATCAAATCATATGCCTAAGGGTATGGTGTCCAATAAGAGTACGTATTGACCTTAGGCTTAATACCGAATTGTTCTTTCATCACTTCGGCTATCTTATCGGCCCAGTATGCATCTTGATCATGCCGATGCACTGGCTGGATAGTCATTGGTTGGACTGGTTGATACACTCCCTCTTGCCTCTATGGTAGGTAAGCTGGTTCGATTGGCACGGGCGCAATACCACCTTGTTGAATATTATGCATCGGCTGATTTACCGACGTATATCCTTGGACACCAACTGGGGTATATTGAGGTATCATCGGTCGATACACCGATGTCTCATTTTGAGCATTCACCGGATAATGGTATTGCTTCACCCCTGCTATTTGATGTCCAGGTTGCACCATCTGCTGCTGCATTGATGCCTGACCAGTCCATCCAGGATTACAGATCATCGGCATATGACTTACTGATAATTGATAGCCACCCAGAGCTTGTTGCTCTTGTATTCTGGAATAATTAGCAAATTGACCTCCTTGGTGCATTAACACCCCAGTCTGAGGATTCACCATCACCATGGGATAGTTTGCAACTGTCCTATCTTGTTGCATTGGCAGATCATTTGCCGATGGTTGCCCGTAAGGCACCTTGGGTACCATCATCTGAAGATTCCCTGACGGCAACTGCACGTTTGGAGAAGACGTAGCATAATGTATCGCCGAGCTCATTGGTTGTGCTGATATTGCTGATTCTACAGGGGCCTTCCCTGCTGCATTGTCACCCTAGATCAACTTAGCGTGGGCAGATGAATTTGGAGGCATACCGTATCCCCACCAGCTAGCAGGAATTGTTTGACTCTGGATCACGGGTCCTGACATCTCCAATGCTATTGGATCTGTATTCAGCCGAACAACGCTTACAGGGCTTGATCTTGGAGAAATCTCACCGACAGACGGCTTCGCAGGTTGGGAAGATGTCGCTGGGACCGCCGATGGAGTCGCAGTAGATGCCGATCCAGGTTGATGATACGCTGGACCAACATAATGAAGTGCCTGCCCTTCTTTGAAAGATTGCATAAAAACATTGTATACAGTATTGGACAACACAGTAGAGTGGCTAATTAATGCTTGATTTAATGCAGAATTAACCATCTCTTGTAATTTACCAGGATTGGCGTTGAAAGTGACCTGTCGTGGCAATGACGGATCGTGCTTCTGGATAGCTTAGCCGCTCCTGCTTAGGCTGAACGATTTTAGATACAACGGCTTGTACTCCTCCATAGCCTTCTCCATGATCTGCTTTTGATCATCTTTCAGATCTGCTTCAGAGACCTCAATGACGTTCTTCGGGTTGACATCAGTAGAATCACCCATGATCGTGATCAAAGATGTATCTAGAGTCCCACCGGGTGTGCCAAAAGAGGTGTTGACACAAAAAGCGTCGGATCTGCGAACACCTCAGGCTTATACCCGAATTCGATATCCAAGGTGTGCCAGTCGATTTGACTAGTTAATCGATAAGGACGATAACTAGAACAAAATTGAACGAGACAACAGCTATATGCCGGACGTCAAAGCTCAAATTTCTCAAAACGTGGAACTTGTGAGGTTGACGGAGGTCGTGTAGATGCAGCCCGTCGAGACATCGTAAGAACTCGTAGATAAACTAGAGCTAATGCAATAAAAGTAGATTTGCTGGAAAAGTAGATGAAAATAATAGATGTATTTGATTGATTGTCTATATTTTACGTAAGCCCTAGGTACATATTTATACTCCGGTAGGAGGAGTTGTACACAGACACGACTTATACCTAAACAAAACTTCTATTTTTAAGGAAATAAACGACTCGTGCAAGAGTCGGACTCAAACTATAAAAACAAATACTAGCATACAATCACTAGTTTCCATATCCGTCTTTGTTACGATGACACCTTCCATCGGCAGATTTCCTTAAATCTACAACCTTCCTTTAACGCCATCGGTAGTCTTTGCTGACATCAGTCACGCCATTCTGCATTCACCGGCATGTCTCCCTATCGGCAACACCTTCATTGACAACTTTCCCATCGGCAAGCAGCCTTCTTCTCTTCTTGACGCTCCTTTAATCACCTGCTTCTATCGGCAATCTGATCAGCAGTTTCTTGATGTCGATAAGGAATAGCAACCATCCCTTCATTGATCAGCACACTCAATTCATATTGACACGTACCAAAAACGGTGTCAACAATGCCACTCAATTCATGGATTGCCTCAATGGATCCTGTTTAATACTTGATTTTGTGGATCATCACTTCCATGTCCTTGTGAGGTGCTCAATTTGGCAGCTAGCTAGTAGCTCTTAGCTGAAAGCCCAAGTTTTGTTTTGGTTAATTGATGAAACCTATGGACTAACCCTATTGCTAAGTGTATGATCAAGATAGGGTGATCCAAATTGACAAGTGGAGCCAGATAAAGGATCATGATGGATCAAGTCCTCCATGGACAAGGAAAAGAAGAAAGAGAAAAGCAAAAATGGGCTCAAGGCAAAGGTATATCATAGGGCCATTTTTGGTTTAGTGATCAAGACACTATAGAGAGCGTGATCACCTTTAGGATAGATAGTCGTACTATCAAGAAGGGAAAACTCGTGTCGATTGCGGTTATCATGTTCCACTAGGTCATTTGCATTGCATATCTAAAATGAACCTAAGTGACAAGTCATGAAATAAAATCCAAGAAAATATGTTGCAAAGGCTAACACTTGAGCACAAGTATTGGAGCACATTGTATTAGCGTATGGAAGCTTGGAGAAGAAGAGGCAGCTCGGTTTGGATTGAGGTAGTCCTCCGGACGTAGGTCCGGACGCTAGCAAGATGTTGTCCGGACCATTAGCGGCGCGTCCGGAGGCATACCCTAACCTCGTCTGATAGTGAACAGAAGATCCGGACGATGTTTGTCGTCTGTACGATGTCTCCAGACAAGCATCTGGAATGTTGGAGCTTACTGGACTTTCTCTGCAGAGCGTCCGGACGCTAAGTGTCGTCCGGACGACAGTCTGGGCATTTGGTGCTCTCTGGACCGTCTCTGCATAGGGTCCGGATGCACGAAGCATTGGTCCGAACCTACACTGTGCAGAGCGTCCGGAGCCACATGGAAGGGCCTGGTGAAGGCGCCAACGGCAGGATTCAAACGGTGAAGGGACCGGACGCGCGCGCGATGGTCCGGACCCCAAGTGAAGTAGCGTCCGGAGCACCGTCCAGAGCTAAACAGACAGTGAAGAAAAGAGGAGAAAACGGCTAGTCTTTTGGTGGAGGCTATAAATATGTTTTGGCCGGCTCCTAGGGCTCTCTCTTGCACCTCCCATTCATTCTCACTCATTGTGCTTGCTTGAGATAGCCCCCAACTCATCTGTCTTTGCTTGCGTTGCATACTTGTGAGAGTTTGAGTGATCCAAGAGCTTTGATCATTGCATTGCATCTCAGTGGCACTTGGTCATCATCATCGTCATCGCCGCGGGATTTCTTGTTATTTTTGGTGTTTGCCAACACCTAGAGGGCTTGGGCAATTGAGGAAGCTTCGGCGCGAGTTGGTGATTGTTCGTGGCCGGCTTCGACGATTGTGAGAGAGCTTGTACCCAACTCTGCGGAGCGCCAAAGGGTAACTCTAGTGGATTGCTCGTGTCATTGAGTTACTCTCATTTGGGTGGATTCTTGTGGCGCCCGTGTAGTGAGCTAGGCTTGTGATTGCCTATTAGCCACCGAATCACCATTTGAGTAGGCGACACAACGGGGACTAGCTTGGTGGCAACCAAGTGAACCTCGAGAGAAAATCATTGTGTCAATCTTGTTTCCCGGCTACTCTTGGTGTTCATAGTGTGATTGGTTCTTCATATTGACTTCCATACATCACAAGGCATCGGTATAACAACTACCTCCTATCTTGTATTTATTTCTTCTATATCTAGTCTAGTTAGCTTGCTAGTTAGTTCTTGTGTTAGTTGTTCTTGCTAGCTTGTGTTAAGTGCCTTAGGTTCTTTCTATTGTTTGTTAGGCACTTAACTAACTAAGAATTTCTTGGATAGGTGGCTTTGCACCAATAGTAGAGCTAGAGCAAAAAGCTTCGCTTTAGTGTTAATATAATCTTTGCTCTAGTGTTTTGTAGAATTTTTAATAGGCTATTCACCCCCCCCCTCTAGCCATCTAGGACCTTTCAAGTGGTATCGAAGCCGTGGTCACCTCTATTATCAAGGCTTAACAACCTTTGGTGTTAGTGATGGCTCAAATATCATTCAACCATGTGGGGAGCAAACCACCAATGTTTGATGGCACATCATTTTATTATTGGAAGAGAAAAATGAAGATGCATCTAGGCTCAATTCATGAGAAAGTGTGGGATGTGACCGAAAAGGACTTTGTCATTCTTGATGAAGCTAGTCCCACACCTAGAGAGCAAGAGAACTAGCAATGCAACACAATGGCTCTCAATGTGATATACAATGATATTGACTCAAAAGTGTTTGAGCAAATCAAAGATCTTGAGAAGGAAAGTGAAGTATGGAAGAGACTTGAAGATACTTATGAGGGCACCTCAACGGTAAAGAATGATAAGTTGTACATGCTCAAGGACAATCTATCTCACTTCAAGATGAAGGATGATGAGTCTATCCCGGAGATGTTTCATAGGCTTCAAGTGATCATCAATGATCTCAAGAGCTTGGGTGAGAAGGTGAAGGATGAGGACTTCTCAAACCAGTTTCTTGGTTGTTTGCCCAGGAGATACAAAACCTTGAGGCAAATAATTAGGAGAGATGGTTTGACCAAGATCACTCCAAATGAAGTACTTGGAGAGATCATGACTGAAGAGCAATACAATGAAGAAAGTGATGAAGAAGAGGTCAAGGAAGAAGAGAAGAAGAAGAGCTTAGCTTTCAAGGCTTCATCATCCAAGAGCAAGGGGAAAGCAAGAAAGCAAGATCAAGTGATGATGAAGATGCAAGTGACATTGATGATGAGATGATGGCCCTCTTTGTGCGCAAGTTTGGCAAGTTCATGAATAAGAAGGGCTATGGTGCTAGAAAGAGAAGAGACAACTTCAAGAGCAAGGAATATGTGAGAAGATGCTACAAGTGCAAGAGCACCGATCACATGATTGTGGACTGCCCCAATCATAGTGATGATGATGAAAAGAAGAATGGCAAGCATGATAAGAAGGAGAAGAAGCTATCATTCACCAAGAAGAAGAAGGGTGAATCATATATGGTGACTTGGGATAGTGATGATTCTTCCTCCGATGATGATTCTAGTCATGATGAGAGGAAGAGACCAAGAATAAGGCATTGGCAATCATTTGCTATCAACAACAAGCCATCCATCTTCGACACTCCATCATGCTTCATTGATAATCCAACTAAGGTTCAATCTTGTGATGAGAGTGATGATGATAGTAGTGATGATGATGAGGAGTACTCCAATGAGGAACTCATGGATATGATGAAGCAAACTTATGCTTGCTTTGAGACAAAGAGGAAGGAGTGCAAAGAATTGAACAAGAAGCTTAAGGCTCTTGAACAATCCTTTGATGAGATCAATGGCTCTCATGAGAGGCTAATGGAAGCCCATGAGAAGCTTGAGAGGACTCACAAGAAGCTTGAAAAGGCTCACTCATCCCTCCTTGATCAAAACAAGGATAATGTTGTTGCATCATGTGATATTGGAGTTACTTGTGATATTCTAGATGAATCATTTTTCACTCCTATCATTGTTGCACCAACCGAAACACAATGTAGCACATCCACTAGTGATAGCTCAAAGGGTGATGCTACACTAGTGAGTGAAAATAAAAAATTGAAAAATAATGTAAATGAGCTCACTCATGCTTCAGGTAAGGCATATGATGGAGATGCCCGATTGATAAAGTGCTTGGGTAGCCAAAGGTTCTCCCTTGGTAAAGAGGGATTGGGCTATACCCCCAAGAAAGGCAAGGCGACCTTTGTAACTCCAAAGCCTAGCTGAGAAGCAATTGTTGGTTTTGCAATAGTTTCAAGCAAGTGGGGCATGTTGACCAATATTGTTGCGAACACATGGTGGATAAGTACCCATGGATGTTCAGCTTTGATGATGAGTGATTGACCAACACGTGAGTGTTTCAGTTTGAGTGGCTTACCCTAACCTCTGCGAAAGCAGAAATGTGTGTTTGTCTATCGGCTTGTGGTGTGCAAGTGCTATGCCTAGTGACAGTGGTCAATGGCGTGGAGAAGGTCGAGTAGAGGCTTGCCGTGCCGATGGACTGAGAGTGGTGAAGGGCGGAAGCGGGGCTCGGACTGAGGGACCATGGGCGCCGGCGGACTAGCTGTGGTGGCTAGTACATGGCTCCGGCGAGTGCGAGAAGACAAGGAGGTAGACCGAGTCGGCCGAGTCAAGATGGTGGACGCGCGAGTCGAGCGGAGGCTCAGGGGACTCGGAGTCCGACCGGGCGAAGACAAGGTGGCTCGCGTCGAGTGGTTTGGTGGTTTGGGCCTCAAAACCATCCGCGTCGGTTTCCGAGTTTGGGCCGCCAAAACTCGGGTTTGGTAGTTGAGCCCAAAGCTACCGGTGGCGGGTTTCCTGGGTTTGGGCCTCAAAACCTAGGCGGAGCTTCCGAGGAAGCAGGGATGGCACGTGGCAGAATCTTGGAGGTTGCGTCGAGGTGACGGCAACTCCTGGCAGGAAGCGGGGTCGTCCATTCAAATGAGTGGTTGAGAGTTACAGAGCTTGGACTGCAATGCTTAGGCTAGGTAGTTCACTCAATGTATCTAGGGGAGTCTTTGGGAAATAGCCAAAGCCCTGTTAAATAGAGGATGAAGGGGTATCCTCATCCTCATCTCTTGCATTACTCTCTCTCCCACCAATTCCTAGGTTTTCCCTTCCCTAGTTTCTTCTTGCTTGAGATCCACCGTGTCACCGGTGTAAGAACTTGTGATTGTTGCGAGGAATCAGAGGCCGTAACCTCCGTAAGCCATGGTGGCTTCGTTTTCGTGATTGTGTCCCCGGTTTGCTTGTGTTCTTCCCATCTTGCTTTTGCTCTCTCTTTTTCCTGAAATGATTTCTCTTTGTTGAGAGTAGCTTTGCAATTCCGTTTGAACCAAGTTGTGCATAATTGTGAGGAGCTTCTTTGCACCGAAGGAATTCTCCTCAAACCTCACGAGTGCGTAGATCGGGTGTTTTCTTTGTTGCGTTCTTCGTTTTCCTCTTTCTCCCCCAAATCCGAGTGTTCTCATTTATTTTCTCCAAATTGAGCGGTGATTTCTTCGGGATAGCTCCCCAACTACACTAGGATCATGCCTACAAAGTTTGGTTGCAGTTGGTGATCATTTGGTTGAGTTTTGGGAAGATTTGGTGGAGAGAAGTTCATTTTCGCGGGCTTCAGTTTTTCTGTTCGTGAGCTCCGGACCAGGCGTCGAACAACTTTGATTAGGCTCCGGACCATTGCAAGTGGTCCGGTGGTCAAATCCCGAGAAACTGCCTGACTACTTAGAGCGTCGGACCAGAGCCTTTGGTCCGACGGTGAGCGTCGGATGGGTTTTCTGAAGCCTGTGTGCTTACTGTTTTGGAGAGGGATCTTCTCAGTGAGTGTCGGACCAGGTGTGATAGTCCGACGGTGAGCGTCGGACTGGTAGTCCGGAGCCTCGGCACTTATTGTCTATTTTCTGGGCAGGCGTCGAATTACTCAAAGGAGGCACCGGACTAGTCCGGTGGTGCTTTGCTGTGCACCGGACCAAAGGCACCGGGCCACTTCCATTGGTCCGGTGGTCTTGACCAAGGTAGTCCGGAGCCTCCTGTGCTTTGTTGTTTTCTACCGTTTTGCCTAGGTTCTTGCCTCTTTTCCCTAGGGGTTGAGAACCTGTGTTTTGGGGTTTCCGGTGTTTTTCCTCCACTGCGGGTGAGCTCTCTTTTCTCCGTTTTTGGGAAGAGTGGCCCGAACATTTCGAGAGAAATTTGAGGATCCCATTCACCCCCCACCCCTCTGGTCGCCGTTCTCGGTACTTCAATTGCAAACTTAACATGAGCCAAACAAAGTTTGCTAAGGACACCTCTATTCATTTTGATTCATGTTATATGCTTACCAAGGGTAGAGATGGTATCATGGCTAAGTATTTTGGCACACCCATTGTTGGTCCAAAGAAGAAGGTAATTTGGGTGCCAAAATCCTTGGTCACTAACTTTGGAGGACCCAAACAAGTGTGGGTACCTAAGAAGAACTAATTTGTTTTGTAGGTCAATTACAAAGCCGGAGGAAGGCATTGGGTGTTTGATAGTGGGTGCACTCAACACATGACCGGGGATTCTAGAATGTTCAAATCAATCAACTCCAACACCAATGATGGCATTGATAGTATTACTTTTGGTGATAATGGCAAGGGAAAGGTCAAGGGTCTTGGTAAGATTGCAATATCCAATGATTTGAGCATATCCAATGTCTTGCTAGTTGAGAGCTTGAACTTCAATTTGCTATCGATAGCTCATTTGTGTGATCTTGGATTCAAGTGCATATTTGGAATAGATGATGTTGAGATCATTAGTGTAGATGGTTCAAACTTGATCTTCAATTTGCAACCTAGTTGATTTCAATACTAGTGAATTACAATTGTCTACTTGCTTGCTCACTAAATCAAGTATGGGTTGGTTATGGCATAGAAGGCTTGGTCATGTTGGAATGAAGCAATTGAATAGATTGATTAAGCATGACTTAGTAAGAGGCTTGAAAGATGTTGTATTTGAGAAGGACAAACTTTGTAGCTCTTGTCAAGCCAGCAAACAAGTTGGTAACACCCATCCTAGGAAGATCATGATGAGCACTAGTAGAGCATTTGAGTTGTTGCACATGGACTTATTTGGACCAACAACATACACTAGTATTGGAGGCAACAAGTATGGATTTATGATAGTGGATGATGTTACAAGATATACTTGAGTAATCTTTCTCAATGACAAGAGTGATACATTTGCCACATTCAAATCTTTTGTCAAGAGATGTCACAATGAGTTTGAGACCACCATCAAGAAAGTGAGAAGTGACAATCGTAGTGAATTCAAGAATACAAGAGTTGATGAGCTATGTGATGAATTGGGAATCAAGGATCAATTCTCGGCCAAGTACACTCCACAATCAAAGGGCCTTGTTGAGAGGAAGAATATAATATTGATTGATATGGCAAGGTCTATGCTTAGTGAGTATAATGTGAGTCACTCCTTTTGGGCCGAAGCTATCAACACCGCTTGCTACTCTAGCAACCGGCTATATTGTCACCCAATGATGGAGAAGACACCATATGAGCTATTGAATGGAAGAAAGCCTAATATTGCATACTTTAGAGTGTTTTGTTGCAAATGCTATATCTTGAAGAAAGGCACAAGACTTGGGAAGTTTGACAAGAAATGTGATGAAGGATTCTTACTTGGTTACTCAACCACAAGCAAAGCCTATAGAGTATGGAATTCGGTTAGTAGTGTGCTTGAGGAGGTTCATGATGTTGAATTTGATGAAACCAATGGCTCTCAAGTTGAAAATGAGAATCTAGATGGTGTGAGTGGATCTCAATTGGCAAGTGCTATGATAAGAATGGATATTGGTGATATTAGGCCAAGGCAAGTGATTCCATTGAAGATGACAAAGATCAAGTACTCAACTCACCTATTGTGCAAGCTAGTGGTTCTCAAAGGCAAGATCAACAAGTTGCTAGTTCATCTCAACCAAGCTCAAGCAATCAAGTCCCTATTCTCCAACCGACGAACATTGCAAGAGATCACCCCATTGATCAAATTGTTGGTGACATTTGAAAGGTCCTAGATGGCTAGAGGGGGGATGAATATCCTAATAAAAATTCTACAAACCACTAGAGCAAAGGGTTAGATAACAATTAAGCGAAGCTTTTTCCTCTATCTCTACTAGGGATGCAAAGCCACCTATCCAAGGAATTATAGTTGATTAAGTGCCTATCAAACAATAGTAAGAACCTAAAGCACTTAACTTTAACTAGCAAGAACAACTAACAAGCTAAGCTAGCAAACTACACAAGCGAACTAAGGAAGGTAAGAAAGAAAATAAGTGCAAGAATAGAGATTATTGTTATACCGATGCCTTGTGAAGATGATATACCAATGTGAATGGTCAATCACAATATGAACACCAAGAGTAGTCGAGAGACAAAGATTGACACAATGATTTTTCTCCCGAGGTTCACTTGGTTGCCACCAAGCTAGTCCCCATTATGTCGACTACTCAAATGGTGATTTGGTGGCTAATAGGCAATGACAAGCCTAGCTCACAACTAGAGAACCACAAGAATACACCCAAGTGAGAGTAACTCAATGACATGAGAAATTTACTAGAGTTACCCTTTGGCGCTCCACCGAGGTGGGTACAAGCCCTGTCACAATCATTGGGATCAACCACGAACAATCACCAACTCGTGTTGAATCCTCCTTGATCCAAGCCGTCTAGGTGTTGGCAAACACCAAGAATAACAAGAAAACCATAGCAAGAACGATCACCAACTGCTTCTAGATGCAAATCACTAAGCAATGCACTTGGATGCACTCTATCTCTTTTGGATTGAGCAAAGGATCAAAGAGATGAGTGGGAGAGGTGCTTGAGAGATCACTAGAGTATGCAACAAAGGAATGAGGCCAGAGAGAGAGCTCCAACCGGCCAAAACCTTTAAATAGTCCCTTCTCCAAAAACTAGCCATTGAAACTAAGTCGTGGACGTCGAACGCTGTTTCAATTTGTGTCGAACGCTCCGTCGCCAGCATCCGTCGTGCTTCCAGTAAGCATACAGAGAGCTCCCCTGTACATCGGATGCGTCTGTTGCTTTCCCATTGAACGCTCGGCAGCGTCCGTCGCGTCTGTGTCAGAGAATTCTTCAATCCGGCGGACACACTATTGTTTCTGGCTCAGCGTCCATCGCGCTCCCTTATAGAGTTCGTTGACGTCGTCCGTCGCGCGAGCAGAGAACACACAGAGAGCTCCCCAAACCATCGGATGCGTCTGTCCGGAGTCGTCAGACGCTCTTCAACGTTCGTCGCGAAGTCTGAAGGTGCCTGGGCTGAGGTGTATCCATCGAATGCGTCCGACGCCTAGAGCTAGCGTCTGGCGCCTGCGTCCGTCGCCCCTGTTTAGCTCCTTTCATGTTTCTTTCTTTTCCATCCTTGTTGCATTGTGCCAAACGCTTATGGTACTTCCTTAGAGCAGATGTTTAGCATATATTTTATGTCTTTTAATCAAGGTTGTGTTACTAGGTTGATTAATGCACATGCATGAATGACAACACCTAGTAGCACTTGATAACCCCAATCACAACACGTTTTCCCCTTCTTGATAGTATGGCTATCTATCCTAAAGGTGATCACACTCTCTATAGTGTCTTGATCACTAAACCAAAAAATAGCCCTATGATATACCTTTAATTTGCCTTGAGCCCATTTTTTTCTCTTTTTTCTTTTCCTTAGTCCATGAAGCACTTGGTCAATGCACCATTGTCATCCTTCTAGCTCCATGTGTTAAGGTGGATCACCCTAGCTATATCATGCACTTAGCAATAGGGTTAGTCCATAGGTTTCATCAATTAACCAAAACCAAACATGAGCTTTCAATTCCCCCTTTTTGGTAATTAATGATAACCTTTCACAAAAAAATATATATAATGAAAATTTCAACTTTGGTAGTATTATCTCCCCTACATATGTGATATATGAGTTTGGTTAATTTTGATCACATATGCATGAATAGGTTTTGTGGGAGAGTGATTGCTACCAAATGATGCTAAGGTATAAGAGATGGACCTTTGAAGCGTCATACCAATCGGAGTGCCATTTTATACCATCCTTAGCACCATGAATGCCTAGAGACCACTTGAGAACAAACTTGAAATACCACTTGGAAAGCTTAGCTCAAGTAGAATTAGGCTAAGACCTAAACATGCTAGTACTTCAAGCATTAAGTCAATTTAAGTTTCTAGCATTCACCACACAAACATATCATGAAAATAAATACATATGCCAGCCAGCACTTATGAATACACAAAGGAATGCAACAACTTTATTCATAGGCTTGCTCTCCCTACTTGTGTGCTTTCATTTTTTCAAAATTTTCAAAAATATTTTTCTTTGTCTTACTTACTTCTCCCCCTTTGTCATCTATTATCATAAAATATGTGCTCAAAAGGATTGATTATTGGAGAGAAACTTAGTTGTGGTTCAATCTAGATTACTTCCCCCAAAGCATTTGACTCGGTTTAAACCATGGACAAGCTTGTTCACACATCCTAGAATGGTTATCTTGCCCATGTTGAGCTAAACATTTGAATTTCATATTCTAGATCAAACACTAGGATTGCAAGCCCATAAATATGTCACATGTTACCACTAGATCATATCAAGCATAGAAGCAATAGTGGTACCATATAAGCATCAAAACATTTGATTTTCATGAATGATCCTAATGAATTGATGTCTAGATGCACTAACAAGTCCTAATAAGGATGAATGACATGTCAACCAACTTGTACCTTGTATAGCTCGAAGGAGAGGCATGTCATATATGGGGGTGCATCAACACATATTTGAGAAGTCAAGAATGTTCAATTCATTCCTTAGCTTGCAAAATCTCTTCTCATCTAATGGCTTGGTGAATATGTTGGCAAGCTGATCATCGATGCCAACACTTGTGATTTTGGTATCACCCTTGAGTTGATGGTCCCTTATGAAGTGGTGCCTTACATCAATGTGTTTGGTTCTTGAATGTTGGACCGGATTGTTGGTTAGCGTCACCGCACTCTCATTGTCACATAGCAATGGCACTTGCTTGAATTTGATTCCAAAGTCATCCAAAGTTGCTTTCATCCAAAGCAATTGAGCACAACAACTACCCGCACTTATGTATTCGGCTACGGCGGTAGAGAGTGCAACACTATTTTGCTTCTTTGATGACCAAGATACAAGTGACATGCCTAGCAATTGGCATGTGCCCGATGTGCCTTTTCTATCAATCTTGCATCCCGCATAGTCGGAGTCCGAGTATCCAAGCAACTCAAAGTTTGACCCCTTGGGATACCACAATCCAACATCTTATGTATGCTTCAAGTACCTCAATACTCTCTTTGTAGCCTTGAAATGACTTTCTCTTGGAGAGGCTTGGAATCTTGCACACATGCATACACTAAACATGACATCCGGCCTAGAAGCGGTCACATAGAGTAGGCTTCCAATCATAGACCGATATAACTTTTGATCCATCATGTTGCCACTAGCATCACTATCCAAGTGTCCATTAGTGCCCATAGGAGTGCTAATGCTTTTAGAATCTTCTAAGCCAAACTTCTTCATCATATCCTTGATGTACTTGCCTTGACTCACAAAGGTGTCATTCTTCAATTGCTTGATTTGAAGACCAAGGAAGCAGCTAAGTTCACCAATCATTGACATTTCAAGCTCATTTGCCATCATCTTGCCAAATTCTTCACAAAATTCTTGATTGGTTGAACCGAATATAATGTCATCAACATAGATTTGTAACACCAAATAGATCCTTGCCAAGCTTCTTGGTGAAGATAGTAGTATCAACCTTTCCCATGATGAACCCTTTGGATAAGAAGAAATCCCTCAATCTTTCATACCATGCTCTAGATGCTTGCTTCAAGCCATATAAAGCCTTTCTCAACTTGTACACATGGTTGGGCTTCTTGTCATCTTCAAACCAAGAGGTTGCCCAACATATACTAGCTCATTGATATATCCATTCAAGAAAGCACTCTTCACATCCATTTGGTATAGTTTGATGTTGTGTGCACATGCGATAGGCCAATATAATTCTAATTGCCTATAATCTTGCAATCGGTGCATAAGTTTCTCCAAAGTCAAGACCCTCAACTTGAGTGTAACCTTGAGCTACCAATCTTGCTTTGTTTCTTACAGCTATACCATCTTGATCTTGCTTGTTTCTAAATACCCATCTTGTGTCAATCACATTATAGTTCTTGGGTCTTTAAACTAGCTCCCAAACTTGATTTCTTGTGAAACTGTTGAGCTCTTCATGCATAGCGTTGACCCAATCAACATCTTGTAAGAATTCTTCAATCTTTGTATATTCTATGTATGATACAAATGAATAGTGTTCACAAAAGGATGTCAATCTTGATCTTGTTTGCACACCACTTGTAATGTTGAAAGCTCATGTTTGGTTTTGGTTAATTGATGAAACCAATGGACTAACCCTAGTGCTAAGTGCATGATCTAGCTAGGGTGATTCCACCTTAACACATGGAGCTAGAAGGATGACAATTGTGCATTGACCAAGTTGCTTCATGGACTAAGGAAAAGAAGAAGAGAAAAACAAAAATGGGCTCAAGCAAAGGTTAATCATAGGGATATTTTTGGTTTAGTGATCAAGAACACTATAGAGAGTGTGATCACCTTTAGGATAGATAGCCGTACTATCAGAAGGAAAACATGTTGTGATTGCGGTTATCAATGCTACTGGTGTTGTCATTCATGCATGTGCATTAACAACCTAGTAACATAGCTTGATTAAAATACATAAAATAATGCTAAACATCTGCTCTAAGAAGTACCATAAGTGTTTGGTACAATGGAGCAAGGTTGAAAAGAAAGAAACAAGAAAGGAGCTAAACAGGGGCGATGAACGCAGGCGCTAGACGCTGGCTCTAGGCGTCGGACGCGTCCGATGGATACACCTCATCCCAGGCACCTTCAAACTTCGTGATGGACGCTGAAGAGCGTCTGACGACTCGGCGACAGACACGTCCGACGGTTTGGGGAGCTCTCTGTGTGCTCTCTACTCGCGCGATGGACGAGGCTTGGAATCTTGCACACATGCATACACTAAACATGACATCCGGCCTAGAAGCGGTCACATAGAGTAGGCTTCCAATCATAGACCGATATAACTTTTGATCCATCATGTTGCCACTAGCATCACTATCCAAGTGTCCATTAGTGCCCATAGGAGTGCTAATGCCTTTAGAATCTTCTAAGCCAAACTTCTTCATCATATCCTTGATGTACTTGCCTTGACTTACAAAGGTGTCATTATTCAATTGATTGATTTGAAGACCAAGGAAGTAGCTAAGTTCACCAATCATTGACATTTCAAACTCATTTGCCATCATCTTGCCAAATTCCTCACAAAATTCTTGATTGGTTGAACCGAATATGATATCATCAACATAGATTTGGAGCACCAATAGATCCTTGCCAAGCTTCTTGGTGAAGAGAGTAGTATCAACCTTCCCTATGATGAACCCTTTAGATAAGAGGAAATCCCTCAATCTCTCATACCATGCTCTAGGTGCTTGCTTCAAGCCATATAAAGTCTTCCTCAACTTGTACACATGGTTGGGTTTGTTGTCATCTTCAAATTCGGGAGGTTGCTCAACATATACTAGCTCATTGATATAGCCATTCAAGAATGCACTCTTCACATCCATTTGGTATAGCTTGATGTTGTGTGCACATGCATAGGCCAATATAATTCTAATTGCCTCTAATCTTGCAATCGGTGCATAAGTTTCTCCAAAGTCAAGACCCTCAACTTGAGTGTAACCTTGAGCTACCAATCTTGCTTTGTTTCTTACAGTTATACCATCTTGATCTTGCTTGTTTCTAAATACCCATCTTGTGCCAATCACATTATAGTTCTTGGGTCTTTAAACTAGCTCCCAAACTTGATTTCTTGTGAAATTGTTGAGCTCTTCATGCATAGCGTTGACCCAATCAACATCTCTTAAGGCTTCTTCAATCTTTGTTGGCTCTATGGATGATACAAAGGAGTAGTGCTCACAAAAAGATGTCAATCTTGATCTTGTTTGAACACCACTAGTAATATCACCAACTATTTGATCAATGGGGTGATCTCTTGCAATGTTGGTCAGTTGGAGGATAGGGACTTGATTGCTTGAACTTGGTTGAGATGAACTAGCAACTTCTTGATCTTGTACTTGAGAACCACTAGTTTGCACATTAGGTGAGTTGAGCACTTGATCTTTGTCATCTTCAATGTCAATTACTTGCCTAGGCCTAATATCACCAATATCTATGTTCTTCATACCCTTTGACAATTGAGTACCACTCACATCTTCTATATTCTCATTTTCATCTTGAGAGCCATTGGTTTCATCAAATTCAACATCATGAACCTACTCAAGTATACCACTAGCCGAATTCCACACTCTATAGGCTTTGCTTGTGGTTGAGTAACCAAGTAAGAACCCTTCATCACACTTCTTGTCAAACTTCCCAAGTCTTGTGTCCTTCTTCAAGATATAGCATTTGCAACCAAACACTCTAAAATATGCAATGTTGGGCTTTCTTCCATTCAATAGCTTATATGGTGTCTTCTCCATCAATAGGTGACAATACAACCGGTTGCTCGAGTAGCAAGCGGTATTGATAGCTTTGGCCCAGAAGGTTTGACTCACATTGTACTCACTAAGCATATACATTGCCATATCAATCAATGTTCTATTCTTCCTCTCAACAAGGCCATTTGATTGTGGAGTATACTTGGCCGAGAGTTGATGCTTGATTCCCAATTCATCACATAGCTCTTCAACTTTTGTATTCTTGAATTCACTTCCATTCTCACTTCTCACTTTCTTGATGGTGGTCTCAAACTCATTGTGACATTTCTTGACAAAAGATTTGAAGGTGGTAAATGTATCACTCTTGTCATTGAGAAAGAATACCCAAGTATGTATTGTAAGATCATCCACTATCACAAATCCATACTTGTTGCCTCCAATACTAGTGTATGTTGTTGGGCCAAACAAGTCAATGTGCAATAACTCAAATGCTCTACTAGTGCTCATCATGCTCTTCTTGAGTCGGACCCTCCGTCGCCAGCGTCCGTCGCGCTTCCAGTAAGCATACAGAAAGCTGCCCTGTGCATCGGACGCGTCTGTTGCTTTCCCATCGGACGCTCGGCAGCGTCTGTCGCGTCTGTGTCAGTCACTTCTTCAATCCGGCGGGCGCACTATTGTTTCTGGCTTCGCGTCCGTCGACGTCGTCCGTCGCGCGAGCAGAGAGCACACAGAGAGCTCCCCAAACCGTCGGACGCGTCTATCGCCGAGTCGTCAGATGCTCTTCAGCGTCCATCGTGAAGTCTGAAGGTGCCTGGGATGAGGTGTATCCATCGGACGCGTCCGACGCCTAGAGCCAGCGTCTAGCGCCTGCGTTCATCGCCCCTGTTTAGCTCCTTTCTTGTTTATTTCTTTTCCAACCTTGCTCCATTGTACCAAACACTTATGGTACTTCCTTAGAGCAGATGTTTAGCATATATTTTATGTATTTTAATCAAGGCTATGTTACTAGGTTGATTAATGCACATGCATGAATGACAACACCAGTAGCACTTGATAACCACAATCACAACACGTTTTTTCCTTCTTGATAGTACGGCTATCTATCCTAAAGGTGATCACACTCTCTATAGTGTCTTGATCACTAAACCAAAAAATATCCCTATGATATACCTTTGCCTTGAGCCCATTTTTGTTTTTCTCTTTCTTCTTTTCCTTAGTCCATGAAGCACTTGGTCAATGCACAATTGTCATCCTTCTAGCTCCATGTGTTAAGGTGGATCACCCTAGCTAGATCATGCACTTAGCACTAGGGTTAGTCCATTGGTTTCATCAATTAACCAAAACCAAACATGAGCTTTCAACATTACAAGTGGTGTGCAAACAAGATCAAGATTGACATCCTTTTGTGAACACTATTCATTTGTATCATACATAGAATATACAAAGATTGAAGAAGTCTTACAAGATGTTGATTGGGTCAACGCTATGCATGAAGAGCTCAACAGTTTCACAAGAAATCAAGTTTGGGAGCTAGTTTAAAGACCCAAGAACTATAATGTTATTGGCACAAGATGGGTATTTAGAAACAAGCAAGATCAAGATGGTATAGCTGTAAGAAACAAAGCAAGATTGGTAGCTCAAGGTTACACTCAAGTTGAGGGTCTTGACTTTGGAGAAACTTATGCACCGATTGCAAGATTATAGGCAATTAGAATTATATTGGCCTACGCATGTGCACACAACATCAAGCTATACCAAATGGATGTGAAGAGTGCTTTCTTGAATGGATATATCAATGAGCTAGTATATGTTGGGCAACCTCTTGGTTTTGAAGATGACAAGAAGCCCAACCATGTGTACAAGTTGAGAAAGGCTTTATATGGCTTGAAGCAAGCATCTAGAGCATGGTATGAAAGATTGAGGGATTTCTTCTTATCCAAAGGGTTCATCATGGGAAAGGTTGATACTACTATCTTCACCAAGAAGCTTGGCAAGGATCTATTTGTGTTACAAATCTATGTTGATGACATTATATTCGGTTCAACCAATCAAGAATTTTGTGAAGAATTTGGCAAGATGATGGCAAATGAGCTTGAAATGTCAATGATTGGTGAACTTAGCTGCTTCCTTGGTCTTCAAATCAAGCAATTGAAGAATAACACCTTTGTGAGTCAAGGCAAGTACATCAAGGATATGATGAAGAAGTTTGGCTTAGAAGATTCTAAAGGCATTAGCACTCCTATGGGCACTAATGGACACTTGGATAGTGATGCTAGTGGCAACATGATGGATCAAAAGTTATATCGGTTTATGATTGGAAGCCTACTCTATGTGACCGCTTCTAGGTCGGATGTCATGTTTAGTGTATGCATGTGTGCAAGATTGCAAGCCTCTCCAAGAGAAAGTCATTTCAAGGCTACAAAGAGAGTATTGAGGTACTTGAAGCATACATAAGATGTTGGATTGTGGTATCCCAAGGGGTCAAACTTTGAGTTGCTTGGATACTCGGACTCCGACTATGTGGGATGCAAGATTGATAGAAAAGGCACATCGGGCACATGCCAATTGCTAGGCATGTCACTTTATCTTGGTCATCAAAGAAGCAAAATAGTGTTGCACTCTCTACCGCCGAAGCCGAATACATAAGTGCGGGTAGTTGTTGTGCTCAATTGCTTTGGATGAAAGCAACTTTGGATGACGTTGGAATCAAATTCAAGCAAGTGCCATTGCTATGTGACAATGAGAGTGTGGTGACGCTAACCAACAATCCGGTCCAACATTCAAGAACCAAGCACATTGATGTAAGGCATCACTTCATAAGGGACCATCAACAAAAGGGTGATAACAAAATCACAAGTGTTGGCACCGATGATCAGCTTGTCGATATATTCACCAAGCCATTAGATGAGAAGAGATTTTGTAACCTAAGGAATGAATTGAACATTCTTGACTTCTCAAATATGTGTTGATGCACTCCCCATATATGACATGCCTCTCCTTTGAGCTATGCAAGGTAAAAGTTGATTGACATATCATTCATCCATTATTTAGGACTTTGTATAGTGCATCTAGACATCAATTCATTAGGCTCATTCATGAAAATCAAATGGAATTTGATGCTTATATGGTACCACTATTGCTTCTTTTCTTGATATGATCTAGTGGTAACATATGACATATTTGTGGGCTTGCAATCCCAATGTTTGGTATAGAATATGAACTTCAAGTATTTGGCTCAACATGGGCAAGATAACCATTGTAGGATGTGTGAACAAGCTTGTCCATAGTTTAAAATGAGTTAGATAACTTGGGACAAGTAATCTAGATTGAACCACAATTAAGCTTCTCTTCAATAATCCTTAATTTGAGCACATCTTTTATGATAATAGATGACAAAGGGGAGAAGTAAGTAAGATCACAAAGAAATATTTTGAAAATATAAGCACACAAGTAGGGGGAGCGAGCCTATGAATCAAGTTGTTGCATATTCTTTGTGCATTCATAAGTGCTTGCTTGCTTATGTACTTTGTTTTGAAAATATTCATGCTTGTGTGGTGAATGCTAGAAACTCATTAATGATGCTTGAAATACTAGATTGTATAGGATGGTTTTATATTTTCAAGTGGTATTTCAAGTTTGCTTCTCAAAATATTTTTAAGTGGTTTCTAGGCATTCATTGTGCTAAGGATGGTATATTATTGCACTTCGATTGGTATCACGCTTCAAAGGTCCATCCCTTATACCTTAGCATCATTTGGTAGCATTCACTCTCCCATAATTCCTATTCATGCATATGTGATCAAAATGAACCAAACTCATATATCACATATGTAGGGGGAGCTAATACTACCAAAGTTGAAATTTTCATTCAATATATTTATTTGTGAAAGGTTGTCATCAATTACCAAAAAGGGGGAGATTGAAAGCCCAAGTTTGGTTTTGGTTAATTGATGAAACCTATGGACCAACCCTGTTGCTAAGTGTATGATCAAGATAGGGTGATCCAAATTGACAAGTGGAGCTAGATGAAGGATCATGATGGATCAAGTGCTCCATGGACAAGGAAAAGAAGAAATAGAAAAATAAAAATGGGCTCAAGGCAAAGGTATATCATAGGGTCATTTTTGGTTTAGTGATCAAGACACTATAAAGAGTGTGATCACCTTTAGGATAGATAGTCGTACTATCAAGAAGGGAAAACTCGTGTCGATTGTGGTTATCATGTGCCACTAGGTCATTTGCATTTGTAAGGACCTGATTAGCCTAGAGGGGGGCTGAATAGGCCTGTTTCAAAAACTTAACAGCTTGCTGTCAGACCAAGGCGACACTGCCGAGCTAGGGGTCGACACTGGTGGTCTCTGAGCAGCAGTGCTGGTCACCAGAACAGAATCCAATACAATTCAAAAAGTAAATGCTTTATGTAAATTGTGCTTGAATAGAAACCTTTCTATAGGTTTAGGGAACCTCTAGCACCACTTGAAAGTGGTAGCAACACACCCTCCGAGTAGATCGGGTCCAAACCCTAGAAATCACCTTGCACACAAGATATATGGAAGTAAAGTAACAAGCACACGGTAACACAAGATTTGACCCATGGTTCAGCTCACCACCAAGGCTTGCCTACGTCCACATTGTTGAGGTGCGCCACACAAGGCTCAAGCTCACCACAAAGGCTAGCTCTTTCCTCGGTCTCAAGTCAAGGGAATGAACCCTTGAGATGAGAGAAGTGTGTTAGCAAATAGATAGGTGATACAAACTTCCCTAGACTACCACACGAAGGAGGCAAGCTCAAGGGCAACCTCTAACCGGCTAGAAGCAAAGCTCCAAGAGTAAAGAACTCAAACCGCCGGCCACCACGCAAACCAAATGCTTGTAGGAGTGAAGATCCGAGGGAGAAGCTTCTTCTCAAAGCTTGGAGGCTCAATCTCTCAGAGAATGATTGGAAATCAATGGAGGATAGTGGATGAGCACCAAGGGAGAAGGGAGAGCAAGAGAGGAGCTTCTCTTTCTGTTCTTGCGAAATGTGAAAGTCAGAATGGCAGAACTAGCCGTTGGGGGTGAGTGAG
Organism: Microstegium vimineum; assembly: GCA_022036555.1. Taxonomy (NCBI): domain Eukaryota; kingdom Viridiplantae; phylum Streptophyta; class Magnoliopsida; order Poales; family Poaceae; genus Microstegium; species Microstegium vimineum. Next base: position 14,696,811 of record CM039124.1, on the reverse strand, counting down.
GGGTGATTAAATACCACCTCACTGTCCACTGGCTGAACAAGTCGCGACAGTGCCATCCTGTAGCCCGGCACTACCGGCCTGGGCAGAACAGCAAGGATTTGATCTTCAATAAGCTGGCTGATTTGCCCTCTTTATATGTGGAGGTGTGATGAATATGTAAAGATATGCATTTGGTTCACTTGTTGGCATGCGTGTTGAATCCCTCTTTATAGTATGGCATACCTAACTCAAATTCAAAGTATAAAAGAATTTAAACCCTTTGAGCTTGTTGCCATGGACTTTTGTAATTGGAGGGGTCCGCCAACCTCTTCATCAACCTCCTTAAGTTTAACCTGCTTATCATACTCACAAAGTCTCATTAGTTTTCTAAATATGTTGTCATGTCACCAAAACCCACTTTAGGGCTTGATTGCACTTTCAATCTCCCCCTTTTTGGTGATTGATGACAACACACTTAGAACTTACAAAAGTGAATAATAATCTGAGACAATGCAAGTCATGGGTGTAGGAGCTCCCCCTAAATGTGTGAATAGGAATTTGAATTTCCAAGTTTGGCATGAAAGGCCAAAATTCACACATTGGAGTGAAGTAGGGCTCCCCCTACATCCATGGCTGTTGTGGGGTGCTGAAAAGGTGTCACAAATATATACGTGATGCGTATGAACCTGTCTCAAACACAAATCAGAGGGGCTACTATTGAGCAGTCCGGCACTGCCGGCCTGGAGCCCGGCACTGCCGGCCTGGCTGCAAACAGCAAGCCTGCGAAAGCTTTTACACGACCACACAACACAATATATATAAAATATAGAAGCATACTAAGACAAGCATGATATATATAAGAGAGTACATGTCCACAAATAACACAAATAAAGTACTTAAGTGGCAATATTACAATAAAATAGCTTCATGTTGCTCTCTCATCTGACAAACTAAAAACTAAGATAACTAGCAGTTGTTGCTCCTCCATGACCGTCGAAGATGTTGTACCCCCTTCACTTAGTAATTCTCCCCCTTTGGCAACAAGTCACCAAAAAGAGAGAAGAACCAAGAATAAAGAGATACAAGCTAGTCGTTGTCCTCCTCCATATGGTCATCGTCGTCGTCTCCATCATCATCACCATCATCTGGAGAGCCTGTGAAGTGAACACTGAGAGCAGATGCACGCTTGCTGCATCATCGAGTCTGGGGCTGCTCAATCTCCTCATCATCATCATCACCACCCTCATAGGTGGACTCCTCACTGAGCTCTGGAGGTGGAGTAGGAGGATCAATCTGTCTGAGCCCTTGCTCCTTTCTGAGCTCTCTGATCTCAAGCCTGGTCTGGTAAGGGTGATCATTTGCATAGCAGACGCCAGCAAAGATCTTCTTCAAGATCCTACCAAGCTTGCCCTTTTCCTGCCTCTGGAGGCTGCTGCACCTGAAGACTCAGGGATATCTGCTGCTGCTGCTGTCCTGGGGTCTCTGGGAGGACTGTTCACCTCCTGAATTGTTGTAGCATGAATGGCCTTCTCTGCTCTATAAGGCTCATGGACAATGTCCTTGTTGAAGATCCGGCCAGTCACCATCTCAATGATGAACATCAGATAGGGAGCATAGGGCAGCCCCCTTCTAGCATCCTCTGCGGCAATGCATATCTCATCCCATAAGAAGCGAGCAACTAAAAACGGTGGTGTTCCACCTCTCATCCTCCTCAACACATTTTTGGATTTGTTGTAGAGGTTTGAAGCAGATCCCACCTTGGGATAGAGAGTGGTCCTGAAAAGGTTATTCAAGATATAATACTTGCTCCTCAAACCTTTTATCAGACCATCTGCCTTATGAGGCTCAATGTAGAGAAAAGAAATCTCATCATTTAGCAGCCCTCTCTCATCATGAACATTGAAACATTCTCTGTCCTCCTCACCAAAGCCAAGGAGGCGAGCAAAGGTCACATAGTCAACTCTGTAGTGCACACCTCCTGTCATCCAGTGCATCACAAAGTTCTCCCTATCCAGATAGTAGGTGGAGTAGAACTAATGGATGATCTCTGTGTTCCACCCATTCTGGAAACCCATCCAGTGATACATCCCAAGCTGCCTGCACTGATCAATGACCCTGTCAAACACAGGATCTCTCTTGATTTCCAAGTGCTCCCAATCAACATACTTTATTTTGATGATTCTAGGTTTTGCAGCTTGAAAGAGGACAGTGAGATAATAGTCGGAATGAAACACATTCCAGAACCTGTAATCCACACTCATGTCCTTTGGCACATCATAGGGATTGATGGCCCTTTGCTCCTGGACTGTCCTCCACTGGTTTTGGTAGTTGACTCTGACTCTGCCAGGGGTGTCTTGAGGCTCTCTGACAAGCACCTCCTCAGGATGCTCAACAAGATGTGAGCCATCGAACAACCCCAAATCTGGGGGTGTCCAAGGACAAACACCTTCTGCGATGGTTCTCCCTACCCTCTACAACTCCTCCTCTTGAATGATTCTTTGCCTGGGATTAAGGCCATCATCAGCTCTCTGAGTGCGAATCTTGGACCTCACTCTCCCTCGTCCACCACCACGCGATCCACTAGCATCCATCTATGCATTTAAAAGGAGAAAAGGTTAAGTTGTTGCACCTAGACAGCGACAAGAGTCCTAGTGGAAATATTTAACCAAAATCTAGGGTCAATAGACGATTGTAGGAGCAAATGCATAGGTGCTGTCACCAGGAGTCCGGCACTACCGGCCTGGTGCAGATAGCACCATGGAATGCTCCATCAATCCTCCATTGAAACTAGGTTTTCATCAAATCTAACTATTGGAGATATATCACCATACATAATGCAACTACTAGCAACCTAAATCTCATCTCAAAAACCATACATTGCATAGATCGACCCAAGTTAGGGTTTCAAGTTATTACCATTGAAATAGAGGGAAGAGAACGAAGAAGGTCGAGCTTGAATGGAGCTTGACACAGCGGGGGAGATCCTCCACACCTCCTCCAATGGCAGCACCTCCAAAGGGGCAGCACTGCCGGGGGGGAAAGAGGGACCTCCGGGCTCCTTGTGTCTCCTTAGGGTTGAGAGAAGAGAGGAGAGGTGTTGCTCTTGGGGGGATATGACTTGGGATGATGTTCCCTCGGGTTTGGGAGAGAAAAATAAAGCAAAACCCGAGAGCTAGGACTTGGGCCCGACAGGCTCGGGTCCCTTAAGTCCCGGCACTGCTGGCCTAGGGGCCGGGACTGCTGGCCTGGCCAGACAGTGAGGCACTATGCCACTGCTATACTTTATATTTAAGCAATTGTGGACACATACCACTTGCCATGTGTTGGTCAGTAAGCAAATCAACAATCATACTATGACCAACACACTCATGTTTCTTTCAAAATTTGTTTTGAAGCACATAATTGAAACTTTTCAAAGTTTTGCCTAAGTCGCTAGGTGGACAAACAGGTGTGTGCTATAGTTCAAACCACGTTACGAGAATCAAGTATATTCAGCTCACTACGCAAAGCACAAAACCTTGTCTCATCGAGAGGCTTGGTGAAGATATCCGCTAGTTGCTTATCGGTGCTCACATGGCAAGTTGTGATATCTCCTTTTAATTCGTGGTCTCTCAAGAAGGGATGATGGATGTCTATGTGTTTGGTTCTAGAGTGACTAACCGGGTTGTTTGCAAGTTTGATGGCCCTCTCGTTATCACACAAGAGAGGTATCTTGGTGAATTGACATCTGAAATCTTTTAAGGTTTGCCTCATCCAAAGTAGTTGAGCACAACAAGCGCCGGCTGCAACATACTCGGCCTCGGCGGTGGAAAGGGCTACACAATTTTGCTTCTTAGAACTCCAAGACACTAGGGACCGGCCAAGGAATTGACACGTCCCCGAAGTGCTTTTCCGGTCTACCTTGCAACCTGCGTAATCGGAATCCGAATACCCAAGTAGATCGAACTTAGAGCCCTTAGGATACCATAAGCCAAGGTTAGGAGTGAAAACTAGATATCTCAAAATTCTCTTAATGACCACTAAGTGGCACTCTTTCGGGTTAGCTTGAAATCTAGCACACATGCACACACTAAGCATTATGTCCGGCCTAGATGCACACAAGTAAAGGAGAGATCCAATCATGGAGCGATATACCTTTATGTCCACGGATTTCCCTCCTTCATCAAGATCAAGATGTCAATTAGTTGGCATGGGGGTCTTGATAGGCTTTGCATTCACCATGTCAAACTTTCTCAACATATCATGGGTGTACTGGTTTTGGCATAAGAAAGTCCCTTCCTTGAGTTGCTTGATTTGAAAACCGAGGAAGAACTTTAGCTCACCCATCATGGACATTTCAAATCTCTTAGTCATGATCCTACTAAACTCATCCCAAAATGATTGGTTAGTACTACCAAATATTATGTCATCGACATATATTTGGCACACAAAGATTTCTTTATCAAGTTTACGAGTGAAGAGAGTAGGATCCGCTTTGCCTATTTCAAAGCCATGTTTGAGTAGAAAATCCTTAAGGCATTCATACCATGCTCTTGGTGCTTGCTTAAGCCCGTAGAGCGCCTTATGGAGCTTGAAGACATGATGAGGAAACTTGGGATCTTCAAAGCCCAGTGGCTGCTCAACATAGACCAACTCTTGGATTGGGCCATTGAGGAATGCACTCTTCACATCCATTTGTTGAAGCTTGAAATCATGATGGGCGGCATAGGCCAAAAGCATTCGAATTGCTTCAAGTCTAGCCACCGGTGCATATGTTTCTTCAAAGTCCAAGCCCTCCACTTGAGTGAATCCTTGAGCCACCAATCTTGCCTTGTTCCTTGTCACCACGCCTTGCTCATCTTGCTTGTTGAGGAATACCCACTTGGTTCCAATCACATTTGTGTTGGGTCTTTCCACCAATGACCAAACTTTGTTCCTTTCAAAGCTATTTAGCTCTTCTTGCATAGCCATCACCCAATCCGGATCATCTAAAGCTTGATCAACCGTGAGAGTTTCCAAACAGGAGACAAAAGAGTAAAATTGACAAAAGTTTGCCAAATGTGAACGAGTAGTTACCCCCTTTCGAATACTCCCAAGTATATTGTCAACGGGGTGATCCTTTTGAATTGTTTGCCTCAGCCTTGGGTGTTCTGTGGCTTCTTGTTGATCAGCTTGGCCAGCATTGTACTCATACTCTTCAAAGATAGGTTGTAGGTTTCTTGGAGTTGTTGGTGAAGTGGTTGCTGCCTGTCTGCTTGGTCCGACAGTGCTAGCCTCTGGTCTGGCAGTGCCGGCCACAGGGGCAGAGCCCTGAACAGAGAGCATTGTTGGGCCTTCTTCTTCAAGTCTTGGGGCAGTAGCTTCATCACCTTGAGGTTCCATAGTTGTGTCTTGGATTTCTTGTGGTCTAATGTCACCAATAGCCATATTCTTGATTGCTTCACATGGTGGTTCCTCATTACCTACAATCACTTGATCAATTTTCTCTACTTGAGAGCCATTAGATTCATCAAATGTCACATCTATCGCGATTTCAATTTTCCCTAAGGTCTTGCGAACACATGGTGGATAAGTACTCATGTATGTTCAACTTTGATGATGAGTGATCGTCCAACACGTGAGTGTTTTAGTTTGAGTGGCTTACCCTAACCTCTACGAAAGCAGAAATGTGTGCTTGTCTATTGGTTTGTGGTGTGCAGGTGCTATGCCTAGTGACAGTGGTCAATGGCGTGGAGAAGGTCGAGTAGAGGCTTGCCGTGCCGATGGACTAAGAGCGGTGAAGGGCGGAAGCAGGGCTCGGACTGAGGGACCATGGGCGCTGGCGGACTAGCTGTGGTGGCTAGTACTTGGCACTGGCGAGTGCGAGAAGACATGGAGGTAGACCGAGTTGACCAAGTCAAGATGGTGGACGCGTGAGTCGAGCGGAGGCTCAGGGGACTCGGAGTCCGATCGGGCGAAGACAAGGTGGCTTGCGTTGAGTGGTTTGGTGGTTTGGGCCTCAAAACCATCCGCGTCGGTTTCTGAGTTTGGGCCGCAAAACTCGGGGTTCGGTAGTTGAGCCCAAAGTTACCGGTGGCGGGTTTCCTGGGTTTGGGCCTCAAAACCTAGGCGGAGCTTCCGAGGAAGCGGGGATGGCACGTGGCGGAATCCTGGAGGTTGCGTCAAGGCGACGGCAACTCCTGGCAGGAAGCGGGATCGTCCATTCAAATCGAGGAAGATATTTTCCGGAGCTTGGACTGCAATGCTTAGATTAGGTAGTTCAATCATGTATCTAGGGGGGTCTTTGGGAAATAGCCCAAGCCCCGTTAAATAGAGGATGTAGGGGTATCCTCATCCTCATCTCTTGCATTACTCTTTCTCCCACCTATTCCTAGGTTTTCCCTTCCCTAGCTTCCCTAGCTTCTTGTTGCGAGGAATCGGAGGCCGTAACCTCTGTAAGCCATGGTGGCTTCGCTTTTGTGATCGTGTTCCCCGTTTTGCTTGTGTTCTTCGCATTTTGCAGGGTCTCCCTCTTTTCCCGAGATGATTTCTCTTTGTAGGGAGTAGCTCCTGCAAATCCGTTTGAACCAAGTTGTTCGTGTTCGTGAGGAGCATCTTTGCACCAAAGGAATTCCCCTCAAACCTCACGAGTGCGTAGATCGGGCTATTTCTTTGAGGTGTTCTTCGTTCTTGCCCCTTTTCCCCAAATCCTCGTTTTCCTTTAATTCTCACCAAATTGAGCGATGATTTCTTAGGGATAGCTCCTCCATAGCACTATAATCATGCCTACCAAGTTGGGTTGCTACTGGAGAATATTTGGTCAAGATTTGTAAATATTTGGTGGAGAGAAAAATGATTTTCGCGGTTACTGCATGTTTGTCGGGGGCGCTGGACGCTCCGAGGGTTTGCGTCGGACGCTGGTACGTATTGACGTCAGCGTCCGTCACCTCGCTTATCGGCGTCCTTCGGTTTTGGTGTCGGATGCTCTCCAGAGTCTGTCGCCCAGCGTCCGTCACGTGGTGTGCGTTGTCCAGTTCTGTTTTGCTCTCGGGTAGGCCGACGGACGATCTTCACAGCGTCCGTCGCTGACCGTCCGTCGCCTCGGTAGTTTTTCAGCTTCGGTCAGGCTCTCTAGAAGGCTGATGGACGCTCGCCTAAGCGTACGTCGCCCTGCCCTGGGGCGTCCGTCGCACTGTCTTCCAGCGTCCATCGCCTACTTTTCTGGCTGATTTGCTTGGAATTCTTGCCTCTTTCTCATAGGGGTTGAGAACTCTTCTTGGGGGTTTCCAGTGAGTTTTACTCCACTGTCGGTGAGCTTTCATTTGAGCACCCAGCAACTGGGTTTGGTTTTTGGGAAGAGTGGTCCGAATATTTCGAGAGAAATTTGAGGCTCCCATTCACCCCCCCCCCCCCCCTCTGGTCGCCGTTCTCGGTCCTTCAGGTCTTGTTGAATAAACGATATGCATGCTTATTTGATCCATAGCCAAGAAGAAAACCTCCATCAACTTTAGATGCAAACTTAGAGGTTTTGGGTTTCTTGTTAAGTATGAAACACTTGCACCCAAAAACTCTAAAGTAAGACAACTTTGGTTTGTTACCGATTAGCAGTTCATATGAAGTCTTCTTCAAGATCTTGTGTAGATAGATCCAGTTGATGGCATGGCAAGCGGTGTTCATGGCTTCGGCCCAAAAGATATCCGAAGTCTTGTACTCATCTAGCATCGTCCTTGCCATGTCAATGAGTGTCCGGTTCTTCCTCTCTACTACACCATTTTGTTGAGGGGTGTATGGAACTGAAAACTCATGCTTGATGCCCTCATCATCAAGAAACTCCTCCACTTGAGTGTTCTTGAATTCCGTTCCATTGTCACTACGAACTTTCTTGATTTGGAACCCGAATTCTCTTTGTGCTCTTCTAATGAAGGTTTTCACCTTTTCTTGCACTTGTGCCTTATCATACATGAAAAACACCCAAGTGAATCGAGTAAAATCATCAACAATAACTAAACCATGTTTGTTACCGCCAATGCTTATGTAGGCCACCGGTCCAAAGAGATCCATGTGAATTAGCTCCAATGGTTGCTTAGTGGGTGAGGTAAGGTGCACCTACTTGCTTTCTGGCTTGGCAAGCGCTATAAATTCTATCCTTCTCAAAATGAACATTGGTTAGTCTAAGAATGTGTTCATCTTTTAGGAGTTTGGCCAAGTTCCTCATCCCAACATGGGCTAGTCGGCGATGCCATAGCCAACCCATGCTAGATTTTGCCACTAAACAAGTCTCAAGCTTAGCTTTACTTTTGTTGAAATCAACTAGGTACAACTTGCCCTTGAAACGACTCGTAAAGACAATAGAGGAATCCTCCCTCTTAAAGACTTCCACACCCTTATCCGTAAAGAGACAATTGAAGCCCATCTCACATAATTGAGAAACGGACAACAAGTTGTAACTCAACGAATTCACATGTAATACATTTGAAATGGAATGATCAAGAGTAATAGCAACTTTACCAAGTCCAATCACTTCCCCTTTGGAGTTGTCACCGAAGACAATATTCTCACTTGCATTTGATGTAGGGGAATATAATGAGAACATACTCTTCTCTCCGGTCATATGATTTGTACATCCACTATCAAGCACCCAACTTGATCCACCGGAGGAGTATGCCTACAAAAAAGGTTTAGTTCCTAGATTTAGGTCCCCAATCAATCTTGGGGCCTTGCATGTTAGTCACAACAATTTTTTGAACCCAAATGTTCATGCTTCTCTTATCATGTTTCTCATCACCCACAAATTCTGCAATGACTTTACCACGGTCATTGCACTTCAACATGTAGCATGAGGACAAACTTCCTTGTGGTGACCTTGTCTTGGGTTGATATGCAAACTTGTTTTTGGCCATCTAGATTGAGTCCTTGGGTTTCTGAGAAACCTGCTTTTGCTAGGGCATCCTCTTGGCATGGGCTTGGGGCCTAGCTTGATCAGGTGAAGCAATGGTAGCCTTCCCTTTCTTGGGGAGTGGAACTGCCGGCCTAAGGTCCGGCACTGCCGGCCTCTGGTCCAGCAGAGCTGCTGTCTGTGCAGGCTTATCTGCACCAATGCTTCCCTTCTTCTCAAACTTGACACACTCAATGCCTTTGATCATTTTTCTACCATTGGTTTTACCTCCTTGAGTGTGTCCAAACCCATCTTTGATTGATGGATGTCTTCCATCCTTGTATTGAATCTTCTTTGGCTCAACTTTATCTTTGTCATTCTTCTTTGAAACTGAGATGACATTGTTGAGCCTTGCTATTTCTTTCTTCATGGCCTCCATGTTGGCAAGTTTAGTGGAATATGCATTCATATCAACATTATAGCATTTTCCACAACCTTGACTAGTGGATGGAGAAGAGGCATCATTTGCTTTAGAGAGATGTGAGTTGCCCTCCCATAGAAGAGAGTATTGTGCCTCAAGCTCTTGATGCCTTTCAATCAAGCCACAATGCTTTTGCTTGAGATCACCACACTCCTTAGTGAGAGCATGAGCTTCTTGTTCTTTGGCCAAGTCCTTAGTCAAATAGCTCACCTCACTTCTTTCTAATTCAAGAGCTTCCTCACTAGCAATGTAAAGATCCTCTTGTTTGATAAGAGTCTTTTCTCTAGATGCTAGCTCAGCTTTGGTTGCCTCTAATTCATCCAATATATTAGCAATGAAGAGTTTTTTCTTAGGATCCATGTTACTAGTTATTTCATTTATCTCTTCATCACTAGATTCATCATCACTAAAGCTATCACTACTAGAGATGTCTTTGGGGGGAGGAGCTTTGGCTTTGGGTTTTGATTTTACCTTCTCACCCTTTGCCATGAGACAAGTGTGAGGGAAGCCTTCATCATCGGACATGTTGTTGAAGAGCCTTGGTGAAGTAGATGGCTTTTGAATAGCTATAGTGGCCATCTCCTCTTCTTCACTTGAGCTATCGGTTGATTCATCCCAACCATGTCCAATGTGAGCTTCACTTCCAAATCTCTTGCCTTTCTTGTAGTCACCCTTGTCTTCTCTCTTACCTTTGCTAACTTTGTTTTCTTCCTTCTTGTTTGGGCAATCGGCAATGAAGTGTTCAGTGCTACCACACCTAAAGCAAGTTCTTGACTTCTTGATTGGAAACCTTCTCTTCATGAGATTTTACCCATTGCTCTTTGTGCCCTTGTTGAATCTTATCATGAATAGGGCCATGTCATCAATGTTCTCTTCTTGCTCATCTTCACTTCCACCATCACTTGATGTTGAAGCTTCGGGTTGATGCTTGATGGCCTTGCTTGCTTGAGCTTTTCTTAAAGATGCTTGCTTGCTGTTTTTGGGACAGCTAGGGGTTGTTTTTCTTGTGCTCTTGTTTGCCTTGAGAGCCACATCCTTGATCTTCATGCCCTCCAACCTTGCTTGCATCTCTCCAAGCTTCTTTCTCTCTTGTGCTTCTTCTCTTTGTAGATCAAAAGTGATGATCCTTCCAAGCACATCACTTGGTGTGAAGTACTCAAATCTCTTCTTGTCTCTAATCAATGTCACCACGATTTCATTCCTTAGAGAGTAGGCTTCAAGCATGATCTTGACAACCTTGTGATCATTGACTTCTTCACCACCAAGTCCTCTTATCTTCCCCACAATGGTCATCAATCTATCAAACATTTCTTATGGCCCTTCACCTTCATTGATTACAAATCGGTTGAGCTTGGCCATGAATAGGTTAATCTTGGATTGTCTCGCTTTGCTCACACCCTCATGTGCAAGATGCAAAGTGTCCCATATTTCCTTGGCAACCTCCAAGCCCATGACCTTGTTGTACTCATCACCATCCAATGCACTTAGCAACACACTAGTTGCTTGTGCATTTAGTTGTATGCAACGGAGCTCGGTAGTGGTAGGGCTTGTGGGATCAACCGGAGGATCACATCCATTGTGCACAATCTCCCAAGCACCGGGGTGAAGACCTACAAGGTAAGCTTTCATCAAGTGTTTCCACTTGGCAAAGTTAGTCCCATCAAAATGAGGCAATTTGCCCGCGGGAACATGGAATAAAGGTTTATGCTCATGTTTGGAAATGGATGAATAATGAAAGGATATGGCGGAGTATTTCTTGCTGCCATACTCCTTCTTCTTCTTCTTCTTCTCATCCTTCTTTTCTATCTTGGAGGCACGGTACGATACATCATCATCACCGTCGGAGCTACTTGACTCAACCTCCGCTTGAGAGGCTTGCTCTTTGCTTTTCTTGAGCTCCTCCTCCTTTGCCTTGAGCTCCTTCTTGAGAGCTCTCACTTCTCTTCTATGAAGCTTCTCAGCAAGCTTTAAGCTCTTGACTTCATTGAGAGCTTTTTATTCTCTTTGTAGCCTTTTTCCTTCTTTTCTCAATCTTCTTTCTTCTTTTCTTCTTGCTCTTTCTCCAGCGGACATGAGAGGAGTGGTCAAGTATTCCTCTGAGTCCACACTCTCACTGTCCGTGGCATGTACGTCCATCTCCTTGGGGTCGACCACTTTGACCTTGGGATCAACCACCACAACCTTACCCTCTTCGGCCATTACCTCACACGGTTAAGTGCTTCTTGAGGTAACCTTGCTCCGATACCACTTGTAAGAACCTGATTAGCCTAAAGGGGGGTGAATAGGCCTATTTCAAAACCTTAACAGCTTGCTGTCAGACCAAGGCCGGCACTGCCGGGCTAGGGGTCAGCAATGCCGGGGTGGCCGGCACTGCTGGTCTCTGGGCAGCAGTGCTGGTCACCAGAACAGAATCCAATACAATTCAAAAAGTAAATGCTTGATGTAAATTGTGCTTGAATAGACACCTTTCTAGAGGTTTAGGGAACCTCTAGCACCACTTGAAAGTGGTAGCAACACACCCTCCGAGTAGATCAGGTCCAAACCCTAGAAATCACCTTGCACCCAAGATATATGGAAGTAAAGTAACAAGCACACGGTGACACAAGATTTGACCCATGGTTCAGCTCACCACCAAGGCTTGCCTACGTCCACATTGTTGAGGTGCGCCACACAAGGCTCAAGCTCACCACAAAGGCTAGCTCTTTCCTCGGTCTCAAGTCAAGGGAATGAACCCTTGAGATGAGAGAAGTGTGTTAGCAAATAGATAGGTGATACAAACTTCCCTAGACTACCACACGAAGGAGGCAAGCTCAAGGGCAACCTCTAACCGGCTAGAAGCAAAGCTCCAAGAGTAAAGAACTCAAACCGCCGGCCACCACGCAAACCAAATGCTTGTAGGAGTGAAGATCCGAGGGAGAAGCTTCTTCTCAAAGCTTGGAGGCTCAATCTCTCAGAGAATGATTGGAAATCAATGGAGGATAGTGGATGAGCACCAAGGGAGAAGGGAGAGCAAGAGAGGAGCTTCTCTTTCTGTTCTTGCGAAATGTGAAAGTCAGAATGGCAGAACTAGCCGTTGGGGGTGAGTGAGGGGTGATTAAATACCACCTCACTGTCCACTGGCTGAACAAGTCGCGACAGTGCCATCCTGTAGCCCGGCACTACCGGCCTGGGCAGAACAGCAAGGATTTGATCTTCAATAAGCTGGCTGATTTGCCCTCTTTATATGTGGAGGTGTGATGAATATGTAAAGATATGCATTTGGTTCACTTGTTGGCATGTGTGTTGAATCCCTCTTTATAGTATGGCATACCTAACTCAAATTCAAAGTATAAAAGAATTTAAACCCTTTGAGCTTGTTGCCATGGACTTTTGTAATTGGAGGGGTCCGCCAACCTCTTCATCAACCTCCTTAAGTTTAACCTGCTTATCATACTCACAAAGTCTCATTAGTTTTCTAAATATGTTGTCATGTCACCAAACCCACTTTAGGGCTTGATTGCACTTTCACCATTGCATATCTAAAATGAACCTAAGTGACAAGTAATGAAATAAAATCCAAGAAAATCTGTTGCAAAAGCTAACGCTTGAGCACAAGTATTGGAACACACTGTGTTAGCGTATGGAAGCTTGGAGAAGAAGAGGCAACTCGGTTTGGATCGAGGTAGTGCTCCAGACGCAGGTCTGGACGCTAGCAAGATGTTGTCCGGACCATTGGCAGCGCGTCTGGAGGCATACCCTAACCTCGGTTGACAGTGAACAGAAGATCCGGACGATGTCTCCGGACAAGCATCTGGAATGTTGGAGCTTACTGGACTCTCTCTGCAGAGCGTCCGGATGCTAAGTGTCGTCCGGACGATGGACTCCGGACGAGCGTCCGGGCATTTGGTGCTCTCTGGACCGTCTCTACATAGGGTCCGGATGCACGAAGCATTGGTCCGGACCTGCACTGTGCAGAGCGTCCGGAGCCACGTGGAAGGCCGTGGTGAAGGCGCCAACGGCAGGATTCAAGCGGTGAAGGGACCGGACGCGCGCGCGATGGTCTGGACCCCAAGTGAAGTAGCGTCCGGAGCACCGTCCGGAGCTACGCAGGCAGTGAAGAAACGAGGAGAAAATGTCTAGTCTTTTGTTGGAGGCTATAAATATGTTTTGGCCGGCTCCTAGGGCTCTCTCTTGCACCTCACATTCATTCTCACTCATTGTGCTTGCTTGAGATAGCCCCCAACTCATCTTTCTTTGCTTGTGTTGCATACTTGTGAGAGTTTGAGTGATCCAAGTGCTTTGATCATTGCATTGCATATCAGTGGCACTTGGTCATCGTCATCGCCGTAGGATTTCTTGTTATTTTTGGTGTTTGCCAACACCTAGACGACTTGGGCGATTGAGGAAGCTTCAGCACGAGTTGGTGATTCTTCGTGGCCGGCTTCGACGATTGTGAGAGGGCTTGTACCCACCTCTGCGGAGCGCCAAAGGGTAACTCTAGTGGATTGCTCGTGTCATTGAGTTACTCTCATTTGGGTGGATTCTTGTGGCGCCCGAGTAGTGGGCTAGGCTTGTGATTGCCTATTAGCCACCGAATCACCATTTGAGTAGTCGACACAACGGGGACTAGCTTGGTGGCAACCAAGTGAACCTCGAGAGAAAATCATTGTGTCAATCTTGTTTCCCGGCTACTCTTGGTGTTCATAGTGTGATTGGTTCTTCATATTGACTTCCATAGATCACAAGGCATCGGTATAACAATCACCTCCTATCTTGTATTTATTTCTTCTATATCTTGTCTAGTTAGCTTGCTAGTTAGTTCTTGTGTTAGTTGTTCTTGCTAGCTTGTGTTAAGTGCCTTAGGTTCTTTCTATTGTTTGTTAGGCACTTAACTAACTAAGAATTGCTTGGATAGGTGACTTTGCACCCCTAGTAGAGCTAGAGCAAAAGGCTTCGCTTTAGTGTTAATCTAATCTTTGCTCTAGTGTTTTGTATAATTTTTAATAGGCTATTCACCTCCCCCCCCTTCTAGCCATCTAGGACCTTTCATTAGCTCAAAGAGGGAGAAGAATTGTTTTGAGCGCAACCATATTTACATAGGAGAGACGATGCTTTTAGGTGGACTATTTTCCTAGGAAAGCAAAGGAATTTAGAGGTTTCAAAGACATCCTTGCCAAACAAGGGTGTAAAGATATTAGGATTATAGGTCCTAAGGATGCAAAGTCAAAATAAGCCATTAAAATTGATGAAGAAGGAAGAAAAAACATAGAAAATTCAGATGAACACGACCTAGCTAGAATATAGGTCCTAAGGTTTGTTGGGGTTGTTGAGCCCATTATACCACATCCCTTGGGCATTGAGATTGCAAGAGTCTATTAATTACTAGAGAAGTGATTCTACTTGAGAGCATTCTAGCCACAAAATTGCTAAGTGGTCAATTATAGGAAAAATAGTAGCACATATATTAAGACCATTAGCGACTGATTGGTGCTATTTGCCTAGAGGAGAGTGGGAGCTCTCGAGTTGTTGGTGATTTAAGGCGTGTTGGTTGAACCATCTATTTGGTGTGAGAGTTGATGATTATTTTTTTGGGATGAGGAGACCCTTCGTTAGTGAAGAAGCTCTCTAGTGGACACAACATTAGGGTGATCTAAAACAAGGATGGGGTTATGCTTACCATTGTGGCACTTGGCTTATTTAGCTTAGTGAGAGCCTTTTGTGGTGAATCCAAGAATTTGACCTAGAGAGACTTGATGGCTAGGAGCATATCCTTGGTGGCTCTCCAAGGTAGACTAGGGTAGCGGATTATCTACCAATATCATGGGGGTAAATCTTAGTTGCACATTTATATACTATGTTTGCTTATCTTTATGAGCAAAATCTATAGAATCCTGAATTAGTTTTAAGTGACACAATTGGTCCTTCCCTGTCTTTGGTCATACGATTATACACGCTTATTTCAGCACCTCGGTGACTATCAATTATCTCATAGCACCTACATGCAGGGATGTGTGGGTTGTATTTGGAATGGTTGCTAAAAATGGGAGATAAAAAGAGATAGGTGTGGGGGTAGTTGAATGGCGCTACGAAAGATGTGTGTGATGCCTTCTTCCCTCATTCTCTGCCGCCCCCATTCCACCTTTGACCCCTTTCTCCTTCTCCCTCCTCACTTAATCACCTGTAGGGGAAAAGGAAAAGGTACACAATATTAATTCTACATATCTACATGCAGAGCAGATTAATCGAGTTCATATGAATTCATGATTCAATTGGTTCTTTGTTGACTACTTGTTCAGGATTCATTTGGAGTTTTGTGCAATAATTGTTTTTGACATGTATAGGCGTGCACTCAATGTGTGCTTTGTTTCTTGAACATTAGTTTTCTAAGAGCTTAGGGATTCCCTTATGTGATCTCTCTTGTTGTTCATTTGTTTGTTTATGTCCTAACCCGATTTACTTTGTATATATCCATATGATTGTAATATGCCCATGACAACATAGGGCATTACAAATTGTTATTTGGAGTAGGCTATGAGTATCACCTAATCGTCAACTTCATGAACGCACATACATGTTCACTCCATAAATTAGAAGACACGGATGTAACCATACATTTCGCTTGTAATGTTGCAGCAATTCCTATGCAATAGTCCAAAAACAGTGTTGCTCTTTGTGCTAGTTCATTGACTTGTAACATTTTGCCTCAATTTTGTCTTGCAGGGCGTCGCAGCACAATTAAGAGCTAAAACTCTTAACTATTTAGCAATATATATATACATAGGTATAGCCCTTTCAGGTCAAGAGGGTGGAGTTCTCCCCATTTAACAGGAAGAGCTCCATCCTCGGTCTACAAGATCAAACCAATAAATGGCCTCCTCCCCACAATCGTCGTCACCATCTAGCACCAAGCAGTCAGCACCATCAGAAGCATCAGTTTCGGCACCGAAATCATCTACAAACTCATCCTCACCACCAAAGGGTGAATCGACTTCATCCCCCGCATCGAAGTCATCGTCACTCTCACCGCCGCCACCAAGAAAAAGTGCTAGTAGTGCCTCTTCCAGTTCTAAAGATGGGAAGAAGTCATCTTCATCGTCGTCGTCAGATAATACAAGCGCTGTGATCACCGGCGTGGTGCTTGGGGTGGTGGGCTTTGCCCTATTGTTGTCCATCGTGGCGTGCGTGTGCTGCGCCAAGAAGAAGAAGAAACGTCCGCCGCCAATGAACATACCCTTCTACACCGACGAGAAAGGTATATATATACATTTTTTTAGATAATAGATAAATCAATATCCGGCCTAATAAAGTGTTGATTTGGTTGATTGATGCGTACATTCATTTATTCAGGCAATGTGTATTACCCCAACGCTGGTCTGTCGCCCATGTGGCAGCAATATGGCATCAACGGCAGCATCCCTCCTCCTCCCGGTCCCGGATGGCACCAGCAGCCCGGCGGCGGCGGGAACCCATCGCCGGGCTCGATGGCGGCGCCCCTGAGTGGCGAAATGTACTCGTCGGGCCCCCACGGCCCTCCCCTCCCCCCACCTTCACCCAACATGGCGCTGGGGTTCTCCAAGAGCTCCTTCTCGTACGAGGAGCTCGCAGCGGCGACATTGGGCTTCTCGTCGGCGAACATGCTTGGGCAGGGCGGGTTCGGGTACGTGTACAAGGGCGTGCTCGCCGGCAGCGGGAAGGAGGTGGCGGTGAAGCAGCTCAAGTCCGGCAGCGGGCAGGGGGAGCGCGAGTTCCAGGCGGAGGTGGAGATCATCAGCCGCTTGCACCACCGCCACCTGGTGTCTCTCGTCGGCTACTGCATCGCGGGCAACCAGCGCATGCTCGTCTACGAGTTCGTGGCCAACAACACGCTGGAGCACCATCTGTATGGCGGCAGCAAGGACCCCGTGATGGACTGGAACACCCGCATGAAGATCGCGCTGGGCTCCGCCAAGGGCCTCGCCTACCTCCACGAGGACTGCCATCCTCGGATCATCCACCGCGACATCAAGGCCGCCAACATCCTGCTGGACAACAACTTCGAGGCCATGGTGGCCGATTTCGGGCTGGCCAAGCTCACCACGGACACCAACACGCACGTGTCCACGCGCGTCATGGGCACCTTCGGCTACCTGGCGCCGGAGTACGCGTCCAGCGGGAAGCTCACGGACAGGTCCGACGTCTTCTCCTTCGGCGTCATGCTGCTGGAGCTGCTCACGGGGCGCCGCCCCATCGACACCACCAACTACATGGAGGACAGCCTCGTGGAATGGGCGCGCCCTCTGCTGGCCGCCGCGCTCGCGGGGGAGACGGGCTTCGCCGAGCTCGTCGACGCCCGCCTGGGAGGCGAGTACTCGGCAGTGGAGGTGGAACGCCTGGCGGCCTGCGCCGCCGCCAGCACGCGCCACTCGGCCAAGCGCCGCCCCAAGATGAGCCAGATCGTGCGCGCGCTGGAGGGGGACGCGTCGCTGGAGGATCTGCACCAGGACGGCGTCAAGCCAGGGCAGAGCGTGCTCTTCTCCGCCGGTGGCTCCGACAACATCTCACGACTAAGGCAGATCGCCTTCGACAGCGGCGACTACACCACGGACTACAGCACCGACTCCTCCTCCACCGGTGGTGCCCGACCGCCGCGCAGACCATGATTTGATTGGTCAAAGCTAATAATTAACAGCTTAATTACTAGCACAAATTAAAGCTTCAGTCTTCTACACATATATGTATATATATACAGTTATACATACACACACGCACATGCAAATTAGATTGAGCAGCGGGGGATCGGAGATTGACAGAGAGCTCTTATTAACTAATTAATTTGATCTGCGGCAAGAGAGATGATCATCAAGCCGATGAGGAGCTAGATGTATGCATATGGTTCATGTTAGTTATTGCTGCGCTTGTGATATACACATGATCGAATTTTACTGGACTGGATCCTCGATGGTTATAATACGTACGGAGGATCCATCGGAGTAACTCTCAGATCACCTTCTTCCACCCTAATTTCCTTGCACATATATACAATAATTATACATAGATCGAGTTAGCAAACGACCTTCATTATAGGATCATCAGGCACGACCGTAGTACCGACCAAGTAGTCTAGGACGAATATATATATTTTAATGAAGTACACGAAATGAAATTTTGAATACAAGATATTATAAAACACTATAATTAAACTTCACATGTGACATCTTTTGAGCTGCAAACATAATGTAACATTCAATATCAAATTACCCCTCATCTTCTACACTGCTACCACCAAAAGCTAGCGTTGTTGATGGGCACCATCATCTTTTGAGATGCAAACAACCTTCTAGCTAGGATCATCATGCACGACCAACCGAGTAGTCTAGGACTAGAATATATATTTATTATAGTGTTTTATTTAAATTCCGGACTAAGTCTCTTAGCTATTGTCCTCCTCAACAGCTAGTGCAGCTCTATAGATATAGAGATAGATGCAGCTAAACTACTTAGCTGTTTTGGCAAGAGAGAGAGAGAGAGAGAGAGAGGGAGAGAGAGACAGAAACAAATAACCTTGGCATAATTTGATAACTATCACTAACTGATTCATAACCAGTTCTTAAGAGTACATCACAGGCGGCTAACACAATATTTAAACATCAATTTCACAAATCACGAGTACAACATTTAGGAAACAAGCATAAACCATAGAGGTAAAGACAACACAAAGATCATCAGTACTTTTGGATATTAAATTAATAATATGAGGCAATAGTGTAGTTTTGATTTCTTCTTCTACTCATCAGACTCAGAGACATAGGTCACCAAAAGCTTCAGATTGCATTGGGACATCACACATCAAATACTGCAGGCTCCTAAGTTTCTTCTTTTTAGGGCGCACAAACCTTTTTCCTTTTAGCTTATGCCTGTGCTTGTAATGTTGTGCATTGCTGTGACTCTTGTAGTTCTTCATGCTGCGCACATTGTTGTTCCATTTCATTTGGTAAAGGCACAATATTAGTACTTAAATTATTATCAACGTCTGCCACAACATAATCTACTTGATCTCTACATGATCTCTACCCTTGTTCTTTCTCTTATTATCTAAAGAGTTGAATTTAACAAACACAAGATCTCTCATCCTTTCATGAAGTAGCATGTTGCGCTCCAAGAATCTCCTGACCAATAATTATAGAAAAAACTATAAAGATTTTATGATATCAAATAGACATACTCCCTCCGTAAAAAAAATACAATTGTAGCTTTGAATTGAACAAACGCATGTCCAAATTCGAAGCTAGAATCGCATTTTTTTTGGGACGGAGGGAGTACTATGAAAATATAATTGATAATGAATCTAATGATACTTAGTTGACATCATATATGTTACTACCTCCGTCCCTAAAAAAATGCAATTGTGGAAATCGTGCCGGTCAAGCTTACTCATGTTTGACCAACTTTATATTAAATATTATTAATATTTATGTCTCTAAATAGTTTTATTATAAAAATATATTCTATAAGTAATCTAATGATACTAATTTCATATCACAAATCTTAATACTTTTTTATATAAATTTAGTGAAAGTTCAAATTGTTTGACTTCTCGAAAAACGAGAATTGCATTCTTTTAAGGACAGGGGTAGTATTATATTGTTATATAGGTTTGGTTAAACTTTAGATAGTTTGACTTTGTAAGATTCTTAAAATGTATTATAATTTATAATTTAGGACGGAGGGAGTACTATTTTTTAAATCTACACTATGACTCTCTTAGATCCTGCAGTGCTACAAATCAATGAAACATACATACTGAAAATGCATAGTTCCGGTACTATAAAAGCTAATAAGCTGAATCATGTTGGTAGACTACAATATATTAAATCGGTTCTAGCTTCCATTCCTATTTACTATATGTCAACGGTGCTTTTTTCTAACGATTTTATTGGCAAGTTTAATACTATCATGAGAAGATTCTGGTGGACATGAATTCAAGAAGACTCGGACACTGTGCCAATTGCCTATCGATCATGGGATGATATTTGCACACCCACAACTCAGGGAGGTCTAGGTATTAGGGATCTTGCTACTGTTAATAAGAGTCTCCTTATCCGCTCGGCTTGGATGATTGCAAATAACAATAACCCTTTTCTCACTGCTATTCTAAAAGCTAAATACTACCCCAACAAATCCTTCTGGAATATTTCTAATAATGGTCCTAGATCTATCTTCTGGTCATCTATTTTGCAGGTAAGGCACCACATCACGAAGAACTCTATCTATCAAATCCATGCTGGAAACTCCTCCATTTGGTCCAATCCCTAGTGTTCGGTTTGGGACAACATCCACAATCACCTAATTCTTCCGGTTCAAGCTAACTCTCTCCCTGATAAGATTTCTGACCTATGGCACCATAACTCTCACAATTGGAACCAAAGCCATATCCACAACATTTTCACGCAGGAAGCCGCAAATGCTATCAACAACACTCCTATCATCAATGACAACACAAAAGACATCCTCCGCTGGATTCCCGCTAAAAATGGAATCTGCACCACTAAAGCCGCCTACCAATACCTCCAAGCTCAACAGATTCATATTCTCCCCATCAGTGGATCCAGAAGTATATCAAATGAAGTTGACACTCTTCTTCAGAAGGCATGGAAACACAAATCTATCCCTCCTATTATGAAAACCTTCTTCTGGAGAATCATTCGGAGGGCTTTGGCTATGGCTGATCGAGTTGGCAGGTTTTCCACTCACATTGACAAACATTGCACCTATTGTACGACTGTTGAAAATGATCAACATCTTTTCTTCCGATGTCCTATTGCTCAACAGGTGTAGAACACAGCTACTCCTACTATCCTATCCAATATGTAGGTCCGGAGGAGCATGATGGCATACAAATCACGCTTCCTATGCTAATCACTACTAATCACACTAATGATTTCCTTTGCAATTTTGTATTTATCATGTGGTACATTTGGAAAGCTCGCAATGATAACATGTTTCAAAGGAAAACTTGGACGCCAACACAAATCCATCATGCTGCAAAGACTCATCTAGAGACGCATTTGGAAGTCATCCAACAAGAGACCTTACAAACTCACTCCCCTAACAACACAACACTGGGAAACAACAATGATACAAATGGGAATTTTCCAGGTCCTATTCATCTCGACCCTGATATCTCTCCAAACTCAATTTCAGGTATCAAGTGCTTCGTTGACGCCTCTACGGCCCCTGACACCCACCCAAATCTACCACGACAAGCTGGAATAGGTATCTATTTTATCAATCTGCAGGGAAACTACATATACATCAACGCATTGATGTCTAAATCATCTTCGGTCATCATGGCGGAAGCGGCGGCTCTGGCCTTAGCAGGCTACATGGCCCATAAGATGCAATTGCGTGATGTTGCCTATTTCACAGACAACAACCAGCTCCTCAGGGTTCTTGGTTTCAGCAGATCCCTCTAATCTGCCAGACTGGAGAATGAAAAAATACACTCAGGAGTTTTACAATTATACAAGAAACTCAAATTACATTGTTAATGCTTTAGCAAAACAGATTGCCTCAGTGCAGTCTAACCATTCTCAGCCATCACAGGCTATTTATAATTTCTATCATTAGGATTCTCAATGCCCATATCTTAGGGCATTAGACAGTCTACATCATGATGATGCGTCTCCTGTAACAACTCTCTGCTGTTAACACCTTTTTATATCAATAAATGACAAATTCTCGTAAAAAGAAAAGGTAGAGCAACCTGAACTAGCGCTTGAACACCGGCGAGTACTGCAGCTCCACACGAGCATGTGCGGGTCCTTTCTTTGCGGCTCCAGCAAGTGTCCGGGTGTCTGTCGGAGCCCTTCTCGTCTCCTGCTCCTCTCTTGACCGCCGGAGATTAGAAGTGCTGCTGCCATCGTCGCGCCCTTGCTCTTGCTAGCGGGGCAGATCACTATTTTTGTTTAGAACATTTATGTCTCAAATTTCTAATCACCATTTTTTTTATTTATACAATCTTTGTTCGAAAATCCTTGGATCCAAACGGTTCTAAACAAATTGAGCAATCTGTTTACTCGTCCGATCACTATACGATGCAAGCACGTGATGTCTTACGACTTTAAATGAGGTGGCCTTTGGATGGATACTGGAATAGAGAGAGGAAAATTAAATGGGACAAGGTGGCGTGGGTCGGATAGGATATGAGATTTTATACCAAACCCATGTTTGGAAACAACATAGTTTGGTTTAGGAGAAATATTGTAGGACCCACATCCTGTAAAAACAAAATAACTACTCTCTGGTCTAAAATAGAATTTATTCTCGTTTTTCGAGAAGTTAGTTTTTTAAAACTTTGACCAATTATATATAAATAATAATAATATTTATAATATATAATTAATATTATTAGATAGATAATACTTTCATAATGAATTTATTTGAAGATATAAAGAAAATTTAACTTACATGTATCTTATAGCGTCATCTATTCTGGAATAGAGGGAGTAGTTGTTCCCGAGCTCACGTCTTCTTAACTTCCTCCGCCATCTACTCTCTCCGTCCCTAAATATATGTCGTTTGCGTTTCCTAAGAAATATCTTTGACTAAATATATATTAAAAAATATAAATATTTATAACATATAATTAGTATCATTGAAAATATCTTTGAATCTAGTTTTTAATAAATTTAATTAAAGATATAAATATTGCATGTGTTTTATACGAATCGAGTCAAAACTTGTGGTAAGAGCATCTCCAAGAGACTGACCAAATTATTTTCTGAAGTTAAATTTCGCTATCGTTAAAAAAAATGTCTCTAACAGACTCTATAAATGACTCTCCAAATTTAATAGTTTTTTATCCCACTTAATTCGATCTCCTTTTGGATAGCATATCTCACTAGCCATCTTTTTGCAGAATTTATTAGAGTACTCTAATATTATTTATTTTAGAGAGTAACAAAATTTATAATTTAGCTAACCTTTTTGTTTTTGGCTCATTGGGATGCTCTAAGAGTAACTCTAACGATTTTACAAATGAGTTTGACATTCTTATTTTTTGCAAAAAAGTCTAAAAATCCCCTATTTAACGGTTTGACAAATGAGCTTGACATTTTTGTTAACTTGACAAACACCGGTCACTAAGTGATCTTTGACATATATGTCAAACTGCGATTCGCTTCACAATCTCCATTTCCGGGTCAAAACCCAGGCCCTCCCATTGGTTGGGAATTGGGATACGAGCTCATCTCAATCCTACTGCCCCTATCCCATTCCAGACACGGGCTAGGCTCATTTCCAATTCCCACCTTTCTTTTCGTACGATCGCCACCTGGACCTGGAAGTTAGTGGCAAAATTGTGGAAAACACCAGGAAGATTTTCTCCGGGGAGAAAATATCAAGAATACCCCTAGCATCTGCAGACCTAGCAAATCAACCCCGCTTCGTCTCCTTCCCCTTCCTCTCCGCATCCCTATCCCCTTCCCTTCCCTTCCCTCCCCTCCTGGCCGCCGCGGTGCGCGCCCACCTGCTTCCCTTCCGGCTGGAGGCAACTCCTCGCTTCTCTTCACTGGTTGGGGAAGCCGTGAATCCGAACCTGGGCTGATTTCTCCTCGTGCTCTCGTGGGTGAGTAAATCCTTTTGCGCAACCAGATTTACCGGGGGTTCGACTAAACTGAGCTCTTCCATCCGGCCCCTTGTGTTCCCCCTGAGGGTTGATTTCGAATCCTCATTTTTCGGTGACAAAAAGGCGTCTTTTTTTTTTGTTCCGTTTCGTTTCAGTTGGTCCAAAGTAATTTCTATTTGGATCCTCGTGTGGGTTTGCGTATTCACGTCGCATCCTCCGAAATTTATTCTTTTTTCGCCGTGCCTACTGCTTTGCCGGTTCTTTTGTGGTTCCCGTCCTTGTGCTATTCGCAGTCGTGTTGCGATTTGTCCGAATTCTAGGGGATTCTTGAGCAAAATGCCCCTTTTCTCTTTTTTTACCTTTTCCCCCAAAGTTCTATCCTGACGAGTTACGTTGCTTTTGTGCTAGTTATATTATCATTTCGGCCCTGCAATTAGGAACGAAAATGGCACTGCCCTCGTCGTTCCCTCCTCTGCACGAGTCCAGTGCAGTTTCAGCCTTCAGACACTGTTTTCCTTATGAATATCTCAGTTCAGTCAGGTCAATTCAATGTGTTTAGTTGCTCAGAGTTTCTTGCAAATTTTAAAGCTACAAGAGCAAGCATTCAATGACAGAGTTTTAGTGATGGAAACCCGCTGGGTCGGTGTGATGTTATGTTCATGGAACCGAGAGTTCCAGGCTCCCTAGTGGGAGATGTATGTTGCTACACAGTGCATTTTCACTGCATCATGAATTACACATGAGAAGTTTTGCGGAAAGTAAAATTCCTTTACATTTCTTATATTTATTGTAGTTATACTGACCTCTGAACAACTCAGGAAGCATGGCGGATGGGGGTATTGTGGTAGCAATTTGCCAATATGGTGGAGAATTCACTTCTGGCCCCAATGGTAATTTGACATACAAAGGAGGTGAGGCGCATGCTGTTGATGTTACTCGTGACATGCCACTGGAGAGTTTCAAGGATGAGGTGTCCAAGGTGTTCCATCTTGATGTCACTGACATGTCATTGAAGTACTTCCTTCCGAATAATTACAGAACGCTCATCACTATATCATGTGATCGAGATTTACAAAGGATGGTTGATTTTACTACCAGTGCTACGCAAGTGGAAGTTTTCTTGATTAGTAGAGTAGAAAACAGGTATGTTTTTTTTGCACCTTATTGCTTTGTGAAATTGTGATTCTTATTGAAGAGTCAATGCATACACTGACATTGTACATGCTTTTCTTGTGTTGAATAACCAGGAGTATTGTTACTTACTCTGGAGCTTCTGCAATTAAGCCAGGCTCTAATGCTCCTGGTGACAAAAGGAAAAGGCCACCTTCCAAAAACAAGTAGGTTGCACTGTGCGTCTGTGCCAGTTGTCTTTATATTGTTATTTGTAGCCCTATACTGTGTTTCATGACATATTCTCTCTTTTAGGGTATCCAAAAGTAACAAGAAGACTCCGACTCCCAGTGCTCCTGGCACTTCAGTCCAACCTAGTGCCAATAATGTGAAGCAGCCAAGACCAATTGTTACTGAAAATGATGACAACAGGTGCAGAATTGATCTTCATATAACTGCTACATCTTGGCATGCCTTATTTGTTCTGATTTTTCTGATTTTAAAGAAAGTTCTGCCTTTCATTCATAAAGTGGATAGAAATAAGTTCTTGTATATATACAAATGGCTCTGGAAGTGGAGACCCAACCCAGTTCTAAAACCATATAGGTTAGTGCCAGCTAGACAACCAAGACTAATAAAAAACAATTGTGGCAATTCTGACAAGCGTGGGATCAATAACCTCCTACCCAGGGGGCAGTGAACAACTTCCTTTTGTATATAAAACAACCAGAGCCTTTTACTAGAGATGTTATGCACGATAAGGTATTTTGATTACATTGAGAAGATGCATTGGTAACAATTTAATGCATGCCAAGGGAGCACACTAGACAGCTACTTTATCCCCTTTTAATTTCAAGAGTAGCCTCTTCTAGGATCAAAAGAAAATACAATGCCTAGGGAACACACAAGGTATTTACTTTAGCTCCCTTTAATTTAAAGAGTAGCTTATTCCAGAATCGAATGAAAATATGCCTTACTTGATAAAGTTCTTGAGTGTGCCTACAATGCAACTTTGTGTCAAATGCATCATTAATTCTGATATCAGGATTTGTAAACTTGAAAGTTCTTTCCCATATACTGATTTATATTGTATTTTTGGCTATTTTACATAGTTAGGACTGAATAGTTAGCTTAATTTCTGTATCAATGGTCTAAATAATATGGTTATGGAGTTACAATGTAGGCATATTTAGTTATTTAAAACATAGTTCTCCTTTTGTTTTGTTGTGGTAACTTTTAACTGCTAAGCAATAGAGTATCATGAGCACAAGGAGCTTCTTGCGTTGTTTTGCAGATGATGCAACATCTTCACTTTCAGATTTTTGTAAGAATGATTTTGTGTATTGACTGCTTCTATTATAATTAAACTTTGCCATCCCAAGTACTTCATAGTTTGACTTTTACGGGAGCATGGGCTTCATAGTTTGGCAAAATAATGCTAAATGAAGTTCTGGTCTAAGTTTATCTTGAATTTGCAGCCTCATTAATACATGCCATTTTATTGTTTACAGTCTTATAAACTCTGAACTATTACTTGCTTCTTTGATTAGTTAGCAGTTCTCTTTTTTAATGGTATGCTGTTAATTCTCAGTCACTATCATCATATTTCTGAAATTAGGGTTTTCCAACTGGAATTTGGAACCGATGTTGCCATTGCCACCCCAGCTGGAGGTGCTTCCACTGCACCAGGCATTCTGGATCAGCAGAACCTTGCTCTTGTTGATACCGCACCTCGGTAATTTTGTTGCCATCTAATGTCTTGTACTCTAAAATGTTGTTATATTACAAAAAGGAATAGTTCTACAGATGCTGACAACTATTCATGGTTTTTGCAGGGAACCAATTGGCCTTTTTGATGATTCAGGTGATCCATATGTTGGTTCTGAGATCACTGCAGATCCTCAGCATGGACTTGACAATCCTGTTATGTTTTGGGATGACATTATCAAAGGTGTTGGTCAAGAGTTTGATAATGTGAAGGATTTCCGTGCTCAATTGTGCAAATATGCCATTGGGAAAGGATTTGCGTACCGGTTCATTAAAAATGAAACTACTCGTGTCACGGTAAAATGTGTTGCAGAGGGCTGCCCATGGCGATTGCATGCATCCGAGTCATCTCGTAACAAGAAATTTGTAATCAAGAAAATGACAGATGAGCATACATGTGGAGGAGGAAATGGAGAAGGTCAGCGTCGAGCGACAAGACAATGGCTGACTACTGTTATTAAGGAGAAGTTGCATGATAATCCGATGTTGAAGCCAAAGGACCTTGTCAAGGAAATATATGAACAATATGGAGTTACACTGACCTATTCACAGGTCTGGCGAGGTAAAGAAGTAGCGCAGAAGGAACTGTATCATGCTATCAGGGAGACTTACAGCCATTTGCCCTGGTATTGTGAGAGGCTTACAGAGACCAACCCAGGAAGTATTGCTTTGTTATCTCCAATGGTGGATACAAAATTCCGTCGCATTTTTGTTGCGTTCCATGCTTCTTTGCATGGGTTTACAAATGGGTGCAGACCCCTATTGTTTCTTGATAAGGTTCCACTGAAAGCAACAAATGAGTACAAGTTACTGGTGGCCGCTGCAGTCGATGCAGACGATGGTGTCTTTCCGGTGGCATTTAGTGTGGTTGAGGATGAAAACTATGAAAGTTGGGTTTGGTTCTTAATGCAGCTGAAATTTCCTGTTCAAAATCACAGCTACGCTTACAATGCCATGACATTCTTGTCGAGTGGACAAAAAGGTCTGGATGCTGCTGTTTCTCAAGTTTTTGAAGATAGCCATCACGCCTTCTGTTTGCATCATATCATGGAGGAATTCAAAGGAGAGCTGAGAAAGGGGCCATGGTCACAACAAATAAGAGAGGGGATGATTGAGGATTTTACTCGCGCTGCTCAAGCGTGTAGTATCGAGGATTTTAATGCGTCCATTGAGAGCATTAGAAATATATCCACTGAAGCTGCTGAGTGGATCATAGCAAGCAAGCCTGAGCATTGGTCCGATGCCATTTTCAGAGGCTGTCGATATGATCATTTCTCCTCAAACATTGTTGATGCCTTCAATAACTGGATACCAACCAAGAAGGAGGGTTCAATTGTGCTGATGATTGACTCATTGAGGACAAAAATAATGGAGATAATAGAAACAAGGCGTGAGGCTTGCAAGGCATGGTCAGGACCTTTGACGCCTTCCATGGAATACAAAGCACAGGAGGAGATGATGAAGGCTGGTAAAATGACTGTTCTGTGCTCTTCCGAAACTGTGTTTGAAGTCCGGGGCAATGCAATTTTCGTCGTTAATCTTGCAAATTGGGAATGCACATGTCGGAGATGGCAACTTTCTGGCCTCCCATGCTTGCATGCTGTTGCTGTGTTCAACAGGATCGGGCGATCTTTCTATGACTACTGCTCGAAGTTTTTCAGAATAGAGAGCTACCATATGACTTATTCAGGAACGATCTTCCCAATACCTGATATGGATACTGTTGATTTTAGTGCTGGGGCAAATTTAATTCCACCCCCCAAGCCACGAACATCGGATAAACCAAGAAGGAAGCGGTTTAACCCCAACAAGGCCCCCACGGTAATACGGCTCTGCAGCAGGTGCAAGCAAGCAGGCCACAACAAGGCAACTTGTGAGGTTATTTTGTAGACAGCAGTAATTACTGCATCTGGAGTATGTATTTTATAGCAGGTACCTTTTACATTTTATGTTACTTTAAATTTTCATGCTATATTTTTCCCATGTAAGATAATCTTTTAAATTATGGAAGTTTTCTTTTCCTCAAAAATGCAGGAGAGCTGTGTCATACTATTAAAAGAAGAATTAATTTACAATACACCCACACATCCCCACAAGACTGGAAATACCTTGAACTCACATGCCCAGGACATTAACAACTTTACCTTGACCAGACTAGAGCTTTATGGTCCTCTTAGGCCAGTCTCAATGAGCATTTCATGTCCCAATTTCCAACACTTCCATATTTTGGAAACATTGCATAAGAGTTTCATGGGGATGAAACTCTCTTACTCCCATGAAACTTTTACTGTCTCTCTCTTCATCAATACGTTACCAAATCAGCATAATTAATGCCCAAGAAACTCTGATGAAACTCCATTGAGACTGGCCTTAGAGCAAGGGCAAGGAGGTATGAAATACCTCGAGCCCTGGCCAGACAGCAGAACTCCATCTCCTCTCTAGAGAGTGAAGTCACTTCAGCTAGATTAGGAGAAACATCGTTAAAAACACTATGGTTTCAATGGTTCCAAATGAACTAAACTCCCAAAATAATGATTGAATTGAGACCATTCCAAATCTTTCCTTCAACACTCCCAGCTGCATTGTCTCACCAATCGAAATATGTCTCACCCCGTCAAGCTGTTGTGGAGAACACTTGTAGACAAGCATCAGCAAGAAGTGGAACCAAACTTGAAGAGCAAGCAATCCAGATTATCTTTTGTGCGACCAACTACATAAAAAGCGACATTTTCGAGGAACCTAGGATTTCCATATTTGTTATTAATTCAGCCCAGTATATCTTTTGTGCAACCAACTACATAAAGACTGACATTTTCCAGGAACCTAGGAGGCTAGGACTTCCATATTTGTCATTAATTCATTCGACTAATCATGATTAATCAGCCTTATCGGTCCCCTACTCCCCTGGTACAATTATGACATGCGACTTGACTGAAGCAACTAGAAATCAAGTTGTCTGATTAGGTGTCGACTAATTAAGACTAATGTCCGATTTGGGCACAGACAAGTAATGACCTGATTAGGCGGATGAAGATTTCATCATGGGCTGGCATCTGGTATGTTGGCCACTTGGGCCCATTGTTTTTCGGCTCAATAGGGACTCTTCTGTCCTCTCTCTCACTCCTTTCAATTCGGACTGTAGCCGTTGCCTACGGAGCTCGAATGGGCGGGAGGTCTCTCTGGCATACCCTACCAGCCATAGCCACCACCTCCCTTCCAAGCTGTATCAGCCTCCTTCCTTCTTGGCCAGGAGCTCATGTGGGGAATTCGCTGGTCCTCCTGGCTCCGCCCCAATCTGGTGTCACTGGCAGGCCTCAACCTTCAAGCGCCGCCCATGCTGGTTCACACCTCCTGCTCCAAGGGATTTTGAAGATGAGCTTGTGCCTCCTCTATCTTCACTTCTTGCTCTTACATCTTAGCTCTTCTTGCTCCCAGCTTCTCTGGTGTGCTCTGTTTTTATCTCTGTTTAGCAGCTCTTTGCTCTGGAGTTCCAGACACTTCACAAATCGGATCTCCCAAGTTACCAACTGACCATCCATGTTGTCTTAATTTTTTCATTATACGTACTATAGTATATCGATCCTGGCACATAAAGGACGACTGTACAGACGACTAGGGTTGACTAGGCTCGACTAATCGAGCTGATAGATGACTAATCACAACAATTTGTCAAATAGACGGTTGAAAACATTTCCTTTCCCATTGTCTGAACAATATAGCACCTTGAAAGTGACCCTCATAGGCAGAATTAGCAGAGTGTATCCCAGTGGCAGAGGAACTAAATATGGGAGTCCATGATCTCTGGCTGTAAAATCACATGCAAGAGATCCAAAGCTCGAAATACTCAGCAATGGCATTAGCAGGCTGGGCTCCTTGAATATCAGAGGTCCATATCAGGTCGGTAAGAGCGTCAAAATGTGCCCTCTTATTAGCCACCAGAGCAAACAGCTGTGGTGCAAGAGAAAAAATATCAGTCTAGAAAAAATGTTCTTGCCCCACCTCGGGGACGGTTGCCATGAAGAAAAAAGCCTGGACAGAATGGTGATTTTGAATAAGGACGCCATGGATGGTTTTGCACTTTTTCTCATGGAGGTCCTAGCCCAAATTCTGGGGACTAGAAATGCGGAGCCAGCAAACTCTGGTGGCAAGCAGTGTCCTTTGCATTTTTCCTGCCCTTCCATAAAAACTGTCTTCGAAATTATCTATTGCCTTGATAGCCCATGGTGGGAGGTCCATTGCCATGTCTAAAATAAATATACTAGGATGGAATTCACCATGAATCGAACAAGAATTCTCCTCTCAACTTTTCTTAAGTGGCCAGCCATCCATATTTCACATCCCTGGAAGCTGACCCACAATCCAATCAATAATTGGCTGGAAGGTGTTCTTGTGTCGTTGTAATGTCAATCTCTGTGCACTGTATTGGAAACACACTACTTTTCTACATATTAGTCTTCAGATCAGTAGCTTCATAAAAAAGATGGGCGAGTTCAAAAGTTATCTCAATGTCACTGGCTGAGGAACGTAGAAGAATGATCTGATTGTCTGCATAAAGCGATATTTGCATGAGGCCCTCACTGGAAGCTTTTGTCAGCTTTCTGTGTTATTCACTACCAAAATGGTAGAGTTCTCCTAGTTCACTACCACCAGTCCTACCACATGGGAATCCTCACTAGGAGGTATTTGGTAGGGAAAAACTCATACGAAATGTTGAATGATAAACACTAGGAAAACCCCACATCACTAGGAAAACCTGCAGATGCTGGTAGTAATTGGTGGACATCTAAATATGTAAATTGACTCTGCGGTGTGGTGTAGAATGATTTTGTTTCATCAAACTGGCATCATTTGGTTGTCATCCATATCAGTGTCGTTATCTTTTGTATGTAAAAGAATTCTATAAGTTGACAGTGAACAAAGTCATTCTAGTGCACATTAGCTGTTTGGAGGACATGAACAACACAAACAAAAATTGTGAATCACTCTTTGTTTGTCCTGATTAGATTGTTTTGATCTTCTAAAGTATAAACCTCTAGGATTTGGACTCGATGTACGCGGTGGGTGTGTTGCTACCACTTTCAGCAGGTGCTAAAGGTTCCATACACCTCTAGGAAGGTTTCTATTCAAGCACAATTTCCATATTTAGTTTACATTTTGAATTGTGCTTTGATCTGTCCCTGTGACCAGCACTGCTCCCCAGAGGCCAGTAGTGTCGGCCACCCCGGCAGTGCCGGACCCAAGGCCGGCAGTGCCAGGCCTGTGCTAACAGCAAGTTGCTAAGTGATTTTTAAACAGGCCTATTCACCCCCCCCCTCTAGGCTAATCAGGTCCTTACAAGTGGTATCAGAGCAAGGTTACCTCAGTTTGTACTTCACCGTGCGAGGTAATGGCTGAAGAGGGAAAAGTTGCGGTGGTTGACCCCAAGGCTATGGAGGTGCACTCCATGGATAGCAGCGAGAGTGGGAACTCAGAGAACTACTTAACCTCTATTGCCATGTTCGAGAGAGAGAAGGCAAGAAGAATAGAAGCAAGAAGATTAAGAAAGGAAGGAAAAATATTACAAAAAGAAGAAAAAGCTCTCAATGAAGCAAGAAGCTTGAAGCTTGCCGAGAAGCTTCATAGAAGAGAAGTAAAAGCTCTCAAGAAGGAGCTCAAGGAAAAGGAGGAGGAGCTCAAGAAAAGCAAAGAGCAAGCCTCTCAAGCGGAGGTTGAGTCTAGTAGCTCCGACGGTGATGATGATGTATCATACCGTTCCTCCAAGATAGAGAAGAAGGATGAGAAGAAGAAGAAGGAGGATGGCAACAAGAAATACTCCGCCATATCCTTTGATTATTGATCCATTTCTAAACATGAGCATAAACCATTATTCCATGTTTCCATGGGCAAATTGCCTCACTTTGATGGGACTAACTTTGCCAAGTGGAAACACTTGATGAAAGCTTATCTTGTAGGTCTTCACCCCGATGCTTGGGAGATTGTGCACAAAGGATGTGATCCTCCGGTTGATGCCACAAGCCCCACCACCACCGAGCTTCGTTGCATACAACTCAACGCACAAGCAACTAGTATGTTGCTCAGTGCATTGGATGGTGATGAGTACAACAAGGTCATGGGCTTGGAGGTTGCCAAGGAAATATGGGACACTTTGCATCTTGCACATGAGAGTGTAAGCAAAGTAAGGCAATCCAAGATTGACCTATTCATGGCCAAGCTCAACCGGTTCGTGATCAACGAAGGTGAAGGGCCACAAGAAATGTTTGATAGATTGATGACCATTGTTGGCAAGATTAGATGTCTTGGTGGTGAAGAAGTCAATGATCACAAGGTTGTCAAGATCATGCTTGAAGCCTATTCCCCAAGGAATAAGACCGTTGTGACATTGATAAGAGATAAGAAGAGATTTGAGTACTTCACCCCAAGTGATGTGCTTGGAAGAATCATCACTTTCGATCTACAAAGAGAAGAAGCACAAGAAAGAAAGAAGCTTGGAGAGATGCAAGCAAGGTTGGAGGGCATGAAGATCAAGGATGTGGCTCTCAAGGCAAACAAGAGCACAAGAAAATCAGCCCCTAGCTGTCCTAAAAACAGCAAGCATGCATCTTCAAGCAAAGCTCAATCAACCAAGACCATCAAGCATGAGCCCGAAGCTTCAACATCAAGTGATGATGGAAGTGAAGATGAGCAAGAAGAGAACATAGATGACATGGCCCTATTCATGAGAAGATTCAACAAGGGCATAAAGAACAATGGGTACAAGCTCATGAGAAGAAAGTTTCCAAGCAAGAAATCAAGAACTTGCTTTAGATGTGGTAGCACCGAACACTTCATTGCCAATTGCCCAATCAAGAAGGAAGACAACAAATTTGGCAAAGGCAAAAGAGAAGACAAGGGTGACTACAAGAAAGGGAAGAAATATATGGGTGAAGCTCACATTGGACATGGTTGGGATGAATCAACCGATAGCTCAAGTGAAGATGAGGAGATGGCCACAATTGCAATTCACAAGCCATCCACTTCACCAAGGCTCTTCAACAACATGTCCGATGATGATGAAAGCTTCCCTCACACTTGTCTCATGGCAAAGGGTGAGAAGGTAAAATCAAAACCAAAACCCCTAGCTCCTCGCCCCAAAGACATCTCTAGTAGTGATTCTAGTGATTGCTCTAGTGATGATGAATCTAGTGATGAAGAGATAAATGAAATAACTAGTAACATGGATCCTAAGAAAAAACTCTTCATTGATAATATATTGGATGAATTAGAGGCAACCAAAGCTAAGCTAGCATCTAGATAAAAGACTCTTATCAAACAAGAGGATCTTTACATTGCTAGTGAGGAAGCTCTTGAATTAGAAAGAAGTGAGGTGAGCTCTTTGACTAAGGCTTTGGCCAAAGAACAAGAAGTTCATGCTCTCACTAAGGAGTGTGGTGACCTCAAGCAAAAGCATTGTGGCTTAATTGAAAAGCATCAAGAGCTAGAGGCACAATACTCTCTTCTTTGGGAGGGCAACTCACATCTCTCTAAAGCAAAGGATGCCTCTTCTCCATCCACTAGTCAAGGTTGTGGAAAATGCTATAATGTTGATATGAATGCCTATTCCACTAAGCTTGCCAACATGGAGGCCATGAAGAAAGAAATAGCAAGGCTCAACAATGTCATCTCAGTTTCAAAGAAGAATGACAAAGACAAAGTTGAGCCCAAGAAAATCCAATACAAGGATGGAAGGCATCCATCAATCAAAGATGGGCTTGGACACACTCAAGGAGGATAAACCAATGGAAGAAAAATAGTGAAAGGCATTGAGTGTGTCAAGTTTGAGAAGAAGGGAAGCATTGGTGTAGATAAGCCTGCACAGTCAGCTGCTCTGCTGGACCAGAGGCCGGCAGTGCCGCGCCCCAAGAAAGGGAATGCTACCATTGCTTTACCTGATCAAGCTAAGGCCCAAGTCCATACCAAGAGGATGCCCCAGCAAAAGCAGGTTTCTCAGAAACCCAACGACTCAATCTGGGTGGCCAAAAACAAGTTTTCCTATCAACCCAAGACAAGGTCATCTCAAGGGAGTTTGTCCTCATGCTACATGTTGAAATGAAATGACCATGGTAAAGTCATTGCAGAATTTGTGGGTGATGAGAAACATGATAAAAGAAGCATGAACATTTGGGTTCCTAAGATTGTGGTGACTAGCATGCAAGGCCCCAAGATTGATTGGGGACCTAAATCTAGGAACTAAACTTGTTTTGTAGGCATACTCCTCCGGTGGATCAAGTTGGGTGCTTGATAGTGGATGTACAAATCATATGACCGGAGAGAAGAGTATGTTCTCATCATATTCCCCAACTTCAAATGCAAGTGAGAATATCATCTTCAGTGACAACTCCAAAGGGGAAGTGATTGGACTTGGTAAAACTTCTATTACTCTTGAACATTCTATCTCAAATGTATTACATGTTAATTCGTTGAGTTACAACTTGTTGTCGGTTTCACAATTGTGTGAGATGGGCTACAATTGTCTCTTTACGGATAAAGGTGTGGAAGTCTTTAAGAGGGAGGATTCCTCTATTGTCTTTATGGGTCCTTTGAAGGGCAAGCTTTACCTAGTTGATTTCAACAAAAGTAAGGCTAAGCTTGAGAATTGTTTAGTGGCAAAATCTAGCATGGGTTGGCTATGGCATTGCTGACTAGCTCATGTTGGGATGAGGAACTTGGCCCAACTCTTAAAAGATGAACACATTCTTGGACTAACCAATGTTCATTTTGAGAAGGATAGAATTTGTAGCGCTTGCCAAGCTGGAAAGCAAGTAGGTGAACCTCACCCACCAAAGAGCATTGTCTCCACCAAGCAACCATTGGAGCTAATTCACATGGATCTCTTTGGATCGGTGGCCTACATAAGCATTGGTGGTAACAAACATGGTTTAGTTATTGTTGATGATTTTACTCGATTCACTTGGGTGTTTTTCATGTATGATAAGGCACAAGTGCAAGAAAAGGTGAAAACCTTCATTAGAAGAGCACAAAGAGAATTCGGTTTCCAAATCAAGAAAGTTCGTAGTGACAATGGAACCGAATTCAAGAACACTCAAGTGGAGGGGTTTTTTGATGATGAGGGCATCAAGCATGAATTCTCTATGCCATACACCCCTCAACAAAATGGTGTAGTAGAGATGAAGAACCGGACACTCATTGACATGGCAAGGACAATGCTAGATGATTACAAGACTTCAGATATCTTTTGGGCCAAAGCCGTCAACACTGCTTGTCATGCCATCAACCGGCTCTATCTACACAAGATCTTGAAGAAGACTTCATATGAACTCCTAACCGGTAACAAACCAAAGGTGTCCTACTTTAGAGTTTTTGGGTGCAAGTGTTTCATACTTAACAAGAAACCCAAAACCTCTAAGTTTGCACCTAAAGTTGATGAAGGTTTTCTTCTTAGTTATGGATCAAATGAGCATGCCTATCGTATATTCAACAAGACCTTAGGGAAAATTAAAATCGCGATAGATGTGACATTTGATGAATCTAATGGCTCTCAAGTAGAGCAAATTGATCAAGTGATTGTAGTTAATGAGGAACCACCATGTGAAGCAATCAAGAACATAGCCATTGGTGACATTAGGCCACAAGAAGTACAGGCCACAGAAGTAGAACCTCAAGATGGTGATGCTACTACCCCAAGATTGGAAGAAGATGGGCCAGCAGTGCTCCCTGGTCAGGGCTCTGTCCCTGTGGCCGGCACTGCCGGACCCAGCAGGCAGGCAGCAGCCAGCCCATCACCTGCTACACCAAGAAACCTACAACCAATATTTGAAGAGTATGAGTATGATGACCAAGCTGATCAACAAGAAGCCACAGAACATCCAAGATTGAGGCAAACAATTCAAAAGGATTATCCCGTTGATAACATACTTGGGAGTCTCCGAAGGGGGGTAACTACTCGTTCACATTTGGCAAATTTTTGTCAATTTTACTCTTTTGTCTCCTCTTTGGAACCTCTCAAGGTTGAGCAACCTCTAGATGATCCGGACTGGGTGATGGTTATGCAAGAAGAGCTCAATAGCTTTGAAAGGAACAAGGTGTGGTCATTGGTGGAAAGACCCAACACTAATGTGATTGGAATCAAGTGGGTCTTCCGCAACAAGTAAGATGAGCAAGGCGTGGTGACAAGGAACAAGGTAAGATTGGTGGCTCAAGGTTTCACTCAAGTGGAGGGCCTAGACTTTGAAGAGACATATGCACCGGTGGCTAGGCTTGAAGCAATTCGAATGCTTTTGGCCTATGCCGCCCATCATGATTTCAAGCTTCAACAAATAGATGTGAAGAGTACATTCCTTAACGGCCCTATCCAAGAGCTAGTATATGTTGAGCAGCCACCGGGATTTGAAGATCCAAAGTTCCCACATCATGTCTTCAAGCTCCATAAGGCGCTCTATGGGCTGAAGCAAGCATCAAGAGCATGGTATGAATGCATTAAGGATTTTCTACTAAAAAATGGCTTTGAAATAGGCAAAGCGGATCCTACTCTCTTCACTCATAAGCTCAATAAAGAAATCTTTGTGTGCCAAATATATATCGATGACATAATATTTGGTAGTACTAACCAATCCTTTTGTGATGAGTTTAGTAGTATTATGACTAAGAGATTTGATATGTCTATGATGGGTGAGCTAAAGTTCTTCCTCGGTTTTCAAATCAAGCAACTCAAGGAAGAGACTTTCTTATGCTAAACCAAGTACACCCATGACATGTTGAGAAAGTTTGACATGGTGAATGCTAAGCCAATCAAGACCCCCATGCCAACTAATGGATATCTTGATCTTGATGAAGGAGGGAAATCCTTGGATATAAAGGTATATCACTCCATGATTGGATCTCTCCTTTACTTATGTGCATCTAGGCCGGACATAATGCTTAGTGTGTGCATGTGTGCTAGATTTCAAGATAACCCGAAAGAGTGCCACTTAGTGGTCGTTAAGAGAATTTTGAGATATCTAGTTTTCACTCCTAACCTTGGCTTATGGTATCCTAAGGGCTCTAAGTTCGATCTACTTGGGTATTCGGATTTCGATTACGCCGGTTGCAAGGTAGACCGAAAAAGCACTTCGGGGACGTGTCAATTCCTTGGCCGGTCCCTAGTGTCTTGGAGTTCTAAGAAGCAAAATTGTGTAGCCCTTTCCACTGCCGAGGCCGAGTATGTTGCAGCCGGCGCATGTTGTGCTCAACTATTTTGGATGAGACAAACCTTAAAAGATTTCGGATGTCAATTCACCAAGATACCTCTCTTGTGTGATAACGAGAGTGCCATCAAACTAGCAAATAACCCGGTTAGTCACTCTAGAACCAAACACATAGACATCCGTCATCACTTCTTGAGAGACCACGAATTGAAAGAAGATACCGCAACTCGTCATGTGAGCACCGAAAAGCAACTAGCTGATATCTTCACTAAGGCTCTCGATGAGACAAGGTTTTGTGCTTTGCGTAGTGAGTTGAATATACTTGATTCCCGTAATGTGGTTTGAACTATAACACACATTTGTTTGTCCACCTAGCGACTTAGGCAAAACTTTGAAAAAGTTTCAATTATGTGCTTCAAAACCAATTTTGAAAGAAACTTGAATGTGTTGGTCATTGTATG
The DNA here is from genome assembly GCA_022036555.1 of Microstegium vimineum. Classification (NCBI taxonomy): domain Eukaryota; kingdom Viridiplantae; phylum Streptophyta; class Magnoliopsida; order Poales; family Poaceae; genus Microstegium; species Microstegium vimineum. The sequence continues at coordinate 14,658,416 of CM039124.1, read as the reverse complement.
ATTGATGATTTGCTTACTGACCAGCACATGGCAAGGGGTATGAGTCCACAATTGCATAAATATATAGTATATATGTGGCATAATGCCTCACTGCCTGGCAAGGCCAGCAGTGCCGACCCAGGCCAGTAGTGTCGGCCCCAGGCCAGCAGTGCCGGGGTGTCCGGCAGTGCCGGGCTAAGGCCGGCAGTGCAGGGACTTAAAGGACCCAAGCCTGTCGGGCCCAAGTCCATACTCTCGGGTTTTTCTCTATCTCTTCACCCAGACCCGAGGGAATACCATACCAAGTCATATCCCCCCCAACAACAACATCTCTCCTCTCCTCTTTCAATCCCAAGGAGATCTATGGAGCCCGGAGGTTCCTCTCTTCCCCCGGTAGTGCTGCCCTTCGGTGGTGCCGCTATTGGAGGAGGTGTGGAGGATCTTCCTCCCTGCGTCAAGCTCCATTCAAGCCTGACCTTCTTCATCCTCGCCCCTCTCTTTCAAAGGTAATAATGCTGAAACCCTAACTTGGGTCGATCTATGTAATGTATGGTTTTGAGATGAGATTTAGGTTGTTAGTAGTTGCATTATGTATGGTGATGTACCTCCAGTAGTTAGATTTGATCAAAACCTAGTTTCAATGGAGGATTGATGGAGCATGCCATGGTGCTGTCTGCACCAGGCCGGCAGTGCCGGACCCTGGTGACAACACTTGTGCATTTGCTCCTACAATCTTCTATTGACCCTAGATTTTGGTTTAATCTTTCCACTAGAGTTCTTGTCACTGTCTAAGTGCAGCAACTTAACCTTTTCTCCTTTTAAATGCATAGATGGACGCCGGTGGATCGAGTGGAGGTGCAAGAGGAAAGGGGTCAAGATCAAAGGCTCGCACTCGCTTAGCCGATGATGGTTTGAATCCAAGGTAGAGAAAGGGAAAGAGCTTGCCCATGGACACCTCCAGATTTGGGGCTGTTCAATGGCGCTTATCTTGTTGAGCATCCTGAGGAGGTTCTTGTCAGAGAGCCTCAGGACACCATTGTAAGGCAAAGTGTAAGCTATCAGAATTAGTGGAGATCAGTCCAAGAGCAAACGGCTATCTACCCTTACAGTGAGCCAAAGGATATGGGAGTGGACTACAGGTTCTGGAATGTGTTTCATTCTGATTACTACTCCACAGTCCTCTTCCATGCTTCCAAGCTCAAGATCATCAAGATGAAATATGTTGATTGGGAGCACTTGGAGATCAAGAGAGACCTTGTTTTTGACAGAGTCATTGATCAGTGCAGGGAGCTTGGCATGTATCACTGAATGAGATTCCAGAATGGGTGGAATATTGAGATCATCTACCAATTCTACTCCACCTACTATCTGGACAGGGAAAACATGGTGATGCACTGGATGACAGAGGGCATGCACTACAGATTGGACTATGTGACCCTTGCCCGCCTCCTTATTTTTGGAGAAGATGATAGAGCCTGCTTTAACATCCATGATGAGAGAGGTCTGTCAAATGAGGAGATATCACAGCTCTACATCAAGCCTGAGGAGGCAGATGGTCTGATAAAAGGTTTGAGGAGCAAGTACTATATTTTGAACAACCTTTTTAGGACCACTCTCTATCCCAAGGTGGGATCTGCTTCAAACCTCTACAACACATCTAAGAATGTGTTAAGGAGGATGAGACGTGGAGCACCACCTTTTTCAGTTGTAAGATTTTTGTGGGATGAGATATGCATTGCTGCAGAGGATGCAAGAAAGGGGCTTCCCTATGCCCCTTACCTGATGTTTGTCATTGAGAGAGTGACAGGACGAATCTACAACAAGGACACCATCCATGAGCCTTACAGAGCAGAAAAGGCTATTCACTCCACTGTTGTTCAGGAGATTGACACTCCTCCCAGAGACACCAGGACAACAGCAGCAGATATCCCTGAGTCTTCAGGTGCAGCAGCTTCCAGAGGCAGGAAGAAGGGCAAGCTTGGTAGGATCTTGAAGAAGATCTTTGCTGGCATCTGCTATGCAAATGATCACTCTTACTAAACCAGGCTTGAGATCAAGGAGCTCAGAAAGGAGCAAGGCCTCAGACAGATTGACCCTCCTACTCCACCTCCAATGCTCAGTGAGGAGTCCACCTATGATGGTGATGATGATGAGGAGGAGGATGAGGAGGAGGATGACGAAGAGGAAGAGGAGATTGAGCAGCCCAGACTCGATAATGCAGCAAGCGTGCATCTGCTAGTATTCTTTTCACAGGCTCTCCTGATGATGATGATGATGATGATGATGATGATGATGATGATGGAGATGACGACGATGACCACATGGAGGAGGACAACGACTAGCTTGTATTCTTTTCGCTTTGTTCTTTTCTCTTTTTGGTGACTTATTGCCAAAGGGGGAGAATTACTAAGTGAACGGGGTACAACATCTTTCGACGGTCATGGAGGAGCAGCAGCTGCTAGTTATCTTAGTTTTTTAGTTTGTGAGATGAGAGAGCAACATGAAACTATTTTATTGTAATATTGTCACTTAAGTACTTTATTTGTGTCATTTGTGGACATATACTCTCTCATATATATCATGCTTGTCTTAGTATGCTGTTATTTTTTATTTTTATATCTCGCTGTGTGGCCGTGCGTGTGCTTCCGCAGACTTGCTGCCAGCAGTCAGGCCGGCAGTGTCGGGCTGCTCAGACAGCAAGCCCTCTGATTTGTGTTGAGACATGTTCATATGCATCACGTATATTCTTGTGACACTTTTTCAGCCATGGATGTAGGGGGAGCCCTACTTCACTCCATTGTGTGAATTTTGACGTTTCATGCCAAGTTTGGAGATTCTAATTCCTATTCACACATTTAGGGGGAGCTCCAACACCCATGACTTGCATTGTCTCAGATTATTATTCACTTTTGTAAGTTCTAAGTGTGTTGTCATCAATCACCAAAAAGGGGGAGATTGAAAGTGCAATCAAGCCTTAAGTGGGTTTTGGAGACATGACAACGCAATTAGAAGACTAATGAGACTTTGTGAGTATGACAAGCAGGTTAAACTTAAGGAGGTTGATGAATAGGTTGGCGAACCCCTCCAACTACAAAAGTGCATGGCAACAAGCTCAAAGAGTTTAAATTCATTTTATACTTTGAAATTGAGTTAGGTATGTTGTACTATAAAGAGAGATTCAACACGCATGCCAACAAGTGAACCAAATGCATATCTATCCAAATAAATCACACCTCCACATATATAGTGGGCAAATCAGCCAGCTATTCGAAGATCAATCCTTTGTTGTTCTGCCCAGGCCGGCAGTGCTGGCTCTCAGGCTAGCAGTGTCGGGCAGTCCGGTAGTGCCGGGCTACAGGCTGGCACTGCCGCGACTTGTTCTGCCCGTTGGTAGTGAGGAGGTATTTCATACCCCCTCACTCACCCCAACGGCTAGTTCTGCCACTCTCACTCTCAGACTTTGCAAGAATAGAAAGAAGCCTCTTCTAGCTCTCCCCTTTCTCTCTTGGTGCTCATACACTCTCCTCCATTGATCTCCAATCATTCTTTGAGAGATTGAGCCTCTAAGCCTTAGAAGAAGCTTCTCCCTCGGATCTTCACTCCTACAAGCATTTGGTTTGCGTGGTGGCCGGCGGTTTGAGTTCTTTACTCTTGGAGCTTTGCTCCTAGCCGGCTAGAGGTTGCCCTTGAGCTTGCCTCCTTCGTGTGGCGCCTAGGGAATTTTGTATCACCCATCATTTGCTAATACACTTCTCTCATCTTAAGGGTTCACCCCCTTGACTTGAGACTGAGGAAAGAGCTAGCCTTGTGTGGCGAGCTTGAGCCTTGTGTGGCGCACCTCAACAACGTGGACGTAGGCAAGCCTTGGTGGCGAGCTGAACCACGGGATAAATCTTGTGTCACTGTGTGTTTGTTACTTTACTTTGATATATCTTGTGTGCAAGGTGATTTCTAGAGTTTGGACCCGATGTACGCGGTGGGTGTGTTGCTATCACTTTCAGGTGGTGCTAAAGGTTCCATACACCTCTAGGAAGGTTTCTATTCAAGCACAATTTCCATATTTAGTTTACATTTTGAATTGTGCTTTGATCTGTTTCTGTGACCAACACTGCTCCCCAGAGGCCAGCAGTGTCGGCCACCCCAGCAGTGCCGGACCCAAGGCCGGCAGTGCCGGGCCTGTGCTAACAGCAAGTTGCTAAGTGATTTTTAAACAGGCCTATTGACCCCCCCCCCTCTAGGCTAATCAGGTCCTTACAGTTACTCTTGGTGATCGACATCACCTAGACGATTCGGTGGCGATCGGAGGAAGGTGACCGCTGGGAGATTGTTGGCGGCTCTTCTACAACGAGTTGTGATCGGTTGTGGGTGATTCACCAAGCCGGAGCGGTGAAGAATCAGCCCATAGAGAGCACTCGGTCCTTGCGCTGATCGAGGGGGAGCAATACCTTGCGAGGTGCTCCAACAAGAGCTAGAGGGGAGTGTCGACTCCTCGATACCTCGAGAAAACATCGTCATGTCAACATCCTTCTTCTCCCTAGCTCTTTACTTTCCGCAAGTTTCATTATAGCTTTTATACTTGTTCTTGATACATGCTTATCATGATGCTTGACTAGAATTGAGTAGGGTGCTTTACATTCCTTTGAATTGCTACCACTTTCCTAGACTAGAACACACTTTGGTAGACACAGGGGGAATTGACATTTGTTTATGATTTCATAATTGTTTTAGAAATTTGAAATAAACCCAATTCACCCTCCTCTTGGGCATCTTGATCCTTTCAAGCTTTAAAGTGTTGCCCTCATATCTCAAGATCACCCCTATTGATCTCTGTGACCTCTGCCTCATCCCGTGACTCACTAGAGTTTGGCGGGCACAAGAGTGCCATCGTGACCGAGCTTTTGGCACAAGCGGATAATAGGTGTGCGGGGGCAGTGGAGCATGAGCAAGAACCTCGAAGGTGGAGGACGCGTGGTAGAGGGAGATGTAGTGCATGATACCAATGAGACACAAAGGGGAGACAGACACAAAGGGGAGACAGAATAGAAAGGGAGGGAGGGATGAGGTAGAAACGGCTAGGGGCAAACAACATTTCGCCATTGTTCTGTCTCCTCTAGAGTCGAAATGTATACTTTAATAAATATGGTGTCATCTACTAAATTTATCACAAACCAAAATGTTACTCCCTCCATCCCAAATTATAAGACATCCCAAGAATCTTGGAGAGTCAAACTATCTCAAGTTTAACCAAACTTATACGACAATATAATAATATTTATGATGTCAACTAAGTATCATTATATTTTGTTATCAATTATATTTTTATAGTATGTCTATTTGATGTCAGAATTTTTTATATTTTTTTTATAATTATTGGTCAAACTTGAGATGGTTTGACTCTCCAAGATTCTTGGAAGGTCTTATAATTTAGGATGGAGGGAGTAGTAGCCATTAGAATTTTTTTAATGTCCGGCTGACAACTTGACTTTAGTTTTTGCGTCATGTAGCTATTTTCGCCTAGATATTTATGAACTAGTGGCATGCAAATGGAAAAGTGGGCAGCACCCAGAGTACGGCGCCAGATTGGCTTCGCTTATTATTCTTGCTTCAAAAGCACGAGTGACTAGTTTTTAATTGCAACAGTATGATCCATAACTTATTGGCATATGCATATAGAGTATATTTAAGGCAACGAGCAATATGTTTTCTGAAACAGCATATACAGTATTGCTTTTATTTTTTGTCGTGTCTCAGTTAAGTTGACTTCCCTGTCCTCTTATATATATACTCTCTCCGTCTCTAAATAGATGTCTCCATTATTATTTACTGTACTATATTTTGACCAACAGCTTGCTTCTCGGAAAAGTGTTAACACTGCTATATATATATATATATATATATATTACTATGAATTCCCGGGGTTATGTAGATCTAGATACACTGCTTGAAATGATTCTGTTTATAGAATATCCCAGTGGCGGCCTACGTACTCTTATATATACTCGTCTCCGATACTACACAAGTACGTATTGGCATCTTAGGGCATGACCAATGTATTTAGATCAATTGGTCTTTATGAATGGGACCCACCAACAGGTGGCCTTAACTATGGCAGATATCACAATGCTAGGTCCAGAGTACGAGTAAACAAGGTGGCCCTATGGTCTTTATTATATGTGTTATCTTTTAATTGAAAAAAAATTAATGCATTTGTCTTGGGAAAAATGTGACAAATAAATCAGTTAGTAATTTATTTATTTACTGCTAGAAAAGATCTTGTACGAGAAAGAAATGATCAGCTAGCGTGCATGTACAGTGTACATTTTTTTTATATGTATATATAGATCAAAAGAAGAAGTAAAATAAACGGAAGGATTGCACTAATAATGGTATACCTTCGACTAATTGAACAAAGGTAACATGGAAACATGCAATGTGATGATAATTGCAAATTGAAGCTGATGCCCTGCATCCAATAGTTATGTTGGTACAACAAACATAAGGAGGCATCGTCAATTCCGGCCCCTTGAAACAAGCAGAACAAGGACACCAGCTTCAGTAAATCACCTAGATTAATGCCACTTCGATCTCCATTATTTGTACGTACATGTACATATATGGGATCAATAGCTAGCGCATGAACTGAAATCTCTGAACCTAAAACTTTTTTAAAGCAGCATTTAGATTATTCACAAGTTCAACTGCGGTGGAGAATCCGTCCTCAATCTGCATGCATGGGTAAAAAAAACGTAAATTGACATGGAAACTAAGAATTGTTAGTAACAACATTATTACGACACAAGATTGTCGTACCTGCGCCGTGATGGTGATGTTTAACGAGGACCCGGCGAGCAGCAAGACGTTGGTGTTGATGGTGGAGAGGCCGTGCTTCTCCAGCTCCTTGAGCAGCATGATGAGCACCCCCTTCTTCTCCCGGCACACCACCCTCAGCAGAACGGTCGTCCCCCGGACGTCCGCTTCGATCTTGTGGCCGCCGTCGTCCTCCTCCTCCTCCAGTGAGCCGACGCAGCACCGGATGTCCAACGGTGGAGACTCCGCTGTGCTGCCGGTGCTGCTCTGCTGCTCCGCCTGCAGGACCTTGAGCCTGCCCCTCAGCTGGTGCACGTAGTCGATGGTACTCCCCAGCAGGGACACCTTGTCTGTCTGGGGATTAATTGCGCATCAAGCATGAAATGAAACACACACAATTTAATCCTATATTTCACCTTATATATTATTACAGTACGTAATTAGGAGCTTATTAATTAGCTGACCTTGGTTACGTCCGGGATGATGGACGCGAGAACCGCAAACTGGTGATGCATCTTCTCCCGCCGCTTCCTCTCCGCGACGACGTGCTCATGCACGCCGGAGCTCGCCCTCCGCCTTCCTTTATTACTACCCTCGGGAGCTGTTGTTGTGCCACCGTTGCCTTCATTTGGCTTCGACACCTCTCGCGAAGAGAAGCTCATGAGCTGCTCCGACTTCTTGCCGCCGGTGAAGGAGAACAAGCTGTCGTTGCCGCCGCCTGCGCTGATGGCATTTGCCGCCGTCGGGAGGAAGCCCTCGTCGGCCTCGGCGTAGGATCCGCGGCTCATGTCTCCATGAAAGGGGAATCCTGTCGTGTACGCGTACGTGTTCGTGCGTTGCTGCTGCCGCTGATCCAACAATCCTACTTGCTGCTGTTCTTGGTGATGAATAAGAGGCTGGTCCCAGAGCTCGTCGGCGAGGGATTCGGCGAGCTGCTGCATGGTCAGCGCGTCAATGAAGTCCAGCTCCCCGACCTCCTCGTTTTCCTGCATCCAATCAAAAACAAGCAGCTTTATTTGTAATAATCTTCGTTCCTCTCTAGCTCGGATGCAAACATTGCAAAAACCACAAGAACGTACGTAACGAAGAATATCATGCATGGATTTATTTGAAGATAAGATGATAAGATCATGTGTGGGGGTACTACGCGGTTTACCAGTTCTGCAAGCCACTTGTGGCTGGCCGTGGAGTCCATCTCTCATCTCTGTGTGAGAGGACGACAGTTTGTTTTTCAATATATATATATAGGATCGATCGAAGACACAGCCGCACAACATGGCAATCCTCTGGATCGGACAACAACCATAGTATAAGATAGTGCAAGTGTGAGTGTGAGCACCCTATGACTATGACTATGACTATGAGGAAGCATCGATCATGCTGGAGTTTGAGAGACGAGCGCGTCACATCATCAAGGGTATGTCCTCATCGGCGACTTTCTAATATTACACCATCTGCTATTGGGGTCATGTTAATCATGTCTTCCAATTAATTCACCTTTGATCCAAATGTGCCTCCTTTTCATGCTTTCACCATGTAATTTTGGTGGTTATGTCGATTTGCAAGCTAGTTTGAAGTCATATTGTTTACAATGTTGATGTGTGACCATTGGGATTAAATATGCATGTAGATGATCTACCAAATTACGTGGCACGTGTGCAGGGATGCCTCCTTCAGTGATTGTTGTGTTTCGCCTTCCCCCTTAGCTTCGACCTTCGGCTCAAGCATGAAAGCTAGGGTAAAGGACTAAGAAAAGCGACCAGAGGAGGGGGTGAACGGGGCCAATCCAAATGTCTTCCAAAATGGCTGCTATCCCAAACAACTCTCCAAACACCAAAACCAACAAGTGAGATGCCCTAGAGCCAACTAATGGCTAGATGCCCTCCAGGTTCCGCGATGACCAGAGAACACAGCGACTCAGCGAGACACCCACCAAGAGCTCGTCCGAAGCTTCACTAAAAAGTAAAATCGAAGCTCTCAAACACCACTCAACCGAACTAAGTGCTCCGAAGTCATCCTACCTTGACCGACCTCAAAAGCCCTATGGAAGAAGCAGATCCAAGAATGGACCCTCGGAACCCAAAAAAAGACCTTAGAGAGGCCCTCTACCTAGACAAACCCATCATATCCATGATGCTAGGTTGGCCTATCCAGGATGCTAGGTCGGTCTAGCCTACTTTGGCATTTTCAGCACCCTGAAACCAAACTACAAAAAGAAGAAAACCATTCAAACGAAGTCCAATTGTGCTCAAATTTTGTGGAGATATTCTTAAGGATGCTTAGAAACTATCCCCAAAACAACTTCAAAAGACCAAAGGTACAACACGGATAAAAAAATCTCTCTCCAAGATCAGGGTTTTCTCAACTGTGTCAAAATCCCCAAACTTTGTGCTCGTGAGGAAACTACCAAACTTGGTTGGTAGACATGTTCCTCAGGGGTCCTAATGCATATCCATCCAACCCAATCACTCTCAAAACATCAGATTTGAAGAAATCAGGAAAAGAGCAAAGAGAGGGGTTCGGGAAGGGGAAAACCAAATCAAACAAGAGATGATCTTGGGACATTGATTTTAGAGGAGAACTTTATTCCATGAGATAACACAAATAGAGGACCCAATCTTTCATATGAGGATCTCTCTCATAGTATAGACTCTAGGAAACATTACATGCTAGGCACCGAGCTAGAGACTCAAATGAAAGTACTTGGAAGAGATGAGCTGGTTTGGGTAGCCTATCCTATTATTTATAGAGCTATTACACAATCCCAAACTTGACCTTAGATATTTTGCCTAAACCATTTAACCAAGGGAAAAAATGGTACAAGTGGAGGTCCATGCATCTGATGACCACAAGCCCTTCATGAGATACCAAAATGATGTCGCATTCCACCTCAATCTCCATCTCAGGTTCAATAGCCTCAGAATTAAAGAGAGAATAACATATTATGAGCATATTTTATCAACAACAAGTTTCACTTGTACTTGAAAGTATTTCTCTACAGGTAATGACACATACAAACAAGTGTGAGATGTGGGAACCCCACAGGGAGGGTCAGCTGACCCCCCCCCCCCTTTGGATCCACCAAGGTGTGCCAAGTCACCATGATCCATGTGACACCTCTCCAAGTGATTCACCCTCGAATTCAAAGTGTGTTTCTTATCAATGGCGGAAGATCATGTAACATGGATCTATGGGCCCACATTTGAAGCAACCTGATGGTATAATCAAACTCGAAGCTTCATACACTTTCAAAGATATGTCGGCCATGATTCTGGGATGAGGATGAAACCACATGCCATAGGAGTTCAACCAACCCCCCTAGGGTCGCTTGACCTCGCAAGCGGGCCTAGGAGTCTCCTCCACCTTATAGTATGAATCCATGCACATAATCAATCTCCACCATTGGTCAATGATGGTTTGATCCTAGGGTTGAGGTGAAAAGGCACAAGAATTGCTGACATGGCGCTGGAGTGATGCCTACTCCATCTCTACTATAAATAGGGGCTCAGCCCCCCCCCCCCCATCTCAAGACATTATGCATTCAAGCTCCAAGTGAAAAATAGTGTAGCTGCACTCTCTTAGTAGGATACTCTAGTGTGGGAGTTAGATTTGAGTCAAGCTTGCTTGGGGTTTCTAAAGTTGTCTTCTAGAGAGTATGGTATAGTTTTTGTACCTTTATCTTTTTGTAGTAACACTTTATTATTATTCAATATAGTTGAATTCTTGCTCTACTTTACTTAGCACTTACTTTGTGTAATATTATACTTGTTATAGTATTATTGTGGCTTATCTTAGTATATAATTGTTATATAGTAGATTTTTGAGATTATTGTTATACAGTAGATTGTGATCCTATAATCCACACTTGTATGCAATCATCACCTATTATAGTGTGCTCTTGTTGATCCATGCATGTCGAATTAGAGCTATGAGAGAAGGTGTGAGCGTGGTGCTTATACACTATCTTGCCTTTCGTTATCGCTTGTCGCACAGATTGTTTGTGGTAGCTAGCAAATGGTGGCAACTTGTCTAGTGTTTGTATTCCACCATGTGTTGTGGGCAAGTTCTTAAAATCATAAAATGTAAGGCCCCCATGACAAGCTAGGCACTTCGGGTAGCGTTTTGTCTCCTACCATCTTGCCTATTTCCTATCATATATCTTGTAAGATATCAATCTATATATCTCAGTTCTATGATTAAGTTAAGGTCATAAGATTAGAGTTTGAATCTAGGAATTCTTTACTCACTTTTCCTCCACTTAGCCATACCTTACTAGTTATATTTTATTATGTTTATCTTGACTTGTTGTATCAACCATTCCTACCATATTTCAATTACCCCCTTTCACTACTTGATACTAATTTATGGCAATTGTAAGGATCTCTCTTTTATTATCATTCCTAGCTACTGCTTTCCCATAGGATTAAACAAATAATGATACCTTGGAATACCAATAGGCATAAGATGAAGTGCTACAACGGTATATTTTGTGTGCTAGTAGAATTATCCAATAGGCATAAGAAATACCAACAATCAATCATTGTCTTGACTTGGTCAATATGGTCCACTCTCTACATGCACACTTGCTTATCGATGTTCCCAAGTGTCGGCCACCCACGATTAGTCTTCCAGCCCTCGGTACCTCGTTCCAAGCCTCTCATCCGCCCTTTGCCACGCCTAGTCCATTGGCATGACACAACCCTACTTGACCTTCTCCATAGTTGTTGACCATCTCTATGTCCACACATATGCACCACAAGCCAAGAGCCCATGATACATGTTGTACAAAACACCACACACATGCTAAGGTTAGTATCCAAACTCAACCAAAGTTTGATCATCTCCTGAGAACCACTCGCCATCATATCAATTGTCATACATGGGCACATCTCAACCATGTGTTCACAAACTAAAACGAATAGAAAATGAGAAGATATAATATGGCTTAACGAGTAAATAATAAAAATGAAAATAAATCGAGGATGTCACCTAGAGGGGGTAGGGTGAATAGGCATTTCTAGAAATTTATAACTTAAAATGCGGAAGCTGTTAGAAGGGGATTTTCAATTGTTTGGAATTCCCAAATCTGAATAAAATGGCCACTCTAAAGTAATACACTTATTATATAATGGTTAACAAATCTGAATCCAAACACCTATAACAAATTGATTGGAATAAAGAATAACAAATTGAGAACATGTCGTGCAATCCAAACTGGTCCGGTATTCATGGGCACAACACAACCTTGGTAAAATGTGCCTCCTATGATTTCTACTTTCACTTCACTATTGCAGGCACCTACTAGGGAGTTGTGAGACAATATATACCTGCACAAACATTCACAACCCAAGTAGATTGAGGCAAAACAAATACCAAATTGAGATGCAATAAGAAACATGGACTCCCTCGAGTCCTAGTCTCCGTTAAGGAGGCAATGAGTGACTACTTCGGGATTCACTCTAGCCACAATCTCTTTCAACCACTTCCCTCAGTATACTAGTTTGGTTCCTTCCATTACAGAGGTAGAATCAAGCATTCACAAACTTGTTGAGGCACACCACAACCCTTAGTTGCTCGTTGATGATGCCTAGCCATCTAGGAGCAAGCTCCAAGAGTAACAAATGTGAATCTCAAAATCAAAGAATGCCTCAAGTGCTCAAGCGTTGGCTTTTCTCTCTTTTTGAATTTCACTCAAACCCACAAAATGGATTCAACCCTAGGGCTCAATTCTCACAAAGAGAAGCTAGAGAGTGTCTCAAAGTCTCACCAAAATTAGCAGCATCCAATTATCTGAGGCGTTCACCATAAGACAACTGCCTTGATTAATATGTATTAACTAAGGCAGTTGCATTAATCAAACTACCTCAGTTAAAGCTTTAACCATGGCATTCTATTAAATACAATCACCTTTGTTGATGTATTAACTGAGGTGGTTATTATTAACCATCCGTCTTTCTTATTATTTTTCTAGATTAAAGAAAATACTTTTTTGGACACTGAATGTGAATTTGAATTCCTATATGAATTTCATAAGTTAAACATATACAATTGTCGATGGTCCATCAATATAATTAGGAAAGGATGAAAAGTGATCACCAAAATAGGATATAGAGTTTAAACTGATAGAATTCTATAGTTTTGGTAAAATCTATGTTTTCTAAGGACTTTACATGAAAATCAGCAAGGATTTAGTCCTTTGGCGTAATAATTCAGGAATTCAGACAAAAGGATATTCAAGAATACTCTAGAAGGATCTAGAATACACCTGAAGTGAAGGAAGCAGGGAAGTGGGCCTCCTAGCAGTCATCTGATAGGCCTCCCTAGGGGTCGACCGATGGGCCCCTAACCCATCTGGCCTGCACCGCTACACCGTCGCCTTTGTTTCCTAGGATTTCGATCTACACCCTTGGTTTAAGTTAGTCTAATCTAACGGACGACATCCATGTCGTAGGGCTATATAACTAGACCCTAACCCCTAGAGAATCAGATTTCTTCTCCTGAGCCTCATACTTCAAATTCTACCTCTAGATGAGTTAGAGATCAAGATCAAGTCAAGAGAAGACCAAGTTTCTAGATTAGAGCTCCAAGATAGTTAGATTAGTAGTAATAATTAGAGTTCGAGCATTAGCCTAGCATAGTGTTTCGGAATTCCATAGTTTCTGTGTAGGAGATCAGTAATGTATGTATCTATCTCATTATTCAGAGATTGTTCTTCATATATTTATGCTTAAGTTTGTTATGTTCTTAGTTTGCTCTAGTTAATCATTTAATGTATTTTATTATTGTAAGTTCATTATAGCGGTTACTTAGAGTACTATAAGTTAGTGGCAACCGTAGTGTAGGCATGATGCTTATACTCTATTTTGTCTACGGATGCACCCTATATTCTAGAACGTGTGGTAGCTCATGGGCAGTGACAGAGCCAGTGGCCGGACGGCAAGGGCTCTAGCCCCCCCTACTGCCTTCAGGTAAGTAGAGCCCCCCTAGAGCCCTACCTTCATTTTCCTACTGTTAATTTCATTATTAATTAACGTTTTCAATATTACAATGCTTTCGAACCAAGAAAATTTGTCTATTTGTATAGTTATGTCGCTCTAGATTTTTATTCAGTCCATCCTAAATTTTTTCCTGGCTTCGTCCCTACTCATGGGTGTGACTTATATAGACCTATTGAATCCTCTGTAGTCCATCTTCCATATATAGGTCTAAGCAGGACCTAGTTCCTAAGTTAGAGCGTACTCTGTTGCAATCTTTCTTTCTAGAATGTCCCTTATATCATTGAATGCATAGTGAAAGGTCTGCTATTAGTTAGTTAATGTTAAGTGATTCAGGTGTTAGTCTTTAAGTTGTTATGATTTTAGTCGCTATCGGTGTTGAGTTCTCTGGAATACTAGCTTTATTTATCATTATCCATATCATTATCTTTTGACTTCCCCTATATAAGAGAGTATATTCTTAATGTAGTGATCTCTAAGACCATCTATGTTTCCTAATTCCCTCGGTAGAAAATAAATAATGATACTTGGAACCTCATTTCGGGTGAAGTGCTACATTGGTATTTTATCTGTGTGCTTGTGGATAACTGTTATAATATTTCTAGGGGCATAGTTTTATACCACACTCTTAGCGTTGCTATTAGGGATGACAACTTAGCATAGGGTGGCGTTAGGAGTGTCAACAATTTGCATTGATGTCTTGTGTTTGAGTAAGATTGATTATACAAAAATACATCATTTTGGCTTTGCATTTCATCATAAAAAGGAATATCATCAAGTTTGCATATAATAAATTACCTATTCAATAATTAGAAAACTTGTTAGTTCTTTAATCGAGTTCTCACTCAATAATCCAAAACCCACTAAAGGGCTAGATACACTTATAAAAAAATCCTTTAATTATATTGGTTATAATATGTGATGAATTTTTAGGGATGGCAAACGATCTATCCCTAGTGTCTAAAGTACCTCTGTAGCCCATTGGTTATAGAACTACAACACATGCTAGCCTAAATCTCATATCAAGATGTATTTATCTCACTATCTTATGTGGATATGATCCATAGATGCTTTATCTTGTTAGGTTAGATTTATCCTCTTTTATGTATATATCATTATTAAGTTTTCCTTTATATGCAATTGAAATTTCATGTTAGCCACTCAAGCTATTAGTAGGTTAGATAGAAAACACTAGCCACATCACTATCGATCCCTATGGATACCATATGAACCATCCTACAACTACACCAGGCACTTCTAATTTACAAATTTCATGTTTACAAAAGTACAACCTCCTTCACTTAGAATGCTATTGAAAAGATCTTTGTCCTCCTTCACTTAGAGACAAAGCACCTTAAGTTTAACCAAATTTATACGACAATATAATAATATTTATGATGCCAACTAAGTATCCTTAGGTTCTTCATTAATTTTATTTTCATAGTATATCTATTTGATGTCATGAATCTTTATAATTTTCTCTACAATTTTGGTCAAACTTGAGATGTTTTGAGCCTCCAAGTTTCTCCGAATGACTTATAATTTAGAATGGAGGGAGCATGAGGTAGCATATTCTTGTAATGTAACTTCAGCCATGAACTTTTCTTAGAAATAACTACAATTGCCATAGAATGTGGGTGGTACTAGTGCTAGGTGAGCACCCAGAAAGCCATCCTCCTCCTCACCTCTCTCCCTATTATACTCTTGTTCGCTTGACTGATGGATCCTCTTCATCCTCTATAATGTACTTGACCCCATGCTCCCTCATAGCTTCCCCGCCATGTACGGCTCCAGCGGTGCCTGTGCTGCCTCCGCCCTCTGCCACCATCCTCACTAAACCTCACTAAATCTAAGGAGGCTTCTACAACATTGGTGTGAGCGTCCCCCTTCACCCCCACCACATGTGTTGGATTCAGCGGTGCATCGCCACTTTAGCATCATTGTTCTTTTCTAGACAATTGGACGACTGTTGGCACTACCCAACTAGTCTCTCCCACCACCTAGTCATCTCAATCGCTATAATTGCCAGTCCGGTGGCCTCCGTCAAAGCCCTCTTCTAAGCCCATGACAAAGCCCCAAACCCCTGAAACCCAAACGTGAACTCAAGGTCTTAGTCTTCACCCTCGTCTCACCGTTCATGTTCCTCATCTCCACACCCTTCTAAGCATATTTTATGGTGTCTGTATGATGGGATCGTAAGACAATGATGTTGTGCAGTCTACACTTTAATGCCCGTAGCCGTAGGACATCCAAAATTATTATTTTCATATAGAAATATACATTTTCAAACACATATATATTTAGGGAAGTTTCAATAAGACATTGATGGTAGGTTATATTCCTCTTAATTATACTGATATCTTAGAAATTTGCTGATGTCGTAAAAAAGTTCATGTAGAGACGGTATAGAAACAGGGAAACTGTTTCCTCCTCAAGGGACGACATATTCACATGGACCAGCATACAAACAAACGAGAGAAGATGCATTGGGTGAGAAACGACTGGTTTACATTGCCCTCCTCCAAATCTGGTGTGCTGCTGCCATGCCAGGCTTCACGCGCTGCAAATCCCCCGAGCTAGCCTCGACCTTCGCGCGTGCCGCCCGCATCTCCCCTATTCCGGTGAGCGTGCTCTGCTTCTTTCTGGTCCATCATGAGCGCTCTGCATCTCCCTCCTCTCCTCCGCACGCTCATCATCTCCGTCCCCAAATCCTTTACCGGTTTGCACGCGCCTAGCTGGTGCTCCCAGTAGACAATAGTGACGAGACGAAGGTCCCATGCGAGGATCCACAATGACGAGGAGGAGGGGCTGCTGCCATGATGGCGGTGCTGGTGGGCAGCGCCTGCGTGTTGCCAGGCGTATGTGTCTATTTTTGCTACAACTGATCAACATCTCTTTGTGAAGTATTCATGAGATCATTAGTTTTGTTTTTAGACTTGGAAACTATCATAGAAACTATGCATGATATGTGTTAGGTCTAAAATAAAAAATATTATTCCGGGAAACTACTTCTAGAAACTATGCCCTGTGACTGCTCTTATATACCACGTTCTTTATCACCAAATATATGTATGATTAAAAAAATATGGTGCTTCTTACATGGGCTTTTCATCGACAACTTGAACTAGGTACTTAACCCTGATAATTATATTATTATTATTAGCAACTAATTAATCCCAATTTTAAGGATTCCAAGGCATGCTCCACTGCAAATTTCGTGCTCCTGCGTTCCATGTATTATACACAAGAAATTCTCTTTCATATACATAAGAAATTATGTGAGTATTGTTTTAGTACTTCACTGCAACAGTATATTGGTTAGATTTTGTCTTGTTCCAAATTGACTACCCTACCAACTTAATTATTATTGATACCGTAGCATGTGGATGTGGGGACGTGCTGGTCAAACCTTATATTCTTTCCAATCCTTCAACAAGGCCCTCTTGTTGTACTTTTATTCGCTCAATAACTGCAAGTTGGATTGTAACTAGTGTCGAAGAAATCAAAAAGTCATTAATTTCCTTTCTTAATTACAAGGATAAGTACCCATTCTTGACATTCCAACTATTGTTCAAGTTTAACTCTGGCGGCAACTATTAAGATCTGAAATCTTTGGCGATCGAACTATTAATACCGGACAAGTTTGTGTTCCAGATAAAGGTGATTTTGTATTTAAAAAACAAATTTATTTTTTAAAAACAATAATTCAGTCTGTTTTAATAAAAAAATGGAAACCCAGTACCAAAGTTTTTCTAAAGATATAATGTATAGATAGGTGCTAGATTTGGAGTTATTTGGGTGTTATTTCTAGTTGTTCATAGTGTTTTACTGCTCATAATGATGCCCATTGTTTATTTAAAAAATGCCATTTTGTGCTATATTAAACGAAGAAATCAACCAACAAAATCCATACTCAAAATAGAGAACCAAATATGTTATTAGCGAAAATATTTATTGAGGACAGTGATGTCATTATAGTTGTAATGGATAAATATAATATGATCTCTCTGTGGTGCTGAACATCACTACTACAAAAAATCTTTTGGGAGGGGCTTTGAAATAGCCGTCGGAAGTGGTTGGGCCGGCAGCCCGCCTCCATTAATTGAGGTCGGCTGCCGGCCCAGAACCCGCCTCTATTAATATCTTAACCGAGGCAGGCTTCATAACATAACCGCCTCCATCAATGGTCATTAACCGAGACGGTTATGTTAAGGAGCAAACCTCTGTTAAATGCATTAACGGTGGCGGTTGACTAACTTCCTCGAAAAGGCTGGAATAACCGTGACCTTTCCTCAACCACCTCGGTTAACCATTTTTTTGCCCGCCTCTATTAAGTTTTTTGTAGTAGTGCATGACACCTATGAGGTTGGTGTCGTCTACCCTATCTTAAGTTTAATTTGCTTGTAAGCTATGGATTCTCTAGCTCAATCCCGTTTATAATGTAGCACAAAATGATTAATTAATAATAAGTAATGAACATGACTATGAGAAATATAAACATGGGAATAAATAAAATATCAATAACTTCATATAGAGCACCAAATAGATATTTTAGAAATATTTTGGTATGAATTTAATATTTTTATGATTTGAAATGGATTAGTTGTCAATATTCTAATGTTAAACTAGTTTTATGTTTTTAGAAAAAAACAAAATTACCTTTAAAACTAGATAGATGGCCGAATTAGTATGGTACTATGGTTCGTGTGGTTAGCGATTTCTAGTTTCAGGGTTACATGGCAAAAAAAAAACTTGAACTATAGTTGAATGGGGAAAAGTGGACTGCTTCGTTCTTCTTAAAATATAGAACACACCATGAAGTGGAGACTTACACGCATCTACCTCAAGGAACACATTCAGTTACTGGCCTCATTTGAAACATGAGGCCATTTTTAGTGTCTTGATTATATTGTTTCCTGTAAAATTCCTGCAAATTTGAAGTTTTCATCTGTGCAGGTCCTGAGTTCATATTAATTATACATGCATTGTCTTATTGTTAGTTATGGAGAAGCATGATGTTTCACGGTGGCATAGAGTGAACCATCTCCTATGCCGTATGTGAACCACCTTCTGTGCCATACCAAAAAAGAGATTACATTATGTTACTAATAAGAACTTCAACAAATGAGCCAACCTCTCTAACTAGCCATTAGAATCACAGTCGTCTACTGAATTTGGCTCGCATTACTTCGAAAATACTAGAGATTTTTTTTTTCTAAAACACGCCGAGGCGCGTATTGCATTAAGCAGGGGAGAGTTTTACAGCTTAGAACGAAAACAACACCAACACCAAAAGCCAAAGGTAGTAACCCAGGTTACCACCAAACTACCGCTAGCACAAGCAGCAAGTGATTTCTTCAAGACGACGCTCTTCATTGTATGTAGCTGCAGGATCCAATGACATTTTAGAGTATCTTTCAACTTTGGTACCGTTCTTTGAATATGAGAGAATCCTTATCCTTCAAACTTTCAGGTAGTGATGGTCACTAACCTCAGGCCGGGTTCACGAAGAGATGAAGTTGCACATATACTTGCTAGCTACAAATCTGGAGCAGCACCTTTTCCCGTAGGCGCTCACAAAGGGGCAACTCGGGTGGCAGAACTTCTAGTTGTGGCTAGCTCCCGCCCGCATGGCCCTCTACCTCGCCACCGCCGAAGTAGGCCACTAGATTCCAGGTGAATACTGGGAGGGTGGCGGCGGAGCTTTTTTCTAGTGACGCTGCAGCAGATCTAGCATGATGGTGTAGCATTTGGCGGAGCAACACAACAACGACTCAGTGGAGGTGATGCTACGGGCTCCTAGAGCGGCAGGGTCGGCACTCCTTCGGCTCTCTAGCAGCCTGCCCATCATCCCCATGGTCAGAAGCGGCAGGATTTTCTCTAGGTCCAAGCAAGCTCCAAAGACGGTGGTGGTGGCTCTTTCGACTCTAGTGGGTGGATTCACTTTTCCCCGGCCAGATCTAAGAGGAGTGGCCAGATCCTAGCGGCAGTGCAGGATGGAGGCCAGCGCGGGTGATACCCAACCGACATTGGAGGTGATGGCGACGTAGCATGCGGTAGCATGATGACGATGACAGCAGTGTTGGTAGCAGGATGCCACGTCGATGACATGGGCAATGCCGACAGAAATGGGATACCGGTGCAGGTGGAACCAGTGGTTGCCGTGAGGCTAGCACAGGTGACGCAAGCGGCTCATAGTGCCAAGCGCCCTTACCTCACCATTGGGAATTACAACAATCTGCCATCAGTTTCACTATAAGACTGTTGACAATTAATTTGTACTCTTGGTCTTCAAGTGCAATGGCCGACCGGTTGACACCTAATGCTCGGGAATAGTTTGTACCATCGGGTATTTAAATCCAAAGACCAACAGTGTCACTAAGACCATTGACAATTAATGTGTCCTCTCGGTCTTCTAGTGCAATGCTCGACTGGTCGCCATCTAACGCTCGGGAATAGTTTGTACCATCAGCTATTTAATACAAAGGCAGATGGTGTCACTAAGATCGCTGTTGGCAATTAATTTTCCCTCTCGGCCTTCTAGTGTAGTGCTCGACTGGTTGACATCTAACTCTTAGGAATAGTTTGTACGGTCAGGTATTCAATACAAAGGCCAACGGTATCACTAAGACTGTTGACAATTTATCTGTCCTCTCAACCTTCTAATGTAGTGCCCGACTGGTCGACATCTAACGCTCAGTAATAGTTTGTACCATCGGCTATTCAATACAAAGGCTGACGGTGTCACTAAGACCGTTGGCAATTAATTTGCCTAACTAGTCGACATCTAACGCTCGAGAATAATGTGTACTTTTGGCTATTCAATACAAAGGCCAATGAGAGAGCTTGTAACCGTCGATAACATGTTAACTGTTGGCAATTCACGGTTTCCCCAACTACTCGTCGGCTATTATACTTTCCTGCCAGCCTAGGTTGTGTTTCTAGTAGTGATAGTAAGAGAGACAGTGGATCACCTTGCCGTAAGCCCTTCCTTGTTTGGAAGTATGTACCTTGCTGATCATTTACTTTAATGCCTATATTATCCCCTTGTATAAAGTGTTCGATCCATTTACATCAAGTCTCGGAAAACCCTTTCATTATAAGTGTTTGTCAGCAAATTTTCTACATAGAGACTAACTCAATTAGTTGTTTTGCTTTTTTTTCCTTTTGGTGTGAGACATCACATGAATGACAAGGATTTTATATTCAAATAAAATGTCCTCATTCTATCAACTTTTACTATTCCCTTTAGTTCCAAATTACTCCCTGTGTCTCGGGATATAAGGCATGCACGTATTTCAAAATTTAAACTTGATTATCTTTGACCAATAATTAGTTTAATAATATAAAAAAATTATAGTACAATAGTCATAACATTAGATTTATCTTTCTAAATACTATATAATGATACTTTTGTTGTTGTCATATAATAGTATAAATTATAACGGTTAAAGTATTATCTTGAAGACCGCACCAAGTCAAATCGTATCTTATATCTTAGACGGACGAAGTATAAGTCACTTTGACTTTTTTGGTATATCAATTTTGTTAACATCTAGATATAATGTATGCCTAAATACATAACAAAAGTGAGATACATAAAAAAGTCAAAACGACTTACAATTTGGAATACATTTTTTTTGTTTTAGGACACAAGTACGTATACTGAAATTTCTTCTGCATAAATAAATAATTATAAATGGTATGCATATCTAGTTCAAAAATTGCATTTTTTACCCTTTGCTGTAACATGTCCCCTAAGAGATTTGTTTGAAGTAAGTAGATCCATCTGTTAGATAGTGCGCCGACACGGATAAATGCCCAGCCAAGTGCCAACCCCACGAGAGAGGAGACCACGACCCTGTGTCGGCTGGCAGATCGGTGCCGATGGGCCGGCCTGCAGCATTACTAGATCCATGCTAGGCCAGCATAGATGGGCCACTATGTCTTACTCGGATCTCATGTGGGCCTATTTTTTTTTTTAAATCTCTTCAATCAATCTATATATCTTAGCTTCCATTTGCCAATTGAGTAGTTCAAATGCACCTCTTGTCGTTTGCATATGCTCCAAACATTATCATTTACTCATTGTCCCATAATTAGCTTTAGTTTTGCGCATGCTAAGAATGTGAGTTATAGGTGTGTTCAAATCATTCAAAAGGAGACCAATGATGCTATGGGACTTGCTAGTATATATATTTGATCGATGAGGAAAATATGTGGAAACATACACATCCCTTTTAATTACATGACATAGAACCAAACAGTAAGGTAGAGTACTATCATCCGTGCTGGAGGCTGGAGGCAGGAGGTTGGAGAGTGACGGAGTGAGGTAGGGTTTCGGCTTGGTGGGCTGCTGCTGGGCGACTTACCTTAGCTAGTTAGGTACTCAAGTGGTCACGCCTCTATACCGACTCCTGGTTCGTTCTATTTACTAATCTATCCTGACCAACGGTTTGACTTTACAGTCAAATATGTATACCGACCGATAATTCAACGCAAAAGGTATATTTACCGACACTTGATCTGTGGGCCAGCTATACCGACCGACGGTTCAACGGTATTAGCATATCTATAATGACACACGTGTGACATTATATTGGGGTTGTGGTGTACTGTCGAGGACACCTATTTTTATTTTACAAATGCATGCATGAAGGCTAGCTTCTTTTGTGCAAGTGGCAGGTGCACTAGCACAAATGGGAGTGGTAGGCACACGCGATTGTTGCACGCGGCAAAAAATGGTGCTCGATCCAGTGCCTTCCTATCCACGAAACAAAGCAGCAGCAAGAAGTTGCAAACTCTGCTACCTTTTGGTAAAGTTGTAGGATCGGCTGGGTTCCCCGTTTTTATTGTCTACTATAGTATGACTTTGCACTTGATCAGGATGGATATATATGCACCAGAATCATCGATATATGTATGGTGGGTTTGCCTTTTGGCGTACGTGCATGATCACTACATAAAGTAATTTCTACTCTCTCCGTCCCAAATTATAAGACGTTCTAAAAATCTTGGAGAGTCAAACCAATAATTATAAAAAAAACTATAAATATTTATGATATTAAATGAACATGTTATAAAAATATAATTGATAATGAATCTAATAAAATTTAATTGACGTCATAAATATTATTATATTGACATATAACTTTGGTCAAAGTTGAGATATTTTGACTCTCCAAAATTCTTGAAACGTCTTATAGTACTAATTAGCACTTTAGCAGTCACATTAATTAAGCTTACCTCTTTTTCTCTATGATCCAAATGAAAGAACAAATTACACGATCATGCATGCAGTTGACATCTATTAATTATTTACAAAACTTGATATAGGTGATGGACTTTCGTTCTGAATCTAGATCTTAGCTTGTTGACAAGAAGTTATATATGTCTGTTCACTGTCGTTGAAACGACTCCCAAGATGTTAAGAGCATGTTTAAGAGTTTTTTTCTAAAATTTATTCTCTATATCATCATTTGGGGAGTCCACTGCTACAAAGCAGCTCTAAGCATGCGGTGACCTTTTATTTGTACTGGCGGTTTCAATTATCATGCGCCAATGAAAATGGTCGGAGCTATGAATCGCCAGTGAGATTTACACTGACGGTTTACCTAAAATAACCGCCTGTGGAAATAGCTCATTTTCACATGCGGTTCAGCTAAGTCAACCGCCACTGTAAATCTATTTACAGTGGCGGTTGACTTAGCTGAACCGCTTGTGGAAATGAGCTATTTCCACAGGCGGTTGGCTTAGGTGACCGCCAGTGCTGGCGGTTGCTTAGGTTGACTTAAGCAACCGCCAGTGATGTTCCTGTAGCTATATATACCTTTCTTCCTCCCCGAGAAATCCTGTAGCTCGCAGCCAACTTCCATTGGAGGCCATTTTGGAGGTCCATATTTCTTCATTTTTGGAAAGGTTAGTTTATGCCTCTCTTGCCTCATTTTGTCCATTCCTTGCTCAATTTGAGTCCCTTTTTGGATCTAGGGTTTCACCATGAGTGAGAGAGAAGGGTAGCTAGGTCATGGGCAAGATTTTGTAAAATTTTTATGCTCAAGATGGTTAGATGATGTTTCTCCACTCTCTTCACTCATCTTTTGTGTTGTCAATTTAGTTTATCCAAGATTTTTTTAGTTGTATGTAAATATAGCTATAGTCATGAATGGTATGTTCATGTAGAGAGCAATATAGGTTCATATTATGTTAATTACTTAGTTTTTTTTCTTTATTTGCATAAATTGTTCCATGAATTGTTTGTTTGTGTGGTGAGAAAAATGTATATTTAAAAATTGTACCATATGATTCATCCTATACTTAATCATATCCCTTCTTCATCCCCGATAACTCTTCTAGCTCAAAGTCAACTACCATTGGAGACGTTTTTGGAAATCCAAATTTTTTAAATACAATTGGATAGGTTTTCATATTCATTTTTTTGGAAGGAGGTGCTTAGCAAAGGTTAGTTTATCTGTCTCTTGCATCCTTTTATTCATTTTTGTTCGGTTTGAGTAACTTTTTGGAGCTAGGCCTATAGTTTCAACTTTTAGCATAAAATTTGTTTTCATTATATTTTTGTACAGGTACGATGGAGAGTTCATTATGGATGTATGAGTTGTCAAGACTAGATCCATCATACTTACCAGAAGTGCATAAGTTTATTGACGCTGCTAAGAACCATGCTTCGAGAACAAAGATGAAGCACATACATTGTCCATGCATAGACTGCAAAAATGTTGTTGTATTTGATGACACTCAAACAATCCTTTCTCATTTAGTCTGTCGGGGGTTTATGAAGGATTACTTGATTTGGACAAGCATGGAGAGGGTAGTTTTGCGCATTATACAACGGCAAACACTGCAGATATTGATGTTGATCTACATATGCTTGTTGATGAGTTCTCGTTCATACACGAGATACAACAACCTCTTCCTGATCATGGTTTTGATGGAGCAAATGAATATGATGAGATCCTGCCAGATATGGCTGCGGAAGATGCAGAATTGTTAGAGGCAATGTTGCATCATCATTTAGATGACCCTTCAATGTTCTTCATGAAAGGTATGGATTCCCTGATGAATGCAACAAAAGAGCCTTTGTATGATGAGTCTAAGGGTTGTACCCAAGAGTTCACGACACAACGGTCTGTGCTTAAGTTTTTGGTGTTCAAAGCTAGATATGGTTTGTCTGATGCTGGCTTTGATGCATTCTTGAGTATTATCGTAGACATGCTTCCAAAGGAGAACAATGTGTCGGCTAACACGTACTATGCAAAGAAGTTAATCAGTCTACTCACTATGGGTGTTGAGAGGATCCACACATGTAGAAATCATTGTATCCTATATCGAGGTGATAAGTATAAGGACATGGTCAGTTGTCCAAACTATAGTGTAAGTAGGTACAAGACGAATAAAGACTTTCGAGAAGAAGAATGTGCTGCCTCCAAATGTAAAGGAAATAAGAGAAAGAAGACCCACCAGAGAGCAACAAAACCCCCCACAAGCAAAGAAAAAGATGAAGTAGACTATTATGCCTAGAAAAAGATTCCTGCTTTAGTGATGTGGTACCTTCCTGTGGTTGATCGATTGAGGTGTTTGTTCGCTAACCCAGAGGATGCCAAACTTATGACCTGGCATGCTTCAAATGAGCACAAAAATGATGGGAAGCTTCGTCATCCGGCTGATGGCACGTAGTGGAGAGATTTCAATAACAACCATGAAGACTTTGCAAAGGAAACAAGAAATATTAGATTTGCACTGAGTACTGATGGAATGAATCCATTTACTAAGAGGAGCAGCACGCATAGCACATGGCCGGTGATCCTCACCATCTACAACCTTCCCCAATGGTTGATGCAAAAGCGAAAGTACCTCATGCTAACCATCCTTATCTCTGGACCTACACAACCTGGAGTGGACATGGATGTTTTCTTGGAGCCTTTAATGGAAGACATGAAGATGTTGTGGGAAACATGTGTTCAAATGTGGGACGAGTACTGCAAAGAATCTTTCACGCTGAGAGCAATTATTTTTATTATGATCAACGATTACCCTGCTCTCTTCACATTATCAGGGTAGTTCAAGGGAAAGGTTGGTTGTGTATTCTGCATAGATGAAACCGCTTACGTGTCATGCATCTAAGAAGATAGTGTACATGAGACACAGACGCTTCTTATCGAAAGGACACATGTACCGCCTTAAAAAGATGGCTAAGTACTTTGACAATAACGATGAATTACACTCTATTGCACCATCAGGTAACAGTAAAGGCCAAAGAATTTTCCAAATAGTTAGTAAAATCAAATTTATTTTCGGGAAAAATACAAAAGACGAAAAACCAAGAAAGAATGTCAAACCAACTCTAGGGGCTACATTCAAGAAGATGTATATTTTTTTGAGTATTTACCATACTAGAAAGAGTTAGATGTACGACATGCGATCGATGGTATGCACGTTTAGAAGAACGTGTTTGAAAGTCCAATTGGCACATTGCTAGACATGAAGAGCAAGACAAAGGAAGGTCTGAATTCACGCATGGATATGGTACGGTTAGGCATAAAAAAGAGTTTCACCCTGTTCTACAAGAAAATGGGAAGTTTCATCTACTAGCAGCAAGCTACAACCTCAACATAGATGAGAAACATACGATGTGTGTGTGGTTGAGGAAGTTGAAAGTTCCATCTAGATTTTGCTCTAGCATACGGAGTATCGTGTCAATGAAAGACCTTACACTCACCAACTACAACTCACATGATTGTCATGTCATGCTTACTACTTTCCTTCCCATTGTCATCAGGGCTATAAATCCTTTGTTCGTAAAGATGACAGTAACACGTCTATGCTTCATTTTCAATAAGATCTCAGAAAAGGTGATTGACCGTGATGAGTTAGCGACTCTTCAGGAATTTGTAGTGGAGACAGTGTCACAGTTTGAGATGTGTTTCCCCCTAGCATTCTTCGATATCATGGTGCACCTTGTTGTGCACTTGGTTCCTCAAATTGAGGCATTGGGTCCTATGTACTTGCATGAAATGTGGACTTATGAGAGTTTCATGGCAATACTAAATGGTTATGTTTCAACTCGTGCTCGCCCAGAGGCGTCTATGGTTGAGGGGTATTTAATCGAAGAGACCATTGAGTCATGTGGTCCATTCTGCAATAGTGTCCTAAAAGATCAAGTTGCAATAGGTTTGCCTCTGTCACGACATGAGGGTAGGCTGTACGAAAGTGGGAGGATGGGACGAAAATCATTCATCCCGAAAGATTACAACATAGTCCTCGAGGCACATCACAGTATCCTGCATCAGCTCTCGATAATGGAGCCTTTGATCGAGGAACACTTAAATGAACTTCAGGAACATAATCCTGGGCACACGGATGATTGGGTAATGAAGGAACACAAGACTCGGTTCAACACATGGCTAAGGGAGAAGGATATTCCACGTGGGAAAACAATTGAGTAACAAACCATCAAAGGGTTGGCATGTGGACCCTCACGCCAGGTCACGACATGGCAAACCTATGACATTAATGGTTTCACATTCTGTACCAAGTATAAGGACATAAAGAGCATGGCACAAAACAGTGGTGTTCGATGTGAGGCCATTGACTCTACAACAGGTGAGATTATTACATACTTTGGCATCATTGTTGAGATATGGGACTAGACTATGGTACATTCCAAATCCCCGTATATAAATGTGAATGGGTTGAGGACAAACATGTCACAGTGGACAACTATGGGGTCAGAGTTCTTGATCTAAGTAAGGTAGCCTACAAAGATGATCCGTGGATAGTGGCTAACCGTGCTGGACAGGTTTTCTATGCTGAACAGATCCTTTCTCCTAATGACAAGAAAAGTACGAACCAACCAAAGCATGTAGTTTTTACTGGAAAGCAACAAGCTATCGGAGTTGATGGTGTATCTGATCTGGAGGATTTCAACCAGTTTAGCAATATGTCTCTCTTTGTAGACCATCCAGTGAAGATAAGGAATGTTGAGCAAAGAATCCCACAGAATTCATTGCCCTGGGTTCGCCACGATGGACAAGGAAGAATAGTAGTAGCCTAGTTTATATTTGTCATGCATATAATCCATTTGTGGTACAATGTGTACCTTACAATGTCTACCATTAACTGTTTGTAAATGTGAGACTTTATGCTTATTCCACCTTTATGCTATCATTTTCTATATATATATATATAGTCTATCTTGTATGATTCAGTACCACTACACAAGCATAAACTACCAATAGACAATCATATATAAACCCTAAACCCTAAATATAACCCTAGACCCTAGCTTAACTAACCCTAGACCCTAGCTAACTAACCCTAGACCCTAGCTTAACTAACCCTAGACCCTATCTTAACTAACCCTAGACCCTAGCTTAACTAACCCTTAACCCTTAACTAACTATAAATTAACAATACATAAACAATACATAAACCATAACTATATGCAAATGTTTTCTACATGCGGTTGTGTTATGTGAACCGCCTGTAGAAATGATTTCTACAGGCGGTTCACATAACACAACCGCCTGTAGAAATCCCTTCAATATATACCGCGCCCAAATCTTCCCAAAATTTTCTAAGTCCCCGGCGCGGTCCATTTCAAAACTACGCCGTGAGGCTGCCGAAAATTTCCACGCCGCCGCACCGCCCTTCCCTCCGCTCAGCCGGCGTCCATCGTCCTCGGTAAGTCCTGGGCTCAGCTCCCTCTTCTTCTCTCTCTGTGTGCGGCGGGGTAGTGCCAGTGGTGGAGCACGCGCGGCTAGTGGCAGTGGTGCCGCCGCGCACGGCAGGGCAATGCCGGTGGTGGAGCGCGCGCGGATGGTGGCGGTGCCGGTGCCGGTGGTGCTCCCCCTTTCTCCCTGTGCGTGCGCGGCTGGTGGCGGGGGCGGTGGCTGTGGGGCTAGGTGTGCAGGGCAAGGCGGGGCGTCGTGGCGATGGCGGTGGGGCTGGGTGCAGCAGGGCGGGGTGGCGCTGGTGGTCGTGCAGGGCGGTGTGGGGCGCTGGTGGCGGGGCTTGGCGGTGGGGTGGCTGGAGGTTGAAGAGGGAGCTATCAGGGTGGGCCCGCTCAGCTGTGAGAGGGCCACTGCTGGGCTGCCACTGTTGGGCCACCACTGCTGGGCCGAGCAGGGCAAAGGGGAGAGGAGGAGAGGAAGATAGAGAGGGGCCAAGTGCCCTTTTTCTTTTTTTTCTTTTTTTTTGTTGAAATACTTGCAATTATTGCCATGAATTAAATGTTATATATGTATACTTGTAAACATTGCCATGAGTACTTGTAAAAGCAAATACTTGTAAAAGCTATATTGCCATTAATAAAATGCTTGTATAATCAATTTTAGTATACTTGTATATACTAGTAGTGTACTTGTATGTATATACTTGTAGTAGTACTTATATAATAGTAGTGTACCACTCAAATTATATTAGACTAATTCTATGCTTATTTATGAATAGTAGAGTACTTGTATAGTTTTTCGCAAAAGTCATATACTAATTATATAAATATAATTGTATAGAATTTTACGATGAGTTCTACACCCAAGGACCAAGCAACAGGGTCTGACCCCACGGAGCAAGCAGTGGGGTCCAATCCTATGGAGCAAGCAACGGGGTCCCACCCCACGGAGCAAGCAATGGGGTCCCACCCCACGGGGCAAGAACCAGGGTCCCACCCTATGGAGCAAGCACCGGGGTCCAATCCTATGGAGCAAGCAACGGGATCCCACTCCGCGGCGCAAGAAACAAGGTCCCAAGCAACTGGGTCCCGAGAATCTACTCCTGAATATGAATCACCAAGTGCCGGCACTGATCCTCGCATAGAGAGGATGGCCCGTCGTGAATATGAACGTGACCCTGATTACAATCCAGAAGTAGATGAGGTAATTTTTGCATATAGGATGTCATGGTTGTACCTAATTTCATGATTAGCCTACCACAATGGATTAGCCTTCGTAATCTGATGAGTGTATGTTTTGATATGAATAGGAGGTGTTATCTGAGTTCAGAGAAATATTAACTCAAGATGAAATGGCACAAGAATATGCACCGGAAACGACCGAGACCACCACCACCACCAATAGTTCAAGGAAAAGGAAGATGAGTGACCGGAAATGAGGTGATAGAGGAATGAATAGGTGGCCATATGAGACATATAGAATCTCAG
Organism: Microstegium vimineum; assembly: GCA_022036555.1. Lineage (NCBI taxonomy): Eukaryota > Viridiplantae > Streptophyta > Magnoliopsida > Poales > Poaceae > Microstegium > Microstegium vimineum. Next base: position 14,628,461 of record CM039124.1, on the reverse strand, counting down.
AAGTGAGCCCAAAAGGACAGCCCCTAGCTCCTGTGGAAGCCCTAGCTAAGTTTCGAAACACACTTGGTTTCGTAGTTAGGGACAATCTTGACGTCACAATCCAACACTGGAAAAATGTGCCAGTCGATGTTAAGAACATGCTTTGGGCCAAGATGTTGACAAGGTTTATTTTGTCTAGGGGCTCAGAACCACTGGTAAAGGAGTTTGCACTGAAGCAATGTGCGGTCATATTCCGCAACTAGAGGTCCGACTTGAATACCAAGTGGGAAAAGACTGGCTCAGACTCGACACAAAAGTACAAGATTTTGGCCGGTCAGTGGGTGGTTTTCCTAGAGCAGAGGCAAGAGGCCGAGTTCTTAGCTCGAAGCGAAGCCAATTTAGCGCTCGCAAAAAAGAACAAGTACCCCCACCACTTAGGCACTGGTGGTTACCAACGACAGGTTCCAAAATGGAGGGAAGAAGAGGCTACCAAGAAGGCGGCAAGGTTGCCAGTGCTATCAGAGCAACTTGGAGAAAGGACCACAAAGTGGATACTGGCTCGGAAACCAATGCAAACCGAGACCGGTATGTCCTTTGAAGACCCAACTACCGATGAAGCACTTAAGAGCATATTAGCGGTAGCAGCAGAACATGAGAAAGGATTATTTAATCCACGAAGAGACAAGGACATCCTAACTGCTGACTTGGGTAACCCCGAACATCCTGGTCGTGTTCGAGGAATATCTTCAAAAGAAGGATGGAAAGAAGGATTCGGACCAGAGTGACAAGGTGAGTACAAGAAGTGTGGTCAATACAAGGAAGAGATGGCTTCGTATTTTAAGGAAGAGGCAAAAAAAGACTTCCAAGAGATGATGTCCCAAATGTTGTCCAATCCTCCTCCTGAGTTGATGCAAAAATTGGCTAGTGCGGTGTCCGTTCAACAACATACGCCAGGTCAGGGTCCCGAGATGCAGCTAGTCCCAACATCACAAAAGCTGGTGACACACAGTCCAGGAACAATTCGAAGCAGTGGTGCGTCAATGGCAAACAAGACTCACTATGTAGTTGACGACATTGATATGCCCACGCCTTGCTCCCTCGTCATAAGATATGGTATTTCTAATCATCGTACAAGGGTAGTAGGCACAGGATTTGCGATCCCAGGACGCAAGTATCATGGTGATGACATTCCAGAGGACTACTGCAAGGTTGAAGTGGTGACGGTCGTCCAAGGATACGAAGATGACATGCTAGACATTGTCGGTCCCGAGGGCATTGAGACACTCGGACAGGCTATCAAGAACTTCATCCTTTGGCCTCAATGAGATGTCCAATTGACTGAGGCGCCAACACAATCCTCTGAAGCCCTGCCACTCACTAAGGGATCGTCAAGTCCTTCACAATCTCTTCCAGACCCACCGTCACCACCCGACCAGTCTCTTCCAGACCCACCATCACCACATGCCCGGACTCTTCCAGACCCACCATCACCACCTGCCCAGACTCCTCCTGAACCAAAGGACCCATCATTCAGTTCTCCACCTTGCCCGGCACCTAAAGACCCAGAGGTGACTCCACCGCAGCCAAAGAAGAAATTTCCAATACCCAAATTGATATCCCCTGGGAGCCAAAGAAAAAGAATAATGCTGGCGTGGGTAGATTTTTGGTAGGAATTGGACGTAAACGCACAGTTCAAACCCTTGACTTGGATGAGCACGAGAAGTCAGCCAAGAAGCCTGAGGTAATTAGCGTAAATATCAGGAAGCCAATAAAGGAAGATTACGAACATGTTCCTGATTGTTATCACTCGGGAGGCCCCTACTACAGTGGGATAAATTGATCAAGATCCCTAGTGGTATAAAAAGGTTGCATGATTGGTACATGAGAGCAGCTTCTGTTGGCATTGACACCATCAACGTGTCTATACCACCACCTGTATTTGCAAGTGAAAGACAAACATGCATTATTACATTCGAGGACATGTGGTTGATGATGAACCTCAAGAGACTCGACGTACAACTCATAACGTTGTTTGTAGTGTAAGTGTTACTCATACGAATAAATATACATGTGTTTTTATTTGTGAGTTGTATCCATTCTAATTCCATATCTTACATTACCGTGCGTCTTGTAGAATGTAATATGATGAGCAAATCATGCGTTACGGTACAGATCCTCGTCATAGGGAAAATGAAAGGGTTGCATATATGAACCCAATAAAAATATGTGAGGAGCGGTCGATGTTCAGAATCGAAGACGACGATAAAAATTTAAAGGGGTTAGAAGGTAAAGAACGAGAGGATATGATAAAGAAGCTGAAGAAAAGGTTTGAATCCGAATACACCTACTACCTGGCAACCTCATTGCTTATATATCAAGACAGAAAATGCATAATGGCCCCATATAACTTTGGGTAAGTGTGAGTTTGCATAGTTCAAATTAATAATTTTAATACACACTTGCATCACAAATTTGCTTCGTGCAGAGACCACTGGATCTGCTTTGTCATTTATCCTAGGCAAGGAAGGGTGTTGGTATTAGACTCTGCAGATTATGCGACTACGAGCTATGCACGGTTCTTGAACAACTTGGAACTGTAAGTTGAGATATATATGCTTGCATACTTTTATTGATCAGAGAGTTTGAGAATAACATGGTGATTCTATTCGAGATTATAGGGCATATAGGTATTATAAATTAAAAAAAGGAAAGTGCGACAATCCAATGCAGCCATTGAACATATATCATCATTGGCCGGTACGTATGAAAAGTTATGAATACATATCATACACGATGTTGTAAGTATATACATAACCACTTTCTTCTTATATAGTGCCACAAGCAACCACCTGGATCAGTCCTGTGTGGATTCTACGTGTGCGAGTTCATGAGGTAGAACGGACGATACAGCAGGAATCATTCTAAGGTAATATAAGTAATAGTCATGATTTAATTTAGACACTCACATTAAAGTTACAAATGTATTTTCAAGTGTATATATTAATGTTTATAAACTTTCTCTTAGGAAGCTTATCAACCAAAGGTGACTAACATGAGCGAACGTACTTTGTACGCCATAGTTGAGGACTTGTGCTCATTCATCATGAGAGAAGTCATTCCTCACGAGGGGAATTATCATCACGAGTCGGCCACCTTAAGTGACCCAAAGTATAGACCACTCACAGACATCAGAGGTCTGCAACTTAGTCGAGATGGTTATTAATTAGAGCCTTAGTGAAAACTTTGATGTATATATATATAGTGTTTGTGAGCACTAGTGAAAACTTTGTTGTAAATACATTTACTTTATGTTTGTGAGCATGAAACTTTGATGTTGTAAATAAGCGTGACTTTATGTTTATGAGCATGAAATAACTTGTATGAAATAGTTAAATACTATATGAGTATAATTGAACATCATCGAATAGGTTTAGGGTAAAATATAGGGTCTAATTTAAATTTAAAAATTGAAAAAATTGGTAGGGTGGGAGCTATTTCCACAGGCGGTTGACTTAAACAAACCGCCTGTGGAAACCACAGGCGGTTTGTTTAAGTCAACCGTTCCACAGGCGGTTAGTTTAAGTCAACTGCCTCTGGAAATCTATTTTCACAGGCGGTTCTCTTTAGTGAACCGCCTGTAAAAATGGATTTTCACAGGCGGTTCTACAGAAACCGCCAGTAGAAATCGCCCATTTCTACTGGCCTTTCACACCGGCGGTTACGAAAAACGCCTGTAGAAATACGTTTACAACCCACTATAGTACAACTGTGTACTAGTGGTCGTTTCAGTAAAACATGCTTACCCACCAACAACTTTTCTATATCTTTTATGCATTCTAGAGAGCTATCCTCACTCTCCATCTTTAGCTAATTTCTTACTTCTAGTTAAAAATTGATGTTCAGTTCTACTAATATGTAAAGTTTTACATGCTAGTATATGTCTTTGTCAAGATCTATCTCTAGACTTAATCATGAATTTACCTAATAATCCAACATAGACAACATATTTTCGTTTCATTCTTAGTCCATGTGTCCTAGGCAATTGCAATAAAAACATCGATCTCTTTGTGGAATACATCTTTTAAGTCTTGGTATATTGTACATCCATGATCTTGTAAGGAAGATGGATCTTTAGCCCATTTAATTTGTATTTTGATGTTTGATGATCAACAAAGTCAAGCTAGACTAATATGTTTGTAAGTGTTTTTGTTGTAGTTCAATAGGATGCACATGAGGATTTGGATCATATTGGGACACGTAGAAGATGATCAACTTCCAAAGAAATACACATTAGAAGATGTGTTGACAACGATCACAAATGAAGACAAGGATCCAAGACACAAGATGGAAGAAGTAGAGTCAGACAAGTCCTGCGCCCTGGACAAGGCACCGGACAAGCTATAGTATCAGGCAGAAAGGACAGCTGCAACCAGGAACCACTACCAAATAAAATAGTGGAATTGTTTTAGTGTTTTCAAGTAAGTAATAAAACACTACCACAAGTTATAGCATATGAGAATCTTACTATAAGATATTTAATATGGAAAATTTATATTAAATTTTTAATATTAAAATATTATAAAAAATCTATCTCACTAGAAGAAATTAAATATTCTGGTTGTGAATAATGAACTGCAACATGTACACGGAATAGGAGCACCATCCTGTTGGAGTAGAATGCGAATTAACACTGATGACCCAAAGACAGACTGTGTCATCCTCATAGTCAGCATCTCTCTCGTGGTCCATAAACCTGTGTACTCCCTACATTCCTAAATTCCTAAAGTGTATCGTCAAGATCTACGTATTGATAAACTTAATTTAATTTATACAAAAATACATATAACATTTGTATTTCTAGATAATTTGATAATTTTGTTAAAAGTAGATTCAAATATCGGTTAATAATATTAATTATGTATCATAAATTTAATATTTTAATAATATATTTAGTCAAAGTCATTTTTGGAATTTCATAAAAAAAAGTCATTTTTGGAAAACGAAAACTACGTTCATTTAGGTAGTTAAGAATATACGAGAATTTTGGATGCGGACAAAAGCTGCGGGCTTTGCACCTTTGTTGCACCCGTAGGGCATGGCTTCGGACATGCATGTGCAGTAGTGGCAGTGTTCGGCGTAGAGAGCTTTTGACATTATTGTCTGAGAGGGATGTGTGGTTGAGGTCAACTGTGAGTGTGAAGTACTAGTAGCTAGCGTCTTGTGCTCCTGCATCCTGGCTGAACTGTACCGCAACAAAATTCTGTTCAATCGCTCACGTCCACGTCAAAAGGAGACGTAGAAGTTGCATGCATCCACTGATCCACCACATACATACTTTCTCTAAACTTTTTACCTGTTGGTTCTGGTTTCCTGAAAATTTAAAATATACTCAATTTTTTTGCGAGAAAAATATACTCAATTTTGACTAAATATATATAATATTATATTAATATCTATGATATATAATTATATCATTAGATTGGAGGCCTAATAACTAGAGTATCTCAAATAAGTTCTTTATACGTTTTTCTAATTTACTGAAATAGAGAATTTGGTAAAAGATTATGCTCCAACAGTCTTTTTAATTGGACATTCAAATATAGATATTGCCTATTTTAAATTCCTCACTGCATAGTACAACTTGTAGTACCACCGTTTAAGCCAGTGCCTTGTGTGTAGATGTTGTTGGTTTGTTACCTATCGTACCTCGTCATGGATAGAACCGGGTTTCTCCCTTAACGAAGTACATGTCAATGCACGCTATGATAATTTATATATTAGCGGGCGGTTCCTGCAGTTCTCGTGCATAGTTCTCTTGCGTAGTAAGCTGGGCAAGGAGCCATGTTTCATCTTTCAGGTCTGATCACCTGGTACGAGGGTCAATAGAGACGTAAGCGACGGCCTGTTGCATAACACCAGTACAGAACCGGCTCTCTTTTGCGTATGTCTGTACGATGATAAGAAAAGACCATCAGAAAAGACTAGCCTGAAATTCGCTTCAACAAGGAATCGACTGAGGAGTGTCGCTGGTTTCTCTAACCAACTAGACTAGATGCTCTTTGGCACGATGATAAGAACATAGGGTGCCAAATATCTAATTCTATATATTTGTTTTTCATGTTAGATATTGCCTAAGAAACATTCTTTGGGTGTTCAGAAAAGGACAAATAAAGAAAGCTATTGAAAAAATGATCTTAATATTGTAGGGTCCCTAGCAATGGCACCACAAATGTAGGCTCACATATACTAGCATCACTTAAATCGTCATCCCTAACATGACACTAGAGGCATAGAAGTATTTATAATCATATCATGACACTTACTCAAAAGATATAAAATAAAAGTTATCCGCAAGCACACAAATAAAATACATCTGTTGTAGTATTTTACACAGGAAAGTTCCATGTATCATTATTTATAATTTACTATTGGGAAGGATTTAGGATAATAATAAAGATAATAGCTATAACTTTTAGACACACATTATAAGAGTTCCTCTAGATCATTACTCATAACAGGGAATCAATCTCATAATAATATTATTATTAAAGGATAAAGATACGATAACGATATATCCATGATTATCTTTGGAGCACTCCTCCCCTATAGCACTAGCATCGAGAAGAATAGAAAGTTAAAGACTAACCCTTATGTCATTCTAATTATAATCATAGTATACTTTAATTAGTGCAATTACATCTAGCAATTATAGTTAAATTATATTTATATTTATATTTATATTTATATTTATATTTATATTTATATTCAAGAGACAATTACTAAGTTAGGTCAAGAACAGAGCAGAACCATGGCCCGTTAATATAATCTATACCAAGTCATATATTCGAGGAGTGGACTACAGAGGACTCAATGGGAATATCACACCCATGATCTACCACATGACCCGGAACATAGGGGACATTCATAGATAAACAATGTCTAAGCACTACGCTTACACGATGTTTATCACCTACCCATAGATCTAATGAATGAGTGCTATACGAATTGTTGGGAGTATGCCCTAGAGGTAATCATAGAGATGATTGTATTTCCTTGTATCCATGACATGTTATGAGTTCTTTGAATATCCATTAAAGACAACTTGTATCGATTAGCAATTATGTGAATTGTTTGTGAAACTCTTTTACTTGTATGGTTATTCTAAAGTTGTCCCTGATCGGAGTTCGTGCAAGAATGCACATGAATATTAGATCAGCACATTATTAGTTGATGACTATGTTTCACAAGTCATAGACATAGAGATGTCAAACTAATAATGTGGACATATGTATGACATGGGGCTGGACAGACCCAACCTGAGATTGTCTCTATACACATCGTATATGTTATGTCCTTAGACCTGAGATTGTCGTATGTACTCAAGATGTGAAACAACTTACTTAGGGACTACCAAACGCTACTCCGTGACTGGGTAGTTATAAAGGTAGCTTTCGGGCTTGTCGGAAAACATGTTGTGAGACATAGTAAATCAAGATGAAATTTTCCACTCTCCATATGAGAGATATATCACTGGACTACTCAAATGATTAGATCATGAAATGCATGGCCGTGCTTGGGTTAAGTGTTAATTCACGAGTTGAACCAAATATCATAAGGCAAAGGAATAACATGTATATTGTATTGTGGTAGTTCGTCTGATATGATCGTAGTGTATGCATAAGAGTTGACACGCCTTACTAGAGGCCGTTGTCAACTATTGGCCGAGTACGAGTACTTGGGCCATGTCTATGTGTGCGTGAGCCCATAGGGTCGCACGCTTAAGGGGCTGGAAGCCTAATTCGGGTAGGTTTAGGGTTACTAATGGGCCTCCAACGCGGGAGCTCGTTAGGACGCCTATATAAGAAAGGGGTGGGCGCGGGGCGAGATTGATCCACGCCTTTTGGCAGCCGTCGTCGCCCTCCCCATGCTCGCGCCTAGTACTCCTCGCGGACTAGCAGTCCGGAGGCGTGACACTTCTTCCCTGCACGTGTGGGCCGGATTCCTCGGAGGTGCTGCATCTGGAGCACAAGGACGAACCACGAGAAGGAGATGTTGAGACGGACGACCTCGCAACTGCACGGCACTGCTGTGACGCGCACGACTACATCAAGTCGCTTCCGCTGCAACTGCGCGTCTAGTGGTAACCCCGTGATCTATAACTAGCACTAGTTCCTGGTTTATGGGGTAGAAAATTTTGTTTTCCGGCTAGCGTAGCAACCTCATAACCCTACATGAACATGAGCATAAACATGAACATAAGCTATCTATGCTAAATATATAATCAAAGTAGATGTCAAACATTATAATTAAGAACACATAAACTATTAAGCATGTAGTCATATCTAGAACAATAAGATCAACTAGAACAAGAACTAGAAGAACAAGGATGAAGTAGAAGATGAACTACAAGAATAATAGATGAACTAGTTGAATAATATTGTTATTACAAGAGAGGATTGTTGGGGTTTACCGAGCCTCCTCGTGACTTGATCCAAAATCCAAGCTATGCTTGCCGCCTTTGAGTCTATTCTATTCTAGCTATGCCCTAGATGGTGGAGCTCTAAGGTTATCCTTTCAAGGGACACCTTGGAATCTATCGACTGATTCTTGAGATATGAATTGATTGTATGAGATATGATATGCCTCAGGGAGGGGGTATAGGGCTCTATATAGAGTCTAGTGGGATGAACCATAACCCTTGGATCAAATCGACCTTGAACAACGGCTTAGATTAGATCTAGAGGTTGGTTGGGGGCCGCCACACGAAGACGTAATGGATCGGGACTCTGCCTAGGCCGACCGGCCTAGGGTTGGGGCCGACCGGGTTCCCCTGGTGCGCCTCGGCCTTTCACCTCTCTCTGGTTTCTTTTAGGGTCTTCTAGAGCCTTCCTACGCTATCGTAGGTTCGGTTTGCCGAAATCAATCGTATTGGATTAGGATTCTCCCCCATAGTAATTCATGTTTTCCTGTTTAATCCCCATAAAATATGGATTCACCAAAACTCATGGAATATTGTCAGATAAATCCCTAAAGCTATGTTGGTGATGATATTTGTAACGTCCCGCCTTCTCTAGGCTAGGCCCGCTAACATTTGATAGCTTTTCTAGGACATAGAATGTCCTCATAGACCAACATCAGTCTTTTCTACACATTTTGTCCTCACTCATGCGCCCCTAGGAAGAACTGCCCGGTTGGTCACCCATCGCTTCAGGCCAATCATGCTTAACCTTGGAGTTCTTAAGAGATGAGCTTCCGGAAAAAAGTTACAACTTGTTTGTATGAGTATCCTATTAATCCTATTAAGCCCTAGGCCGGGGTGTTACATCCTCACCCCCTTAGGAGACCGAGGTCCTCGTCAGTCAACCCTAGGCCAAGAACGTCCCCTCTTGGCCACGTCCATGTGTCCAGTGCCAGCGCATGTACCATGTTGTGTGACCACTCTGGGTCCACACTAGCCATGCGCACCATGCCTATGCAACTGACACACGCGCCCGTGAAACTTCAAGAGTCGGCTCTAATACCATTTGTAACATCTCGTTTTCTCTAGGCTAGGCCCGCTAACATCTGATAGCTCTTTTAGGACATAGACTACCCTCACAGACTAACACTAGTATTTTCTGCGCACTTTGTCCTCACTCATGCGTCTCCGAGAAGAACTTCCTGGTTGGTCACCCATCGCTCCAGGCCAAGCACGCTTAATCTTGGAGTTCTTAAGAGATGGGCTTCCAGAAAAGAAGTTGCAACTTGTTTGTATGAGTATCCTATTAATCCTATTAATCCATAGGCCGAGGTGTTACAATATTCATACCTTTTTCCATGTTTAATTGACCTTTAAATATAGTAGTTAATTACCGTCAACACCTAGCTAATTTATAGCTCCAGTTAATAACTACTTCAAACTAATCTAAATGACCCTATATTGGACTATTTGTCCATGGTGGTAGAGCCTGAGTGAAAATTTAGGGGGGCAATTTGTCGATGGAAATCATGCATATAGATGCCAACAATGATGTTGAATGCTACTATGTGGGTGCCAGGGGCTTAGGGTTGTCCCTCGCTGGAGGCTGACCAATTGCAGATCATTGAAGATAGTTGTGGTATGCAGAGTGGATGTCGTAAGCCCACCAAGTTGTGAGACTCTTGAAGACATGGAAAAACGAATGCCATAAACATGAACGAGTGGTGTTGCGGCCTTCTCAACCATTTTTAATGTCTAGATATCGGCTCTCAAGTCAAGTTCCAACCGAGAAGAACATCCAGACATGGAAGTTGGACAAGCAGGTGAGGGGCATGCCCATTGAATGACATGTTCGTGCTCATGCTAGAGACCTACAAAGTTCATAAACTTTACATAAGCAAAGGAGGGCATGGCCCACAATGGCCCCCACGAAGAGCTCCGCCACTATTTGTCCATCAAACTTGTGGCAAAAACTAAGTTTTTATATTAGCAAACAATATGACAAGCTATGACAACCGAACTTGAGAAACAATTTTTTTTTTGCTTGGTAGTGATTGTGTCATTAGATTCCATTAGTGGTGGGTCTCACTTGTTACTAGCATATACATATTTTTCACGATGCACTCTCATGCAAGATGCCCTCCCTGCTCCTTGTAGGCCTTATTCTCTAGCCCTCCTCTGCGACGCCTTCCCTTTCGAGACCTAGTGGAGCTTAGCCTCTAGGATAGGTAGCCATCACCTCGCTCCTTTGCGTTGCCCTACTCCTCAAGACACCCCTATCCTCGGCTCTACCAATTGCCTACCCCTTTAGGTAGCCACGCCCACCATTCCGCCCCACCCTATCTGCAAGCACAACCAATGGAAGGAAGAAGAGGAAGAAAAAGCTTGCGATAATGAGCTCATATGTAAGTTTTTTGGGACGTCTCAAGATAGACATATTAGAAGAAAATATTCTCTTCTAGGGATAGTTCCATCCCAACTTTCCTAGAACCAAACATTATGATGAAGTGGGACATCACCTTCGTCCCTATCCCCTTCATGGTCAAGACCCTCACAATCGATGGCGTTGTCAAGTCCTCCACAAATCACCTCTCCTCTATCATCCTCATCCACCGCTTCGTCTCTTCCCTTAAGAGAACTCTCATTCATGGGCCGACCTCTTCCTCGCTAATAACCCCACTTGAGGCCCCCGCGCTCGTCAATTGTGACCATCATGCTCACCACCGTAATGAACGCATGCATTACCAAGCTTCCTGCCATATCTTGGCGTGGGGGGGGGGGGAGGGGGGATGAGGTAGAGAGACCATGGTCAAGAGGTTAGGGTGGCTATAGTGGACACTAGAGCTAGACGGGGTCTCAGGAGGACAAACGATAAGGTGGAGGGTGTTGGATCTAGGAAGAGTTAAGGGGAGAAAAAAGGCAGTGGGGGAAGGTGTGATGTCATGGCTATCTAGGGTTCTGAGAAGAATATGAAGAGATAAGATTAGGAAGGAGATCTAGGACCATTGATTTTAGATCCAATGGTTCATAATTTGACAAATTGAGGCACACAAATTTGTTGATGGATATATAACCATTGCCTAATTTAAATATTTACCAGGTAGTAGTAGTCGCTATATACTATGCCACCGTCTTCACCTCACATTAGTACTCCATGCTTAGTGTTCCAATTTCATTTTATTAGGCATCAATTGCAACAATATAGTATCAATTGCAACAAAATCAATTTGCATTAATAGATGCTTGGGATGTAAATCTAGTTATACATGTTTTATCTACAAATAGCTTATACAATTTGAATTATTTTTATTCAATTTTATGAGATTTGGCTTTATGGAAACCTAATTCTTTGACAAATTTCTCTTTGGATTTAAGTGGGACCTCAATTAACCCGACACTAAAGTTGTTTTTACAAAAAGAAAAACTAAAGAATCATATAATGTTTAGTCATAGTCAAATAAGTCACTCGTTCCAAAGGGATGTGCTTTCAGTTTTTGTTGTGCACCTAGAAATACACTAATGTTTAGATACACCATAAAAGTTATGCATTTAGAAAAAGTTGAATGCTTACCATTTAGAATGGAGAGAGTACCACATAAAACAAAAACATATTGTATTCTTAATCCTATCTCTAAGATGTCACTATTCAAGAGATTTGGATAAATTAAGGTGTAGGGAAGTCGATTAATAACGGCATAAAAGTCAATGCAACCATTACTAGTGCATAAAAGTGGCTTCGACTGGGAGGGAAAATTATGCCAAAGAAGATTCTTATGCTATTATATATTTTCAATATCCATAAATACTTGAAAGAATATACCGGTGCATAAAAGCATAAATTTAGTTTAATCACTTATTTTTGTGTCATCGAAGCAATTCCTCCGGGTCCACCTAGCTGCCTCTCCCGCCGCGCATCATCTATCACATTCTCCGAGTGCACAAATTTGCAAGTCAAAGTCCAAGAGCCAACTGTGCAGAGTTTTTTTCAAACATTCTTCCTATAGAGCAGTTGTTTTTTGTCAATATTATTGCACATAATCTATAACAGTAGAAAGTTGGGAAATCAGGAACTGAGCTATTTATTCAGCCAGAAACTACCTGTACCTATATTTGACAAAAAAGTTTTTTTTCCCTATCCCATACATGTTTGTAAATTTTACAACTTGAAGTAGAGAAACAACTATTATTCCTTCTTGCCTCAAAAGAGATGTTGTATATTTGTACCATTTCAGTTTACTATTTTATTCTATTCAAAGGTATTTTCAAATACACCAAAGTATCTATAGTTTTTCTTCTCAAATACGCAAAAGATTTATATATCATTGTATCTTAGAAGAAGAGTTCAAACGATGACATGCTTCTAGTGAGCCTCCTAGAAGGTCTTACCACCATAGGCTGGACTATCCTAGCAAACAATTTGTAGCATCGATATTCCACTACTGGCTGCACGACCCTTCTAAACTTGTGGTTTACAATAAGCTTGTCTTTCATTTTACTATAAAATGGATGAAATATATAGTAACATAGGATAAGTAGGTTTCGTGTTATAAGACTCTTTGTTTGTAACTTGAAACGTAGGAATTTCACGACAAGAATTTTACGTCAACGAATCAATTTAATTTCACAAAAAAAAATGCATGAACATAATTTTGTTTTATCGTGTTACAAATAGGTCCTAAGTGTTTCTGATTTTTTAATACTAGCAAACATGCCCATGCATTGGAACAGAAAAAAAACTAAACATTAATTAATATAGGAAAGTATTGCATATTTATTCATATTTTATGTTTTTATTTTTTATTTTTTTCAACATCAACTCATTGTATTGCTATTTTCTAAGTTGAATATATGTTCTTTTCTATTTAAATTTGGATTAGAATTAGAATCCATATTCATCTTAATCGGAGGTATTCCATCATGAGTCATGTTAAAATAAGAGTTGTATGAGGAGCTGGTTGTTTTTGAGTCAAGATCATATATGCGACTTAATAGGTTTTGGAATCGAACTCCGTATCATTCTAGACAAGAGCTATTCAAACTTGTATAAACATGAATTACATATATAGAATTAGAAAAAAATCTCTTCTCTTGACTTTTACTATTTAGATTTAGATGAGGATTAGAATTCCTATCCATCTTACTCAGATATTCTATTTGGTAATGTTTGGGACAAGACGTCCGTCCGTCCGGACGCCCCTTGCTGGACCTGTTGACTGGGCCTATGTAATCGTGGTGGACTCTCGTCCTGATATTTCAACAGCCTGACTCGTCCCTTCCAGATTGTTCCGCCGCCCCCAAACATCTCTTCGTTCCCCTCCGCCATCAAGGTCTCCATGGCTCCACCCTCGGTCTCTTTACCAGCGTAACACACTCGCGATGGTCCGCCTCCTCACCGCCCTCCTCGCGACGTCGCTCCTGCTCCTGCTCGTCCGCCTGGACTCCACCTCGTCCCCGCTCGCCGCCATAGCCACTACTAGAAATACCCCTGTCGTGACGTTTTATTTATATGTTAGACATGTTTTATTTTGTCTCTATAAGATTGTAGGCACATTTTTATAAAGTGTGTTAGAAGCGTCTTCGCATGGACCGTGTCAGGACTTGAAGAGACAAGTTCTCTAAGCATGTCAAGGTGATAACGAGACGTATTGTAGAGGTGTCAAATGTATGCCTACTAATATTGATATAATTTTATAGATACATTTATATAACGTGTCTACTTCTGTAGTTACGTTATATATCAATGCTTCCTTATGTGCTAAGAAACGTTGAGACGTTCTCATAGATATATTTATATAATGTTTGTACTAATATAGAGTGACGTTGTGTAACGATATTGTATTGTGTGTTAAAAAGTGTAGAGACGTTCTCATAGATACATTTATATTATGTGTGTAGTAATGTTGCCACGTTTTATAATGACGTCAAATTGTGTATCAAGACGTATAAAGACATTTGAGTAGATACATTATATCGCGTGTCTAACAATAAAGATACATTGTCTAGTAACATCATTTTGTGTCTCAAAAAAAATATAGAGACGATTTTACACACATTTGTACTGTGTCTACTAATATAGAAACGTTATATAGTAACATTTTATAACGTCATCTAAAAAATAAACATATTCATGCATCTATATAATGTGCCTATTTATATTGACATATTTATATTTACCGTATTCTTACATAGTAGAAATAAAGAGACTTCTACAAATTTGTACACAAATGAATAGGAATGATTCATTTCACTTTGACATGTTTACAATATCATATCAAGAAGCATGTTTACGTGACTATGTACGATTATTGATACGCTTTTCAATGTGTATAAATTATACTAATGGTTTAAAGCGTGTCTAACTTCGTGTTATTTTGAGACGACTTTAATATTCTATGGAGCGTGTCTAACTTCGTGTTATTGATAATCATCTTTAATGCGATATGGAACGTTCTATGATACGCATTGTAATGTGTCTAAAATCTATTGACGATAAAAAGCGTGTCTACCATCGTGTCACTTTGAAACGTTTAGAATATCATCATAAAAAGTTTCTTTAATTGTCTATTAACACTAAAATCGTGTCTAATATCATGTTATGCTGACCCGTTTTAAAAATCGTGTTAAAAAACATCTTTACATGGCTATATAGAGACGCTTTAGTGTGTGTTACTATAAAAGCATGCCTAGAGTCACTTTTTCTTGTAGTGAGCGTACCACGAGCTACGCCGAACGTGTGTACACTCGACTCCGGCTCTAGGTACTTCGCTGTCGACCTCCGCTCCAGTTGCCGCATCATGTTGCCCGTTGGGAGCTACCTTGCCGCCTTCAGCGACCACCTCACGGAGTCACGGGCTGCCTCGACAACCACCACATCTCGGGCCTCAAGGACATCTACGTAAGGGACTTATTTCGTCGGTGGTCCATCACAAGCACCAACGACCTCCTTCACTTTGTGGCATCGAGCTCTGCGCTAGCGTTGAGCTCCACAACGATGAGCTCCATTCGTCCAAGCAGGAAGGCGACATTGCGCTGAAAGTGCATGTTGCATGTATATGTTTCAAGTGTTTCAGTTATCTCAAAGGTATGTTGCAAAGGTTTCATATGGATGTTGCAAAAGTAGATCGAGACGTTGCATGTGTTGCAATAGTTATACACCTGTGTTGCAAAAAGTTTGTTCCCAATGTTTCAACTCTTTTTAGACGTAGGTTGGAAATTGGAAATGTGTTTATCCGAATGTTATAGCCTTCTGCTGCCTCGTTTTAATGTCTCCTCTCCTCAATGCTGGTGATGTTCGGGCAACTTATTAGGACTGTGTGGGGGTGAGCGGCGTGGGTGAGGAACAAGTTATTCGAGTGGCGCGGAATGCCAGCGAGTGGAGCGTGCGGCACCGAACAGACACAAGGCGGGAGGAGTACTGTTCGGGCGCGAGCGTTATCCTAGTGGCGCTGTACCCGAGCGACTGGAGCCTGCGGCACCGAGTAGGCACGAGGCGTGGGGAGATGCGTCCGGACGCGGCCCTAGCTAGGGCCGGACGTCCAGACGCTAGTATGTCCCATTCTATTTAGATTAGAATAAGATTCTTAACTATATTCGTGTCCAATCCCTATATAAAAATAGGAGGGTTGTAGTATACAAATGAATAGAGACATCTACACTCACGGAGTTAATTAGAGAAGGCCATAAAAAATGGGTGGAGAAATTTTGCCTATTTTTTATTATATATATATATATATATAGATAGAGGTATAGATATGGATATAGATATAGTTTTTTTATATTATATATGTAAATAATGCGTGTATCTAGCTGTATAGCAAATATACTATATAGAAAAAAAGCTAAAATAAATTATAATTTAATAGTAAGTATATATAGGGCGTAATAAGATGGCGGTTTTTGCTCACTTGCTTGCAAGAGAAAGCCGGGCTGCGCGGCCGTAGAGGATCCGAGCAGCAGCTCCGTGCGTGGGGCGTGCCGGTGCCGGTGCCGGTGCCGGCCGCTCTTAATTCCTCCCTTCGTCGTCTACAAATACCCTCCCGCTTGCTTCTTCTCTTGACTCCCCCTCCTCCCTTTCTCTCTCTTCACACTCGGCTCGCCATTAAACGCAAAGCTCCAAAAAAAAAGAAAAAAAAGAGAACACTTTGTGCGAAAAACAAAAATCATCTTCTCTGTTCCTATCCCATCCCCTCCTAGAATCTTCCATCTTGCACCGTCCCTGTCCGCGAATTCCTTGCCCCCGATCGCTGCCGATTTTTTTCCTGGATTTTCTCCGATTTTTCGAGATATTTTTCGTTGGGGGAGCGGTTCCATTGCCATTCCTCGACGGGGTTAGGGTTAGGGTTTGCGGGGATGAGGGTGCACGGGGAGGTGTCGGACGATGAGGCGGCCGCAGCTGTGGTTGGGGAGACGGTGCCCTCGTCCCCGCCGCTCGCCTCGGCGGAGCAGGAGCCGCTGGTTGTGGGGTACGCCCTCACCAAGAAGAAGGTCAAGAGCTTCCTGCAGCCCAAGCTGCTCGCGCTCGCCAGGTAAAGAAGTGACCTGCTGATCCCCCGCGTCAAAGCCTGGAATCTTTTGTGTGGTTCTCTTCCCCCATGAGAAGAGGCGTGTGGGGGTCCTGTCGACTGTGGTGCCCGATTTGGTTGACTGAAAGGGATGTGCTTTCTGTTCCATTTATTTTTTCTGGACCAACGCAAATGAAATGGTGGTTGTAGGCTAAAGACTTTGGGTCGGTGGGGGATTTTTTATTAAATGTTCAATCTGCATTCTGATCAGACTATGTTGTTACCCGTGTTGGACAAATCCTTGAAAGGGAAGTGAATTTTGTTCATTCAGTAGGGTACGTTTTTTTTTTTGGGGGGGGGGGGGTGTCATTTTATTGTTAACTGTTTAGACTTCTGTGGTTTTGGATGGAATGGAATTGACTGCATATTTTCTGTGGACAAGGAATAACGACCTGGTAACACTTAAGTGCATGCCTAGTCTCTTCTGTATGAGTTTTCATAGACTGGAGGGGGGTGGGGGGGGTGGGGGGGGGGAGCATATTATTTTACTAGTGCTCGAAGCAGTCTAGGAGGCTTGCTCGTCAAAGTTAATCCTCATTCAAGCTTTCAGTATCCATCTAATTTTATATGCAAATTACATTTGGATGGCATCTTGGATTCTCATGGTGGAATATTCTTGTGGACAACTACATCACGTCTTGGATATGTGTTTAAAATGACCATATGACCAAAATAATCTGACTGGCTGTTTGGCAAAGTCTAAAATTTCCTTGAATTAAGATTCACCCAAATTATACTACAATGTGGATATTATGACTTGACCAAGACTTGGTACATGCTCACATTGATAAAAAGATGGTGGAAAAAAGGAAATGAAATAATTGGAACAGGGACATCTTTGTTTTCTCTGTGAGAAGAGAATATTTTCATATTTCTTTTGGAGCATACTTTGTAGAGATTTTGCGTGTTTCAATAAGTTTCTCAAGCATTTGACTTTTGAATCAACTATGTTTATTGTTCTAGATTTGCCTATTACAATTATGATGTCTCAGGTAGTTATGTACTTGAAAGTAGGAAATGTTGGATACTTATGGTCTACCTGTTGGTTTCCAAAGCGATTTGAGTTGTTAGTATTAGTGTGTGTATAATGTGAAGGTGAAGCATATTAGTCATATTTTTACATCAGATAACGTATATTCATGATTCAATTAGTGCATTATTCTTTGTTATATTGGAAGAACATGAAATTTCTGAATCAACAAAGCTTATAATGAAACTTTGATACTATATGGCTTGAGGTTGCTACAGGGATATAAGATCATACAACAACAAGCTATATTATTTTGTCAGTACTCAACCTTAAGTTTACTTTGAATAGGTTTATATATTATTTCTTGGTTTCCTTGTTCAAAACCATGTAGAGCTTACATAACTCAGGAAATCTTAAAAATTGTTTTGAAGATGTGATAATCCTTTCTACTTCAGTTTCATAAATATTAATTTATTATATTGAGGTGTTGAAGCTGCCAGAATATTTTTTTTCCTTTGTTGCTTTTAGATGATCCTGCTAATTCATGCTTGTTAATATGATTACTATACTCTTACCCTGCCTTGGTTTTATACCATTTGATGAGCCTTTTGTAATACTGCATTTGTTTAGGAAGAAAGGCATTCATTTCGTCTCAATTGATGAAACCTGCCCTCTCTCTGAACAAGGTCCATTTGACATCATTTTGCACAAGGTCCATCCTTATGTTTTTCTCTTGAGGTTCATTAAATTAAATCATGGATATTGTAGTCTCCATTTTGTTTGCTTTGACTGAATTTCATGCTTTCTTTTTGTCAGCTTACAAGTAAGGAGTGGCAGAAAGTTTTGGAGGTAAGCTCCGAGCACCAAAGTGGAAACCTTCTTTTCAGCCATGTATAGTTGTGACACCTAACAGGGTGTGCATCCTGTGTAGCTACTGTTATGTTTCTCGTGTAGTTGTTTCTATTTGCAACATGCATTAGGCATTATGTTTCAGTTAAAAGCATGATTGCAACATTATGAGGTTTACTGCAGTACTTTCACATTAAACATTCTTAATGTAGACTATCGTGTTTTCCTCTGCAATTCAATTTTTTCATATTATTGAAGGATTATCGCGAAGAACATCCAGAAGTGACTGTCCTCGACCCACCAAATGCTATTGAACATTTGCACAACCGCCAATCAATGCTACAAGAAGTTGCTGATTTGAACTTGTCCAATGGTTATGGTAATTTTTCGTAATGTGTTGGCATTCATGCATTAGCAAATAGATTTATGTGATGAGCTATCTTTGCTCTTGTTATATTCTTTTAGTGTAAGTTAATTTGATATGTTGTGATCTAGACTAGAATAACGTAGTAACAGTGAGCCTACTAATCCTGAGAGAGGGAGACAGGGGGGGGGGGGGGGGGGGGGGGGGGGGGCGGCGCCATTGCAAAGACACAATAATGAGGAAATGAACAGTGCAATTGTGGATGTCCTTTCTTAAATTTAACTGGTATTAGCTGAAATCCTAATTAGTCAGATTTTAAATTAAATTATTGGTATTGTTTTTGGAGAAGGGCGGCCCTGGTGCAAGCGGTAGAGCTTTACCGCCTGTGACCAAGAGGTCCAGGGTTCGAGCCCCAGCCTCCGCACATTTGTGCGGGAAAGGCTGCGGGCTATTTCCCTTCCCAGACCCCGCAGTGCGGGAGCCTACGGCACTGGGTACGCCCTTTTTTTTATTGGTATTGTTTTTGGAAACTATAATCGTATTGGCTTGGGATCAGAGATACTGCTTAGTTGGATAGCTCTAATTTTGAATATTCATAATGATTCTCTAGCTTGCCTAAAATGTAAAATTACTATTCTAATATGTCCCTTTTATTCTGGGGAAATAATATCTCGAGCTTTTCTCTTTATTATTTCTTGTCATAAATTATTGTAGGTGAGGTTTGCGCTCCAAGACAACTAGTCATCATGAAAGATCCGTTTTCTATACCTGATGCAGTTGCCAAGGCTGGACTAACCTTGCCTTTGGGTGAGTAATTCACACCTTCCAATTATGATCGTGTTACTTGTCGAAGAAAATACTTGAAAATATTATATAAGATGTACTACACAGAGAATTTTATGCATTGAGCTTGTCCTGGAATATTTTTACACCGGACCGTCTCAACTTTACAATAGGGGCACAAATAGTTGTTTTTTAAGTGTGCCGTTGAAAGAAATTTATGTGTTTGAGTAAAGTATGACCTAATGTTACGATGATCTAGAATTAGTGGCTTTCGTTTTTTTGTTATGAATTTATTAGATTTAGTCTTCCTTTGGTGATTTGCTATTAGATGTATAGTTAATCTATCTGTTTGTTTTTGAATTAGGTCTGTTCCTGTAGTTCTGTTTGTGTGCTTCATTGCTGTATGCAGTGTGTACCTCTCAAGGAAAAGATGCGATTATCAAACTAATTAAGAGTTTCAATCTCCAGGGTCTTTTTGAGTCAATGACATGTAGAATTATTTCAAATCTTTTGTTGAAATTGGTTTACACGCTATCTTGTTAATGTTTACCAGTTGAGTAATTAGATGGGAATGTAGGTGAGGCTTGTCTGGGTATAGAGTATAATAGGGATATTTGCTGTTACACACTTGCTCTCATCCATTATTCTTTCCAATTCAACTAACTAAGAATGCGACAACATATGGTTTGAAGAATTCTCTTGTAAGCATTTAAGTTTTACCTCCATTTTTAACATGACTAATTTTGAAGGCCGTTTGAAAGATCTCTTGTAATGCCTAAGTTTCACCTCCATTTATTTTTGGTTCTAGCTTGCCTATGTTTATCTGTTTTTGTTCATAAGCTGTATCAATTCAGAGCATGACAGGGTAGAATCTTGGAAGTTTCTGGTGTAAACAATAGTCCTTGTTTTGCAGTTGCCAAACCATTGGTCGCTGATGGAACATCAAAATCTCATGAGCTATCCCTTGCATATGTGGAAGCATCGTTGCCTTTGCTTGATCCTCCTTTGGTTCTCCAGGAATTTGTCAATCATGGTAAACATTTATTTCTTCTCCTGTACTCCCTCCGTCCCAAAAAGAATGTAATTCTAGCTTTGAATCTGGACAAACGCGTGTCCAGATTCAAGGCTAGAATTGCACTTTTTTTGGGACGGAGGGAGTATGTATTTGCAAAAATATTTGATCTATGCTGAAACTGACATTGTTGTCTGTACAGGTGGGATCCTATTCAAGGTATATATTGTTGGTGAAACAATACAGGTTGTCCGCAGGTTTTCACTTCCTGATGTCAACACATATGACTTGGGAAACAACGATGGCATCTTTCGATTCCCAAGAGTTTCCTGTGCTACAAATAATGCAGAAGATGCAGATGTTGACCCTTGTATTGCAGGTAATGCTTCTGTGCTGGTGAAATCAATTTTAAATCTGCATTGGTTTAAGCTATTGCAACCTGCTTCACCTAATGATCGATCTCTATGATTTTTTTTTGACCATTAAAAATATTATATTGAAGCTGTTCAGTCTCTTAGAAGAGGTGTGTACTTGTTAATTTCCCTGTTAATTATATGGTTTTAACTGATGACACTAATTTCTCTTGTGACAGAACTTCCTCCAAAGCCACTTCTTGAGAAACTTGGCAAGGAGCTTCGACGCCGACTGGTATGAGTAAATCTCATTCATATTAGCCCTATGCAACTCTGGACATTGATTAGCTCACCTGACACTGTAAAATTTATCAGGGTCTTAGACTGTTTAACATAGATATGATTAGAGAACATGGAAGAAAGGATCGGTACTATGTCATTGACATCAATTATTTTCCTGGTAAGTTATTCTTTTCAAAATTCTTTATTGCCTCTACTTCCCTCCTGTTGTTTTTGTGTGCACAGGCTATTTATAATGGGTGCAGTTTGTGGAGTATCTAGCTTTCTTCATGACTGCTCTCTTGTTAGATGGGATTTATTTCCCTTCAATGTATGTCTCAGGTGTAAATGTTTATTTTGATAAGATTTATTGACATCATATAGCTATTATATAGTAGTGGCTGGGAATACTGCTATGGCTGCATTTGTATAAGGCATGGTTGGATGGGTGGCCAGGTCCAGGCGTCCAACTAATACGGACCTGGCCACTCACATGCAAAATGGGTATGCTTGGTTGGGTCATGGGTAGACATTCTAGACTGCATTGTTTGAGGTAGTGTTTGGTGGGTTCTGGGTTGTTTTGTGGGCTGGCTAGGCATCTGTACAGGCAGTGGAGCCAGGGGTGGAGGCCCAAGTTGCACAAGCCGGGTCAGGTGTCCGATAAATGGTCAATTTTCTCATTCTGATAGAGCCAGGCTGTCAGGTCTCTGTTGCACAACTCAAACCTGGCTTGGGGGTTGGCCCAGCTAACCAAACATGCTGCCTTGCATTGTTCTAGCCCGGGTGCCCCCCTTAGTATCCAACCCCACAGACCTGCAGTGATCAGTGTGCCATGTTATGCTCATGTTTAGCTACATATGTGCTTCTGGGTGAAATTTAAAGATTCATAGAACATGATGATTTAGAGGAATTATGCTTGGCTTTATTTGACATGAGATTATACCAATGTCTTTTGGATAAAGTTGTACATTTCAATATCAGTTTCACAAATCTGTGGTTGCGTAAGCTTGTTTACCATTTCAGAATTGCTCTCAGCATATATGTTGTGAAACAAAGCGTGATATTGTTACAGTGTCATTTCCTGATTGTTATAGCTTAAACTCTGCAGGATATGGGAAGATGCCAGGATATGAGCACATATTTACTGACTTCCTGCTAAGTCTCGTGCAAAGCTAATACAAGAGGCATCTAAATGGGAGCGGAAGCGTAGTGAAGATTTACTTTTGAGATGGAGACGATTAATAGATGCCAGCCAGGCCATGTAACAGTGGCAACTAGATAGGTTTTCCAGTTTGTACATAGCAAGGGGATGGGTCTTAGCATGAACGAGGTGCCGAGGCCTTAACTGAAGGTACATACCAGAAATCAGGGAAAAATGCAGTATCTGGGCCGGGGCAGTATCTGAAGAAAGGTTTTGGCTCCGTGCCCAGCCTGTGTAAAATCGTTTAACTCAGTGCCAAACCTGTGTAAATCTTTTTACTGAGTGCCACCTTGGTTCTTTGCAACAAGGCGTTGTAGCTAGTTCTTGAAGTTTTTTTTTCAATCTTTTTTTTTTACTTGTTTGATGCCTCGTTCTTGAATCTTGCTTGAGAGGTCAGCAAAACTTGCATCGGACTCAAAAACATGACTGAACTTGTAATGTGAACACTGATCCATCCAGTTAGCAATGCCCGTTGACAGTCCCCTTGAGACACACAGCGCTGTGTCGGTAACACTTTCCGGAAGCTTTTGGTGAGGTAGCAAATCATGCGTAAATTGACTTTTGAACAGAGAGGTCATCATTTGGCTTTCAGTCTTTTATTTGCATACCAATGCAGTCAATTGTCGGCGATCTCCAAATCTGATAGCAAACAAAATTCCTGGCATATGTTTAATACTGCTCCAGTTAACTGTCAGCATGTTCGTTTAGCTGAAAAGCTGACCGATGCTGTTTTTGGTTGTTTTGTTGTGAGATAAAAACATTGTATCATGGCTAACAAAAAAGCAAACAGGGCTGTTTCGTTCCCAGCAGCCTGGCCGCACATAGGACTTTTAACTCCCTCGATATGATGATCACCATCACTATGAACTTTTTATCCTTTCGTCATCTGTCACACACGTCAAGCAAATGCTGTGGATGCGACCTACCGGAAAATCTATTTCTATTCATCAGATCTTTTACAAAAGGTTGAAAAAACTTTAAAAGTTGTATAGTGACTGTCAGCTCATCGTTCGAAGGCGCATATATAGCCTGATGACATCACCCCCACTGATCGATCAGCGTCATTTCTAGCTAATTCTAGGCCTGAATTCGACCAACCATTTTTTTAATTCATCCAATAAATTTAAAGCTTTGTTTTGGATCCACGGGCTAAACTTCAGCCGCTAGGATCAAAACCAGGACAGCCAAACCTTTGCTAAACTTTAGGGGGCCCTGTTTAGAATGTGAGAATTTTTTTTGGTTCCTACGTTTTTTCTGTGAAAATAAACTAATTCCTGTAAAGTTTCTACGTAATTCTTATGAAATTCCTGTGTTTCAAACATGGCTAGCTAGAGATCCTTTTAGCTAAGAAAAACATCGTTAAAGGTGAAATTACCCCTCTATTTTTCCGTGTCCATATCGGACTCAATAAAAGAAAAAGCAGTATGGTAAATAAACACTAATTAGCTAGAGGATCCAAATAGCCTCGGCCAAACTTTAGTTGGTTATTTTTTTTCTTTTTGAAATAGCTGCCTAAAGTCTAGCTAAGGCGGATCTAAATGGGGCCTAAGACCATTGTCCAACTGATTCACCTGGGCTATTTTATTGTCTTCAATTCTAAGCAGTGATGCCTGTGTCCTTTCTTGTTCGTTAATTTCTTGCCGCCTGTCATTCATTTTATCAATACAACACCGCAATGTGAAATTGCTCAGGCTTGCGATTGAGAGGAGTATGGACAGAGATTCTTCAGAGATGACAAGCTTGCTGACTGCAGTTGAGAACTAGAAACTTAAAAATAGAGAGTAAATTCTTGCGTCTGCATAGAATACAGGTGAATCTAGACTGTTCTATTTACACACGTACACGATAGGTGACTACGAATTGACTGATGTATCATTTATTGATTCATTTATAGACACCGAAACATAGAAACATAAATATGGGTGTCAAACACAGATTAGCCAGGATCAAGTATCTCTGATCAGTGATTACATTTGCTGTGCTGATTGGAACATGCTAGTAAGATAACACAACTGTTGTATGGTGAAGTGTCAAGCCATGATTTGTCAATCCATACTTTTCACATTTAACTACATGATGATGGCTCTTTGAAAATTGTCTTCATCGGTCAGGATCACTTACTTTATCTCACATTACGCAATGTACAAATTGCATACTAATCAAGTTAATCAACAAAACTTTAATTTTTTTGGTTACTAGTACCTACTTCATCCAATCATCAGGTTTGCTGCACCTCAGAAATCCACAACCAAGTCAACACATAGCCCTTTGCAAAGGAGGATAGGTACACATCAACTATTTTTAATTTCAACTCCTCCAAGCAAGTGCTAAGCTAGGTCATGACATCTTTTAGGTATTGAGCTTGTGATGTTGCATCCTTATGTCAGGGTGTTTTTTTTTAAATAAAAGAAATAGTTGAAACAAACAGATCAAGTCTATCCAAAGTCCCTTTCTGAAAGCAACATATATTAGGAGTACTTCCAGCATGCCCATATGATTGGTCCTAGTCATATGCTATGGCGCAAAATGAACTACTACTTAATTGTGGGGGTTGGTTTTCCCTGCTTTCTGGGCTCCTCAATTTGGACCTGACGATAGTTTGGCCAGAGCAACTAGCAAACACCATGCAAACAGAAGATTTGGTCCTAATGATAGGTTGCTATTAGTAATCATTGTCCTGCTTGCTTCGTCCACGACATAAGGAATCTGATGCCACTTAACTAACGGCTCATGGTTAATTCAGATAATGAACATAAAGTAATTTTGTTCCATGGAGAGAATAGGACATGATTTTTAAGATGCAGATGCTTTATTCCTTGAGATAAATAGACTGACTATTACACAGTAAAGTCAGTAGTCGCCGAAAAAAATTCTAACCAGGGATAATGATTCTAGTGAATTGCTATCTTTTTTCTTTTGCACTCAATCTCTTGGGTTTGGGTAGGTGCTCAAGCACTGACAAATTGCATACCATATTTCTGATATGTCCCTTTCTCTCTGATACAATATCTGGAATTTTCCCTCTTCCTCGTTATGCTGCTCGTCGTATAGTATATATCTGAAAAACTATTCGTCGGCAAGGGATTCCTCAGGGCCCCATGCGATTCTGCGTTTCATTCGGTGGTAGGATTATTGCATTAATCAACGCACTTTAGGCACATGGAGAAAGAAAGAATTGGGGGGAAAAGCATCTGTCATTTTTCGATTTGATGCCTTACCACCATGGCATACTTCTTAGGTTGGCGAAAGAATTCAGAGAATTTTGTGTGTATGTGTCAATGCGAGTGGTGGGGGGTATTTTTTTTTCTTTTTAATTCACAAAAGGCACTTTGCAGAAAGGAAATACTATAAAACATGAAGTATGGCACTGAGTTCAATTTCTTTGGCATGCTATTTTCTTCTAACTTCCAGCAATAAAATGATGGTTTAGGACAAAATAATTCTCTCTCCATAGTTAGGTGGTCCTATGCCAAACAAAATACAAGAAGAAGAAAAGTTTCATAAACTACATATCTAACATTTCTTTTGAGGGCACTGGATGGGCTGGCGCACCTACAGATAATATATTAAAACGGGCCAGTACAAGTTAAGGTAAAGATACAAAAAAAAATGGGGCGTCAAGAGACAAATAAAGAAACAAAGAAAATGAAAAAGTACAGCAATCTATATATTAAACTTAGAATCTATTGCTCAAACCTTCTGGAGAGATTTGTCTTCACTAAAATCATTAAACGGGCTAGTACAATAATTGAAATCTGGATCTTGTGCAATATAGCAATAGGTACAAATAAAATGACTGGTAGGCAAAATGGACAAAGAAAGAACAATATATATGTCGCATGGTTACATTCCAGCTCTATCAGTAATGCTAATGCTTATTTGCTTTCGTGCGTGTAAAAGTGAACTCCGTGGTGAAGCCATGACTCATACATGCACCTAAGCGTCGATCATTACTAGCACATAGTCATTATTGATCCAACATTATATCCTCCAACGCATATGTTGTTGCCGGTTGTATTAAGTTTTCCTAGATCATTGGACTAAGCATACTCTAGTGGCAACATATGGAGCCATTGACCATCACACAATAACAATTGATCTTAGCCACTAATAAGTTCTTGCAAACCGAATTTTCTGCTGCCCTCAAAAGTTAAGATCCGATCATAAAAGTTTGTTGTGTGTGGGTCATACAGGATCAGAGATCTAGTTGAGGAAAATATTTGTTCCACCATTGGCTAGCATGGTTTGTGCGCAAACAAGATGTGTGTTGACCACAAGAGCTGGAAACATGGTGCTGAGAAAGGAGAGGTGGTTGCTTTGTCAGTTGGGTGGATCATTCGCAACATTACGTTCAGGGTGTTGGACTGTAAAGACATTTTGTAAAGTGGGCAAGAGGTCCCCATCACAGATTTGTGGAGGATTTCGTGATGGTGATTGCAGCGTAATTCAGATCCCATCTGAACATGGATTATAAATTAAGTAGAACCATTGTCCTGTCAGATTGATGTTTTTTTTACAATTGTTATCTTTTTTTTTCTAGGGAGGCTTGTTAGAATTTAGATGGGCTTGACCCAAATAAAAATTCCTAAAACTCCTAAGAAAGATCTCAAAGATCCATTCATGTGTGCAAAGAGGGAACATGGGAAATCTTTAGTCTCAGCTTGCTTGTGGAAGTGGAGTAGTCATACTTAGATATGGAAGTCCTCTCCACTTCTTCAAGACTAATGTGAGGAGAAGAAAGAGAAGCCTACACGCGCTTGCTTGCTTGCCTCACCAGGCGTGGCGTGTGCATGACACTTGTATGAATAGTCCGCCAAAATCTGGCTTCTCGTCTTGCGAGGCTGCGGTCTCTTTTGCAATTCTTGTTTTTTGTCTTTTGTATGATTAGTGTACAGGCTATGCTTACACTAGTACACTACTACAGAACTTGATATCAGTGTCGGTTCAAAACTCTCCTTCAGTGGTGGTTTTTAAACCGACACTGGCACTTCGGCAGTGATGAGCCCATGCCATCACTGCCGGTTCGTGTTACCAACCGGCAGTGATGTTTGAGCCATCACTGCCGGTTTGTAACACCAACAGACAGTGATGCTTGAGCCATCACTGTCGGTTTGACACACCAACCAACAGTGATATTATTTTTTAAAATTACATTTTTTAATTATTTTATTTTCATTTGGGGTTTCTGGTTTAGGGTTTATGGTAGAGGTGGTGGGGTGGGAGATCGTGGAGGTGTTTGCTATCGAACCATTTGATATCGATGTGAATTGAAGGTGGTTGTTGACAATACAAACCCATCACACATTTATAATAATTATTACAAAACATCCAAACAAAACTTAAAGTATCGAATTAATTGTCGCATTACAATAGTCTTTCGAGGCGGTCTTTTCCATAGTCCTTGAAGTCCTTACTATTCACAATGGATAGACATCCTTTTCTATACACTATATCATCCAGAATAAGAGCTGCTATCTCCTCTTGAAATCCTCTTATCTCAAAATCCACCAACCTATTGTGGCCCTGATCTTTGCGCTGTAAATTGATACAAGATGATATTGAGATGCACATACTTAAGACAAAACAATAGAATTAAAATGCGACGCGTACGTACCATGCCATCTCCTATTCCTAGTTTTGCGCCAAAGTAGGCAAGCATTGCCCACATCACATAAAACCTGCATTCGTTGTTCCCCATTGGTTGATCTAGGCCCTTGACCTTCTTCATATACTCCACTCTGAATGGGGTTCTCCATTTCGTTTGCAGCTTAGGCTCCACATTTCTCCAATCAGGTAAGGCCTTCATTCTATGTGACAATGTAAATGAAGTGTGAAGGCTCAGGACATTAATTACAATATCATATGTGATTGAAAAGTGTGGTGATATTGGGTTCACTTACATATTTAGCACTTTGACTAGGGGTTCGATAAGTTTAAGTGGCTTCTTTTTTGAGTCCCACACCTCGATAGTTGAATTTTTAAGACTTATATCTACGAGGACGTAATGGTTGCTGCAATCACAAAGTTCATATTATTGAATGATATATCAAGAAAAAAAACACTTAAGGGTCGAGAACACATACTCGCAATTGTAGGTTAGCAGTGCGTTTGTTTTCTGGACTGAGAACATTATTTCAAACTCAATCTTCAAACTTTGTGATACATACGGATCTTCGAGACCGGCTTTGCATGTTGTCTCATTTATATAGATGGGGTCCAAGAAGTCAAAATTGCTATTTCGTTTTTGAAGGCAAAATTTTGCTACAAACCTGCAAAATAAACATGCATGAATATATTCAAATGCAGATCACGTAGTTTATTATAACGTTGTTAGGGTATGGTACTTACATAGTCCATAATATCATAATCTGGACATCTAGCGAGCGTCGTTGAAAGAGTTGAAAGATGTCTTCATAATGAATAGTATGCACAACTTCTTCAGGATGATTAAAAATAAAACATGGAGGGATGCATACTTCAAAGGTTGCTATCTTGTCTTTGCTGCTGTTACTATCTATGATGTAATAATCATGCAACTGTCGCATGTTTGTTGGCAATTTTCTATACTCTTCTTCGCTGGTGACCATAGGCTTGCCTAGTTCAAACTTGTATACAACTTTGGCCTCTTCAAATTCAATGTTTTCAAAATAGAGATCTTCGGCCGCCTCCATGCTTATGTTCAGGTATACGGCCAAGGTTTGTATCTCTAGCTGCTGAAAGGTGTGTATTTCTCTAGCTCTTTCTTGATTACCCGGATTTTTGCTTTGCCTTTCAAATTGGCTCTGTTTCTTGGGTATATAAGCCAATCGTGCATACAAGGCAAGTTTGGCGGCCTTTTCTGCAATCTGAGCTCATAGAATATCATCCTTAGTCGGCACTGTGTGCCGCCTTTTACTAGTCATCTTGGGATCTTTACCAACCAGAGCTGATGACCTCCTCTGTTGCGAAGTCGAACCTGATCTAGAGCTAGGCCATCGAGATCCCAGTCCTGAGGACTTTGAAGCTGGTGGAGGAGGAGGAGTCTTCTCCTTTGGCGGTGGAGGAGGTGTCGGTGGATCTTGACGAGCAGAGAAACCTCTTGGCGGAGGTGACCGAGATGATTCACTGTCATCCTCATCATCCGAAGATGGCTGCTCGTCTATCTTGATGAAGCGTTTGCGCCAGGCGACATGAGTGCCCAAGTTGTGAACTAGACGCGGTCTTTCTTCCTCCACTGGAAAATCAATATGTATCTTATTGTACTTCTTGTCCAAGATCTTATCAATGATGAACCTGGCATACCCGAGTGGCACTGGCTTGCCATGAATGACGTTCTCTCCTTTAGGAAATGCTTTCCCGACCTCCACCTTGTCTTTGGTCCACTGCTGATGGATGTACAACCTGACATTCACAGGTTCTGGGATGTCGTCCACCGGATGAGGAGCATTGACCTCTTCGTCGTCAGGCATAGGGGTTGAGCCACAACTAATGTGGCCCTTGCCGGGCACTAGGCTATTCAAAGACGGGATTGCATGCGGCCCTTGACTCGAACACATGGATTGCATAGCGCTCGCCACTTGAGCAGCTATCTGTGCTTCCATGCTCTGTTCTAGCTCCTCTCGCATCCTTTGGAACTCCTCTTCTCTTTGCGTTCTAGCCCTCACTCGGCTCCTATAGGAAGCGGATTCACCTTCAAATGCTTTCTCCCAAGGAATTACCCCGGCTCTTCTAGTGCGACCGGGGTGCTCCTTGGTTCCAGGTGCTTGCGTGAGCACGTCATTTTCTCTATCCGACCTTCGGGCCCCTCTATGCACTTCCTCAGTGATCGTGGAAATCTTTTGGAGGAGATCAGTGACGGGTTCTGCGCTGGCGGAAAGGCTCCCGTCAGGATTGTATTGTGCCCCCTTGCGAGTAGGTAGTTAACTGATCTGGGTTGCCAATCGCTTGTCTGAGGCGTAACGCCGCTCCACTCTAGTGCTTCGACTTGGGCATCCCAATCCGGAATCTTCCTTACGTACCCACGCGATCCTAGGCGGTGAGGATTATTTGACCTAAGCGAGTTTGCTTTGTTTCTTTCGCTTGATGCATTGTCCTCTTCGGATAGCTTGTAAGCCTTGAACTCCTCCCAGAAGTCCCTCTGCTTTCTAAATTCACCTCCCGCAAAATTCGGTTGTTTTTCCTCCTTGATGAGCTTGTGCAACTTTCCCTTGAAATTCTTGAAGGAGTGACCCATGATTTCCTTGACCCTCTTCTTGACTGTCGCTTCATCACAATCATTAGGGAAAGTGAAATACCCTCTGAGCTTGTTCCAAACTAGTTGCTTCTCCACGTCTGGAACCCTCCACGGGTCTTGCTCACTGCCATTCCACTTCCTGTATTTGATCGGGATGAAGTCCCTTACAAGTGCCCCGATGGTACTCTTGTATGAGCCCAATGCTTTAATAGGCTCCACCGGCTCCCCTAGTTGGTCGAACTGAGAGATGTGCTAGTGTCTAGTTGTCTGAGGGAGCTTGGTTGCACCACGCTTAGTCCTTCTAGAACTCTAACCAGTACTTGGACCTTCCGGCGGAACCTGCTTCAAAATTTATAAATAAGTTCCCATCAAACTTTTCTGGCTATATCTACCATGTTTTTAGGTATGACCTAATTTATTACCTCGTCTCCTTGGCCCTCTTCTAGGTTTAGCATATGGCTAGGGCTCCAAGGTCTTTGATCCCCTTGCTGGTTGCCATCGGCTCCTTGGTCATGTTCAACACCGCCACCACTAGTTGGCTCCACCGGCACTTTGGTCGCAAGGCGACGGGTGGTGAATCAGCGCTTAATTTTCATGTTTCTAGACATGAATTTCGATTATATAGATAAGTATATAGACAAGAGATGCATCACCACAAAATGTGTCTCCACAAAATATAGATAAGTATATAGACAAGTCATGTTATACATCTCTCCATCTATCTCTATCTCTATCTCTCTAAAGCCATGTATATATATTATATGAAATGTGCAAAGTCATGTTATACATCTCTATCTCTCTATCTCTCTCTCTCTCTCTATCTCTCTATCATAAGTGAATCTATCTATAAGTCATGCATCTCTGTATCTATCATGAAATAAATAGATGATAGAACAATATCTCTCTCTCAACAAAAAATTCATGTATAAGGATGACATATAAGGATGAAAGACACATCTCTCTATCTATCTCTAAAGCCATGTATAAGGATGAAGGAACAACTCTCTATCTATACAAAAGTCTATCTATATATCATAACTCTCTCTCTCTTTATCTATCTATCTATCTATCTATCTATCTATCTATCTATCTATCTATCTCTCTATCTCTAAAGCCATGTATATATGATATTAATTTTGCCATCTATCTCTAAAGCATATGAAATGATTGTATCTATATCTCTATCTCTCTATCTCTATCTATCTATATATCTATAAGTGACCAAAGAGTTTACAAGCATCAATATCTATAAGTGACATCAATAAAGTGACATCAATATCTATATGGATCCCTTTCTCTCCCTCCTTCCTCTTCTCTCCCTCCTTCCTCTCCTCCTCTATCTCCATGCCCAGCAAGCAATCAAGCACTCTAAATCCCATGTAAACATTTCGTAGAACACCTTGGGTGCGTGGATATGAAGCTCACCGTGTGGAGGTTTGGGCCGGTTTCCGCGCTCCTGCACGTCGAAGAATCCGAGCTCCTGCACGTCCTGGCGGCGGCGTGTGCTCGGGCGTCCTTCTACGACGTCGAGTGCGTGCGGCGGGGAGCTTGCGGCGTCGAGCGACGGCGTCGGACTGGAGCTCGAGTGGCGGCGGGGAGTACCTGCTGCAGCGGCGGGGAGCACCTGCTTTGGCGTCGGGCTGGAGCGGCGGCGTCCTGCAGTGGCATGCTCTCGAGCGGCGTCGTGGAGGAGCACCTGCTGCGGTGGCGGCGGCGTGGAGCTCCTGTGGCGGCGGCGGTGCGTCCACCGATGGCGGCACGTCGGGCGGGGACAGCAACAGCTCAGCGGCATCGAGCTCCTGCTCCTGCGTCCACTGGCAGCGGCGCGTCGGGCGGCGCGTCCTGCTGAGCGGCGTCGGCGTGGAGCAACGACGGTGGCGTGCATTGGCGAGAGCTCGGGCTCGTGGAGCGACTAAGTGTGGAATGGGCGCGAGTCTGAAAATTTCAGACCGCGCCCTTTCCTTATATACTTGGCCACATCACTACCGGTTCTTGTTACAAACCGGCAATAATGTACACTATCACTGCCGGTTTGTAATAGGAACCGACATTGATGAGGGATTATCAGTGCTGGTTTTGTGTAACCGGCAGTGATGAGGGCGCATCACTGCCGGTTTGTAACAAGAACCGGCAGTGATAGTGGACATCACTGCCGGTTCCGGCAGTAATGTACACTATCACGACGGTTTGTAATAGGAACCGACACTGATGAGGGAGTATCAGTGCCAGTTCTATGTAACCGGCAGTGATGAGGGTAACGTCCGCCCCAAAAGGAGTCATTTCTTCATAACCTTTGTAGTCTTCTTCGTCTGTCACTCCATCGACACCGACAATCTTCCTTTTGCCTTGCAATACTACATGTCGTCTTCCATTTGTATTGTTATCCCTTGTATAGAAGATTTGCAAAACATCCTTTGCAAGGACGAAGGGGTCATCTCTGTATGCGGTCTTGGATAGATCAACGGTAGTGAACCCATCCTTGTCGGTGTTGATTTCATTTAGCCGGACCCACAGACAATGGAAAAGAGCAACTTTCAACTGATGTCCATAGTCTAGCTCCCATATCTCATCTATGAAACCATAGTATGTTGCCACCACCGTGCAGTACTCATCGTGGGCGTCGAAACGAACACCACTGTTTTGGTTGGTGCTCTTTCCGTCCTGTTTTTTTGTGTAAAATGTAAAACCATTTATTTGATATCCTTGGTACATCATTAGCGTAGTCGAAGGTCCGGGGGCTAAGAGATCTAGCTGACATCCCGTCACCATTCCTAGCCTTTGGCGTTGAAACCAGTCACCGAATTCCTCCTTATGTTTTTCCTCAAGCCAAGCCCGTGACCTACCGATGTGCTTCCTTTGCAGTAACTGTTTGTGCTCATCAATGTATGACATCACACCGTCGCCCTGCTGGAGAACAACGGAGTGTGCTTGTCTGAAGGAGACCACTTTGTCTATTTTGACAGCTTTCTCACCTATTGTTCCTTTGCCCCCCTAGTCTTCCATCATGATGAGATACTGGAACTCCGACCTGCTTGATGTCCAGATAATATGTGGAGAACTCAATAGCCTCCTCTGTTGACCATCCTTCTACCATGCTCCCTTCTGGTCTGAATTTATTCCTAACATACCGTCTAAAAACTTTCATGAGCCTCTCGAAAGGAAACATCTGGTGTAGGTACATTGGGCCAAGGGCTTTTATTTGATCCACAAGATGAACAAGTAGATGCACTAAAATGTCGAAGTAAGTCGGTGGGAAATGCATCTCAAGCCTGCATATAATCTCGGCTATCTCCTGCTTCAGGCGATCTAGCCTGCCCACTTCAATGACCTTTTCAGAGATCGCGTTGAAGAACGAACATAACTTTATGATTGGAGAGCGGACCTTGTTAGGGAGGATACCTCGCAGGGCAACTGGGAGCAGCTGAGTCATTATGACATGACAGTCATGGGCCTTCATAGAACCATAGTTAAACTTAAGTTCTCTCATGTTAATTAGCCTCTTCGGGTTCCCACAGTAGCCACTCGGTACTTTGAGATCGTTGAAGAGAGAAATAAACATTTCTTTTCCTCCTTTTTCAGTGTCCATGATGCCACCAGAAGTTTCAAGTGACCATTCTCAAGAGTTACTGGGTGCAACTCCTTCCTAAGGCCCAGGTGTTGCATGTCCAAGCGTGTCGCGAGAGAATCCTTGCTTGTTCCCCCGGTGTTCATCAACGTGTTAAGTGTGTTACCGCACGCTCTTTTAGTTATGTGCATTGGATCAAGACAGTGACGTACACTCAAAAGTTGCCAGTAAGGTAGTTTCCAGAAGATTGATTTTTTCTTCCAGATACTATCGGTTGGCGCTGCTACTTCCCCGTCCCCCTTCCCAAGGACAACATTTGTGAGTTTGCTTAATTGTTGAAGCATCTGTTTCCCGTCTTGATACTTTGGAGGTCCACGTTTCTCAGTAGTCCCATTAAAATCTTTTGTATTCCTACGGTAAGGGTGATCACGACGTAGGAACCTACAATGTCCCATGTAGACCATCTTCCTATTTTCTGGTAGATGTGTAGCATCAGTCTCGTCCAAGTACTCGAAACACCCAGTGTATCCTTTTGTCTTCTCTCCAGACAAGGAACCTCGCCCTGGTAGGTCGGTGATTGTAGCGATAAGTACAACCTTTACCATGACATGTTCTTTTTTGTACTCATCCCTGACATCCTTGACACTTGTCTCCCACATCTGTAGTAGTTCATCGATCACTGGTTGTAGAAGCACATCAATATCATTACCAGGTTGTCTTGGTCCTTAGATTAGTAATGACATCTGGACGTATGACCGTTTCATACGAAGCCAGGGTGGAAGGTTGTATATACATAGCGTCATTGGCCAATTGCTATGATTGGTTCTCACCTGGTCAAACGGGTTCATCCCATCCGTGATCAAAGCAAACCACAGATGCCTTACCTCTCCACCGATGTTCTTATAGAACATAGTGTTGGTAGTCCTCCAGTCCGACCCATCGGCGGGGTGTCTCATCATTGAATCTTTCTTTCGCTCTTCGCCGTGCCAACGCAACAGCTTGACTGACTTCTCATTTGCAAACAACCTATGCACTCGTGGAGCTATAGGAAAATACCACACGGACTTTACTGGCCCTCCTCTGGTCTTGCTTCCATCATTTGATGACTCTTGCTTGTATCGGGGAGTTTTACACTTGGGACATACATCCAAGTCTTTGTATTTCTCTCCACGGTACAATATGCAGTCGTTGAAACACGCGTGGATTTTCTCAACCTCGAGGCCAATTGGGAAAATCATTTGCTTCGCAAGGTAAGTCTTTTCTGCTAACTCGGCCTCCGGGAACAGTTTATGTAGTATAACTAACAAGTTATCGAAGCCTTTATCACTCAACCCATTCGTTGATTTGAACTCCAATAGCATGATGTTGGCTTCCAGTTTGCTTATTGGGCAGACACGGAAACAATGGTGTTTTGCATCCTTTCTCATCATCTCTAATTTTTTCAACTGTGAAGCACTAAGGAATCCCCCATGCACATCATGTAGAAGATGTGAAATGCCATTGGTAGGCACATGTTCTGTGTACTCATGAACATGAAATAATGCATTTAGGGATACACTAGGCATGAGCACATCATCATTAACATTTTGACCAACCTCCCCATGCAAAGTCCAAATCGTGTAGTTTCTCATGAACCCCTTGTGATCAAGTGCAAACGTATATGCTCCACGTCGCCCCATTTTCTCATATTCTTATAGTCTTTGCATGGACATAATACAAGATGTGAGTCCCCAGCATTGGCTCTAGCTCGCTTGATGAAATCATCGATGCCCGTCAACTACCGTGGGTCTGTACGTGACAGATCGTACATCCACCCTCGAGCCATGTCTACACTGATAAAATAGACAGAGCAGAGAAAACATAGGAACATATTAATAGGAACATTTTTGAACAATATTCTTTTCGTTATAATTTGAATTTGGTCACGCTATAAAATGTGAGTATTAAATGCATGCATGGAGTATTAATAGAGAAACATAGGAACATATTAATAGGATGTATAGAGTATTAAATGTGAGTATTAAATGCATGCATGGAGTATTAAATGTAAGTATTAAATGCATGCATTCATGGAGTATTAAATGTAAGTAATAAATACTGAATCTATTCCACATCCCATCAAATCTTTAATGCATGCATGGAGTATTAAATGTAAGTAATAAATATAACTAATTACAATTTTTATCCATAATTTTCGAGACGAATCTTTCGAACCTAGCTACTCAATGATTATACAATAATTATCCAATAAAAATAAAGTGCTACAATTTTTCTAAATACTTTTGGATCTAAAAGGTACAAAAAATTGACACAAATTGCAACATCTCTCTTCTTGATCATGAAAACTAGCATAGCTCTAAACTATAGATTTACACACAAAAACAATGTAAACCAACAATTCTAAAGAATTATGCTTGTTACTAACCAAGAGCAAGAACATATGAGGATCTAAGAGTGAAGATGAGCCAACAATGGAGATCAAGAAATTCACCAGCCGCAACAATGGAGAGATGGAGCTCCTCACGCACTGTTCTACACTGTTGGGGCAGAGGAGGGCAAGGAGCTCGTCAACTTTATACCGTACACAATATCACTACCGGTTCAAGACATGAATCGACAGTGAAACTCAACATCACTGCTGGTTGGTGGCTTGAACTGACAGTGATAGGGCCAAGAGGCATCACTGCCGGTTCAAGCCACGAACCGACAGTGATGTGGTGTTTGACTGCCGGTTCAGCCCCTGCCCCCAATAATTGAGGGCCTGTCAGAGGAAGAACCGACAGTGAAGAGGCATCATTGCCGGCCCAAACAAAACCGACAGTGATTGCCGTTTCTGTAGTAGTGGTATTTATGTTCAAGCTATTTAATCTGATGACTAGTGTACGAGCCGTGCTTACACTAATCCTTTTATTCATACTATTGAATAAAATGAATATCCTAGCTATGCTTAATCTAGCTTTTGAGAGTGTCATAATTTATATTCTAGTATTAATCTAGAATCTGTCTAATTATTCAACCGGGCTCACTTAATCTGACCACTCCAAAACAAGAAATTTCCAAGCGCAGTCAGCTTAAGTAAAGAGTGCTTAATATGATTTACAGGGCAGATTGTTAAGGAAAACACTCGTGAAAACACTCCCTATAAATCCTTCTTTCTCTTCAGTCATTGACTCCTAACCCGAGCCCCTTCATTTCCAGCTCACTTGAGGCTAAAATATTGCAAAAATAGAGGGCGGAGGTTTTGCCACTAGAATCTTTGAAGGAGGTTGCTTTAAAAGGTATGTGACATCTCCGTCTTGGTCAACTCGTGTCATCCACCGCATCCTTTTCCTCCTCTTCATTTGTCAAGTGGCCTCATCGTCTTGGTTATATTTGTGGATATCATTGTCATCATTGATAAATAAATGTTGTTGAGGTACTACTTCTATTGAGCCTGGTTTTCACTATAAGGGCTGTAAGCTTAGAAAACAGATACAACTTACATATTCACATAGTGTTTCTCGTTGTGCTAGACCTTTTGATCTAATTCATTCAAATGGATGGTTCTTGCACCTCTTTCTACAAAGGTGGTCATGTTATTTTTATTGATGATCATTCTTGTTATACATGGATTTATTTCATGAAATAACGCTCTTAGTTGTGTTCCATGCACCAATATTTTGTTGTATGGTTCACACATAGTTTTATATTCCAATTAGAGTTTCTCGCTGACTCTGGAGTTGAATATTTATCTAATGTTTTTCACCAACTTTTGTCCTCAGAGAGTACTCTTGCACAACTCTCCTATCCTAGAGCTCATGCTCAGAATGGTGTTGCTGAACACAAACATTGCCATCTTATAGAGACTACTTGCACACTTTTGATTTCCTCTTTTGTTTCTTCACATTTTTTTGGTGTGAAGCTGTTTCTACTGTGCTCTATCTCACCTATAGACAACCTTCTTCCAAACTATCTATCAAATTTCCTAGTGGGGTAATTTTTGGGACACCTATGAGTTGTTGGATGTCCATATTATGTTCTGTTTGCACCTGGTGAGCGTACAAATTTGATTGCACAATCTACATAGTGTTTTTTTCTAGGTTATAGTCTTGAGCATAAAAGTTATCAGTGTTACGATCCTTGTTCTAGTTGCATGTGTATTTGCCGAATGTGACCTTTGTTGAGGACCATACTTTCTTTTATAACCCCACTACTCGGCTGTTTACTCACCCATAGTCCACATCCTTTTTGCATCTTCCTTCTTTTTTATCTAGTGATGATCATCACCATCTATTATAGTGATTCATGACCCTTCTATTTCCACCATGCCACTTGAACCTCCACATCCACCTCCACCATCACCATTGCCACCTCACAAATTTTACAAACCACCAATCATATATGTGTTTCATCACCATCCCAAGACTTCCCTTGCCCTTCCATCTAGTTCTCCCAACTTGGCCAGTCCTGATGCGCCCGTTGTTGATGCTTTTGATAATACTATTGATGCATTTCGTACAGTTTGTGAGTTATAGGATGATCCATGATATAATCTTTGAGATCGTAATACTATTCATCTTGAAGACAAGTATAGTTTCCTTAGGTGAATGCTATTATTGATGAGCCATCTACTTACTAGTATGCTTCTAGTATTCTAGAATGGAAGTTGGATATGTTTTGAGGACTTGGTACTCTTGATCGTACTAGAACTTGGGATCTTGTTCTATTACCGTCACATGCAGTGCTTTATCACATCTAAGGGGGGTTTCAAATAAGATCAGGTCCGATGGTTCCATCAAGAGATATAAAGCTCATCTTCTTGTTAGAGGCTTTCAATAGACTCAAGGACATGATTATGACATGATATTTAACATTTTACCATATTGCACATATGACTACTATTCGTACTTTGATTGTGTTGGCTGCTACTTTTTTAAGGGTTGGCTGCTAATTCTTCATGGACTATCTCCTAGATGGATGCAAAAAATTATTTCCTTCATAGTGATTTTCATGAAGAAGTTATCGTCCTAGTGTTCATGCTCCTTTTGGTTATCGTTTTTCATCTTCATCATGCTTTGAATGGTCTTAAATAGGGTCCTGATGCCTGGTTTGAGCATTTTGTCTCTATCTAAAGTTGCTTGCTTTTCACCTAGTGCTCATGATCCTACTTTATTTGTCCATATCTCTCCATGTGTACATTAATGATATGTTGATTACTAGAGATGATGTGGACCACATTACTCATATGAAGAAACAACTTGGTGAGCAATTTTAGATGTCCGATTTGGGCCCTCTTAGTAATTTCTTAGGGATTAAGGTTTCACACTCTGCTTAGGGATATTATCTCTCTCTCCGTCCTGATGCATACATGATCTTCACTTGCAGTCATGTTCCACTAATGGTACACCTCTTGAGGATTCCTCTTGATATAAACATTTGTTAGTAGCCTAGGTAGTGCTAGTGTTGTCCATATTTTGAGTCATTTTGTGAGTGCCTCAACTTACATTCATTTTGGACATTTAATTCATGTGCTCCAATACTATGTGGGACATCATCTAAATGTTTATTCTATGCTTGAGATAGTCCTATTTAGCTTCATTCTTACTTAGATGCCACTTGGGCGAGTGACCCAACAGATTTTCACTCCATCATAAGGTATTGAATTCTTCCTAGATATTCTCCTCTTGCATGGAAGTCCAAGAAACAATTATCTAAATCTTATTCTAGTATAGAGGTAGAACTTCACACATTTGCTACTACTACAAATATTTTATGGATTCAATGGTTGTTCGCTAATTTTGGTATTTCTCGTGATGTTGCCACACTTCTTCGTGATAATACAAGAGCCTTGAAAATTGCTAATGGTCTAGTGGAGCATTAACTTACCAAACATATCAAAGTTGATTCCTTCTTTACTCGGTCTCATTGTCATTAGAGAACCATTGCTCTTAAATATGTGCCTTCTAAGTTGTAGTTGGTCGATTTCTTCACTAAAGCAAAGAATAAAGGGAAGCATTCGCTTGACTTCACTTGCTCAAACTCACCTTGAGTTTGAAGAGGGTATTAAGTATATTAAGACCATCCAATATATGTCCTATGGCTCATGAGGTTCTTACGCATAGTCATCTCTAGTGATGGAATGATCTCTGACTCTCAAATCCCAAGGTTAGTAACATATGCATGCAATAGGGTTATATTTGGTTCGAATAATATAGTACCCAACTCATGGCATCTATAACAACGGTGATGATGTGGTGTGCCTTGTCATGGATTTCAAGGAATGCAATTCTTACTCCACCAAAAGAGAATCTATGCGAACCAAATTTTCTTGTGGAGCCTATAAGTACTATCTTATTAATATCACATGTGTATATATGTGTCCATGCCAACACATGCAATGCATGTTTCTACAAAAAGGAGTGGAGAAACGCCTGCAATCTTAATATAGCAGTTGGGTTCCCTCAACCCATTAGCATGTTCATACACACTGGCCTACTGAAAGGTCTAGGAATGGATAGAGGGGGGGGGTGAATAGCCTATTAAAAAAAATCTACAACAACACTTAAGCAAACTTGTTAGAATAAAACACGACGTAAAGCAAGTTTGCACTAGCACTACTAGGGTCGGCAAACCACCTATCACAAGTCTAGTTACTACCAAGATATATCCTATGTCACAGACAAGAGCTAGAAAACTAGTGCTACTAGACTAAGCTACACACACTAAGCTAGAGGCTCTACTATGCAAGAATGTAAAGAAGGTAATGCAAAGCTAGAGATAGAAAGGTTATACCAACGTGGAGAGGAGACCAATATGTAGCCAATCAATCACAATAGAAATCCTCGAAGAGAGACAGTGAGACACAAGATTTTTCTCTGAGGTTCACTTGTTTGTCAACAAGCTAGTCCCCGTTGTAACGATACACCTACTTGGAGGTTCACACGCTAATTGGCATCACACACCAAACCCGTCACCGGGTGCCGCAAAACCAACACAAGATAGGGATCCACAAGATACGCACAATCCACTAGAGATACCTTTCGTGAACTCCTGCGGGGAAGGTTCAAGAACCCCTCACAATCCACTGATCAGAGCCGGAGACAATCACCTTCCTCCGCTCAACGATCCTCGTCGCACCAAGCCGTCTAGGAGATGGCAATCTCCAAGAATAACAAGAGCTTCCGCGATGACGACGATCACCAAGTGCCACTAGTATGCAATCAATCAAGCAATGTACTTGGTTCACTCAATCTCTCATGAAATAATCAATTATGTCAAGAGGATGAGTGGTGGAATCTATCTCAAGCAAGCACAAAAGTGTGAGTGAAGTAGTAGTGCAAGAGATGCCCCAAAGGGCCGACCATATCACTTATATAGCCCTCACTCAACAACTAGCTGTTTGGACCCTCAAACTGAGCCTCTGCGTCCACTCCGGACGCTCTTTTCACACGGGCTCCGGACCATCAGCTGCGTCCGGACCCATCATCAGCCGAGATCCAACGGCTCTACTTGAGCCTCCGGACGCTGCCTCCGGACATGCGCAACACGCTGTCCGGACCAATGGCCATGCGTCCGGTCAGCCTATATTCAAACGGTCTTCTTTCCCGCGCAAGCCACAACTCACCACGTGCCTACGGTCACTACTGTTCACAGAGTCCGGACCACGGTCCGGAAATATTTCCCAGAGACCCCGAGCGCACCCGAGAGCTCCCGAGAACAAGTAGCACCTCCGGACGCTAGTCAGAAGCCTCTGTCCAGACAATCACTTGCGTCCGGATCTTCACACTAGAGAACAACGGAGAGCGCCAGTGCTCCGGAGGCGCGTTCGAAGCCCTGCGTCCGGACCAACAACAGCGTCCGAACTACTCTTCTCAGCCGAGCCGACCTACGGTATGCTTCCGTACGCACATGCGTTAGTCCAGACAGCAGGAACCCTAGCGCCTGGACCACTGTCCGAAGCTCTTTCATGCTGCCCAAACACTTGTCCAACTTCTCCAAGCTTCCAAGAGCTAACACTAAGTGATCTCAACACTTGTGCTCGTGTGTTAGCTTTTAGTTCACATTTTCTTGGAATTAGTTGGTTGTTTCACTAGTTCAATTGATTTTAAATGCAATGCAATGAACCTAGTGGCACATGATAACCGCAATCATTCACAAGAGCTCCCTCCTTGATAGTACGACTATCTATCCTAAATGTGATCACACCCTCTATGGTGTCTTGATCACCAAACCGAAAATGGTTCCTAGCTTTCACCTTTGCCTTCACACCATTTTCCTTTGCACTTTACCTTCACCATGCTAGAGCTTATGCAATCCACACCTTGATCCATCTTGCTCCATCACATGGCATGTACTAACCTATCTCATGATTCACACTTAGAGATCAAGGTTAGTAATTAGGTAGGTTTCATTAATTACTCAAAACCAAACACATGGGGACTCTCACCTACTAATGTTGGATGATACACATGTAGCACTCAAGAATGCGAAGATAAAGAAAGAGAAAGAAAAATCAGATTGACCGTTCAAAAATAAGCAAAGCTAG
Source organism: Microstegium vimineum (assembly GCA_022036555.1). Classification (NCBI taxonomy): domain Eukaryota; kingdom Viridiplantae; phylum Streptophyta; class Magnoliopsida; order Poales; family Poaceae; genus Microstegium; species Microstegium vimineum. Next base: position 14,585,351 of record CM039124.1, on the reverse strand, counting down.
ATACAACAAGGTATATAGGAGGTGAGATGAAAGCCTATCAATGCTTTGACAATATAGTAGCCACATACCGGTTCAAGTATGCTTACTAGTTTTACCTTATTTTTATTTTAAAATTTTCTTTCCATGGCCCAATTAACTTAATTTCAAAAAGTTATATTAAGGTAATGATCACTTTATGTTACCAAATATCATAGGAAACATGGTCTGAGATACCCGCAATCTGAGTTCCAAGAATTCATCATCATTTTATAGAAGCAAGGAATCATACATGTAACTACTGAGACTAACTACTGCCTCAATTTTTTGTTTAACAAGAAAAATTAACTTTTGTTCGACATTGATGAAACAATGCTTACAGATATTATGTCGATGGCAGATGACCTTACAATTTAAAGAAGCCAAAGAAGATGAAGATTGCTGAACAACATTGAGTAGGACCATACCATTACTGTCTCAAATATTGATTATACTAATTAGAGGGACTTACTACACATTATTGTGTCATTATTTGTATGCCACAAACATAAAGTGCGCTAAGTAACCTACTGAATCTGTGCTCTGTGGGTTCTAGAATTCCTATGACTTCGAATCAATGGGAACTACATTAAGAACTCATAAGGCATAAGTCAACTAGTCATATCATAAACCTTGAACAATTTTATAGGTATAAAATTATTACTTTGGATCTAACTTATTTTCCAATGTTTTTGTTCAGTTACCTATAGTTGATCCATCTCCTCAAGTTCTAAATGGAAATTCAACAAATTCTAGATTATTTTTTGAAAGTTCATCGTGTGTGAGGTGTGTCACATGAAGGGATTTTTCTTTGGAGAATTGAATTGTGCAGCTACCCCCTCGGTCGCTAAATAGAGGTAGTTGCGTGCATGTCGACATTTCTCAACTTATACTAAGTTTGTAGAAAATATGTGCAACATTTATATCTTCAAATAAGTTTATGATGAAAGTATATTCAATGCTCTATCTAATGATACTAATTATATATTCTAAATACTAATATTATTTTATAATTGGTCAAAGTTAAAAAAAGTTGACTTCTCAAAAATAAAAAATGACTTCTATTCTGGGACGGAAGGAGTAATTCTTAACACAACGGTCTTTCTAACTAGTGCTTTCTATCTCTCTAATCATTGTAAATATATACAATGTCTGAAGTGTGGTTAATATTTTAGTTTTATATTAATGCATGCAACATCACTACTAACCATAGATCGTATACTCGCTTTGGATCATGATATATATAGGGTGGTACATTATGTAAACAATGGAGGGAGAATACACTAGTAGAAAAACGGTTTTTGCTGGCGTCCCCCGAAACACACCACAGGTGGTGTTGGTTACCACACGCCTGTGGTGTGTTTTGGCTCGGGCAGAATTGCCAACCGCCTGTGGAGACTGATTACCACTGGCGGTTGGCATAACTCAACCGCCAGTGTAAATCATCCATTTACACTGACGGTTGGGTTATGCCAACCGCCAGTGGTAATAAGTCTTCACTGGCGGTTGGCATAACCCAACCGCTAGTGTTAATGCCTCCATTTACACTGGTGGTTGGGTTATGCCAACCGCTAGTGTTATATACTGTATAAATAGCCACTTCCTTCCTCCATACCAGCACTCCTTTCTCTCGACCAGTTACTGTTCTCGCCGCCACCTTCCATTGGAGGCGATTTTGGAGGTCCAGATTTTTCAAAATACAAGGGGGAGGTTTTGATCTTCATTTCTTGGAAGGAGATTGCTAAAAAAAAGGTTAGTTTACGTCACTTTTGCCTCATTTAGCTCAGTTTTGCTCAATTGGAGCCACATTTTGGATCTAGGGTTTCACCATGAGAGAGAGAAGAATGCCTAGGCTATTTTCTTTGTTTCTTCAAGTGAGGTTGATTAAATTGATTATATAACATCTCTCCTCTCTCCATTTTCATGCTTCGTTTTTAATTGAGTTTATGCTAGATATATTTACTTGTTTTCATGAATCAATGTTGTGTTAAATAGAATTTATATATAGAGTGAAGTGTAGTTTTTTTGTTAGTTTTTTATTATTCTACTTAGGTTTTTTATTATGCTTTTTTATTTCTCAATTTATTTCATCCACTTTATGCACTTATGTTTCATTAATTTAATTATGATACTTAGTGGCTGGACCTAAACCCTAGCTAATAAACTCTAAGGGGGAGGTTTTGATCTTCATTTATAGAGACAAGGGGACATTTATCAAAATATAAGGGGAGAGGTTTTGATCTTCATTTCTTGGAAGGATGTGGTTAAAAAAGGTTAGTTTATGTCCCTATTGCCTCATTTAGCTCATTTTTGCTCAATTTGAGCCACATTTTGGATCTAGGGTTTCACCATGAGTGATAGAGAAGAATACCTAGGTTGTTTTCTTAGTTTATTCATGTGATGTTGATTAAGATGGTTACATAATATTTGTCCTCTCTCCCTTTTCAATGTCAGGTATTGATGGAGAGGTCATTCTGGATGTATAAGTCATCAAGACTAGATGCGTCATACACACCCGAGGTTCATAAGTTTATTGATGCCGCTAAGAACCATGCTTGGAGAATAAAGAAGACTCACATACATTGTCCATGCATGGACTGCAGGAATGTTGTTGTATTTGATGACCATCAACAAATCCTTTCTCATCTTGTCCGGTGAGGATTTATGAAGGATTACTTGATTTGGACAAAGCATGGAGAGGGTAGTTCTGTGCCTTATACAACAGTTAGTCGTGCAACTATCAACGCTGATGGTCTAGATATGCTTGTTGACGGTGGGTATCAGTTCGTACACGATAGACAACAACCTGTCACCGATGGTCCTGATCATGATTTCGCTGGAGAAATTGAAGGCATCGGAACTGATGTGATGCAAAATAATATGGCTGCGGAAGATGCAGAATTCCTGGAGGCAATGTTTCATCGTCATGTAGAAGATCCATCAATGTTCTTCAAGAAAGGTATGGAGGCCCTAATGAAGGCAGCAGAAGAGCCTTTGTACGATGAGTCTAAGGGTTGCACCAAAGAGTTCACGACCTTGCATTCGGTGCTAAAGTTGTTGGTATGCAAAGCTAGGTTTGGTGTTTCTAATGCTGACTTTGATGCGTTCTTGAGTATTATCACAGACATGCTTCCAAAGGAAAACAAAGTGCCTGCTAACATGTACTACGCAAAGAAGCTAATCAGTCCACTCACGATGTGTGTTGAGAAGATCCATGCTTGTAGAAATCACTGTATCCTATATCGAGGTGACGCTTATAAGGACAAGGAGAGTTGTCCAAAGTGTAATGCAAGTAGGTACAAAACGAATAAAGACTACAAAGAGGAACACCGTGCTGCCTCAGTGTGTAAAGGAAAGAAGCGAAAGAAGACCCAACAGAGTTCAAAACCCACGAGCAAAGAAAAAGAAGTAGCCTATTATGCACAGAAAAAGATTCCTGCTTTGGTGATATGGTACCTGCCTGTGGTCGATCGATTGAGGTGTTTGTTTACTAACCCAGAGGATGCCAAACTTATGAGCTGGCATGCTTCTGATGAGCACAAAGAAGATGGGAAGCTTCGGCACCCAGCCGATGGCAAACAGTGGATAGATTTCAATAACAACCACGGAGACTTTGCAAAGGAACCCAGAAATGTTAGGTTTGCACTGAGTACTGACAGGATGAATCCATTTGCTGAGAGGAGCAACACACATAGCACATGGCCGGTGATGCTCACCATCTACAACCTTCCTCCATGGTTGATGTAGAAGCAAAAGTACCTCATGCTAACCATCCTTATCTCTGGACCTACACAACCTGGAGTTGACATGGATGTTTTCTTGGAGCACTTAATGGAAGACATGAAGATACTGTGGGAAACATGTGTCAAAATGTGGGGCGAGTACCGCAGAGAATCATTCACGTTGAGAACAATTATCTTTGTTACGATCAACGATTACCCTGCTCTCTTCATATTATCAGGGCAGTTCAAGGGAAAGGTTGGTTGTGTGGTATGCATAGATGAAACCGCTCACGTGTCCCTTACTGCATCTAAGAAGATAATGTACATGAGGTACAACCGCTTCTTATCGAAAGGACACAGGTACCGCTAGAAAAAGATGGATAAGTACTTCGACAATAATGTTGAACTACAGTCTACTGCCCAACTAGGTAATAGTAAAGGCAAAAGAGTTTTCAACATAGTCAGGAACCTTAATTTTTTTTTGGGAAGAAGACAAGAGACAGAAAACCAAGAAAGAATGTCAAACCAACTCCAGGGGCTATATTCAAGAAGAAATCTATTTTCTTCGAGTATTTGTCATACTGGCCTGAGTTAGACGTATGCCATGCGATCGATGGTATGCATGTTCAGAAGAACGTGTTTGAAAGCCTAATTGGAACCTTGCTAGACATAAAGGGCAAGACAAAGGAAGGACTAAAGTCACGCCTGGACATGGTACAATTAGACATAAAAAAGAAATCCACCCTGTTCTTCTAGAAAATAGGAAGTACATCTCCCGGCAGCAAGCTACAACCTCAGCAATGATGAGAAACATTCGATGTGTGTGTGGTTGAAGAATCTGAAAGTCCCATCTGGATTATGCTCTAACATACGAAGTATTGTGTCAATGAAAGACCTTACACTCACCAACTACAACTCACATGATTGTCATGCCATGCTGACTACTTTCCTCCCTATTGCCATCAGGGCTATAAATCCAATGTGGATAAAGGTTGTAGTCACACGGTTGTGCTACTTCTTCAACAAGATCTCACAAAAGGTGATGGACCGTGATGAGTTGACATCTCTTAAGGAGTTTGCAGCGGAGACATGTCACAGTTCGAGATGTGTTTTCCTCTAGTATTTTTCGATATTATGGTTCACCTTGTGGTGCACTTGGTTCCACAGATAGAGGCACTAGGTCCCATGTATTTACATGAGATGTGGACGTATGAGCGTTTCATGTCAACACTTAATGGCTACGTATCAACACGTGCTCGTCCTAAGGCATCCATGATAGAGGGGTACTTAACCGAAGAGGTAATTGAGTCTGGAGGTCCATTCCGCAACATCGTCCTAAAAGACCAGGATGCAATAGGTTTGCCTCCGTTAAGACATGAGGGTAGGCTGAATGGAAGAGGGAGGATGGGAAAGAAATCATTAGTCTCACAAGATTATAGTTCAGTCCTCGAGGCACATCACAACATCCTACATCAACTCTCGATAATGGAGCCTTTCATCGAGCAACATATTGATGAGCTTCACCGACATAATCATGGGCACACAGATGAGTGGTTAATGAAGGAACACAAGAATAAGTTCACCTCATGGCTAAGGGATCTTGAAATTCTAGAGGGGGAAACAATTGAGGAACGCACCATCAATGTGTTGGCTTCTGGACCATCACGCAGGTCACAATATGTCAAAGCTATGACTTTAGTGGCTTCACATTCTGTACCAAGTCCAAGGACCAAAAGAGCATTGCACAAAACAGTGGAGTTCAATGTGATGCCTTAGACTCTGAAACTAGGGATGAAACTATATACTTTGGCTTCGCTAATGACATATGGGAGCTAGACTATGGTACATTTCAGGTTCCTATGTTTCAATGCCAATGGGTTGAAGACAAACATGTCACAGTGGACAACTATGGGGTCAGAGTTCTTGATCTAAGTAAGGTAGACTACAAAGATGATCTATGGATAATGGCTAACCGTGTTGCACAGGTCTTCTATGCTGAACAGATTCTTTGTCCCAATGAGAAGAAAAGTACCGACAAGCCGAAGCATGTAGTTATTCCTGGAAAACAACAAGCTATAGGGATTGATGGTGTATCTGACCTGGATGAATTTAATGAGTTCAGCAACAAGTGTTTCTTTGTAGATGACCATCCAGTAAAAATAAGGAGTGTTGAGCGAAACATCCCACATAAATCGCTACCTTGGGTGCGCCACGATTGACAAGGAAGAACAATATAGCTGCCTAAATTATTTTTGTTATTTGCCATGTAATCCATTTAAGTTACAATGTTAGACCCTATTTATGTTTGTACATGTGGAGACCCTATTTATGTTTGTACATGTGGAGACTCTATTTTTGTTTCTACGTGTGAGACCCTATGCTTATTTCACATAATTGCAATCTATTTCTATAATCCTGAGATGATGAACCCTATGTATTAATCGAGATATTAGAAATAGATTAAATTAGGTCATTATAAATATAGATACATATAAAAGTATCTCAAACATGTCATTCCATATTTAAAACATGTATAATCCCTAAACCCTAAACCCTTAAACCTTAACCCTTAAACCTTAACCTTAACCCTAAACCCTAAACATTTAATCCTAAACCCTAAACCCTAAACTACAAACACTACAAAATTTAATTCACAATTTTTGGAACATTATTTCTCAAGATATGATTTTTTTGAAGCTTATGTAATTATCGAGATATTAGACATATAATATAGCTATATATAAAAGTATCTCAAACATGTCATTTCATATTTTTAATATGTATATCTTGTCAAGACAAACACTATAAAATTTAATTCACAATTTTTGGAACATTGTTTCTCACTTTTTTTATTTTTTTGAATTATTTATGCAAAATGATTTCTACAGGAGGTGGTCAATGCCAACCACTTGTAGAGATACATTTCTACAGACGGTGGTCAATGCCAACCGCCTATAGAATCAACTTCCTATATATTACCACGCACTCGTCCAAAAACATTTCTAAGTCCAAAGGCGCGAGTTCATTTGAAACGACGCCGTTAGGCTGTCGATTTCTTCGTCGACGCCCTAACCGCCGCTGCACCGACCATCTTTGTGACCGGGTAAGCATCTCCGGCCATCTTTCGCTCTCTATTGCGCGGCGGTGTGCTCCTCGGCGGTCCGGTGCGCGTGGCGGTGGCGGTGGCGTTTCTTGGCAGCAGCGGTGGAGGCGTGGCGGGCGCGGCGGCAGCGGCATGGCCAGCGCAGCGGTGGTGGCATGGCATGGCAGTGGAGCTGTGGCAGTCGTGGCGGCTGTGGTGGTGGCGTGTGGACGTGGGGGCGCGGTGGTGGTGGTGCGTGTGGTGGGCAGGGCTCGCGGTGGCGGTGGGGCTGGCGCGGGCGCGGCGTAGCGGCGGCAGTGCTCAGCGGGCACGACTGCGGCGCGGGGCTCGGCAGGGCCTGGCGGCCGCGGGGCTCGGCGGGGCACGCACGACCGGCCAATTGGGCCGGCCTGCAAGCGAGTGGGCCGGCCCAATTTGGTCTTAACAATTTTTTTTATTTTCTTTCATTATAATGTAAATGCTTTGATTATAAATGTCTCCAATATATGAGTTTGATTATAATTGCCTCTAAAAATATATGTAAATGAAATTTCGTATTGTATATATTATTTTAATTCATACAAAATAATAAGAATACTTATTATAAATGTCTCCAATATATGAGTTTTGATTATAATTGCCTCTAATATATATGTAAATGAAATTTCTTATTGTATATATTATTTTAATTCATACAAAATAATAAGAATACTTATTATAAATGTCTCCAATATATGAGTTTTGATTATAATTGCCTCTAATATACACTTGAATTCTTGTATATGTGTATGTATATATATGTATGTCTCCATTCAAGTTTGTTATAAAACCGAGAGCGGACATATATTCAAGCTACCCAAATTCTTGTACACATATTCATTTCTTAGTATATGTATGTATATATTCAAGTTTGTGTATGCGATTATAAATAACTTAATTATATATACCTCCAATACATATAAGTTATATATATATATATATATATAATCTATAAATGCATATCCTTTATTAGATTTTGACGATGACATCTCCAAGCAAGGACCAAGCAAGGGTCCGTTCACACAGGAATAAGCCCCAGAGTCTGACCCCACGGAGCAAGTACAAGACATCCACCAAACGGGGCAAGACCTGGGGTCGTCGGACCCCACGGAACAAGTACAAGATACCCACCAAAACGGGCAAGGCTTCGGGTCGTCCGACCCCATGGAGGAAGAAGAAGGGAACCAATCAACTCCAGAGAACACTTGGAGCCCTAGCGACGACTTCGAGCGTCCCGAAGTCAGGAAGGCTCGAGAACAATTTGAACGTGAATTAGCCATGACCCTGATTATGATCCAGAAGCCGAGGAGGTAATGATATGATTTCATGTTTTTATTTAATTACATGTCTATATAAACCATCACCATTAAACTCACAATGTTTATATTTAGAGGGCATTGACTCAGATGGAAGAGTTGATCTCACAACATGCCAAAGACGCACCCGAAACGACTGCGATGACGAGCAATGAGAGATCAAGGAAAAGGAAGCGGAGCGGTGGCAAACAAGGCGAGAGAGGATTGAACAAGTTTCCAGACGACATATATGCCATCTTAGAAGTCAACCGACCGGACAGCCCACAACTCCTTTGGAGGCCCTATCCATGTACCCAAACGCAATTGGCTTCTGTGTTAGGGACATTCTTGACATCACTAACAAGAACTGGTCCAATGTATCGGAGGATGACAAAACAAGAATTTGGAAAAATTGAAGACGATGTTCCAGTTTCCTTGAGCCATACCAGAGGCATTGATAAAGGACTATACATTGAAGCAATGTGCGGTCATTTCCGAAACTGGAGGTCCGAGTTAAATACCAAGTTTGCCAAGAAAGGGTTGGACCCTACAACAACGTACAAGATTACTAAAGGACAGTGGACGGTCTTTCTAGAGCAGAGGAAAGAGCCAAAATTCGTATCTCGATCTGAGCGATGCCAACTCAGCTCTCGCAAAGAAGAATAAGTACCACCACCGTCTAGGCTCAGGTGGTTATCAGCATCAGGCTCCCAAATGGCAACAAGAAGAGGCTGCTAAGAAGGCGAAAGGGTTACCAGCGCTGTCCGAACAAGTTGTTGAAAGGTCCGCGAATTGGATTCGGGCTCGAAAACCAAGGAAACTGACGACGGTTTGTCCTTTGATGACCCTAAGGTTGAAGAAGTAGCAAAGAACATCTTTGCGGTGGTAGCCAAGCAACAGGAAGGTACAGTCAAGCCACGAAGAGAGAGGGACATCCTTAGTGAGGGCCTGGGTAATCCCAAGCATCCTGGCCGTGTTCGAGGTATCTCATCCAAAGAAGGATGGAAGGATGGATTCGTCCCTCAGTGGGAAGGTGAGTACATGAAACGTGATCGATATAAGGAAGAAATGGCTAGCTATTTAAAGGAGGAGGCTAAGAAAGAGTTCACAGAGTTTATGTAGAAATTGCTACAAGATCCTCCTGTTGTCTTGATGTAGAAACTGACGAGTGTGGTGTAAAATCAACAGATGAGCACTCAGGCACCCCAGATGCAGCTACTCCCAGTGGTGTCCCAGCAGACCGTTGCTGAGGTACCAAGAAGTGTCGCATCTACAGGGAATAAGGTTCAATATCCGGTTGACGACATTGTTACTCCCGTGGCTTGCTCCCTAGTCATAAGATATGACATTAACAATCATCGTACAAGGGAAGTAGCCACAGGCAAAGTGGTCTCAGGATGCAAGTACCACAATGCTGACATTCTTGAAGACTACTGCAGAGTAGAAGTATCGACCGTGGTCCAAGGATATGAGGACGAGATGTTAGACATCCCCGGTCCCGAGGACATTGAGAAACTCGGACAGGCTATAAACAATTTAATTCTTTGGCCTCAGCGAGACATCCAGCTGAGGGAGCCGCCACCGTCCTCACAAGAGATAGCAGTTGAGGAGTCATTAGGACCTACTGATCCTCTTCCGAACCCACCATCATCACCAATCCATTCTCTCGCGAGCCCACCTCTGTCACCTCCGCCACATTCATCACCTCCACCAACTCCGTCACCTCTGCCACCTCCGTCACCTCCGCCATAGTCATCACCTCCACAAACATCAGCTCTGCCACCTCCACCACAAAAATACACACCTTCCCCACAACCCAAAGATCCTAAACAAACACCGGAGCCACCAGCACCGCCAAAGAAGAAGTTTCCTATCCCCAAGTTGATTTCCCCCTTCGAACCAAAGAAAAAAATAGCTGATAGAGCCAGATTTTTGAAAAGAATTGGGCAAAAACGCACTAGTAAACTCCTCGAGTTGTCTGAGCTCAAGAAGTCAGCGCAACCAGTGCCTAAGGTAATTCCCTGCAAATTCAAGGTGTCAACTTGGGAAGGCTACAAGTCTGTGCGTAAAAACTATGTGGTGGGAAATCCTCTACTAAGCTGGGAGAAACTCCAAAAGGTCCCAAATAATGTAAAAAGGATGCATGATTGGTACATGAGAGCCTCTTCTGCTGGCATTCACACCATCAACGTGTCTATACCACATAATGCATTTCAAAGTGATCATAATCTGTGCGTGATTAGCTTTGAAGACATTTGGTTGATGATGAACCTCGAGAGACTAGACGTACATATAATAACGACGTTTGCATTGTAAGTGTTACATAGTTACACATGCATTGTAGTTGCATCAATGTTCATTAACTAACAGGCATTGTAGTTTCAAATGTTCAATATCTGACATATGCATGTGCCTTATAGAATGCTATTTGATGAGCAGGAGCAGGCTTACGGTCCGGACCTCGATTATTGTGCCGAGGAAAGGATTGCCTATCTGAACCCAATTGATATATGCGAAGAAAGGAACACATTCAGAATCGGGGAAAACAACGACGATTTATTGGGCTTAGAAGGTGAAGCACGAGCCAAAAAAAGAAACAATTACATTTTAAATTTGAAGCCAAGTACGCCTTCTACATTTCAAAGTGTATGAATAAGTATCAAGACAGGAAATCGATAGTGGCACCGTACAACTTTGGGTAAGTATATGAGTTTGGGTAGTGACACCTTATAACTTTGGGTGATCAAACTACATAATTTCAATGCACAAATGTATCATGAATTTGATTCATGCAGGGACCACTGGATCTGCGTCGTCATTTATCATAAAAAAGAAGGGTGGTGGTACTAGACTCTGCAAATTACGCACCATCAAGCTATGCACATTTCATTGAGATGCTAGAGATGTAAGTTGAGATATGCACGTATACTTTTGCATTATGAGATTTTAAGAATAATTAACATGATGATTGTATTCGAGTTCGTAGGGCATGACGGTTTTATATAATCAACGGTGGAAAGCTTGAATCGAAGAAAAAAGAAAAGGAGTCATTGGAAGTTATATATGACTGACCGGTAAGTATGAAAACTTACTCTTATGAATACAGATCATACATGTACTATGTGGATATACTACGTGTGCGAGCATCTATAAATAAACACTTTAATTTTCTATTTTATAGTGCCATAAGCAACCAGCAGGATCTGTCCTTTGTGGATACTATGTGTGCGAGCACATGAGAGGAGGAGACACAGAAACTAAGAAGAAACCTTCCAAGAAAAAAGCCAAGGCGACGACCATCAACGAAAAGACATTGTACACCATAGTTGAGGACGTGTGCCTTTTCCTAAATATCATGATTATAACAATGAATTAGCCAAGCTAGAGTACGAAGCGCTAACAGAGGTTTATAGCCTAAATCTTACTCGGTCCGGTTTTTAGAGGACAAGTCCAAACTCTTGATGTATATAGACCTATAACTTTATGTGTGTGAGCGTGAGACTCATGTATATAATGTGCCATACACTTCTAATTTTATTGCGAGCATGGTACTTTGAAGAAATAAATGTATGTATAAGATATTTAATTTACATGTTGCTATATATTTGAACACCATCCAATAGGGTTTAGTAGTTTCAATAACAATATATATGTATATATTAAATAATATAATAATATATAAATACCAAAAATTAAAAACTGGAAAATCATTTCCACATGCGGTTCTCTTAGTGAACCACCTGTGTAAATGAGACATTTACACAGACGGTTCACTAAGAGAACCGCCTGTGGAAATGGGTTTGTACAGACGGTTCTCAAGCAACCGCCTGTGTTGTTGTCCCATTTCTACTGACCCCAGCGCAGTCGGCGCTGGAAAACGCCTATAGAAACCGGTTGAACCGACTGTATAGGCCAGTTTTGTATTAGTGATATGCAATCCAATATGACAGGAAATTTAAAAAATATAAAGTATTTCCAGGAAAATTGTAAAAGTTCATTTGCATGGTTAGTTGGCTAAAGCTCACCACCTTAGCAAACCATTTCTAGGGGAAGTTTCACTAAACTAACCACCCATAGAAATCCAATTGAACCCAGCCCTGAAAATGTATTTCTGGTGGTGGTGGTAAGCCTATTTTTATAAAGACCACATCTTTACGATCAATACCATTGTCTCGGTTTTGTAAAACGCCTATCAAAATCGTTTCCAATCGTCTCTGGAAATTGTTGCTGCAGTATTGTTAGCAATGTCGTCTCACATCATTATCGGTGTGGTTGTCTCGGTTTTTTTTTGCGGTGGTGTGGGTGGGTTTTTATGTGTGTGGATGAGGTGCTGATGGGGTGTTTGTGATACAGCTACAGAAACAGCAGCAGCAGTACGTTAATGTTTAATCTGAAATTATTGACTAATAAGATGATATTGGCAGCTACTGTGAGAATCATGACGTACTACTCACTCTTTGGTAGAACGCATTATTTATCATCATATAAATTGTCAATTTGCATGTAACAATCTCAACAATTGTTGTCAAAATTAATATCTATTATATTTGTAATCATCAATTGTGTATATAGTAGGTCCCAGGGGGCCAGAGTCATTGCACCCTGCAGGCGTTGATGTTGAAGGTTACGTGCGAGACGGCTGATGTGACTGCTTCAATAAAAAAAAGCGACTAATGTATAGGAGAACAACTTCATATCAATTTATCTTTATTTAACTGTTTAGTTGATTAGATGATAATCGTGTACATGCATGACGGACTATGAAATTGTCGGCAAATATGAACTCAGTAGTAGCAAGGAGTCATGCCAGAGTAGGCTGTATAATGAGCCAGCTCGGCTTGTTAAGCTCATTAGGTATTAAAAAAAAATCACAAAATATAATATTTATATTTATCTAAAATTTGATAATATTAATAATACAAAAATAAAACATCGAACCGTCTTAAATTGAACAAAAATTTAATATGTGTTAACATATATACTATAATATAATAATATATAAAAATAAATATAAGTTTCGCCATTTTTTTTTAAAGTGTCACTTGTCTGGCTCGTAAACGGCTCACGAGCTGATTCGAGTTGGCTCGTTATAACTAACGAGCTAAAATCTTAATTCGGCTCGGCTCATTATCTTAACGAGCTTAGTCGAGCCGAGCCGAGCTAGCCACAAGTTGAGCGAACTAACGAGCTTCAAGTTTTTCGTCCGGCCTTATGCCATGCTGATCTTATTAGAACGATAAGAGTAATATTCCCTACAGACAAGGATGTTTCTTTTTAGCTTTCTCATCAGCAACAGGAGTTTGGTGTATATAGCTCGCATAATTCACATAAATTTCTATGCTAATTTTGCAGGAGGTTTTTTAAGCTAGCAAATGTCATTCTATTCCTTTTTATGTCACTCAGAAAAAAAATCTTTCTATGCCATAATTACAACAGTTAACACAACAATGTTGCTATGTAGTAATAGTTTTGTTAAAGTGATGTTTCCTAAATGGCTAGCACAATAAAAATATGTTTGCAAGTGTTCACCAAAAAGGTTGCAACACATCAAACCGAAGGTTTGCCACAATGGAATGTTGGGCGACAGCAAACTTTAGGCTTTTGCAAGACACACATGTAAAGGTCTTGAACGAAGCATCCAGGATGCTTCCTCCAAAAAAGAGTTGTGTGTATAAGCGATACCTCCACCTTCACAGAGGACCCACCCTATCTAATCTAAAATCAACTTTGCTTCTCATTCTTGTAAATAAAGACATTAATCGTCTTGCTATATATATTATTGGTGGGACATCTACATGTTTCACTCAAGTTGCTTGTAATATTAGCTCCGTATTAACAATAATAAAAATAAAGCATATATATATATATATATATATATATATATATATATATATATATATATATATATATATATATATATATATATATATAATGAGCTCCATAATTTTCAAATAAGCATCATACTGGCTACATATTTTTTAAATGGATGGGGAATGTCAAAATGAAAATAAAGTTTGAGTTATTTTGTTGCAAATTAAAATCAGTTCACATAATGTTTTGTATTATATATATATTGATCTTATGAGGAAAAGTTGAAACAAATAAATATGGAATGAATATAATGATGATGTCTCTATGGATAACAAACAATTAAACCCCAAATTATATTTATTCCAAATATAGTTAATCTCTCCTGAACCTTTATTTAGAACATGCTAATAAAGGTTTACATTTCTTTCCTTTAATTTAGAGTTCATGATGTTTTATTAATACTCCCTCCAGCTAATAATTTCAAATGACGTAGACAATCACATACACGAGCGCACACTCCCCTATGAGCATCTCCGAAGAACCGAGTTGGACGACAAATCTCAAAATTGACGAAGCCTCGCTGTCGAGGGCTACATGGCCTATCACTGAAAAAATAACGTCATTAAATCCTAGAATATAAATATAATATAAATATAAATATAAATCCAAGAAAATAAGAACACTCAAGTTAAATCGAAGATTCGAACCCAGGTGGGAAGGTTCCACCACAAGAAACCCAACCAGCTAAGCTACGCTTAGTTCGTTGTCCAGTAATTCCCGTAAAAAGTTTAATATTTCAATTATTTATGACCAATCTATTAACACCAACCATATTATGTGTAAATAATGTTCAACTTAGAACAAATAAGAAATAACCTAACAATCTACATATTGTTATCTCCACACAGTGACAATTTTAATTTATCTGCGTGTCCCATTTGATATATAGCTTGGCATCGATCTCATATAACACAAACAGCGATATATATATAGTTCCATAATAGAATAATAGAAAATGATTTTATATCCCAACTCACCAGCATAATAATGAGAGAAAAAGCGATGCACAAACCAACCATGAATGATAAAGGAAATTGTTGAATGGTAGATAGTGGCAGTACATGATCATATAGGCATGGTCACACACAAAAGGTGAGGTGTCCATTGTGTTTGGACTTTTGGATAGGGATCTGCATGTGTGCATCAGTAGGTGTGTGTAGGTTGGTGACAAGGAGAGCACGGTGGGAAAGGCTTTTTTAGATAACATTGGTCGCCTGAGGTTTTTATGTGGGAGCGAGAGGCAGAGCCAGACTCAGATGGAAGAAAGGAATAGCTAGGCAGCTATATGATGAGGTCAGGGACACCATTAGATTAGACAAACATGCAAATACCTTATCTTTGTGGTATTACCAAAATGACCAAGATATCTTCAACCTGTCACTTTCTTTCTCATCACCACACAGAAAGTTTTATGATTGCTAGCTTACTCTTTCACAGTAATGCTGATCTTATGTGTCAATTTAATTTATTTGCACATTTCAATGCATATTGCAGAAACATTAGTATCCCACTGCTATGGTTTATTATGTACATCACGAATTTCAGAAATATCATTAGCAACAGATTGCATGATTTCCTTTTTGTTTTCGCTTAATTGTGTAATCACAAGCCAGAACAAATACATTTCTTGGTACTCACTTTTAAACTTTTCACTAGAGCTACTTTTCAGGTGGACATCAGGAATGCTACTTTTGTTCTAGAACTTTTTTGTGATATATATACATAAACACTAAAGTTCAAGCGGTTCAAAATAACAAAACTAAAGGTAGCAATAAATAAGAAAAAAATAGTGCAGATAGCCGGAAAAAAACTATATACACATTAACACCGGATAACTTAGGGAATAATGAAGGGCCGGCATTCATGCATGCGTGCATAAAGAATCCAAGAGCAGAAGAGAGAGAGGTCGTTGTGAGTCCAAGTCATCATCGATCCACTATCCAAAGGAGATCGAATGTTGCCCCAACTCCATGATGGCAAATCATTGGTAGGGCCAGACAAAATCCTCGTCAGCATGTCTACGTGTCAAAACAGCTACAACGAGACGTCAACATATGGTCGGCAGGATTTCCTTGCTTCGCAGAGAGGTAACCCGCGTCTCACGTACAATCAGCAGCCCCTTCTTCTCGGTTCATCTTTATCTTGCTCTTTATTATTGATCAGCAAGTAATCTCACTCCCTAAAAGCATCAAATTTTGAATTTAAAAAATATGTATAAAATGGATTTTAAACTCTCAAAATGGTTTAAAATCATAACCTCAAAACACCTCTCAAAATTGAATTCAAAATGGTTTGAAATTGTTTTGAAAAAGTGGGTTGAACTCTATTTCATAAAAAGAGAAGGGTTTTCTTCATCTTTCTCTCCTTCTCCCTCGCTTTTGGCCCACACTAGCTTGTGGCCCAGCCACACCCCGGCCTACCCTAGCCCATCCGTGCTGGCTTGCCTTTGGGCCTTGGCCCAACAACGTGCTCTATGCCACTTCCTAGTGAACCCTGCCTGCCAGCTACATTCATTCACACAACTGAGACGTTGACCGCTTGACCCCGTGGGTCAGTGACATGCTCGTTCTTCTCCAATGCGCCATAGGAGCGAGAGCAAAGTCACCGCTCTATCCTGCCTGGAGTGAGAGGATCGAGGTTGGCTAACCTATAAATAAAGGATCCCTGGTGCATCACACCCCTTTGAAACTCTAGCTGCAGCAGCTGCCACCCGATGCCCTAGCTCACGTCGCTGGCATATTCGCCTTTGAGCTCATAGCAGAGCCACCATCGATATGTATGACCACCGTGTCTCCACTCGTGATAACTAGCCTATAGGCTTCGCCCTGAGGTGAGCAAGCCACCAGTGTCCGTCTCACTCTCCCTCTTCCGTGTGCGGTAGCTCGCCATAATTGGACCATCGTGCCTGGTCCACCTCGCCGTCATTACTGCCATCAGAACCCCCTGCCGAGTTCGCAAGGGCGCACTCGGCGCCCTTTTGCTCTTCCCGAGCTTTGGCGAGGCTTTGTCATCGCCCATGGCGCAACGCCATTTGTCGTGCTGCCCCCGGCAACCATACCCCATTGAGCCATCCCTGGTCGTCCATTCCCGATCTGGTTGTCCAGCTTGCGCTTGACTGGGGTCAACAAAGTCAGCCAAGCTGACGTTGCTGCCACATAGGCCCACATCACCGCCGCGTCAACAGAGATTGTGTCAAATCGGTTAGCCTCCGGTGAGCCCTAGGAATTTTGTGAAAGAGCTCCTCCATTTTCTCAAAATCAACCCACAATCCATTTGTATTGTAAGGTAAGTAGATATAGGCCCTTGTATATTTTGTTTTGGCCCCTGTGCTTTTCATAAATAGAACCCATAATCCCTAGATTTCGTGTTTCTTCACGTATAGGTCCCTTGAAGCCAGTTTTAGCCATAGTTTCCATGTTTTAGCTTGTTCTTGTTGCATAGCTTTGTAAATACATAAACTACGTGTAAGCAGCAACATTTACCATGTTCTATGCTTTTGAATTTTGACATAAATGTTAATTTGATTAAGTTTATACCTTGTATTTCCAAATTCAGGTTTAATATGACTTAATTGAACTATATGATGTTTATCTAACATGTATATCACCTTGTTTGGTTAACTAGAAATGAATCAAACATATAGTATGTTCTTCTTCATTATTCTGTAAACATCTCCATAGTCATGTCCTTTTTAAATGGTAGCTCTGTTTTAGTCATTTCTTGCGCTCTCGCGATCATAGCTTCATGCCATTAAGTATGCTATTTTCAAATCTTGTCTTTTGTTTGGTGTATATTCTTAGTTATGTCTATTTGTTTCTGTCGACTAAACATGGTCGATAGTCTACCTAGGGGTATGCCCAAGGTAGTAGATTAGATGCAGGAGGTGTGGCGACGGCTATCAAGCGTAACATAGAGAGCGTAGACACAACGATTTAGACAAGTTCGGGCCAGGCAAATCGTCGTAATACCATACGTCCTGTGTTTTGGTGGCTGTATTATGATATAAGAGATCGTATCAGATGTTTAAAGATAATGTTTGTGACACCCTGTGTCAAGCTTTCATTAGGAGCATCATTAGCCTCTAAGCACATCATTTCATTGCATTCATGTTTGCATATGCTATCATCTCATGTGTGTGTTTATGTGCTTTGAAACTAGAATTGAATAGGTGTTTTGTGCTTAATCTTGTGCTTAACCTGTTTAGTTAGCCTTTGTTTTGCTTAGAGTAAAAGTGTGGTTTGTTTTGTTTAGTTACCCTGCTTAGTTCTTTAATTAAGAGAAAATGGAAAAGGAAATCAGAATCGAGACAGGCTGAGTGCCACCCCTCGATCGCGACCCCACCGCTCGATAGGCTCGATGACGGACTGAGGGTCCGAGCGAACGACCCCAGGCCGAGGCTCGATCGACTAGTCAGTCTGTCGACGCCCTACCCTCGAGTCCTTCTACCCTCGAGTTTTACCCCTCGATGACGGACTGAAGCTCGAGCGAACGACCCCGCACAGAGGG